>JASGCC010000088.1:38569-1280918 GCA_030067915.1 Hydractinia echinata
ATCCGGAACTGGAACAATTTCACCTTATAGAGCACAATTGGGCCACTCTAATTTAAACAAATTAAAACATTTTCAGTCTTGATAATTTGACTACTCGCATTTTTCTCTAGTCTATTCATTATATATGAGAAATATACTATATATTTAATTTGAGAAATGCTAGAATATATATTCTCTTTCAATCAGGCTTAAGTAATTGTTTTTTGTAAATGTGTTGTTCGCAAGAATTTCGAGTTATATGACCGATGAATTATACAGCTGCTTGATGCGACGTTATTTTTTCATTTCACCGATGACTTTCCACATTGGTTGGTATTAAGCACGAATGTGTTGCCTTTTTTTGCTGTTAGATTAAACTGAGAAGCAAAAATTGAACAATAAGTAAGATCTTAATTTGTTTTTTCTCACTCAACTTCTTTTTAACAGCCATTGTAATTCTATGAATCACGACAACATTGTAAGCAGAAACGTGTTTGTAATAAACGAAAGAAGAAATTTCGCTGAACAAAATTTCACTTACAACCTTTCGATTAAAAACCTCGTTTCCCCGATACCTTTTCTTTTTAGTTCTGTTGGAATTTTTCAGGGGCAGGACATTCTGACTACAGAAATGAATACTTTAGCAGTCGTTTACAGCGCCGATTTAGACCATAGTTACATCTATTGTTTTATTATATTTCTTATTCACAAGAGCCTTAATCATCCCAGGGCCTTTAACGCCTAACAGTAAATATACACTGCCACGACACGAGGCAAAATTGTGAAGTTCACAGTTTTTCAGGATCCGTTAATACATGACTTTACATGAAAGATTATTTTTACGCCTACATAAAGGATTGTTCTAACATAAATAAGCCTACAGGGGGATATTCACGGGTACACTTAGCAGCTTTAAATATTTAATGTGTTGGCGTACCCTATTCCAATTAATTTTCTTCCTAGCTCCTTTAATTACAAAGCATTTGTCATGTACATCATTCTTTTGAATTTATTTATGATTAATTATTATAACATTATATTTTATAACTCTCTGACCTGTAAGTTATGAGGGGAAGAATTTGATGAAGTTTTGTAAAGTTTTAAAGAATTGTATCCCCGAAAAGAGTTACGTGTCTAATAAAGATACTATTCCTTCATCTCAACCTACCAATTATGATGTCTATTTACTATACAAATAAATTGTAAGAGGGTATTCAGCCCACTTGGTGGCGACGTATTTCAATCTATAATCTTTATATTTTCCGAACTAAGCACGAGTAACATTTGTTTCTTTTAAGAACGTAGTAGAGCCATTTTGGATCATATTATCTGTGCTCAACATGTCTGAAATTAAAAATATCCTTATATAAAAAGAACGAGTATCCTGTCTTTTATATAAGTAAGCCAATCTCCAAAAAAATTTTACATTGAATAAACCTATTAAAATTAGCTAAATTAATACCTCTGAATTTATTGAAAGTTTCCCTGGGTAATATTAAAGTACTTTTATAACATTATTGTTCTTTGACAAGTGTGCTTTTTTTCCTGTTGTTTTTGTATCACAGAGACTTTGGCCAGAAACAACGGATCCGATGTAGACCCTCTCATTTATTCCCCCCCGAAGGCACCTGGCAATACTTCCAAAGAGACGGGAGTCCCAGCGCTCCCAATTAAATCAATGCTTATAGTTTCAAATTCGCTGCACGTTCCCAATTAGCATTTCTTCAAATACATATATTGGTTTAACTTTTTTTTGTGTTCGTCATGTTTGGACTAGACTCAATGTCTTTTTATCGACGACAAAATTTTTTATAGACTCAATATTCTCCGGAAATATTTTGCTAAAAGATTTTCTTTTTATTCTGACATATGATACCAAGTGAAAAAACTTCTAATAATTCTGCTGTCGCCCTACTCTCCCGAAAGCATGTCTCAAGATGGCACAGAATTTTTCTGCTCGCACGGTTCTGAAACCCTAGATCTAAGATTCCCTTAAAGCAATATTCCGTCTTTATTTATTTTGCTACCCCATTTGTGAATTCACACTTTTGTACCCTAGAACCCTTTTATAACAAACTTTCAACAAAATGTTTTTGGAGAAAAGTTGTTTACTTTCCCGAAAAATAAGTGTTATTAGATGAACATATTAAATTGTGTATTAATTATATAAGGAGTGATAATTGAGTAAAATTAACCTTTTTTCTGTTTTCAGTTTTTGTTTGAACAAAAGTGCAGTTGCATATACCGACTGAATAGACCTCTTGTTTAGCATGCAGAATCAACAACGATGCTGAGAAGAAGATAGCAGAAGGTACAAACAACTGAAACAATAAATACGTTACCTAAGAAAATTTTGTGAAAATTTTTCGTCAGAATTATCCATGAACAAATTTAGGAAATAATTTACACTCTTAGTAGTTGGGTTTCTCCCACTTTTCCGATCTTTAACCTTATAAAGATATGGGTATATCTCCGAAAACTGAACATTATCCATTAGACCAAACATGGGGGTCTCAACGTAAAGTCACTATAACGTCGAACTGGGCACCCTGTTCCCCAGAGTATTTAGTTCCCATGCTGACGGAAGGTAGCGTTCTTCAAAAAGCGCCTTGGTTAGGTGCGAATCAATACTCGAGGAGCTCTAGTACAAAGTGTACGAATAAATGCAAGCCTTTAGCCTCGCCCGTGTGATCCAGCAACATTTAGGAAGTACGGCATTAATATGAAGTGATATTATATGTAGTCGTGACTGCTTGTGTTCTTTGCAAATTCATGTTGTTATGCGATGCATTACTTGTCTCGCTCTGCATGGCTTTTTCTGGGTATTTATCCTTATTCATACTTAGAAGACCTTTAAATGCAACTAAAATTTCAGAATTAACTATCGTTGTTATATTCTCATTTCTGTAAAACATGAATTAACTCATCAATTTTTATTGACCATTAACACACTTATCTAAATATGATTACTAATTATTTCATCTATAATCGAAGGCTTATCCCCTTGTAATACTGGTTAATATAAAATTACATTACGCAAGTAATAATATAATCAAATCTGGCTGGACCTTGCGTATATTCACTGTCTCAGGACACTGCGTTGCGTTAATACATCACAAGGTTATAGGAAAGAACATCATGTACAGTTTCTTTAAGATTTCGGTCTGACGATTCCAAGAATTCGCCGGTACATAATATGACAGCCACCCGATCCGCTTACTAAGGGATGAGTAAATCTTACATCAATCACAGATAGCGAGCATTGCTTTAAGCGTGTAGCCTGCCCATTCTTAAGCTATATTATTCTATAAATCTGCCTGTCTCATTTGACTCGTTATACCCATTACCTTGCGAGTATTGCTGAATATCAGTGTATGCCTTTGTAACTTATTCGCTGGTATTATAAATAATGGCATACGGCCTACTATATTTTATTGATTCAAGAGGAAAGTTTGTGTTTAAAATGTCTGGTTCCCTATTTGTTAGTATTATTTCCTTTATCGAAAATTTTAATATCACGTTTCACTAAGCTCTTGTGTGATAAAAAATAAAATATTCTTCAACATTGATTTACAAAAGTTTCGATCCACATCTAGACACCATAAAACAACGAACTTTTCCCTGTGTTCACAGCTGATTCCATTAAAAATTAATCATATTTTTGTGATTAGTCATTACATAACAACAATTTAGGCTTACTTAGCAAAGCTGTTTGATTTTCCCTCTTGTTATCTTGTTTAATAATTAGCATTTACCATAAATTCTCACTATAAAATTTATGCTCTAAGCCAACAACTTCCTCGACCTAATCTCTAACTTTGATTTAATCTCCTCATACACGATAATCGTGCCCCGCGAGTTATTTATTCCTAATTTAATAATATAAACTCGATTCTTATAGCGATTTTAATCCTTCTTGTCACACTAAATATTCAAAGCTTATATATGGTTAACAGTTAATACATATTAGCAAGTCCATGAGAATCCACACATTTATCATCCACGACCAAATAAGTGACCTAAATGTTTTGCATAAGAGTTCGGGCACCCAAAATCCACTTTTCACAAGCATCGCAAAGAGGTTTTTCTTTATAACGTTTTTTACAAACAACAAATCTGAAGAGAGAAAAAACTAGACAAGTATAAAGACTGGATTGAATTAACATCTAATGAACTTAGTTGCAATCTTTATTTCTCGAACCATTCCTTTGTTGCCTACCATTGAAAGCATTTATGTGTCTGTGTTACATTAAATTTTTCCTTAAGCCGTGTTCTGAACCATTATCACCCTGTTATAATGCGTTCTGAATTCCAACTTTTTTGGTCATCTTAACAATTTCAAATGCGATAACCTGATTTTACAGTAATTTTTAGCGTGATCAAAAGAGATCAGGCTAAACATTATTAACGTCTGTTCTAGTGAAAGCTTAGCATCAATGCGGCATCATTCCGTATGATTAGTCACAATGAGTCTAACTCTTAACTCCCTCTTCCTTTCAAAGGATCACCAAACAATTACTCAGACCCCCCTTTAATATTAGCTTCTGACACATCTAAACCTAGATGAAAGACTGAAAACCTTTAAGTAGTTTGCCAGGAAGAATCTTGTCCTAATTTCCCAGCTGTTGCGCTCATTTATAGCAAATCAGTATGCTTCTACTATATAGTTTCTTACAGATTCTCATTAAACTTTTAATCGAAATTAGCATACTTCATTTACGTCAATTCTACACATGTTGAAAGTCATATCTAAATATAACAATCTAAAGTGCACTATACAAATACAAAACAAATATTTTTATACTATTGTATAGTTTGGTCCAAGTAAGTTGGTTGAACATTCAATCTACAAAAGGCGGTGTCTACAAAACTCTCGCTCTATTTGCTAAATGTCCTGTTAGGTAAAAATGTCTAAGTTTTAAAGCGATGCTATGTCAAAACGATCTTTAATTCAGACTCTCAAAAACGGACTCCGCTTTCCATATATTTTGATCGCAGTCTGCATTCAACCTACATTAAAGCGGCGTGCCGATAATCAACAAATGGACTCTATTTTACAAATTCACGATTGGACGGCCCCTATTCTAGTTAGCAGCATGTCTATTCTGAGGAAACAGGCATTGTTTAATCTAATTAAGCCTTTAATCTACCAAGTAAGGTTATATTTTTTGTAGCTTTTATTGCTCTTTTATGAGACAGCATGAAATTGATACCAAAGATCTAACAATAAATATAATTAATCTTTCATACCCGCTACTCCATAAGTATCATTGCCATCATTATATTTGACTAGCATGGAAAACTTCTTTAGATTGCGGTAGATTACCTCCACGTTTCCTTACACCGCTTTGGATAGAGTAATTCTTTCTCTCACTCTTAATGGCGACTATAGCCTATAGCAATAGATATATTGACTAAAAACAAATAAACTATGATAAGTTAACCTATCGTAAAACTCATATGATGTTAATCACACATTTTGAAGGAAAGTATCGCTGCGGAAACAAAGAAATGCTTACTTTTCATGATAGATATAAATTTCTAAGCTAAGCTCTCCTGCAGTGGATGAATGGTCTGCAGACGAAAGGGTAGGGAGTCTGTCTAAATAGCAAATTATATCAAGAACAATAAATTTGTGGAGTCAGGACAATTCTTCAGTTGTGATCTGGTTTATTGGTAGTGTATAGAAAGAGTTTTATAAATATTTTTTAGAGCCTGGCACTGCACTAGGACATTGCGCAGGCAGTACAAGTATTCCTCTACACCCCGAGATAGAATTGCGCTGACCCTTATCACATTAGTTGCGGTATGTGTGGGGTTTTCTAATTCTTCTGACGGAGGTGATTTAAATCTTTTGTAGCATCGCCATCAATTCTAATTGAATGAAATGCCATTTCCATTTGCATTTAGGGTCACGGAACGCCAAAGAAAACAACTGTCGTTAATATGTAAAGTAGAACGTCAATAATAAAAACTCGAAGAGGTATAATGATTCACATTGGGTTTCAAAGTTCCCCTTATGCATAACTATGCTGGTAATGTTGATCATCAGTTCACTAGCGCATAGGCAAGCTCTTTTGGTATGCATTCCGCACGAATAGCAGCTTTTTTAAGACCATTGTATATTGGGTCTCCTAATCGATGAAGGTTATTGAGTATTTCCTTGACTGCACGGGTGAATATAGTTTCTTTTCACTTCATGTGATGAAATAAAGTTTGCGCTCTCTCATTGGTCACAATTGGAATGAATAAAAACAGTTAGCCATCAGGATTAGATATAGCATCACGTGGATTTAGCCTTCTATTATATCGTAATCACATATATTTTGTCACTAAAGTTTAAATCAATGAAGGTTATCAACGCTACGGACTTCAAGGAAGAGTAAACCGGAAAAGCATAGAGTAGTACCCTTCCCCAGTTGAATGTTTTTTGTTTGTATATTACATCCTTGTTTATTTCTCATTGACTTAGGAATTGAAGGCTGTGCGGTAGAAATGCTTCTAGAGAATAATCCGCTAGGTCTCGCATCAGCTGGGGTAGCAGCCCCGTCTCGTTTTCGCCAGACTATGTGATCTCAATTGATTCCGCCAAAGCGAGCAATGTTAGAGTTGGAGGATGTCGGTAGTCACATATCGTACCCATGATGCGAGAGTCAAAATAGGCGGGGGGCGCTGGATATTACTTAGTTACTATGCGGTATTTAGTTATTGTGTGTTCCAAATTCGGACCTTCGTTTAGAGAATCATCCTAATATTTCAGGTCCGCGGTAATTGATACCTTTGTGTCTTGACGGGGGTTAGTATCCATGATGCTGTACCGTTAACGTACGAGAATTATCAGCCTGTCTCTAACAAAACCGCTATTAAACTTAAGAAACAATTTATCATTTTGGCTCCCGAACCCAGATTCCGATTGACGGTTTGTAGTATTCTCCTGTGATTTAATTCATGTGATAGCCTATAAGTTTTGTTTTTTAGGACTTTTGTACCAGCCTTCTAATGAGAAGCTCCTATCTCTAGGAAAGCTAGAGTTAAATATTCATGTACGCATATTTATTTCGCAAATTTTTCTGTATTTCATTGCTCACGATAGATGGACAATAAACACAATATATTTCGTTGCCAAAAAAATTCGCTGTAACAACAGTTTACGATAAAAGCTACTGTTTCAATCTCACAATGTCCGAAATATTGGTTAATTAGTGTGTTAGTATAATTACCAGACTCAAAACAGTTCGGAGAGGCTCTCTCGCCTTTGATGATTCAATTTTATTTATTAAGGTGTTATAAAACCTGCTTGCCAGCAGCGCTAGGAACAACTCATATGCATAATTTTGACGACCCCAAAAAAAAGTTGTTTGTCCACCCCGCCTAAATATTATTAAAGTTGATTTAAAATATAATCTTAACTTATGTTTGTTGTTTGTACCAGAACACTACCCACAACCTCCCTCCCCTTATGACCTAAACAATGGTCTTTTAGTAGCGAACGTTATAAAATCTATGGACTTTTGAGACCCTTTAAATTGGAAAAATATGTTTTCCCATCCGGATTAAAAATACTGGCGTACACATAGCCCTTTTATTAATAACTCTCCGTTGAATTAACTATGATCTGATAAGATAAAAATGTTAATTAAAAGCTTAATATTACCAATTAAGTACGTATAAAATCTAGTAAATAACTAATAACTTGGAAAAGCGTCATAACGTTTAAGTGAAAGTCAATCCACTAGCTTGCTAATCATAGGGCCTCTTCATATCCTTTAAAGCAATCGCGTCCATCGTCCTTCTAGTTGCTTGATTCTGATCTGCTATCTTCTTGATCTCGCCAACTGTTCTAATCAGTGCTGGTTACTGTACTTAGATTGCTTCTCTTAGCTCAGCTGGTTAGCTATCCAACCGGGCGTGGACCTGATTAAAACGTTCATATGTTACTTTGTTGTAGTTGACGTATAGAAAGGTTAACGTTTCCTAATTTTATGTTCCGATTTCGACAGAATACGAATCCTTCGTAATAGTTAATTTTTCCTGGTTTAAAGCAGACTGATTGCCATGATTAAGTTTTGCGAATTTCATGCTCTCGTTAACTTATTTCGTTCCAACTGTCTCGTTAAAGCGATCCTCTGACCGACATGCATGTGACTCGAGTTCTTCTTAACTAAACTTCGTCCGTTATTAATGTGACTTTCCCAATCTTAATCTTGATGTTCTTTGAACCTCTTAGTCCGTGAGTGCGAACCAATAGTCGGAGACACCTTCTTGTCTATTAGTTACAGCAAACTTTTTTTTATGTTTTTTTACTTTTTACACATTGAGATGCAGCAATTTCTATTGTATTCCACCATGAGCTGATTAGTTTAGGTTTTGTGTGCCGAGTTAAATTGATTTCCGATATGACAGTTGTAAAGAGCCTTTACTTACCGTTAGGGCGTAAGCTAGTTGCTGTCCGCATTGAAGTTGGCAGACATTGTGTTGCACGAACTTGAATTTTTGCAGCAATTTGATTAAAGGCCCCAACTATTCCCCTGACCTGGTTTAGGTATTATAATAGTTATACCCAGCTTAATCAATTAGATTTAATACCTTTGCTGAATCGAATTACGCCAATTTGGTTCAACTTGAAGTTAAACATAAAAGCTTGATTGTTCTTTTGCCCAATATGATGTACTGAATATAGAATAATAATTTTGCGATAAATGAAGCTTTAGAATTTGCTGCCTGGAGTATCGTGTAAGTCCAAGAAGAAGAGCCTGCTTTGTCTTTCCCGATAGTAAGCTTCATAAGCTGCCTCAGCGAGATACATTAATAATGCGCAGGAAATTAATATCCCAATATTCTTCTGTATTTTAAACTCAAGAATTTTTTGCTAGAATCTTTCTCAAGAGATTGACTTTACTTTTCTTCATATATAGCCTTAAGATTCAATCTTACAGACGTTTCTCTGCTTTTGTTTAGTGCTACCATTTTTTCTTGTGCTGAGTATAAAAAATATTGATATCGTGAAATTTGCTATAAGACTTGTTGTCAACAACTTTAATTCGCTCTCTCATTATATCTTCGCTTTTTGCTGTGCCGAATACTGTTTTGGCATTTCTTATTTTGCAAGGTAACGATACTCGCTGAACTTATAGAAGTTTAAACTACCTTTACTATGCTTTATCATTTCTTTTAACAAATGAGAATCTAGGTGACATTAAACGTTGTTCAGTGTTATTTAACATGCCGAGTTGCCTGTTCGATGGTTTGTGTCGTTACGCTGAATTCTTGGAACATTAGCTACTGATCACGCTCACAGTTTTACTAATCTTATCCACAAATCATCACAGAATTGTAATACATCTGTCCTAAGTGTTGTGTCGAATTTTATCTCTCCTGTGCGCTACATCTCACACAATTTATTTTATTGAACTTATTCCTCCAAAACGCCGTTATCATGTTTATATTATCGTTTATTATCTTCACGTACAACAAAATAAGAGTCCGTTACATGGGTGAATATAAAGTGCGTAACATTTTGTGAGTGATTTCTAAATTGAAATAGCTTCTTAGTATGAATTTATTTCCCAGACGCATTTAACTCGTTGTGTTTTTGTCTCCACCGCCAGTACCCCCAAGTAAGGTTTTTATCAAGTGATTTCTACGTTATTCCTTTAAATTTAAGATTACCTTTGCTATTTTTTTTTCTATTCCTTAGTTATTATAATTTCTTTTGACCATCTAAATTCGCCCGCTTACGTTGTCTTTTGTTAACAGAGATTGCTGGTTTTTGTTTTCGACACCCTTCATCTTCCGATCTGTGTGTATGTCTTAAAATATGTAAGGTATCCATTTGGCCTACATAAGACAAATCACCATTTAACTAGAACATACTCCCGTAGCTATAATCATATTTCATTGGATATTGATTCCTATGAATCTATAGAATATCGTGGACTGAAATCACAAATCAAAGAATAGATATGCCAAGCCGGCCTAACTAACTAATCTAATAAATCCATAACAGTAATTTCCCTCAGTACAACTATGAATAGGAGATAAACCGTTCTAGCTTGGATATTTAGAGGAATTTTATGCACCATTGGCTCAGTGTAATCAACATATGAAGCATTTTATTAATTGTGTATCCTGATCGATCTCAAGCTAGTATGTCCTTGTTAGTCTTTATATCTCCAACCCAATTCGAATTTTCCTGATTTTACGCTTTATATGCCATGCCATATATCATCACACTTGTTATTGAACTTCTTTCGCTGACAATACAGTATCTTTTTTACGTCTCATCCTTAATGTTTTGACTCGTTTTATTTACCTTGTCTAAAAACTAAATGCTAAGTTTACATCTATAGGCCAGCATGTTGCGTCAAAAATTTGGTCAATGAATGAAAAGTAAAATGCAAAAACGTATTTGAGATCTGTCAAAGATTGTACGAATTTGGCTGAAGAACTAAAATGAACCTGTGGCCGAACAATGTTCAATATCGTTTTCTATGATACCGAAATAAGTCTAACTTTTCTAACAGTGTTTGTTTGGATCCAAATTTTTCCTAAATTACTATCCCTTCCTTCAAATAGTCCCCCTCCCATGAGTCTCCACTTCACTGGCTTTGCTTCCTTTAATAAACATCATGCCCGAGTATCAACTCGTGAAATTTCCTTCTAACTATAACTCGCAGTTTTTCTCATGTAGTCATCATTAAGAAGCGTATCTACCCCCCAACCCTCCGTGTATTCCCAACTCGCTTGCGTGAATTATGCCCATTTCGTCCCCCTACTTGTCTACTCAACCCGTCTGTGCGGCATATTTAATACCACAAAAACGTCTCGGTATCACTCTTTAGCTAGTTTGCTCAGTTCATTACCAATTAAGCGAATAAAAAAAAACCTTGTATTAAATCTCGTCTTTACGATAATCAAGAATCGCTAGACCATTGATTGTATGTTAGCAATTCGTTCTTCCAATTGAATTTTACATGTTTCTTTTACAGGGCGATCAAACATGTTAATAACTGACCTTATTATCCTAACCGGCTGTTTTTGTTCTCCTGTGTTTCAAGCCACTACAAGTTCTATAGTCCGGCTGTGTCTTTAATTGATCAATATGACCTAAAGACTTATCTTTTTTCGTTGTTGAATAGACACACAGCTCCTCGCCCGAAATTTCTTAGTTTGCTCAATGGTTTATGGATATAATCCTGCTATCATCCACTTTCTCCCACAGTGGCCTTTACTCCCTCGTTAGATGGCGATACCTTAGGCGTAGAACCATCGATTATACCCCTTAATTTTAATTATATGATGTTATAAGATGCTAAACTTATTAAAGCTCATTTTAAGTTAGCTAGACCATCACAATATAGTCTTAACAGAAAGACGCTTGGCCTGACGTGAAAGGTATGTTTATGACTCTCTTACTTCCAAAATAATCTATATGGCATCCTGTTGACTTTAGCGAATAACTACTAACACCAATTTACTACAGACAGCTGAATGCTCGGATTGGATGCATTGGCAAGTTAAAATGTTTTATCATGATTTTACGGACGTCCCACGTTGGAACCAACCTGTTTGTTAACATCCCAGATAATGTGACTCTGAGTAATTATGTTTTAAGGTGTTCTCGTGTTTAAGCTCAATATTTAAATGTTTAGTGCGTCGTAATTTCCGCGACGTTTGATAATGTCAAAACGTGTCAAAGTATTCAGAAAAAAAAATCCCCTTTAAACGCTCCACATGATTTCCGTACAACCGGTTTTTCAAAAAGTACGCGCATCTCTATACCATTTCTTGATCAGCGTCTCAAGATCTATACGAGGAAGACCACGTGCATAGAAAGTTCGTAAAAACAATTTTTTATATATTTCTCGGTTATGCTGTTCAGGAGACTTTGCTTAAATTTTGAATACGTCATCAGCACTCAATTTTACCAAGTCCTCCTTACCTAGGCAAGTGAGACTACTATCCTAGCAACCTTTAAGATCAGGTCTATAGGTAGAAACCACCCTCCACTGTGCAAGGCTCTACATGGCATCCTCAATGACTAAGGTAAACCTAATGTATACTAACTACAATGGTAAAGAACTGTACTTCTGTCACCACAATTAACATGAGCAAAACTTGCAGTTTAGCTCCATTACATTGAATCGACAAAACAGATCACATGTGGACACATGAATTTTCAAACCGGCATAATGCTTTTGATAATTTTTTTGGATTATTTATGTTTTAAACAAAAAAATCCTTGTTTTTGTATATCTGTATGTGCAATAAAATGTGAGCTTGTTGAGTAAAAAATAAAAAGGCTGTAAGGCGTTTTAAAAACATGTCATTAGGAAAAGAAAAAGCAGAATTTATCAGTAATGGGTGGCTTTTTGGAAAAAAGACTTCTAAAGTAAATACTTTTTCACCCAATATAACAGCAAGCAGTGAGTCCACCATATACGAATTCAGTTTCAGTTAACTATTGTTTAAATAAGTAATAAAAAAGCAACTTTGGGATTCGTACAGCAAAATCTTGGTAATCATATAAAAGCAGTAATGCAGACACAGATATGAACTTACAGTAAATGAGAATTCTAAAGTTCAGCCAAAATGAATAAAAAATGTAAATGTTAATACGAAGTTAAATTTTTGCCTAGCTACTTTCAGTCAGGTACCTAGAATGACACGACCATTTGAAAATTATGTAGCCATATTTGCACCTTAGAGAACCAACGAAGTGCTATGGTCAGGTGGGCAAATCATTTATATACCAATTTCCAAGTTTCCCCTAGCTACAAGTTTTGCAACCCAGTGCTTGCTAGCCAACCAATTCAGTAAAATACACATAACTAAATTGCTTGAATTTCTTCAAGTAAACAGCAGCCTAAATAACATGATTGTATATTTATACATTTAGAAAACAATCAAGGGTAATATGCGAGCAGTTTGTGTATTACGTATATGAGAGGAATCAAAACAAACTCGCCGCACGTAAGGTTATATATAAAACTTTGGTTAATTGAGACAAATCTCATTAAATTTTACACACAGAAAAACTGTGTATTGGAGGGTCACGTGACGAGGCCTCCTCCAGGGCCATGTTCGTATTGCCGTCCCAGGGTCAGAAGAGATACAAGGTGCCCTGGGGACGAGGTTGTATCAACCTATCTCCTTAGCTACCTCTAGTTAAAAAGTGAAAGTAGCCAAATGCAGTTTTGGCCAACACAATTCCTATGCTAAATGCAGTTAGGCAGCTACCACTGTTTTTACTGTTATGAAAACTTATGTTGGAAAATAAAATTGCTGAGTACTTTTTTTAACTGAACAAGATAACGACAGGCGCTTTCCTAAATCTTTGTTAACCGAAATCGTGATAAAGTTTTTTAAAAATGGTGTTACGCCTATACTCATGTGTGACACGGTTTACCTGTACTAAGCGCTCAGTCCAGTGTTAACAAAAGGCTGCCTCCTGTGTTTCTGTTTAACCGAAGTTGCGATAACGTTTTTTTCGGAAAAGAGTATTACATCTATATGGATGTGTCACATTGTTTACCTGTACTAAGCGCTCAGCTTGGAGTAACATTTTTTTTGAACTTTCACCGGGAACATTCTTCGAAAAATAAAAAAGGTTGGCCAGTTGTTTTTGCTATGATGGGGTAACAATTTATTACACCGGATACACCATAAATTGTGTGCGCTTCACTTGATTTACTACATACTATATACCTGTACTAAGGCGCTTTACCTGAATGTGTGGCACAGTTGACGGTTCTTATTAATCACTCATTCAGGTGTTCAACACCGGGTAACACAGTTACTTGTGGCTTAACCCGGATTTTTGACGCCGGGTCTCCTGGCTAGTCTCTTTAATAATAGCCGTCGTCTGTCTGTCTCTGCGCGGACCCCCCGCTGAGTTGGAAAATGATGTTACGGAAACACGAATATTAAATGCGATATATTTTTATCCACTTTGTTGCGACGGGTAAATATAAAGGCCGGGCGAACCCGTGGATTTTTCCACGGGCAACGACTAGTCTCTTTAATAATAGCCGTATTTTGTCTGTCTCTGCGCGGACCCCCCGCTGAGTTAGAAAGGCGTGCTACGGAAACTCGAATATCAAATGCGATATATTTTTATCCATTTTGTTGCGTCGGATAGATTTAATGGACGGGCAAACCCGTGGAGTTTTCCACGGGCTAACGACTAGTCTCTTGAAAAATAGCCGTATTTTGTCTGTCTCTGCGCGGACCCCCTGCTGAGTTAAAAAGACGTGCTACGGAAACACGAATATCAAATGCGATATATTTTTATCCACTTTGTTTCGTCGGATAGATTTAAAGGACGGGCGAATCCGTGGATTTTTTCACAGGCTAACGACTTGTCTCTTTAATAAATCCGTATTTTGTCTGTCCCTGCGCGGAGCCCCGCTAAGTTAGGAAGACGTGCTACGCAAAACACGAATATCAAGTGCGATATATTTTTATCCACTTTGTTGCGACGGGTAAATTTAAAGGACGAGCGAATCCGTGGATTTTTCCACAGGCTAACGACTTGTCTAGTTTCTTTAATAATAGCCGTATTTTGTCTGTGTATCCGCGAAAGACGCCGTCCTGTTAAGGAGAGATGAAATTTTAAAATACGCACCAATACCAAATGCGACTTTGTTTTGACCGCTCGCGCGTAGTATACCAATCACGACGCCTGATTCTTTAAAAAAAGAATCCAAGATTTTTGCGATCGGACGAAGGCCATTTTGATTTTGAAAGTGGTCGTGTGTGCTCAGTGTGAGGTTTGCAGGTCTGTTTTACCTTTTTGTCTTCTAAAAGCTTCTAATTTTTGTAATATTTGTTTTCTGTTTGTTTTCAATGCCAAGATAAATATATTGTCATGTTTTTTAGCCACGTACAGATCTTAAACGCACTAGTTTTAGGATTTTTTGGCTAGGAACGAAGATTTTGAAGGCTAGCTAGCTAGCTACAGCCTTCCTTATTACTATTCTGCATGGTATAAAAGATTTTTATCCTAGCCAACATTTATTTTTTATGCTGAGGCTGTGGCTATTTAGCTAGCTCCTTAGCTATATCTTTGGCTAAAAAGTGAAAGTATAAAAATGCAGTTTGGCTACAACAATATTCTTAAGCAATAATTCTTATGCTAAATGCAGTAAAATCACGGCTCACTTTCTTATGGCTCATGCATTGTCTCCCCAAAGCGTGGCGTTACACTAAAATTAACTAAATTAAAAAAAATCGCAAAACGGGGGTTTATTTGTTGCTTATTTTAAAGCCGTACGGGCCGTAATTGATAAAATAATTTTGGGTTTACCTCCGATTTAGTATCTGCATGCCGTATCTCATGCAAACAAGTTGTTTATCAACTGAAAAGAGAAAACCGAAGCGAAGAAGGCTGTCTCTTTTTATAACTTTTGCACTCATTTCCTTAAAATTAATCTATTAAACAAAGCATGCCAAAGTTTACATTTTTTGTTCTTCATCTTCCCATTTTTGTGTTCTGGAATCGAGGTTGCTACTATCGCGTTCAAATATAATTTTAATACAAAATGTTACAAAAAAACAAATTGTTGTTGTCAAGCATAAAAACTTTGTATTAGTTAGAAATATCTTTTATGAAGAAGAAACACGTACGATGATGTAACGTCTCAAATAGAACTTATTGGAAATGTATACAATGTCTAAGACTGTAGCTATACATTTCCAATCCGTTTTCTTCAGGACGAAGCGAAAGTTTAGTAATAGAAGTGGAAAACTGATTGGATTTTTATCCAGAGAACGCTAGCTAGCTACTGAGAAAGCCAAAGAAAAGCAGGTGTAACATTAAGAAGATGATCTACTGTTGTTTAGAGTATCTGGTGGAAAGATGAATTTAGGTGTGTAACGATTTTTTAGCCGTTTTAACTTATAGATCTTAAACTGAACATGATTTCTATACGCATTATAAGGATTTAAACTGAAAAATAAATCATAATTAAAAATATCCTAAAAATATGTCCAAGTTCGATTGTTTGTTCTAAAAATGAAATTTGTATGATGTATGATAATTTGATTAGAAGGTTACTTTCTCATTGCATGTCAAGTAAACTGAAATTCGTTATCCGTCCAAAGCAAAAATAGACCCGTTACGCGCAGCAGAATTTACCGTTAACTATAATACAATAATAACCGATTACCCCGGGCTGTACCGCAAAATATCGCCCGAGGTCTAAGTGCCGACCGAGCTTGCGAGGTCGGTGAAATGACTGAGGGCGATATTTTCGGTACAGCACGGGGTAATCGGTTATTATTGTATTTGTTAACCGTCTAAGTTAGATAAAAATAAGAAATAAGAATTTCTGTTTAGTGTTCTTATAATAATACAATTCACTAGCACTACTTTCGTTAACACTCAAGGTCAAAATTCGAAACAGTCCTGTATAAAAACAAACATTCTATGCAGAATTCGAAAGTCCCTATAGAATAAATCCATGTAAACAAAACATTACGATGTTCGACACAAAATAATGTGTAAAGTTGAATGTGCCACTACAACGAATATTGAAAAAAAATTTTCAACTAGCTAGCTAGCTAGCCAAGAATAACATGGACTTCGACGAGTTTTATATTGACTGAGTAACCAAAAAGCTAAAGGAACGAGTCTGAGATTGAGGGAAGACGTGTATTTGTTATAATTTCGTCGTCCTGTATTTTTGATAAAACTGGATATCAAATCATTCGTTTTTTATGGACAATGTAGCTAGTTAACTAGCCATGTTGAAGAAGCATCCAGACAGAATGTGGCTGAATCTGGTTATTTTATCTGTTAAACCATTGACATTGTTGTTGTTTCTATCCTATGAAAATGTTTTTATCTATAACTGTATTGTGGGAGTTACATATATAATCATTTCCAATGCTTCTTAAAACTTGTTTTTCGTGCCTGTTTACATTTTAAGCTACCATTTTTCTTGATGACGGGCAATACCAATCAGAATGCCTAAAAACCCGTATTGCCCGCTTGCAAAATCCAGACGGTTAACAATAATACAATAATAACCGATTAACCCCGGGCTGTACCGCAAAATATCGCCCGAGGTCTAAGTGCCGACCGAGCTTGCGAGGTCGGTATGATGTGTTACAAACTGTAGATTGTCGAAATATTGTAATAACCTATTTTGTATGACTTAACGATGTCGGATTTTTTAATTTCTGGTATGCTTTTTTTCCCTGGTGTACTTCTAGCATGGAAAGGCAATTATATAGTTTTTAGCAGATTTAGCTTTATACGTAACTTTTTTTAAACACCTTTGATTTTTTTGGACATTTTGCATTTTTATTTCATTATAATTTTTGTTTTGTTTTGTTTCAGCGGTTATAGATATAGAATAATGCAGATTGTGACTTTTAAAAATTCAAATTACTGTGTTCTATGTTTTTATTTGGTATCCCTCACATGGATTCAATGAGAGATACAGTGGATTCTTCCACGGGATTACGGCTAGTCTATGTAATAGTACGGAGACTGTGTGTGTGTCTGCCTGTAACAGGCAAAGTGGATGTGTTCATTTTCCTTTAATGTAGCCGAAATTCTTATGTCGCAAATGTTAAATTTTCTGACGTTACGGCGCGACGTCAATAACACTACTTTAACGTCAATATCTTACTTTAAATTAATGTAGCCATTACAGTGCAGTTAAAACTTTTAGGTCAAGTAACTTGGAAACGAGGTGGTGACGTCAGTCATTTTTCACCGCGCAGGTAACTAGGGACACCCTGGGAGCAAATTGGGTAAATTTCCCAAACTTGGGTTTCCGAATCCGTTTCAGAATGGAACGGGTTGATGGCGTCATCAAAAAACCTTTAAACCCCGATAGTTCCGTAACCGTTTGTCAAAGGTACATGATCCTATACATTTTCCTAATAAAAACTTTTTTGTATATGCACCGCTGACGTCAGAAAAACATCTTAAAAAAATTTATTCTTCTGCCTAAGTGAATTTTCCCACGGGCTTTATCGATTAGTATAAAATAAGACATGTAAAATATGTTTGCTCTTTCACAAATTTTTACTTCAAGTGCAATCGTTTTTGGATTATATCAAGTAACATATTCGTCATCCATTTACTACTAACGCCACTATAGTGCATACCATCTACACGAAGTTCATTTCTTCTATCATACAATAATTAATACGCATCAAATATGTTCCAAAGGCGAGTATCCAATTCATTAAGCGCAATTTTATTTAGTTCAGCTACTCTATATCTTACTGGTCTATGGTCAAGGTTTTTTCCAGTGGGTTTTGTCAGCCTGAATATGGCGAGCGTTCTGTTATCAACAAAAGTATTCAAACATCTCATTTTTTGTACATACCGTAAAGCTTCGATTAAGTGCTCCCCTCAAACAAGCGCCCCCTCGAATAAGCGCCCACCCTAGACCTGAAATTATTGAATAAACGCCCCCCTTGAAATAGGCGCCCACCCTTCGAATAAGCGCCCACCTCTAGATCTTCAGAAACGGGCGCTTATTCAAATTTTCGACAAAAATGAACTGGAACGGTCGATTAGGGATTAAAAGACACTTGTTTTAGTTTTCTTTATTATCTATTTCTTCTTGAATTTCAATTTCCTTTTCCTTTTCATCATGATCATAGATATAGCAAGGAAAAATAGCTTCGTGGATTGTTATATCAATGTTTTTTTGTTTCTCCTCGAGTTTTTCCATCAAAACTTGCGCAAACTTGACGTCGTTGGTCATTGCTGTGTATTTGGCTGGAACCACTAAACCAATCTCCCTTTACCGTTTCCCAACCACCTCTGCTTTCAAGTCATTTTTTTTCTCATTATCGGTTGTAAGAAAAAATGTCAATAGCCGCGATAATTCTATAGGGACGTGCCCCACCAAAACATGTTCACCTTCTACAATTTTATAAACGCCCAAAGCATGTTTATCATATGTCCGTGCTTCTTCTCTTGGATCTGGTTTGCAATAAAGTTTCTCCCCGATAACTGGAGCCCAACAATCTTTATAAATGTGATGACCTCGAACTGGACACGTAAATTCTATTTTATATAACATGTCGTATGTTGAAAAGGTTGGATTTGATCGTGCCATTTTTTATAATTTACCACTTCGCCTGAGAGAGAGAAGCAAATCAAAACAAATAACACAAACAATGAAGACATTTCAGTGCAGTAAAATAATTTGTATGATGTAATTCGAATTAGCAAACAGAGTATGTGCTGAATCAGCTTTCGAACAAATTAAAAAAAACTAGACGAGAAGTTGTTTAGTGGATCTTGAAGTTATGGGAAAAGCTTTCAAAAGAAATGATCCGAGATTCGTTCGTTTCTTGCGCGGTTACTTGCAACACCGATGGCAGTGAAGATTATAAAATCACTTGATTTAAAGAAGGAAAACCATGTCATAATGGACACAAAATGTTGAAGGAACAGTTTGAATACATCAATTCAGAGGAGACAAATCCGTTCGAAGTCAACGAAAATGATATTACAGATGCTTGTCCCAGATTTATTACTCATTAATGATGACAAGGAGGATGACGAGGATGTAGATTTAGAAATAGATATTCTTTAAAAGAAAATGAAAAGTCTTTCAACTATTGATATTTGGTTTTTATGTTTTCCCAAATCCTCTTTTTTTGTAACAAGCGCCCCCTCGATTAAGCGCCCCCCTCAAATAAGCGCCCACCCTAGAGGCTCAAAAATTTTATAAGCACCCGGGCGCTTAATCGAAGCTTTACGGTATGTGTTGTTGGTTGTGTTAAAAACAGCAATGTCATGTAATCCAGTGTTATATATCCATAGGTTAGGATAAGACCTGTTGTATTCTTGTGTATACAATTTCCATGTTTTCAAACCTTTGCATGGAAACGTAAAGGTACCGGGGTTGGATGAAAATGAAAGCAATGTTCCGTTTATATAAAAAGAATGACTGTGTGGTATTTTTACTCTCGGTCGATACATTTTGGTGAAGTATTCGTTGAAGTCATAATAAATATCTCTCATCACTGAATCTCCTTCTACGTGTATCCAGAAGTTATTTTTGGTAAATATATTTCTATCTCTATCTTGATAAACCTTAAAATGACACTTTGTGGAACCTAATTCAAATTAAAGTATACTGCTTGGATTATAGTAAATTCCGCCATAGTGGTTCCCAGCAAATATGTAACCTCGTTGGTTACATTTTGAACCGTTAAATGTCTTTTTATCATTTGTGCTGTTATCTTTTGAGCATCCAAATAAAGGTACAATGCTACGACTTGTATTTTTCCATACCCAATGATTAACGAAGCCTGTGCAGTCATTCTTAGTATCAGTTCTCCCACTTATATAGAAAATGCCTATACCGCCATTCAAAAAGCGATTCAGAAAGATTCTCATAAAAACGATTAATACGACAAGTAGAAAAAAGAAGAATCTCATGTTCATTAGACGTGATGATATTACCATGATTCTGCTTTATTGTACTTCTCTGCGTTGAAAATGTAGCGTTAATTTATATGTAACTAAACTAAAAAAATCAAGAAAAAAATTACAAAATAAATTGGTGTACGACAATGTAGCAACGCTTGACAATGCCCACCAAGGTTGCAAAATGAACAAAGTACAGTATTTCTTTTTCCTAACAACACACACGTTCATACTATTCATATTATTTTTAATAAAAGCAAGTTCACACATAAGCAAGTAAGTGCACAGATTTGTCTTGATGTTATGTGTCGTAAAACTTCGTTAAGGAATTGTCTGATACAAAACAATCAAAAATTGTCAGTAAAGCCTATTATTTGACAAATGTTCTTGGTCACATCTATAAATATAACTAACGAGGAACTAAAGTGTGTGTGCTGCAAATCTGCAATTAAATATGAAAATTAGGAAGCCTATACCGTAAATCTCCAAATAAACGCCCGGGGCGTTTATTTAATTTTCCGTTAGGGTTACAGATAGAAAGAAATATAAAACATTCATTTTTGTAATTTTCTGTTTTCTCAAGATATTCAACGTGTTCACGGTAAATTAAGAAATATTGATATTTGTTATAATTTCCCTCGGTTCTTCCCGAATAATTTGATTCTAGAAACTACCAAACCTCAAGCTTCTGTCGCTGGTAAGATTACGGCACACTAAGATTTTGGGAGAAAGAATTGCAGGCGCCCCCATTCGTCTTAGACACAGTGAAAAATGGGTACCGTTTACCGTTCTTATCGACTCCTCCTTTATTCTTGGCCAGAAACAACTTATCTAATCTCCAAGAAAACAAATTTGCAGAAAATCCTATAAGCGACCTCCTACAAAACGAATGCATCAAAGAAGTCGAGAATCCATCTTATTGTGTGAACCCTTTGACTGTTGCAAATAAGAACAAAAAATTGAGACTCGTTTTGGACTTACGCAACGTAAATAAGTATTTAGATATAACAAAGTTCAAGTACGAAAACATTAACACCGTATTGGGTATTTTCGAAAAAGATTACTATTTTATTACTTTCGACCTCAAAAGCGGTTATCATCATATCCCAATTTCTGAAGACGACTGGGAATATTTAGGATTTTCTTGGACTTTTGCTTACGCAACAAATAAATATTATCTTTTCTTGGTGTTACCATTTCGCTTAGCTAACGCATGCTTCATTTTTACGAAAACTCTCAAACCGCTGGTCAAAGAATGGCGAGCTCAAGGAATACAATGTGTTTTATACTTAGGCGACAGAATAGCTAGATGCCGATTACATTGATATATTAAAAATAAGAGACATTCCTCACAAATAATTTTAGAAAGTCCAGTCTGGACCGCAAAAGAACAGGAGAATGGTTGGGTTTACAAATTGATACAACACTCATGGACTTTTTATTGCCGCCACCAAAAACATTCTAAAAGATTTTTCAGTTGATCCAAGTCAGTTTAAGGCGAAAAAAATCTCAAGAATTGCAGGTCGTATTATATCGATGTCCCAAGCAATCGGCCTGTTGACTCTTCACCACACAAATGTATCATTTTATCAAAACCAGATATTCTAGGTATAGTTTATACTTTACTCCCGAGGCTTTGCGAAAAAAACAGAATTTTAGAAAAATGAACCTCTAAAAAAGCAACGGATTTCGTATCAAACACAATCCCACGATGACAAAAGTCGTATATTCGGACGCAAGCGGCGAGGGATACGGAGGTTATGCGATAGAAAAATTAGAAAACGTTGTTTCGAAAGGATTTTTCACCGATCTCGAGAAAAAGCACAGTTCTACTTACTAAGAACTTACAGCAGTCGTTCAAGTTTTACAGTCTCTTTCTCATGTCTTGAAAAAAGAAACAGTCCAGTGATTCACTGACATATCAATGTTACTAGAATCATTGAAGCAGGAAGCACAAAAGAGCACCTATGAAATTTAGCTATTTAAATTTACAGCCTCTGTAGCGCTAACGACATTTCACTGCACGCAACTTGGATTCCTACGGAATTGAACGTCACAGCCGATGCAATTTCAAAATCACTGGACACAGATAATTGGTCGATAGATAATGAAACTTTTAATTACATTGATTTTCCGACGAATTAAACACAAACTCGGGTGAGTTAAGGCATGTCCTGTGGCCCGAATATTTAACCGCGGCCATTTCCCAGCAATAATCAACAAAAAATTTTTTTTTTAACGATTCATCTTACAGAGTTCAGCTCACAAATATATGTACCAAATTTATAACACGACATATTGACGTCAAAAATTTCGTCGCAAAATTTGAAAGAAAAGTGTCGGGGTGTCTACGGAACCGACGAAACGAAAATAATGTTCGGTACAGATATTCTCGATAACTCGATATAGTCACGAGTCTGGCAAATATAAATGTCGGTTAAAATACGTACGTTGAATGCCCGCGGGTAAAATTGTCGGTTTTTTCCCGAATTTTCCCGACATTATGAAACTGCTTAACCGACAATCTTTAAAAGAGGCCGAGAATGTACGGCAAATTTAAAATGGTGTCAGAGAAATGCGAATTTCGCGGGAATTTAGTGTGGATGCCGCAGCTCTGCTTTTTAGTGCGACGGGCGATTAATTTTAAATGGCTGAGGTTTTTCAATGTGGATTTAATAGATCGTGTATATTAAATTTAAACACAAACACACATTTAAGCGATCGAAGTGGAAAATTTGTACATTTTGAAACTGTGTTTAAACACATTGAAATCGAAAAAAAATACTTTTTACGAAGGCTAGCTATACGCGACTTTACAAAGTATATTGATTAATCGAATTTGATAATGCGCATTGGATGAAGATATTGCCCAGTCTAATTATATTTTTTAAGACATATATTCAGAGATATATGCTTGGAATTATCGAAATGTTTGTGTGCCCGATCTGTGACCAACCTTGCCAAAACGAAAACGAGTTTGAATCTGAAGAAGAAAACAGTGTTCAATGTGATCTGTGAAGTGCTTGACTTCACTGGGGATGTAGTGGTTTTATTAAAAACACTGACTTGACAAAAGATTTTGTATGTTTATTGTGTCAGTAGTATATACAAAGTTCATATAAACCTTTTACAGTTTATAATCCTTTTTACAGTCGATATATAAACGTCTTTACAGTATATATTACCTTTGATTTTTTACGACTTGAGCAAACTAATTCTGTTGTACTTTAAAAAGAACCTCAATTCGCAAAACTAAAATCTGCAAATTTTTTTAACACAAACATTTTATTTCAATGAGTAGGTATACACGGGTAAACATTTTAAATTTACTTTTCATCAGAACATAGTGAGTTCAAAAAATAAATTATAACAGCACAAGCAGTGACTATGTCATCTATTAAAGGCAATAATGTTATCGGCAGTTCGTGTTTGAGAATGCAGAAACTTTTCATCCTACCGATAGCTTGCTCAACGTAAATTCTAACATTAGCAATTTTTGTGGTTTCTTTTACGTCTTTTGATGTCATTTGTAGATTTGTATGTTTTGATGGCGGTATGGTCAAAGTACATTGATAAAATGCCAATAAGTCTTTTATTTTAAAGCCCCTGTCTGTCATAACCTGATCTCTAGGCTGTAATTCCTTCAAAAACCCACTGTCATTTACAATAAAAATATCAGTTGCTCTACCACCATAACAATTTGAGAGATAGGATATTGATCCATTTGGTGTTATTCCAACTAAATATTTTACTGTTGAGTGGTGTTTATAATTAGACCAACAGGCAGCAGCTATGTCCAAACCAGATGAGTTTCAATGAAAAGCTCTGAACAGTCAATAATTATAAAATAATAGGGCTAGTATTTTCTAAAGATTGAAGGCAGATTTTGCTTAATTAAGTTGCGATCAGGCCAATGTATAACCCATTTCATTTCAAGCGATATTAATCTGATCCATGTTGTAAATACTGAACTGACAACGGAGGTTGAAACCATAAAGCGGTGTGCTAAATCATCAGTTAGTAAGGCTTGTCGAAGGCGCATCATAACTAAAAGAAATTCTTGCTGCTATGTCAAGGATCTTACTGAAACGTTTTTTAGTCCCTTGGCGACGACAAATCTTTTGCAGTATTCTTTATTCCTTTCCAGTAGTGCTTTACAGAGGCCTTTCTTGAGAGATAATTAAATATCATTTCAAATGTATTTGCATCTTGAAGTCCAGTGAAAAAATTAAAATTCGAGTTTCTTGTTTAATCGGCGAAAATCATAGCTTATAAGCTATGAATAAGCTATGATTACCATAAATCGTATGTGGTTAGAGCACTGGGTTGATTTATTATTGTCCCTATAATTTTGTGAAGTTTCACCAATATCACTGTCATAATCCAACTTCTTTTGGTACGACAATTTTCTTCTTTTTTGAGGGGAAGGTTTTTCAGCACTTCAAACGTTCATATACATTGTTGGAATGGGTGATGCAAACGTTGGCTTCTCATATGTAAAATGAATCGCACAAACAACTTTAATATTCGAAACAGTAAAATTCAACAACCCTCTCCACTTCTTTAACCCAAAGTTCTCTTTCTTTGGATCTTTTGGAAAGTAGTGGAATTTAAGCTCTTTCACATTGCTTCTTTTCACTTGTTTATCAGGATACCTCGAATCGTTATTACAACCACAAACGCAACAACGGTTTATGGGCATATCGTCTATACTTTATATTTTTTATCTAAATTAAAAAAAATATGATTAGCTAATAAAGAAGTCGCCCAGGACACTTAAATAACAAGTACAGTATACAAAAGCACAGCTAATCGCCACTGTTTTGACCACTATGCTTGTTTTGTTTTTCCTGATTACCCAAGATGCATTACACAACCGCCTATTCTTATATTCCAATATTCTAATTTCTTATCATAAAATCATCATTTGTTAGCTATTCCTTTACTATTGAGTAGTAACATAGTGTATTATAGCTTAGTATACGGAGTGCTTTATTTTGTATAGCTAGCTATAACAGATGAAAGAGAAATACAATCAAAGCTCACCAAAGATAATTTGTATAATGTTGAGCAGTAAACATACTTCTTCTTTATAGGTCTTTAGCTAGCTAACTACTACTAGCTAGCTACCCAGCATGGTGCTGAAATTTTTTCAAACTATTAAGCCCCGACCTACGATTCCTAAAATATTCTAAGTTACAGCCAAACATCTTCTAATCAGTCTTACGTTCTTTGACTTTGACAAAGAATATTTTACGAAAATAAGCTTCTTGCCCTTCATTCTTGTCCGTCAAAAAAATGTTAAGGGGACATCATATAAGCGGCACGTCTTCACCGACAAAAAAAACGCGGGCAAACACGAAGTTTTATCGAAATTTCCCGAACTATTTTTGGACGCGCCTTAACTCACCCGAGAAGAAGAGAAAATTCAATTCAAAATTCTATTGTCCTAACACCGGAGGAGTTAATGCATTCACTACCAACTAGGATTTAACTGGCTGTGCCCACCGATAACACTAATTGGAAAAAATTTGACGCATATGAA
Source organism: Hydractinia echinata (assembly GCA_030067915.1). Lineage (NCBI taxonomy): Eukaryota > Metazoa > Cnidaria > Hydrozoa > Anthoathecata > Hydractiniidae > Hydractinia > Hydractinia echinata. The sequence goes on from JASGCC010000088.1 coordinate 64,504, forward strand.
AAATTGCAAGGCAGAAGATGTATTATCGTCCTAATCTGGACCTCCGCATATTTTTGGCCCATCTTTACTCCCGACGGAATGAATTTTTACAACTTTATCAAGAGATTTTGATATTAGATCCATATTTCTTTAATTATTCTAAGAACAAGTCCGCTTTTCAAGGGTTTCCTATGTTCTATTCTTTAGCGTTATATGTAAGTTTTTTATGAATAAACTTTCAAATATAATTTCAGTGTATATATTTTTTCCTGTTTTATATGCCGCTCACATTATCGTTGCTCGAGATATGATCTAGTTGGTCATGATCATTCCGTCAGGCGAGAGGGATGTCTCATGTGGCTTTGTTGCACATTTTACAGCTAGCCTTTTGCGTGTTGATGCCTTTCCGGCGTACGAAATCCCCATCTGTGGCTTTTTGAATGCCTTTTATGGCATTGACGCACTGGAAGTTGGGAGGAAACGGACCAAGTCGAAGACCCAAAGCTTAGGCACAGCTTATCATCTCTTCCGAACCTAATCCACTCTACTTACGCCGACACTACTATCGATAAGTATAGGAAGGCTGACCTGGAGTCAGAATTTCACTGAGGTAAACGTTTGTTCCGCCGATCCATTATATGTCGCAATTTACTTCAACGAAATTGTTAATGGAGAAAAACAATAGGTTTGTTAAGCTCGGCCGTTTACGGCATCCGTTGGGGCCAGCACACTGCTGGACTACCCGCACCGACAAATCAAGCCTTCGTGAAACTTGCGTTGGAAGGTGCGAAGCGTATCATTGCAAGGACAGACACGCACAAAAAAAGAAAAGAGGTCATCAGTTTCATAAAACAAGTCCACGTTTACGGATGCTCGGAAAATCTCATGCAGTTAAGGTTTCTGATTGTTTGTTTAATCGGATTCTCCTAGTTCCTCAGAGTCAGCAAACTTCTAGAGATAAAAGTTAAAACCTAAGTTTTTCACCACAAGGCCTACAACATCGCTCTTATTGGAAACCTCGACACCAAATATTATCTTACTTACTGGCTGAAAACATATCTCACCTTATCCTCGCTTTCAAACCAATCCGATGCATATTTGATTTGCCCCTTATTCAAAACGAAACAAGGACATACAGCTTACAGTGAATATTGGGATTCCTATTCAACAATACGAACCACATTCACTAATAATATATCCAAATGTCCAATCCAAATAAATATTCTTTACACTCGCTGAGGTCCGGCGACGCATCCGCTGCTGCCAACAATGATATACCACACCGCATGATTTCATAACACGGCTGCTGGTCTTCAACCACAAGCAGAGATGGTTATATCAAAGACGGTCGTGAACGAAGGTTTAACGTGTCTAATTCACTAGGATTATAAATAGAGTTCTTGATACTTTTTGAGCCTCAGCAATCACAGACGAAAGATATGTCATTATGCTACTACACTATTGTTGTTTATTCTATCTCTAGATGATACTTGAGGAAGATTAGGCAAGGAGCAGAATTTCCTACAATCGAAGATGGTCAGAAATGGAGCTTCTTGACGATCCTGCACGAATGTTTATTGCTCTCGCTACACATGCGCAGTGCGCAGCACGCACGCATGCGCAATAACTCCCATATATAAGTCATGCTTGACATGCTATGCTATAACTACAATTGTATATCGTTAAATGTTACGATGTTTCACACAGTTTATTATTTTTATTTTTGCGCACTTTATCAAATCGCCATGGGACTTACTTGGAAAGATTATACTTCACTGTCATCAATTGAGCAGTTATAAATGAAAATGACGCCAATTAAAATGACATTGCAAAATATATCTATACTTGAATTAAATAGTTATCAAATTTATTTTGCGACACAGGCTGTGAGAGTAACCTACGGTTTTCGTCCTGTCAAAATACTGTATCAGTCCTCCTATTTTGAATCAGGGGAGGGACAGGTTTTCATCCAGGGCACAAGGTCAACCCGCTGGAAAAAGGGCGAAGTCCTTCGCTAGGATCAGGCCAGAGTATGTTATTGTAACGAATTGCTGTATTATCAATTAAATCTCGAGTACTACACTATTGTTGTTTATTCTGTTCTTAGATGATACTTAAGAAAGATTAGGCAAGAAATGATCAAAATCAAATTTAAAAGAGATATTTTTTTTTTTAAATGTATTGATTAAAAGACCTTATTTTTAATTGTGTATTTTTCACTTGCAACAAGGGACTGAATTGCCTTTGTAAAAGATTGATAATGAAGAATTAAAATGCAACAGGCACAACCTCGTTCCCAGGACATTTTTTTGATTTTAGATATCAGAGACAGCGTGAAGAAATGACCCTGAGTCAGGCTGGTTTCACAACGATTTGTACTGATTTTTAATTTATCCAAATTTTGGTCGATTTGGTAGAAATTGCATACGAACTGGCTGAGAACATCAAAGGACGGAGGAAAAATGTACTATTTATCGGGCGTCCTATCGAATCTCCTCATAAGTAGGATTATCATCAAATAACTCAATTTATCGCAGTTATCGAGAGATTCTTTGAGAGACTTGGAGAAATCTAAGAGGGATTCGTAAATTCATAATCAAAATATGGTGATAAGTATTTGTGTTTAATTTTTCTCTTTCTTTATCTCTTCAAACCACGAAAATAAAGACACAAGACTAAAGTTATATGCCATATCCTAAAGTTGTCGTCAATATATCTAAAGTCTGTGTTTACATAAACCTTTCCTCTAAGTCCCCCATAAACAAACCGCATATGGTGGCGCCATCTTAGTTTCTATTGCTGTTCCCCGCTTTTACCGAAAAAAACGCTCGTTATGGTCAAAGACATTGTTCTTAAGAACACACGCTCGAACTTGCAGAGTGCTTTCTTAAGAGTGTAGAATGTGGTGGTAAGCGCTGCAGTGTTTGCGATGTTTTGGAAGAAGTGGATTCCTTATTAAAAATCTTTATCTAATTCCTTTTAAATTCAAGGTGGCAAAATGACTTGTACTTCCAGGAAGGCGTCCTTTCACGCTCATTTTAAAGACATGAGGAATTAATAAGTAAAAAACACATATATTGTTGTCTTTAGTATTAAAATTTTCCCGGATTTAGCGTATGTCCAGCATGAGAGATTTCGGAAAAGGAAGAAAATTTCGCGGGATTTTATTTTTGTGGATCTGGCCGATTTGGAAAACAAATTATCTTTATAAAATTGTTTAGCCGTTGCCTTTATAAGAAAATGTATTGAATCATATACTTTTGACGAATTGTTGCGAAGGGGTTTAAAGTTATTTTGATGACGTCACTAACCCGTTTGTTCCGAAACGGGTGGGTTGACCCACCTTTAGGAAAGTAGTCCTAATTTGGTCCCTGGTAGTCGCTAGCTACCCATGCAGGAGTTGACGTCAGTTATTTCCACTGGTTTTCAAGTTATTTAGCCGTGAACTTCAGTGCAGTGGCTTTACTAATCTTAAAATACTTTCTTTTGACATTACTATTGTTTTAACGTCAAGGTTTGGTATATTACAGAACAATTATATAGGTGATGTTTTATAGACTTTGTTAAAGAAAGTTATGAAAAATTTAATCGACTTTGCAAAAGTCACTGATAGACAGACAGACGGAAGGTTCGTATTATTACAAGACTACGCGATTAGACCCGTGGAAAAATCCACTTAGGCAGAAAAACAATAAAGAACTTAGGGGAGAGAACAATGGAAAAGATACTTGTTGCTTTTATTGTGTGAAATCTGAAGTGCTATTCAAAGTAATGTATAACATCGTGTACTTTTGACAATTATGATATATTAAAGGTTATAGAAATTTTAACAGACAGACAGACACACTCTCCGTATTATTATAGAGAAGATTAAATTTTTGGTAAATTAAAGAACATATTTTTAGGTGCTGTTTTATAGACTTTACAAAGAAAATTTGAAGAATATAATCCACTTTGTTAAAGTCACACACACACAGACAGACAGAAGATCCGTATTATTATAGAGACTAGTCAATAAAGCCCGTCGAGAAATCCAATTAGGCAGAAGGATAACGGAAAAATAGGTTGATTTAGATTTTTTGCTGACGTCAGCCTGTAATGTGTGGATTGGAAACGCTGGTCAAAATAATGTATAAGATCATATGTTTTTGACGAATGCCTAAGATTTAAGGGTTTAAAAAATTTTGCTGACGCCAGCAAAGAACTGCCAAAAAAAAAAAAAATGTAGGATTTTTAGTGACGTCATCAACCCGTCCATTCCTAAACGGACTCGGGGCCCCAGGTTTGGGAAACTTACCCAAATTGGTCCCGGGTGGTCTCCAGTCACCCATGCGGTAAAGAATGACTTACGTCACCACCTCGTTTCCAAGTTATTTCGCCTCAAATTTTTAAGTGCACTGTAATGACTTCATTAATTTCAATTAAAATATTGTCGTTAAATAAGTGTTATTTAACATTTGAGAGATGCATTTTCGGCTAACTTCAAAGGAAAATGAATACATCCACTCTGCCTGTTACAGACAACAGACACACTCTCTGTATTATTATATAGAGACTCTATATTATTATAAGAGATTATAATTTTAATTTTTTTCAGGAAATAAAGTTTCTTTTCGGATTCAGCACTGCCAGCAGGTGGTCAAATTATGTCTAATATAAATTCAACAATTGAATACTGCTCTTTCTCTCTTGCCACAAGGTGTTATACTCAACTTAACAAATAGGACGTACTTAACATTTGTTTCCTCTTTTTGTATTATGTCGTCCACAACGCAATCCAAAGCAACATAATTACTTTAAAGAGGAAGATTGGTTTAAACCGAATATGTCGGGTAACAGTTAGAAAATTTCGGATTACACGGTGGAGAAAAAAACCCTACAAAATGAACAAGGAGAAAAGGACAAAGATATATTTTTATGTTTCTGTTATTTCTTTGAACTAAACGTTTGGAAATACAAGGAAAAAAATAAAAAAGCGACAAAAAATAACTATATTGGTAAATATAACATTAAAATATTATGTGGGAGGTTGAATAAAGTTGCAAAATGTGAATATAAAAAATAAATGTAAAACATGTTTGCACCGTAGTTGTTTCTCTCACAAATTTTTACTTCAAGTGCAATCGTTTTTGGATTATATCAAGTAACATATTCGTCATCCATTTACTACCAACGCCACTATAGTGCATGCCATCTACACGAAGTTCATTTCTTCTATTATACAATAAGTAATATGCATCAAATATGTTCCAAAGGCGAGTATCCAATTCATTAAGCGCAATTTTATTTAGTTCAGCTACTCTGTATCTTACTGGTCTATGGTCAAGGTTTTTTCCAGTGGGTGTTGTCAGCCTGAATATGGCCAGCGTTCTGTTATCAACAAAAGTATTCAAACATCTCATTTTTTGTACATATGTGTTGTTGGTTGTGTTAAAAACAGCAATGTCATGTAATCCAGTGTTATATATCCATACGTCAGGATAAGACCTGTTGTATTCTTGTGTATACAATTTCCATGTTTTTCAAACCTTTGCATGGAAACGTAAAGGTACCGGGGTTGGATGAAAATGAAAGCAATGTTCCGTTTATATAAAAAGAATGACTGTGTGGTATTTTTACTCTCGGTCGATACATTTTGGTGAAGTATTCCTTGAAGTCATAATAAATATCTCTCATCACTGAATCTCCTTCTACGTGTATCCACAAGTTATTTTTGGTAAATATGTTTTTATCTCTATCTTGATAAACCTTAAAATGACACTTTGTGGAACCTAATTCAAATTGAAGTATGCTGCTTGGATTATAGTAAATTCCGCCATAGTGGTTCCCAGCAAATATGTAACCTCGTTGGTTACATTTTGAACCGTTAAATGTCTTTTTATCATTTGTGCTGTTATCTTTTGAGCATCCAAATAAAGGTACAATGTTATGACTTGTATTTTTCCATACCCAATGATTAACGAAGCCTGCGCAGTCATTCTTAGTATCAGTTCTCCCACTTATATAGAAAATGTCTATACCGCCATTCAAAAGGCGATTCAGAAAGATTCTCATAACAACGATTAATACGACAAGTAGAAAAAAGAAGAATCTCATGTTCATTAGACGTGATGATATTACCATGATTCTGCTTTATTGTACTTCTCTGCGTTGAAAATGTAGCGTTAATTTATATGTAACTAACCTAAAAAAATCAAGAAAAAAAATTACAAAAGAAATTGGTGTACGACAATGTAACACCACTTGACAATGCCCACCAATGTTGCAAAATTAACAAAGTACAGTATTTCTTTTTCCTAACAACACGCACATTCATATTAATTTCAACATGTCCTGTCCGAGTATTTAATGATATTCATAAAACATAAAATCCATCAACCTTTAATGATTATCATAAAGCTAACGCATAGCATACGGAGCAATATGTAATGTCCCGGCGAACGATCGATCGACCAGGTTTGTGTATAGCACTCGATGCCAGGCTTATATTGTTGGCAAATCGGCTCATGTCTTGTAGAGACCACCAAATAAAACAGCGCAGATGAAGCGGGGAGGAGACAGAGAGTACAGAGAGGGCATTTTAGTGCAGTGGTGTATAAACAATTACACAAAACTTGCTTCTTGAGAACCTGTATCAGTGCAGACACAGACATTTTAAATGCACACGCTAACGAGAAAACTGATTGACTGACCAAACCTATTTTTCGTGCCCAAGTATCTCTAACGCCAGATATTTGTGATGTCCACCTATCTATGGGAAAAAAGGGGGATTTGATTGTTACGAGGTTGTCAACTTGGCAAACATACCATGAGGGCAAGCTTGGGCAAATTTCTTAATTAAGATTTTTGCTTTTCGTACAATACTTTTCCGAACTGGCAAAAGACGTGCTGGAGTACCTTCCTTGTATGTTTTGTACACTGTTGAATTTTTCCAGGCTTAGCCTTGTTTATTGACAATGAATGCTTTTAGATCGTTATCGACAAGGAAATCTACTAAGAAGAAAGTAACAAGAAGACATAGTTTTTGTAATAGTAATGCTGCAAATGTTAGCTATATTACTCTGCTAAGCAAAGTCTCTTTCCATACAGCATAATTTATTGTGTTAGCAACACAGCAACAGAATAAAATATTTTATGCTAGTGATATAAACGAGTTTCAATGTTTATGTTTTGACTGGATTTCCACGCTTGTGTATACAATCTGAAAAATCGACAGATGATAAAATGCAGACTATATAGAAGAAGAAAGTTAAAAGTCAGGAAGAACTGATAATTAGCTTGTAATAGGATAGATAGTCGTCTCAAGAGCATTCATTAATTGAATCGGCTAATTATACACTATACGGCTAATTATACAGTAACAGCCGCCATATTTGTTATGGTGAAGCTGAGGCCATGTAGTGCATTTTTTTTCACTGTTCTATGAAGTAAATTAAACTGCAGCTAAAAACAAACTAACTAAACTAGCTCTTATGCAGGGATTTTTGTTTTATTAAAACATGCTTTTACTGGTACTATTATTAGAAACCTTATTTACTCAAAAATGATGTAACTTTTTATTATATTTTTAGTTTGTGAAAGGTAATAAGGAACGATTTTGAGTAGTTAGCCTAGCATCACCCGGTGCAAATGCTAGGCAAGCGAGACTTGAGTTACTTTATTACTTTGCGATACGTCGGTGATTAGAAATAGGCTTCATGTATCTTAGAGTAACATTAGCTTCATAGCTCTACAGATATCTTGTTTCGTTTTGATTTCAACACTCAAAATAGCTACTATTTTTTACTTGTGATGATTACCGAACGCACGACAGTGTAGATAAAATGTTAAGGTTTAATTGTAGGGGATGTAACTACGTTAATGAAGGCCCAAATATTTAAAAAAAATGCGGCGTGTTAGCGGTGGACGAAACGTGGTTTATCAACAAAGCGTCTTTTTTAAAAAAAAAAAAAATAAAACGAAAAGTCATGCAAAAGAAGAAAATATCTGTCACTTGTAATGTTATTTAGCTACGGTTATAAAATTTATTCGTAGCAAACTACGGTAGAAAGAAAACGTAAGATATTTAAACGATTAGCGAAATTTCAAAGCTGCAAAGATATAATGTTTATGTTATAAATATGCAGAAATTTATTTACATTGTTGTACTAATTAGTTTCGAAATTTTTGTACTCGACGTAAACAGTGTGTTGGATAAGTGTTAGAAACAGTAAGACTGTCAAAACTGCTAAGCTTTCTTGTGTTTTATGACCTAAACGTCTTAACTTACTTAGATGAGGTTTTAAACAGTCAGCAATCCCTTCCTCTGTTGTTTTCAACAGAAGATCGCTCCATTTAAAATTCTTCTCCATTTAAAATACTTGCATTTTCAAGATTTCTTCTTTTATGCTACAAAGTTATTATCGGAAACACTGAAGTATCCTCGACTATCACAATTAGCCATTCTCCTGCGTTAGGAATATTTGACCGTACTATGCAATGTAAATCCGATCTTGCAACAACAAAAAAAGAAGAGCGTTTGATAATCATTAATATCTAAGGATACACAATAAATAAACGGAAGGAAAGAACAACGTGAAATGGCCTACGATAATGGCGATTTAAAGGTAAGACCGTCTGTTTACTTATGACTTTACACGATCATTTTGTAACGGCCGCTTTTCTTAGATGGGAATGAGTGATCATTAAAGATCGTTATATATGCGGGCTAAATAAACACAATAAATTCAACATTATTTTTAGTCCTAGTAAGTTTTAAATCTTCAAACAGGAGAGTTATAGCTTAGTCTGCGTTTTATAATAAAAGATTTATATCTTTATTTTCTTACTCGATTGGGGGTGATTACGCCCCTTTAATGCATGTTGTTGTCCTGTGTACTTAAGGGCTACCCTGTTAGACACCTAGGATCTGATGAGCGCCCGGGATGGTTATAAACCCTCTAAAAATGCATTGTAAGGATGTCTAAATATTCAAGCAGTCATGCTTGACACTTCCTTCGCACCTTGTAAGCATTAGTCCTGGCTGTGAAATTATAGGAGCGAAATTTTTTTGGTTCCCTGACTGTGAGTTATGCATCGTGACAAATTCTATTTTTTGGCTCATTTCATATTACACACAAGTTACAAGAAAAACAACTCAACCTTAGTTAAGTTCGCTTATTTCACAGACGTTTACATTAAGAAACAAGAAGCGGCGATTTTTTAGTTCCCTGACTTTAAGTTATGCCTCGTGACAAATTCTATCTTTTGCCCATATTTTTTTAACATAAGGCATAATGATGCATATAAAACTTACCTTGGTGACTTTATCACAAGTATTTACTCGCTTATAAAACGTAGCTATGAATAAATTTTCATAGTTATGCACAAAAACGCAAACACGGTTTCGTCATATCAAGCAAAACATTTAAATTAACTATAGGAATAAAACACAATAAGCTGATTAGCTAGTTATTGATTACGTATTTGTGTATCAATAGGTGACTAATTAACTTGATTTAACTGAATAGGTTTAAGAAAATACTAAAAAAAAATCATTTTGAAGTGATTAAAAAAACCATATCTTTTTTCCTATCAAGTTTTTCAAAGTACGAGGTTTATACTTCACTCATAAAGCTAAAACGTAGGTTGATAACCAAGAAAACAAGAACTCACTTTTAAGTAACATGAATACATACGTTACATGAATACACAAGTTATTTTTGGTAAATATGTCCCAATCTCTATCTTGACAAAAGACACTTTGTGGAACCTAATTCCATTTGTAATATGCTGCTTGGATTAACGTAAAGTCAGCCATAGTGGTTTCCAGCAAATAAGTAACCTCGTTGGTTACATTTTGAACCGTTATATGTTCTTTTATCATTTGTGCTAATATCTTTTGAGCATCCAAATAAAGGTACAATGTTACGACTTCTAATTTTCCATACCCAATAATTAACGAAACCTGTGCAGTCATTCATGGTATCGGTTTTACTACCTATACAGAAAATGCCTATACGGTGATTCAAAAATCGATTAATACAACAAGTAGAAAAAAAAAAAAAAACTCGTGTTCATTAGATGTGATAATTTTTCCATGATTCTGCTTTATTGTACTTCTTTGCGTTGAAAATGTAGCGTTAATTTATATGTAACTAACCTAAAAAAAAGCAACGCTTGACAATGCCCACCAAGGTTGCAAAATGAACAAAGTACAGCATTTCTTTTTCTTAACAACACGCACATTCATACTATTCATATTATTTTTAATAAAAGCAAGTTCACACATAAGCAAGTAAGTGCACAGATTTGTCTTGATGTTATGTGTCGTAAAACTTCGTTAAGGAATTGTCTGATACAAAACAATCAAAAATTGTCAGTAATAGCTTTTCCCAAGTTCAGTTTTGGAAACCCTATTATTTGACAAATATTCTTGGTCACATCTATAAATATAACTAACGAGGAACTAAAGTGTGTGTGCTGCAAATCTGCAATTAAATATGAAAATTAGGAAAACTATATATAAAAATTACCACATCGATATTCTATGGACAACGTGAGTTGCTATAACCGTAAATGCATAGGGCATATTCCACACATTGCCTATTCCATCCAAAAGCAACTTCAGCACCAATATCTTCTGTATCCGCTGCGATTCCTACAGATAGAAAGAAATATAAAACATTCATTTTTGCAATTTTCTGTTTTCTCAAGATATTCAACGTGTTCACGGTAAATTAAGAAATATTGATATTTGTTATAATTTCCTTCGGTTCTTCCCGAATAATCTGATTCTGGAAACTACCAAACCTCAAGCTTCTGTCGCTGGTAAGATTACGTCACACTAAGATTTTGGGAGAAAGAATTGCAGGCGCCCCCATTCGTCTTAGACACAGTGAAAAATGGGTACCGTTTACCGTTCTTATCGACTCCTCCTTTATTCTTGGCCAGAAACAATTTATCTAATCTCAAAGAAAACAAATTTGCAGAAAATCCTATAAGCGACCTCCTACAAAACGAATGCATCAAAGAAGTCGAGAATCCATCTTATTGTGTGAACCCTTTGACTGTTGCAAATAAGAACAAAAATTTGAGACTCGTTTTGGACTTACGCCACGTAAATAAGTATTTAGATATAACAAAGTTCAAGTACGAAAACATTAACACCGTATCTGGTACTTTCGAAAGCGATTACTATTTTATTACTTTCGACCTCAAAAGCGGTTATCATCATATCCCAATTTCTGAAGACGACTGGGAATATTTAGGATTTTCTTGGACTTTTGCTTACGCAACAAATAAATATTATCTTTTCTTGGTGTTACCATTTCGCTTAGCTAACGCATGTTTCATTTTTACGAAAACTCTCAAACCGCTGGTCAAAGAATGGCGAGCTCAAGGAATACAATGTGTTTTATACTTAGGCGACGGAATAGCTAGATGCCGATTATATTGATATATTAAAAATAAGAGACATTCTAGTTCATGATTTGGAACACGCTGGCCTCACAAATAATTTTAGAAAGTCCAGTCTGGACCGCAAAAGAACAGGAGAATGGTTGGGTTTACAAATTGATACAACACTCATAAACTTTTTATTGCCGCCACCAAAACATTCTAAAAGATTTTTCAGTTGATCCAAGTCATTTTAAGGCGAAAAAAATCTCAAGAATTGCAGGTCGTATTATATCGATGTCCCAAGCAATCGGCCTGTTGACTCTTCACCACACAAATGTATCATTTTATCAAAACCAGATATTCTAGGTATAGTTTATACTTTACTCCCGAGGCTTTGCGAAAAAAACAGAATTTTAGAAAAATGAACCTCTAAAAAAGCAACGGATTTCGTATCGAACACAATCCCACGATGACAAAAGTCGTATATTCGGACGCAAGCGGCGAGGGATACGGAGGTTATGCGATAGAAAAATTAGAAAACGTTGTTTCGAAAGGATTTTTCACCGATCTCGAGAAAAAGCACAGATCTACTTAATAAGAACTTTCAGCAGTCGTTCAAGTTTTACAGTCTCTTTCTCATCTCTTGAAAAAAGAAACAGTCCAGTGATTCACTGACATATCAATTTTACTAGAATCATTGAAGCAGGAAGCACAAAAGAGCACCTATGAAATTTAGCTATTTAAATTTACAGCCTCTGTAGCGCTAATGACATTTCACTGCACGCAACTTGGATTCCTACGGAATTGAACGTCACAGCCGATGCAATTTCAAAATCACTGTTCACAGATAATTGGTCGATAGATAATGAAACTTTTAATTACATTGATTTTCCGACGAATTAAACACAAACTCGGGTGAGTTAAGTCATGTCCTGTGGCCCGAATATTTAACCGCGGCCATTTCCCAGCAATAATCAACAAAAAGTTTTTTTTTTAACGATTCATCTTACAGAGTTCAGCTCACAAATATATGTACCAAATTTATAACACGACATATTGCCGTCAAAAATTCCGTTGCAAAATTTGAAAGAAAAGTGTCGGGGTGTCTACGGAACCGATGAAACGAAAATAATGTTCGGTACAGATATTCTCGATAACTCGATATAGTCACGAGTCTGGCAAATATAAATGTCGGTTAAAATACGTACGTTGAATGCCCACGGGTAAAATTGTCGGTTTTTTCCCGAATTTTCCCGACATTATGAAACTGCTTAACCGACAATCTTTAAAAGAGGCCGAGAATGTACGGCAAATTTAAAATGGTGTCAGAGAAATGCGAATTTCGCGGGAATTTAGTGTGGATGCCGCAGTTCTGCTTTTTAGTGCGGCGGGCGATTAATTTTAAATGGCTGAGGTTTTTCAATGTGGATTTAATAGATCGTGTATATTAAATTTAAACACAAACACACATTCAAGCGATCGAAGTGGAAAATTTGTACATTTTGAAACTGTGTTTAAACACATTGATATCGAAAAAAAATACTTTTTACGAAGGCTAGCTATACGCGACTTTACAAAGTATATTGATTAATCGAATTTGATAATGCGCATTGGATGAAGATATTGCCCAGTCTAATTATATTTTTTAAGACATATATTCAGAGATATATGCTTGGAATTATCGAAATGTTTGTGTGCCCGATCTGTGACCAACCTTGCCAAAACGAAAACGAGTTTGAATCTGAAGAAGAAAACAGTGTTCAATGTGATATGTGAAGTGCTTGACTTCACTGGGGATGTAGTGGTTTTATTAAAAACACTGACTTGACAAAAGATTTTGTATGTTTATTGTGTCAGTGGTATATACAAAGTTCATATAAACCTTTTACAGTGTATAATCCTTTTTACAGTCGATATATAAACGTTTTTACAGCAGGGGCGGATCCAGCATTTTTAACATGTCAGTCACTTTTTTTGCGAAGCAAAAAACAGCGCAGCAATTTGCTGCGCCCAGAACAGCTGGGGGTCATGGGGGGCGCTGTAAGCCCCCCATGGGGGGTTCGGGACGCAGCGCCGGAAACTTTCGCTATTTTGAGCCTCTACGCACTATAAACGGCCTAATTAATGTCCAAATTATTAGCTCTGTTAGAGACGTTTTTTGTTTCGAATGGACAGCAAAATAACAAACAATCTTGTAAAGGGTTGCAAAAAAGTGTAGGAAAAATAAAAACAACGGTTTAAATTCATATATTTTAAGACTGTTTCGCCCAATATCAGGGCTCGTCAGCATGCCTAGGAAACAGCTAATAACGTAATATTAGCTATTCCAGACATGGACAGTCTGCTCCAATCAACCGAGTGCTATCAGCTGGAGCAAGCCGAACTCGGAAAAGGGGGGGGGGGGGGTTAAAGAAAACGAATTGATATAAAAATAGAAACAGGTACTATCAGCCGGAGCAAGCTGAACCTGCAGAAAGATAACGACACAACGTAAACAAGAGGAAAGGGAATTTATTTTATATAAATGGTTACTATTTTTTTCAATTAGGAGTGGGTAAAATTTAATTATTTATTTATTCATTAATTTGTTCTAGATTGTATAGTGGAAAAATTTAAATTAATTCAAGTCTTCTTTTATCTTTAGCAAATTTATTTAAAACTTTATCAACATCTGGCACTATTTCATTGTGAATATACATAAGCGCTAGCCCGTTGAGGCGTTCAGATACCATAGTAGTGCGAGTATAATTTTTAAGTTTTCTCATAGCAGAGAAAGAGCGTTCACATTCACATGTGGTGACAGGAATAGTGGCTAAAATTCTTAGGGCCACATGCAAATTAACAAAGACATTTAGATTAATAGACTTCAACGTTTGAGCAATAGTTTGGGGTCTATTTCCTTTAAAATCAATCCAATACTTCTCCCAAATTTCTAATTCAGCATTAAGCCCAAGTATATTTGGAAGGTCATCTTCATAGAAAGACACAAAAGACTTGAATTTCTCCTTCCAGTTTGTTTTACCTCCAGAAATCAAAGAAACCATTTTTGCTGGAACAATGCATAGGCCATTATAAGCATTTAGAGAAAACGGTTTAAAACGATTCTTCATTTCACTATTTAAATGGTCTAAAAGAGGATTAGTAACTGATTTTTTATAGTAATCAGAAGTTGAAAAAGAAGGATGATGGGCAACTAAGCTGATTGTACAAGATTTTCCAACTGCTAAATTTAAACGATGACTGTTGCAATGAACATATATAGCCTTTTTATTTAAATTAAGAATATGGGCAGAAAGTCCATTCTTATACCCAGCAACAGCACCTGCACCATCATATGCTTGACCCCGACAGTCCTTAATATTTAAAGTCAGGTTATGAAGTGACTTTAAGAGAACAGACTTCAAGTCTTTACCTGCCAGCCCCTCATCACAATGAATATATTGAACAAACTCCTCACGTATATTCAAATTACTGTCAACAAAACGTAAAACTAAGGACATTTGCTCTTTATTAGATAAATCAGCAGCTTCATCTGCCAGAATAGAAAAGAAAGTGTTTGATTTTACTTCTTGGATTATTTCATCCAAAATTACAGATCCACAACAGTTGATTAATTCATTCTGAGTAGTTTTAGAAATGTATGTAGCATTTTTGGGACAAGTTTTAAGATGGTCAGCAAGAGCTGTATCTCCACCTTGTACTCTAAAATTCAAAAGTTCAACAAAATTTCCTACCCGACCACCAGAAAATTCTCCTAATTCACCATGATATTGTGAGTCATCACGGTGACCTCTTAAAGCATGCCCTTGTCTACCAGAGTAAATAATGGCCTGAACAATTGGTATAAATTTCTTTCTGTTCTCAGTAATTTTCTTCTGACGGTTAGTATCAAGAAGCACATCAATCGGCTGAGAATTACCAAAATAGTTAGCCATAAAACTAGTAAAAGTTCATTTCTCACAAAGTCTATTGGTGTTACACCAGTTTCAGTTGCAGAAAAAGACATGCTCATATGTAAAATACAATTAAAAGATTTAAATGACTTACCTTGATGTTTTTCATAGCAAGAAACTACAACAGGATGCTTACTATATACCTCAGGGTGAAGAAAAAGTTCTAACGAAGTTAAATGTCGCAGCTCGTCAACCAGTGTGTTGTCGCCAACAAGAAGCAGGGACATGGAGCTGTACAAACAATTCCCAGTGGCTTCAGAACTAAAACAAGATAGTAAACTACATGCATGATTAACCAGTATGTCACAACCATTTACAAACTTATTTTATTCAACGAAAAAGTAAATTGTCAAAAGTAACTTCACATTCATGCAAATATTAATTTAAAAGCTAATCTAAATAAAGAATACATAGCCACACTTTAAAATGACACTCTAAATGTTCTTAAAAGCCTGTGGTTTATTTACTATATATATATATATTTACTTCATTGGTTCAACTTTTTTACAGTTTAGCTACCTAGCTAGGCTATAGTTATTAAATCAAATTTAAAAATATATTTAAATATTATATGTTATTATTGCAATATTATAACAAAAAATCTTGTACACAACAGCATGAACATGATCCTTTTAATCTCTAGCTAGCTACTTTGTTTTGCCGAAATTCTTTTGAATCAAAGCTATTAATACAATTAAGATCATTTGGCAGATGGCCAAAGAAAACAACTTTGAATGGCCTATTAAATAATTTATTCAATATATAAGTGTTTAAGATAACAAAAGAATATTATTTATCTCACCACAAAGCAATTGCAGAACTCCCCGGGTCTTTCCTCCACAATAACTTTGGAAAATAAACCTCTGCATTAAAATTTCGAGATATTGTTCCATCGTTTAAGCTTTGGTAAAGATCTTTGTGACACAAAGATTTGATTTTTTTTAATGATTTCTCATAGATTTCTTGCATATACAAAAAATTATTACTTCTCATTTCAGCACGTATTCGGTCAAACATGTCGTAAGTCGCCATGCTTTCTCGAAAAGAGAAACAATACGCCCTGATTACCCATTATAAAGTCCTGCATGCTTTCATTTGGTCCGAAAAGTCTTTGATTGCTTTCATTTGGTCCGAAAAGCCTTTAATTGCTTTCATTTGGTCCGAAAAAGCTCACCTAATTGCTTTCGATTGGTCCGAAATTTTAATTACACGGTATCGGTTTATGAAAGCTTTAATTATTATAAGAAAATACAGGCTGAATCACACTTCGAATACCGTAAATATGGGTCAAAGTCGTCAGTTTTTTGTAAACCAATCAGAATACGTTATTTCGGCCGGCAAGCCAATCAATTTGCATGAAAATTCTTCGGATGTCAGTCGCTTTTTGCCGTATCCATCAACTCAATCACAGAAGAGGAAGGTCCGTAAAATAAAGCTCAACGGACGCAGGGCCTGCGGGATCACAGTACCCTATTATTTTTTACGATTCTTAGTAAAAATTATGTCAGTCGCGTGACGGCGCTGACGTACACTGGATCCGCCCCTGTACAGTATATATTAACTTTGACTTTTTACGACTTGAGCAAATTAATTCTGTTGTACTTTAAAAAGAACCTCAATTCGCAAAACTAAAATCTGCAATTTTTTTTAACACAAACATTTTATTTCAATGAGTAGGTATACACGGGTAAACATTTTAAATTTACTTTTCATCAGAACATAGTGAGTTCAAAAAATAAATTATAACAGCACAAGCAGTGACTATGTCATCTATTAAAGGCAATAATGTTATCGGCAGCTCGTGTTTGAGAATGCAGAAACTTTTCATCCTACCGATAGCTTGCTCAACGTAAATTCTAACATTAGCAATTTTTGAGGTTTCTTTTACGTCTTTTGATGTCATTTGTAGATTTGTATGTTTTGATGGCGGTATGGTCAAAGTACATTGATAAAATGCCAATACATCTTTTATTTTAAAGCCCCTGTCTGTCATAACCTGATCTCTAGGCTGTAATTCCTTCAAAAACCCACTGTCATTTACAATAAAAATATCAGTTGCTCTACCACCATAACAATTTGAGAGATAGGATATTGATCCATTTGGTGTTATTCCAACTAAATATTTTACTGTTGAGTGGTGTTTATAATTAGACCAACAGGCAGCAGCCATGTCCAAACCAGATGAGTTTCAATGAAAAGCTCTGAACAGTCAATAATTATAAAATAATAGGGGTAGTATTTTCTAAAGATTGAAGGCAGATTTTGCTTAATTAAGTTGCGATCGGGCCAATGTATAACCCATTTCATTTCGAGCGATATTAATCTGATCCATGTTGTAAATACTGAACTGACAACGGAGGTTGAAACCATAAAGCGGTGTGCTAAATCATCAGTTAGTAAGGCTTGTCGAAGGCGCATCATAACTAAAAGAAATTCTTGCTGCAATGTCAAGGATCTTACTGAAACGTTTTTTAGATCCCTTGGCGATGACAAATCTTTTGCAGTATTCTTTATTCCTTTCCAGTAGTGCATTACAGAGGCCTTTCTTGAGAGATAATTAAATATCATTTCAAATGTATTTGCATCTTGAAGTCCAGTGAAAAAATTAAAATTCGAGTTTCTTGTTTAATCGGCGAAAATCATAGCTTATAAGCTATGAATAAGCTATGATTACGATAAATCGTATGTGGTTAGAGCACTGGGTTGATTTCTTATAAGTTTTACCAATATCACTGTCATAATCCAACTTCTTTTGGTACGACAATTTTCTTCTTTTTTGAGGGGAAGGTTTTTCAGCACTTCGAACGTTCATATACATTGTTGGAATTGGTGATGCAAACGTTGGCTTCTCATATGTAAAATGAATCGAACAAACAACTTTAATATTCGAAACAGTAAAATTCAACAACCCTCTCCACTTCTTTAACCCAAAGTTCTCTTTTTTTGGATCTTTTGGAAAGTAGTGCAATTTAAGCTCTTTCACATTGCTTCTTTTCACTTGTTTATCAGGATACCTTGAATCGTTATTACAACCACAAACGCAACAACGGTTTATGGGCATATCGTCTATACTTTATATTTTTTATCTAAATTAAAAAAAATATGATTAGCTAATAAAAATGTCGCCCAGAACACTTAAATAACAAGTACAGTATACAAAAGCACAGCTAATCGCCATGTTTTGACCACTATGTTTGTTTTGTTTGTCCTGATTACCCAAGATGCATTACACAACCGCCTATTCTTATATTCCAATATTCTAATTTCTTATCATAAAATCATCATTTGTTAGCTATTCCTTTTACTATTGAGTAGTAAAATAGTGTATTATAGCTTAGTATACGGAGTGCTTTATTTTGTATAGCTAGCTATAACAGATGAAAGAGAAATACAATCGAAGCTCACCAAAGATAATTTGTAAAATGTTGAGCAGTAAACATACTTCTTCTTTAGGTCTTTAGCTAGCTAACTACTACTAGCTAGCTACCCAGCATGGTGCTGAAATTTTTTCAAACTATTAAGCCCCGACCTACGATTCCTAAAATATTCTAAGTTACAGCCAAACATCTTCTAATCAGTCTTACGTTCTTTGACTTTGCAATTAAAAGAATATTTTACGAAAATAAGCTTCTTGCCCTTCGTTCTTGTCCGTCAAAAAAATGTTAGGGGGACATCATATAAGCGGCACGTCTTCACCGACAAAAAAACGCGCGCAAACACGAAGTTTTATCGAAATTGCCCGAACTATTTAGGACGCGCCTTAACTCACCCGAGAAGAAGAGAAAATTCAATTCAAAATTCTATTGTCCTAACACCGGAGGAGTTAATGCATTCACTACCAACTAGGATTTAACTGGCTGTGCCCACCGATAACACTAATTGGAAAAACTTTGACGCATATGAAAAATTGCAAGGCAGAAGATGTATTATCGTCCTAATCTGGACCTCCGCATATTTTTGGCCCATATTTACTCCCGACGGAATGAATTTTTTACAAACTTTATCAAGAGATTTTGATATTAGATCCATATTTCTTTAATTATTCTAAGAACAAGTCCGCTTTTCAAGGGTTTCCTAAGTTCTATTCTTTAGCGTTATATGTAAGTTTTTTATGAATAAACTTTGAAATATAATTTCAGTGTATATATTTTTTCCTGTTTTATATGCCGCTCACATTATCGTTGCTCGAGATATGATCTAGTTGGTCATGATCATTCCGTCAGGCGAGAGGGATGTCTCATGTGGCTTTGTTGCACATTTTACAGCTAGCCTTTTGCGTGTTGATGCCTTTCCGGCGTACGAAATCCCCATCTGTGGCTTTTTGAATGCCTTTTATGGCATTGACGCACTGGAAGTTGGGAGGAAGCGGACCAAGTCGAAGACCCAAAGCTTAGGCACAGCTTATCATCTCTTCCGAACCTAATCCACTCTACTTACGCCGACACTACTATCGATAAGTATAGGAAGGCTGACCTGGAGTCAGAATTTCACTGAGGTAAACGTTTGTTCCGCCGATCCATTTTATGTCGCAATTTACTTCAACGAAATTGTTAATGGAGAAAAACAATAGGTTTTTTAAGCTCGGCCGTTTACGGCATCCGTTGGGGCCAGCACACTGCTGGACTACCCTCACCGACAAATCAAGCCTTCGTGAAACTTGCGTTGGAAGGTGCGAAGCGTATCATTGCATGGACAGACACGCACAAAAACAGAAAAGAGGTCATCAGCCATGAAATAATAAAACAAGTCCACGTTTACGGATGCTCGGAAAATCTGATGCAGTTAAGGTTTCTGATTGTTTGTCTAATCGGATTCTCCAAGTTCCTCAGAGTCAGCAAACTTCTAGAGATAAAAGTTAAAACCTAAGTTTTTCACCACAAGGCCTACAACATCGCTTTTATTGGAAACCTCGACACCAAATATTATCTTACTTACTGGCTGAAAACATATCTCACCTTATCCTCGCTTTCAAACCAATCCGATGCATATTTGATTTGCCCCTTATTCAAAACGAAACAAGGACATACAGCTTACGGTGAATATTGGGATTCCTATTCAACAATACGAACCACATTCACTGATAATATATCCAAATGTCCAATCCAAATAAATATTCTTTGCACTCGCTGAGGTCCGGCGGCGCATCCGCTGCTGCCAACAATGATATACCACACCGCATGATTTCATAACACGGCTGCTGGTCTTCAACCACAAGCAGAGATGGTTATATCAAGGACGGTCGCGAACGAAGGTTTAAAGTGTCTAATTCACTAGGATTATAAATAGAGTTCTTGATACTTTGTGAGCCTCAGCAATCACAGACGAAAGATATGTCATTATGCTACTACACTTTGTTGTTTATTCTATCTCTAGATGATACTTGAGGAAGATTAGGCAAGGAGCAGAATTTCCTACAATCGAAGATGGTCAGAAATCAAGCTTCTTGACGATCCTGCACGAATGTTTATTGCTTTCGCTACACATGCGCAGTGCGCAGCACGCACGCATGCGCAATAACTCCCATATATAAGTCATGCTTGACATGCTATATTCCTTGACCTTTTATTTTGCTCGAAAGTTAACTACAATTGTATATCGTTAAATGTTACGATGTTTCACACAGTTTATTATTTTTATTTTTGCGCACTTTATCAAATCGCCATGGGACTTACTTGGAAAGATTATACTTCACTGTCATCAATTGAGCAGTTAGAAATGAAAATGACGCCAATTAAAATGACATTGCAAAATATATCTATACTTGAATTAAATAGTTATCAAATTTATTTTGCGACACAGGCTGTGAGAGTAACCTACGGTTTTCGTCCTGTCAAAATACTGTATCAGTCCTCCTATTTTGAATCAGGGGAGAGACAGGTTTTCATCCAGGGCACAAAGTCAACCCGCTGGAAAGAGGGCGAAGTCCTTCGCTAGGATCAGACCAGAGTATGTTATTGTAACGAATTGTTGTGTTATCAATTAAATCTCGAGTACTACACTATTGTTGTTTATTCTGTTCCTAGATGATACTTAAGAAAGATTAGGCAAGAAATGATCAAAATCAAATTTAAAAGAGATATTTTTTTTTAAATGTATTGATTAAAAGACCTTATTTTTAATTGTGTATCTTTCACTTGCAACAAGGGACTGAATTGCCTTTGTAAAAGATTGATAATGAAGAATTAAAACGCAACAGGCACAACCTCGTTCCCAGGACATTTTTTTGATTTTAGATATCAGAGACAGCGTGAAGAAATGACCCTGAGTCAGGCTGGTTTCACAACGATTTGTACTGATTTTTAATTTATCCAAATTTTGGTCGATTTGGTAGAAATTGCATACGAACTGGCTGAGAACATAAAGGGACGGAAGAAAAATGTACTATTTATCGGGCGTCCTATCGAATCTCCTCATAAGTAGGATTATCATCAAATAACTCAATTTATCGTTATCGAGAGATTCTTTGAGAGACTTGGAGAAATCTAAGAGGGATTCGTAAATTCATAATCAAAATATGGTGATAAGTAATTGTGTTTAATTTTTCTCTTTCTTTATCTCTTCAAACCACGAAAATAAAGACACAAGACTAAAGTTATATGCCATATCCTAAAGTTGTCGTCAATATATCTAAAGTCTGTGTTTACAGAAACTTTTCCTCTAAGTCCCCCATAAACAAACCGCATATGGTGGCGCCATCTTAGTTTCTATTGCTGTTCCCCGCTTTTACCGAAAAAAACGCTCGTTATGCTTAAAGACATTGTTCTTAAGAACACACGCTCGAACTTGCAGAGTGCTTTCTTAAGAGTGTAGAATGTGGTGGTAAGCGCTGCAGTGTTTGCGATGTTTTGGAAGAAGTGGATTCCTTATTAAAAATCTTTATCTAATTCCTTTTAACATATATAACATCGTGTACTTTTGACAATTATGATATATTAAAGGTTATAGAAATTTTAACAGACAGACAGACACACTCTCCGTATTATTATAGAGAAGATTAAATTTTTGGTAAATTAAAGAACATATTTTTAGGTGCTGTTTTATAGACTTTACAAAGAAAATTTGAAAAATATAATCCACTTTGTTAAAGTCACACACACACAGACAAACAGAAGCTCCGTATTATTATAGAGACTAGTCAATAAAGCCCGTCGAGAAATCCAATTAGGCAGAAGGATAACGGAAAAATAGGTTGATTTAGATTTTTTGCTGACGTCAGCCTGTAATGTGTGGATTGGAAACGCTGGTCAAAATAATGTATAAGATCATATGTTTTTGACGAACGCCTAAGATTTAAGGGTTTAAAATTTTTGCTGACGCCAGCAAACACCCGCCAAAAAACAAAAAATGTATAGGATGTATCTTTGACAAACGGTTGCAGAGATATTGGGGTTTAAAGGATTTTTAGTGACGTCTTCAACCCGTCCATTCCTAAACGGACTCGGGGCCCCAGGTTTGGGAAACTTACCCAAATTGGTCCCGGGTGGTCTCCAGTCACCCACGCGGTAAAGAATGACTTACGTCACCACTTCGTTTCCAAGTTATTTCGCCTCAAATTTTTAAGTGCACCGTAATGACTTCATTAATTTCAATTAAAATATTGTCGTTAAATAAGTGTTATTTAACATTGGAGAGATGCATTTTCGGCTAACTTCAAAGGAAAATGAATACATCCACTCTGCCTGTTACAGACAACAGACACACTCTCTGTATTATTATATAGAGACTCTATATTATTATAAGAGATTATAATTTTAATTTTTTTCAGGAAATAAAGTTTCTTTTCGGATTCAGCACTGCCAGCAGGTGGTCAAATTATGCGCTTTCACTTTTAGTAGCGTGTCTAATATAAATTCAACAATTGAATACTGCTCTTTCTCTCTTGCCACAAGGTGTTATACTCAACTTAACAAATAGGACGTACTTAACATTTGTTTCCTCTTTTTGTATTATGTCGTCCACAACGCAATCCAAAGCAACATAATTACTTTAAAGAGGAAGATTTGTTTAAACCGAATATGTCGGGTAACAGTTAGAAAATTTCGGATTACACGGTGGAGAAAAAAACCCTACAAAATGAACAAGGAGAAAAGGACAAAGATATATTTTTATGTTTCTGTTATTTCTTTGAACTAAACGTTTGGAAATACAAGGAAAAAAATAAAAAAGCGACAAAAAATAACTATATTGGTAAATATAACATTAAAATATTATGTGGGAGGTTGAATAAAGTTGCAAAATGTGAATATAAAAATAAATGTAAAACATGTTTGCACCGTAGTTGTTTCTCTCACAAATTTTTACTTCAAGTGCAATCGTTTTTGGATTATATCAAGTAACATATTCGTCATCCATTTACTACCAACGCCACTATAGTGCATGCCATCTACACGAAGTTCATTTCTTCTATTATACAATAAGTAATATGCATCAAATATGTTCCAAAGGCGAGTATCCAATTCATTAAGCGCAATTTTATTTAGTTCAGCTACTCTGTATTTTACTGGTCTATGGTCAAGGTTCTTTCCAGTGGGTGTTGTCAGCCTGAATATGGCCAGCGTTCTGTTATCAACAAAAGTATTCAAACATCTCATTTTTTGTACATATGTGTTGTTGGTTGTGTTAAAAACAGCAATGTCATGTAATCCAGTGTTATATATCCATACGTCAGGATAAGACCTGTTGTATTCTTGTGTATACAATTTCCATGTTTTCAAAACCTTTGCATGGAAACGTAAAGGTACCGGGGTTGGATGAAAATGAAAGCAATGTTCCGTTTATATAAAAAGAATGACTGTGTGGTATTTTTTACTCTCGGTCGATACATTTTGGTGAAGTATTCCTTGAAGTCATAATAAATATCTCTCATCACTGAATCTCCTTCTACGTGTATCCACAAGTTATTTTTGGTAAATATGTTTTTATCTCTATCTTGATAAACCTTAAAATGACACTTTGTGGAACCTAATTCAAATTGAAGTATGTTGCTTGGATTATAGTAAATTCCGCCATAGTGGTTCCCAGCAAATATGTAACCTCGTTGGTTACATTTTGAACCGTTAAATGTCTTTTTATCATTTGTGCTGTTATCTTTTGAGCATCCAAATAAAGGTACAATGTTATGACTTGTATTTTTCCATACCCAATGATTAACGAAGCCTGCGCAGTCATTCTTAGTATCAGTTCTCCCACTTATATAGAAAATGTCTATACCGCCATTCAAAAGGCGATTCAGAAAGATTCTCATAACAACGATTAATACGACAAGTAGAAAAAAGAAGAATCTCATGTTCATTAGACGTGATGATATTACCATGATTCTGCTTTATTGTACTTCTCTGCGTTGAAAATGTAGCGTTAATTTATATGTAACTAACCTAAAAAAATCAAGAAAAAAAATTACAAAAGAAATTGGTGTACGACAATGTAACACCACTTGACAATGCCCACCAATGTTGCAAAATGAACAAAGTACAGTATTTCTTTTTCCTAACAACACGCACATTCATATTAATTTCAACATGTCCTGTCCGAGTATTTAATGATATTCATAAAACATAAAATCCATCAACCTTTTATGATTATCATAAAGCTAACGCATAGCATACGGAGCAATATGTAATGTCCCGGCGAACGATCGATCGACCAGGTTTGTGTATAGCACTCGATGCCAGGCTTATATTTTTGGCAAATCGGCTCGTGTCTTGTAGAGACCACCAAATAAAACAGCGCAGATGAAGCGGGGAGGAGACAGAGAGTACAGAGAGGACATTTTAGTGCAGTGGTGTATAAACAATTACACAAAAATTGCTTCTTGAGAACCTGTATCAGTGCAGACACAGACATTTTAAATGCACACGCTAACGAGAAAACTGATTGACTGACCAAACCTATTTTTCGTGCCCAAGTATCTCTAACGCCAGATATTTGTGATGTCCACCTATCTATGGGAAAAAAAGGGGGATTTGATTGTTACGAGGTTGTCAACTTGGCAAAAATACCATGAGGGCAAGCTTGGGCAAATTTCTTAATTAAGATTTTTGCTTTTCGTACAATACTTTTCCGAACTAGCAAAAGACGTGCTGGAGTACCTTCCTTGTATGTTTTGTACACTGTTGAATTTTTCCAGGCTTAGCCTTGTTTATTGACAATGAATGCTTTTAGATCGTTATCGACTTCTACAAGGAAATCTACATCAACCTTTTTATTGTCAATTGTTTTATGAACAAACACCAACCAAATACATTTACCTTGTGTTCTCATTGCAAGATTATTCCGTTTTCATTAAAAAACTGATCATTACTATAAGATTTCAATGCATGACGTCGTCCCTTTGAAAGGTTGTTAGAAGAGTGTTAGCGTGATGTATTGTTTATTCTCGCAAAAAATCGTGATCTTCTGGAATTTAAGTGAAGATATGCGTGTCTCGGACGCGGTTAGTAAAATTGATGTTTAATCTGACATTTTAAAAGTTATCTTTTTAATACTTTTGTCTTGTAAATACTTGGTATATTTTGTTTATATATATATGGTAATAAAACACATCCATGTAAATCTTAGAAAATTTCATTTTTATTATTTTGGCTATAACTAATGTATATAGCAGGCCAGCTAACGTAGTCTATGTCAGTAAATAGCCATAGACAGACAACTAGCTAGCTATTTTGTGTTCTCCCAAGTCTTCCATTTAGTTTGGTACAAGTGCATTTTGAGCTAATCAGCGTTATTATTTGTTCTCGTGTTACCTTTACCAACTGAAACTAGCCACAAGAAGAAAGTAACAAGAAGACATAGTTTTTGTAATAGTAATGCTGCAAATGTTAGCTATATTACTCTGCCTAGCAAAGTCTCTTTCCATACAGCATAATTTATTGTGTTAGCTACACAGCAACAGAATAAAATATTTTATGCTAGTGATATAAACGAGTTTCAATGTTTATGTTTTGACTGGATTTCCACGCTTGTGTATACAATCTGAAAAATCGAAAGATAATAAAATGCAGACTATATAGAAGAAGAAAGTTAAAAGTCAGGAAGAACTGATAATTAGCCTGTAATAGTATAGATAGTCGTCTCAAGAGCATTCATTAATTGAATCGGCTAGTTATACACTATACGGCTAATTATACAGTAACAGCCGCCATATTTGTTATGATGAAGCTGACGCCATTTTTTCACTGTTGTATGAAGTAAATTATACTGCAGCCAAAAACTAACTAACTAAACTAGCTCTTATGCAGGGATTTTTGTTTTATTAAAACATGCTTTTACTGGTACAACTATTATTAGAAACCTTATTTACTCAAAAATGATGTAACTTTTTATTATATTTTTAGTTTGTGAAAGGTAATAAGGAACGATTTTAAGTAGTTAGCCTAGCATCACCCGGTGCAAATGCTAGGCAAGCGAGACTTGAGTTACTTTATTACTTTGCGATACGTCGGTGATTAGAAATAGGCTTCATGTATCTTAGAGTAACAAAATTCCCCAGCTTCGTTATAACATTGGTTCCACAGCTTCATAGCTCTACAGATATCTTGGTTCGTTTTGATTTCAACACTCAAAATAGCTACTATTTTTTACTTGTGATGATTACCGAACGCACGACAGTGTAGATAAAATGTTAAGGTTTAATTGTAGGGGATGTAACTACGTTAATGAAGGCCCAAATATTTAAAAAAAATGCGGCGTGTTAGCGGTGGACGAAACGTGGTTTATCAACAAAGCGTCTTTTTCAAAAAAAAAAAATAAAACGAAAAGTCATGCAAAAGAAGAAAATATCTGTCACTTGTAATGTTATTTAGCTACGGTTATAAAATTTATTCGTAGCAAACTACGGTAGAAAGAAAACGTAAGATATTTAAACGATTAAAGAAATTTCAAAGCTGCAAAGATATAATGTTTATGTTATAAATATGCAGAAATTTATTTACATTGTTGTACTAATTAGTTTCGAAATTTTTGTACTCAACGTTAACAGTGTGTTGGATAAGTTTTAGAAACAGTAAGACTGTCAAAACTGCTTAGCTTTTCTTGTGTTTTATGACTTAAACGTTTTAACTTACTCAAATCAGGTTACAAACAGCCAGCAATCCCTTCTTCTTTTGTTTTCAACAGAAGACAGCTTTGCATCGTTGTTGCCTTATTTGTTGAAGATGTTGTTTTGTTCCAACAGTTAGTCGCTTCCTTATGGAGAAAGAATCAGATCCCCATGTAAAGTAGTTGCATTTTTAAAATTTCTTCTTTTATACTACAATATTATTATCGGAAACTCCGACTTATCCTATCACAATTAGCAATTCTTCTCCGTTAGGAATTTTTGACTGTATGCAATAAACCCGGTTTTCGACAATAAAAAACAGAAGAGCGTTTGATAATCATTCGTACTTATTAAATAATTATGTAAGTATTATAATTTAATAAAAGGTTCATTACAAAATAAATTAAGTTGATTAGCTAGTTAATGATTACGTATCAATACGTAACTAGCTAACCTGATTTGACTCAATATGTTTAAGAGGATAAAAAAAAACTTTTGAAGTGATTACAAACACCATCTTATCTTTTTTCCTATCAAGTTTCAAAGTATGAGGTTTATACTTAAAACTAAAACGTAGCTGGATAAACAAAAAAACGAGAACTCACTTTTTACTGACATGATTACGTATGGAGTGAAATTAGGATATGAAGTAAATAATTTAATAAAAAAAAATATGGAGTGAAATAGTCAGGATACGTGCTTTAAGTTGGCTAGGACATTTATTACGTTTGGAGAAACTAACACCTGTTAGAAGAGCACTTGACGAATTTATTAAACCCCTAAAAAAGCCCGAAAGATACGTGGTTAAATATGATAAGAAAAACATTGAAAGGTAATGAACTTGATATAAACTATAAAAATGATGACGTAATGATAAAAGATCTTGAAATACTACGTGCGGACAGAACAAAGTGGAGAACTATTGCGAGGAACATTAGGTTGTAAAATTTATAACGAATATGATATGATGATGATTACATATGAAATACAAACCAATACATAAAAACAAATAAATAATATCCAAATTCTTACCGCTACGAGCAGTGAGCTTAGAATAAACGCACAGAAAGCAAGCTTGTTGTGATGAGAACATAGTTGACTCTTTCTTAAATTGAGCACGCTGATTTATATCATGGCCACACTAGCCACATAATATTACAATTTTGACCATGTTTCAGGTTAGTCTGGGCAAAATTAAAATTCCACGCTCCAACTCATTCAGTAAATCATGTCTTTCCTTTGAAGAGACTGATTTGTAGTACGGAAATCCTCAATGTTCCGAAATTTATTTTTGACTATTAACAACGGGAAGACATTGTCGGAAGAAGTATTTTTTATGTGATGTTGCACAAAAAGCTGTAATTATAGTGACAATTATTTTATAACTAAATATAATTATTCTCTACAATATATTGTCGGTTTTTAAATTGTTTATTTTTTTCACTTTACTCTGTCAAATACAAGGGGAAAAGAAGAACAATAGTTTAGAGAGATTTGGTTGTTTTCACCTGGTTGACAAATGATGCCGTACGGCTAATTTCAAATAACATTCCCGTCGGCAAGTGTCTGATATCATGCATGCATGGCTAAATGCAACTACCTACATAGAGCAAAAGAATACAGATTTGCCCCTGGAAAAATTTTAAATATAAGGATCTGATAATAAAACATTGTGTAAATAATAACGATTGCGATTAAGTATAGAAATATTAAACAAACAACAAAGAACATCATTGTGAGCGTAATATACAGGCAACCTGCAGAATCAATTGATAATTTTAAAACGTTAATTGAACCTATTATAATGAACACTAAAAACACCAACAAAGCAGTATACCGCGTGGTGGATCTTTCCTCAACACACTTGATTACGAAACAAACAAAAACATCCAGTGTTTTTTTAACTCTATATTTCAGAGTGCGTATATTCCTCTCATAAATAAACCAACCCGGGTAAATAAACAAAACGCTACAGTAATTGATCACATCATAACATATTCATTTTGCGACAAAAAATTGTATTCGGGTATTGTCAAAACAGATATTTCTGATCATTTTGCAATCTTTATAACGTCCAATACAAACTTTGATAAACAGTCAAACCATGTAAAAAAAAAACGAAAAATAAATGAAACTACAATAACATTATTTAAGAATTTATTGGCTAAGGTAAAATGGGACGACGAATGATGCATATGATAGCTTTCCTGAAATATTTTTAGGAAAATTATGATCCAGCATTTCCAGAAGAAATTAAATTTATTAAGACCAAAACGTTCTTAAATTCCATACAAAATACAAAAATATATTTCAATGAATAAATTAATAAATACAAACATAATGCAAGAAAAACATGCAATATAATCAAGGAAGTGATTGGTAAAATGAAAATTAGAAGTAATAACTTTCCGTCAAAACTTGTAAACGACTAAAATGAGACGATGAAAGAATATTTGATAGCTGAAGAACTTAACAATTTCTTTACTAAAGTAGGGCCAACCCTGGCATCAGAAATAAGTCACAGTGCACAATCCTTCAAATCGTATTTGTCATATCATGATAATGAAATGGAGAAAAAGAGCTAAGTGAGGAGGAACTAGAGGCAGCATTTCATTCTATGCAAATCAACAAAGTCTTGGTTTTGATCAAATCAGCAGTAATGTCTTAAAGAACTGTTTCAATGAACTAAAATCTCCACTACTGCATATATTTAATTCATCCTAATTACAGTATTGTTCCCAAAAAGTTAAAAATAGCTAGAGTTGTCCCAGTCTTTAAAGCAGGAGATGTTTATAAAGTATCTAATTACAGACCAATTTCAATACTGCCCTGCTTCTCGAAGATTTTGGAGAGAATCGTGTACAACAAAGTTTACTCTTTCTTGAAAAATAACAATATTTTGTATAATAAGCAATTTGGATTTCAAGCAGGTCATTCAACTGATCACGCAATCATTCAGTTGAGTCAAGAGATATTTCAAGCCTTCGATGAGAATAAATTTACAATTGGAGTCTTTATTGATCTCAGCAAGGCATTCGATACAGTCAACCATATGATTCTATTAGAAAAACTAAAATATTAATACATGTCTCGCATGGTTGAAGAACTACCTCTTCGAAAGAAAACAATTTATTTCTTATGACGAAGGAAATACTAACTACAGGATTATAACATGTGGAGTACCTCAAGGGTCAATTTTAGGACCACTGTTGTTTCTTATTTATATCAATGATATATTTAGAGCATCTAGTGTCTTAAATTCAATTTTGTTTGCTGATGATACAAATTTATTCTTTACTCATAAAGATATAAACGTACTTTTTGAAATTACTAACACCGAATTGACTGATTGGTTAAAAGCGAATAAATTATCCCTCAAAACTTCAAAAACTAGATATACCTTTTTCACAAACTTAGTAAAAAATATGACATCCCTCTTAGGTTACCTGAATTAGTTATTGATCGCGTAAGCATAAGAAAACAATATTCGATGAAAGTTTCTTAGGGTTCTCCTGGACGAAAATTTAACTTGGAGAGAACATATTAAATTAGTTGAAAACAAGGTTTCTAAGGGGCTGTTCATATGGGAAATATTTCCTCGGTTAGCGGGGAAATATTTCAGCACGATATAATTTTTACTTTCTGTTCATATGGCATGAGCGAGAAAATTTTTCCTCGGGTGAGAAAATACCATGTGATAAGTTTTTATTGTTTATTGTGATAAGAATCTATTGTTTATTTTTAAAAATTATGCCGAATCGACATAAATTTATCTCGCCTACCGAGGAAACTTCTGTTCATATGAGAAAATGCATTACCTGCTTACCGAGATCTCGATCATGCGCACCCGAGATCTCGGTAGGCGGGTAAAAGGTTTTTCTCATATGAACAACCCGAGATCTCGATCTGATATCATGCTGAAACATTTACCCGGTTCCCGAGGAAGTATTTCCCATATGAACAGCCCCTAAAAGCTTAGGAATCTTATATAAAGTCAGTTTCGTTTTAAATAAAAACTGCTTAAGAAGCATACATTTTTCCTTTATACACTGCTATTTAAATTATGAAAACGTTGCTTGGGGTAGCACTAATATAACAAGATTAAAAAAAACTGCACATTTAGCAACAAAATGGCAGTAGGATTATATTACGGCAGAACAAATGTTCCCATTCTAGACCACTGCTAAAACAACTGGGTATTCTTAATGTATGTCAGCTAAACATTTTTCAAGTCCTTATTTTCATGTATAAGATTGAAAATTTAATTGGACCAGACTATTTAAGAAAGTTCAACATAAATATCCAACTAGATTTTCAGGTAATAATTTTTTTCGGCCAAAAATCATACCTAATATAACAAAATTTTCAATATCAAACATCAAACCGAGGTCCAAAACTTTGCAGCATGCTTCTAAATGATGAGATAAAAAGCATTCCATCTACTCGGGCAACTTACAGTCTCCAATTATTTCGGTTAAAACACGGGTATACGGCGTTTTATCATAATCTTCTACCGTTTTGCTATCTGACGTGTTTTTTGTCGTTTCAAGTTGTGAAGAAGACAGGAAGGTGCCGCCATTTTTACAACTGTCTTTTTGTGTTGACAGAAGTGGTTGGTTGTATATTTGGCTATCAAGGTGTTTGTGATTACACAGAAAAAACAAGGTTTGTCATATTATTTATTTATTCTGTTTATTTGAACTTTCCTAACTTCGCTATAGCTAGCTAGCTAGCTTAGTCATAATTATATATTAGCTAGCTAGCTAGCTATAAACTCTTCATGTAGTTCTTAGATCACTTCAAATTACTTAGCTAAATAGTTGTGGGTGCAAATCCTGCCTCTGTACAAAAGAGTAGCTTAATTAGAAAAGCAGTTTAGCTAGTATTCTCTTGCGTTAGGATGCAGATATTATAAGCCACAAAACTGATTGGAAAAGATGACCGTTTTTCAGACTGTTTTGAAGGAGCTGTTAATTCTAGACTTTTGTAACTCAGAAAGTCAAGCTAGTGGTGTAGAAAAAGTTTAATTAGCACTTGAGACAAAAATATATATATATATATATATATATATATATATATATATATATATATATATATATATATATATATATATATATATATATATATATATATATATATATATATATATATATATATATATATATATATATATATATATATATATATTCCAATGTGGAGAGCAATTGTGAGTGCATATCATATTAACGGGATACCATTACAAAGTTGCAGAATAATCGCGAAATCCCTTTGCCTCGACAGCCCAGGGACTCGAACCCGGGATCGTCGCATCAGATGCACCGCGGGCTCTTATCCACTGAGCCACGTCGTCGGCAAAAGGATTCGTGAGAATCCACACAACTTTGGTATTTCGGCTAACAAGCCTTTGTCAGCGGATACCAGAGCCAGTATTGGGCACTGCAGGAACTCTGGGGCAGCTCGAGCTATATATATTCCAATGTGGAGAGCAATTTTGAGTGCATATCATATTAACGGGATACCATTACAAAGTTGCAGAATAATCGCGAAATCCCTTTGCCTCGGCAGCCCAGGGACTCGAACCCGGGATCGTCGCATCAGATGCACCGCGGGCTCTTATCCACTGAGCCACGTCGTCGGCAAAAGGATTCGTGAGAATCCACACAACTTTGGTATTGGTTTCGCTTTTTCGTATTCACCTTTATCGCAAGAAAGATCTCTTAGCCGTTGGTTAATCATCACAGGGAGCTCTGACAGAATGTTGGTAGGATGGTTAGAATGCTTGTTGACGTAAAGCGGTGGGTTGTTAGGTTTTCTGTATGGGAAGTATTTGCCTGTGGCATATATATATAAAAAGCTTTGAGATAAAAGAAACCTTGAACGTTTTTAAACTATAGCTAGCTAGCTATATTCTTCTAAGTTCTACATATACAAGATTATTGCGTATAAAGCCAATCAAGGATACTAGATATGGTTTTAAGGGGGTTAATTTTTAAGGGGATTGTGGCGTCGTAGATTAGTGGTTATAGCTCTCGTACTCTGTGCGGGAGACCGTGGTTCGATTCCTCTTGACAGCGATTTAACATGGGCGAGTGAATGTTACAATAGCCCCGGGTTAATCCAAGCCATGTGAGGGAAATTGGGAAGATGGCACACTGTGTGGGCCGTAGGATGTTGCCGGGAGTTGTCTAGTAGAGCGCGGGCCCTAATTGGGTCTGCGTAGCTCAAAATGAGCATTAAATAGTCTAGGACTCTCCATCTAAGCCATGGCCCCTCCTGGAAATAGTAGACAGGGTATATCCCTCGATATTTGTGAGGCTAGCCATGTAAAATATGCACATCTATCTATCTATCTAATATCCTTCTTACAGCTAGTAATATATATAATATATTTTTTTTTACCAAATATAGCTATACACCTTCTGGTGTTGTTCTTGTTTTTTGGTGTGTATGATATTGGCACAGCTATGATCCACTTTCATCTGTTAGAAATAAAAAGTTCTTAATATCTCTCTTTCTGAACAAGGAGCGTTAAGTTGATTGTACAAATACTAGAGTATATACATCCTCTTACTGTAAAACACATATTTCTGAAAGTATTCTGAAGAGCCAAGTTCAGAGAGGGCAAATATACCTTACCCAGGGTTTTTGTTTTATAATTGTTTATTCTCATAGGATTGACTTTAAACTGGTAGCAGCCGTGTTTTCGCCTAATATTAATTATCGTCAAAGCACGTAACAAGAGAGCAAAATACGCCTATAAACTTTTATCGTTTTTGTCAAATCGATAACAGGTCCAAGGTGTACCTTTTTATGTTTGAGGGTGTGTATGTAGACATTCTTTCATGTCAACAAACCGTATAACCGTATACCGTAAAACTTTAAAACGGAAGCTATTAAGAAGTGATAAACAATGTGTTATTTTTAAGAAATGTTAATTTTGACAATTTTGCATCTGCGCCGGATTAATATCCTTTGTTTATCACTAAAAATAGTGAGTGTTGTGTAGTTAAATGTCATTGTAGAAAGCTAGGAGAAGATCAAAGAAGCCGCTTGTTGCTGTCTCATTGGTTGACTCTCCATCGTATATGCTGAGAATCTAATTGTAATGGGAAGTGATATATAATCTATTAATCCGACATGAAATAACTGTTTCACCTTTTCGGAATGAAAGGGGAACACATATAAGAATTATACAATAACAAAACAATCTATCATCAACTTGTAAAAAAGTTTGACTGTTGATGTTTGGTAAAAAAATACGCTTTCTTTTCTTTATGTGGTGTATCTTTTAAAAAAAAATCAAAGGCAAAACACAAAAAACAACACATTTATGATGGTTTTACACAGTCCTTGTGTTTTGTATTTCCAGAAGGACTTAACGTGGATTTCCTTCATTAAATATAATCTATGACACTCTTCACAGGAACATTGTCATTTTAAACACACACAAATATATGTTCGCCGGTGGAGTGAATGCATTTGAACATTTAATTTCATGCAACAAGGATAGCTACAGGTATAAGGCAAGTGATATTATTAATTTATAATTCATATTACATTTGGGTGTAGCTATGTATTTATGTATTTATTCTTTCCATTTTTCTAAAGTGTCTGTCTAGCTTACAATATAACATCATTCTCAACCAGAATGAGCATGCCAAAGAGTCTGTAAAAGTTATTTTCTGTTCTGCACCTAAAACAATTTATAAATCAATATAGGATGAAAATATTTTATAAGTGATTACAACTTGCGAACAGACTGCTTTGAAATTTAAAAATTCACCTCTCAAATTGATCTCTTGCGTTAGCATTCAATATAGTGCTTGCAACTATATACTTGTTTTCTTGTTGTTAAAAAAAAAAAAATGACAAAAAAATAACACACCAAACAAACTTCTAAAATCGAAATTCGAATTGCAGTGTGTTTTTCATATTTCAGTATAAACAAAACTGTTTCCTCCCAATGTTCTGTTTGTTCTTCAGTGAGACGAATTTAGATAGCTGGAGTGACTTATTGAAATTACATAACCATTAAAATTGTATATTGTATTAAATGTAATACAATATACAAGATTCTAGCAGCAAGAAGACATGGCTTCTTCCTTAAGTTGCTTTGCTTCCCTGGCTGAGTAGATAGAGATTTTACTAATTTGAAGAATGCTAAGCGTAGAAGAAAAATATAAGATTTTAAGGAACTTTTATGATGAGGCACAAATAGTAAATTTTGCTTCTGTTGGTGTTGGAATATAACAAATAATAGATACAATAATGATACCAGAGCATATAAAACTTAAAATCAGGTTGTAAAATTGACAATGGAAATTTTTTTAAAAATAGAACTCTAGCATCCGTTAATTAAATTGATACCGAAACTAAGTGCAACATTATTTAAGAAGGATGTGATAAACACCGCAGAGGAAGTTGAGGAAATTTTTTGTTGTTTACAAGAAGGAATAACTTAATATTCTAAGTGTTCTTTTAGACATTAATACTTCCATCAAATATCCTGGTATCCCTGCAACTTGCTGTACCTTTTTACGCCCGGTTAGAGACTCCCGCCCATGTGGGCGGAAGTTATATTTCTTATGTAATAATTCAAAGTTGCATATAATTCCTAATTATATTTTTTAGTAGAGTGAAAGACAGAAATATCAAAATCAGTATATAAATGTCATTTTTACAAAGAAGCGGAAAATGCAAAAATTTTGGCAATGAAAACCTGCCACTACAAACTAATTTTGTATTTCTTAAGTTTTACAGGGTTTCCGTTAGAAAATTTAATCCACATTAAATAAAGAATGCCCAGGAACTTCAAATAATAAACTGTGGTTAATTTCAAGCCGCCTCTTATCTGTGCGGTATCAATTTAATTAACGGATGCTAGAGTTCTATTTTTAAAAAAATTTCCATTGTCAATTTTACAACCTGATTTTAAGTTTTATATGCTCTGGTATCATTATTGTATCTATTATTTGTTATATTCCAACACCAACAGAAGCAAAATTTACTATTTGTGCCTCATCATAAAAGTTCCTTAAAATCTTATATTTTTCTTCTACGCTTAGCATTCTTCAAATTAGTAAAATCTCTATCTACTCAGCCAGGGAAGCAAAGCAACTTAAGGAAGAAGCCATGTCTTCTTGCTGCTAGAATCTTGTATATTGTATTACATTTAATACAATATACAATTTTAATGGTTATGTAATTTCAATAAGTCACTCCAGCTATCTAAATTCGTCTCACTGAAGAACAAACAGAACATTGGGAGGAAACAGTTTTGTTTATACTGAAATATGAAAAACACACTGCAATTCGAATTTCGATTTTAGAAGTTTGTTTGGTGTGTTATTTTTTTGTCATTTTTTTTTTTTTTAACAACAAGAAAACAAGTATATAGTTGCAAGCACTATATTGAATGCTAACGCAAGAGATCAATTTTGAGAGGTGAATTTTTAAATTTCAAAGCAGTCTGTTCGCAAGTTGTAATCACTTATAAAATATTTTCATCCTATATTGATTTATAAATTGTTTTAGGTGCAGAACAGAAAATAACTTTTACAGACTCTTTGGCATGCTCATTCTGGTTGAGAATGATGTTATATTGTAAGCTAGACAGACACTTTAGAAAAATGGAAAGAATAAATACATAAATACATAGCTACACCCAAATGTAATATGAATTATAAATTAATAATATCACTTGCCTTATACCTGTAGCTATCCTTGTTGCATGAAATTAAATGTTCAAATGCATTCACTCCACCGGCGAACATATATTTGTGTGTGTTTAAAATGACAGTGTTCCTGTGAAGAGTGTCATAGATTATATTTAATGAAGGAAATCCACGTTAAGTCCTTCTGGAAATACAAAACACAAGGACTGTGTAAAACCATCATAAATGTGTTGTTTTTTGTGTTTTGCCTTTGATTTTTTTTTAAAAGATACACCACATAAAGAAAAGAAAGCGTATTTTTTTACCAAACATCAACAGTCAAACTTTTTTACAAGTTGATGATAGATTGTTTTGTTATTGTATAATTCTTATATGTGTTCCCCTTTCATTCCGAAAAGGTGAAACAGTTATTTCATGTCGGATTAATAGATTATATATCACTTCCCATTACAATTAGATTCTCAGCATATACGATGGAGAGTCAACCAATGAGACAGCAACAAGCGGCTTCTTTGATCTTCTCCTAGCTTTCTACAATGACATTTAACTACACAACACTCACTATTTTTAGTGATAAACAAAGGATATTAATCCGGCGCAGATGCAAAATTGTCAAAATTAACATTTCTTAAAAATAACACATTGTTTATCACTTCTTAATAGCTTCCGTTTTAAAGTTTTATTTGTAAGTACACTAAATAGATCTTCGACCCTCGCATTTTCTATGCTTTGACATTTGATATCAAATTAACAGCTTTATTTGTTTCCCTTAAAAACTATTAACTGGCGTGCACCTATTCCGCAGTCATAGTAATTAGTTCTAGTCACCACCTTTCAAGGCATCTGTAAAGCTTCTATTATGTTTGTAAAAGTTTAATATTAGCTTTTTCATTCTAAATAAACATGTCTACCATCACAGTGGAAAAAAGAGTTAAAAACCAGCAAAAAACGCGGGATGTTTTCAACAAGAAAACTTTCATTCAACTTTCTAAATGTTGGTAAACACTAGACATATTGTTATGGCCTGTAAAAAAACTTAAACAACTGCTAATGTGGATAATGTAAAAACAATTTAAAAGGTTTTTTATCCTTATTTAATACTGAACGTTTTTGGTATTACATATCCGAGGGAAGAGGGGCAGGGGGAGGGGGTTACCTCAAATAATTTTTGAATTACTCAAGCTGCCTTGATGAAACTTAGCAGGAATATAGCGTAAAAGTTTAGTATGGCGTGAAATAAATTGATTGGTGAGATAAAAAAATTCTGATGTCAGCAATTTTGCTATGACGTCATCATTTTTCTGAGAAAATGTGTTTTCGCCGCTGGCCATTATGAGCCGATTGATTCATACGTGAATTTAGTAACACGTTTCTTAAATGGTTCTTATGTACCCTTACTTTTTAAGACAACACAGATCAGAAGGTGTGTAAAAACAATGTTAAAACATCTTAATAAATAATAAAATTAATATTAAGAAACTTAAGGGAATTATCATATACAAGAACATACAAAAATGTACAATAAAAACACACGAAGCTTTTCGTAAGTAAAAACAATATTAAGGGAATTAATTTTTGTCGAAATTAAAATTTGCAAAGATTATTTTCTGTGAGAGTTGGAATCGCACTTCTGTGATAAATATGTAAAATTTAACTTAAGCGGCCTTTACTTCATCTTTCTTACAGAAAAATCCCCGAAAAATTGAATAATTTAAGAAAAAGAAGCCATCAAAATTCTTTATTCGAGAAATTTAATTCCTGCTAAATGTTGGGGCTTGCTAACTTCGCAAAAATTTAATTCTTCCAAAAATTATTTTTCTATCAAAACTTTATGGCAAAAAATAGTTATCGCAAAGATTAAATTCCTTGAAAGTGTCAAACTTAAATATCACGCTACTAAGTAACTTCTTAGCAACTGTCATACTGGAATCAAATTTTACTGGCAACAGCCGAGGCAAAAATAAAAAACAAAGTTGCTTACAAAAAGGTGTCCCATTTGTCCCTGGCAACTTCAGAACATTGTGAATACTTAAAACACGAATGTTTGTTTTCTTATAAGGAAACGTAACCATAACGACATAACTTTTATGGTCACCCTCAACACTAGTCAGGTTGGGGTCAGAGCCGCCGGGGGAAGGGTTGAGGAAGGATAGGGATTGACTTCCTAACTACTGTCTTATTTTTACAGTTACTTCGCAGATATTACGCCTAATAAAATGAACAAGGATGCCAACCGCGTATTCATGTTTGGTTACGTTGTTATTTGTCAACAACAGCAAAAAATCGAAAATTGCGAAATAATAATCGTTACAATTTACACTTTCCAGAATAGCTTCTTAGTCAATAAAAAAAACCTTATAGCTATATTATAGGGCATCAAAATGAAAATTTTTCTAAGTTTATACGGTTTGTTGACATGAAAGAATGTCTACATACACACCCTCAAACATAAAAAGGTACACCTTGGACCTGTTATCGATTTGACAAAAACGATAAAAGTTTATAGGCGTATTTTGCTCTCTTGTTACGTGCTTTGACGATAATTAATATTAGGCGAAAACACGGCTGCTACCAGTTTAAAGTCAATCCTATGAGAATAAACAATTATAAAACAAAAACCCTGGGTAAGGTATATTTGCCCTCTCTGAACTTGGATAACGGTTAAAGGCAAAATGTGATTATATAAAGGCTAAACAATGATGACCCTGCTGTTCTTATTCATTCATAATGGAGCCCATAAGTGAAACTATATTCACGCGCATCATAACCTTCTGTAACAACATGCTAAATGTACGCATATAGCAGGCTAGCTAGCTAACAAAATATTTAGAAACTTTGAAGCTGTGAATTTATATCTTCGAGTTTTATTATTACGTTCTACTACATTAACACAATATTTCTTTGCGTGATTTCTAATTAAATACAGCTCTGCATCGATTTTATTCTCACTGTACTCTATTTAGTTTACACCATGCCGCCATTCTCAAAATTTTAAAAACCTTTAACCATCCAATCACGTGACTATGATTATTGTTTTAATAATGGCTCCCCCTGTTGACATCGGCTTGCTTAGATCTCCATCATATATCATCGCATATTTTAAAATGTTTTAATTTGGTTTTGTACCAAGTTTATTGTTAGAAAACCATTTGTAAGAAGCTAACAGTAAATCACCCAAAAATGAGGATACTTATGGAGTAGCTAGAAATTATTTTGTTATCCTCAAAAAGAAAAACTACAAAAAAATATAACTTCTTGTAGATTTAAAGGCTTAATTAGATAAACATGCCTGTTTCTAGATAGACATGCCTGCCTATAGATAGGCATGCCTGTTTTTCCACCCTTTAATGTAGTTAAGAGACTCATCAAAATATATGAAATTGACAAACGTTGACAAGCTTTAAAACTTAGACCCTCGAGAAGTTTGTAGACTAGACCCTTCGCCCTTAGAGATAAAAATATTTGTTTGTTTTGTGCTGAAGCTTCACGGGTGGCGAGTTGCTCGTTTAACTGACACTAAGCATACTGTTTGCGTAAATGAGCCACAAAGTTTGCCCATTAAGAACATATTAAGTTTTGATAGCAGCAATACGAATGACCATGATGCAAGCTTTTCACTAAAGACGTTTCCTGTCTTTTGATTAGTAATAATATGATATTTTAATCAAAGTTGAATCAACCAAAGTTAATGCAACCTTTATGTAACAACACTTATCATGTTAAAAAATAAATCTAGTTCAATTTTTTACCACTTTTTTTTTCAAGAGTTGTTTTTGTAAACTTTTAAACCTTTTAGGATGCTGTGAAATGGTTCGGTGCCAACTTATGCAAAACATTGTCACTTATTTCGTGATGATATGTGTGGATCTCATGACTGCTAATTATCTATTAACGTTACCATAATAAGCTTTGAATATTTAGTGACAAAAAAGAATTAAAAATCTAAAAAATCAGTTAAATTTAGGATAAATCTCTCACGACGTAAGGGAATCGAAGTGACTGGTGACGAAGTTGTTGCAAAATTTTAGTTAATTTGTAAGATAAACAAGGAAATAAACACTTTGTCAATTTTTATGTATGACAACAAAAATTGTATTTAGCTGTCACGTGTGTCCCTGTACAGAAATATTTATTTTTTATCAAAAAAGCTATATGAAAGGATATTAAAATTCGAAAGAAATAACAATCACTGGTATTGGTATCCATTATAAATAAGAAACAAGCATTAATCAATATGACAAAAAAAGGTAAAAACAGGCAAGAAAATCTTAAGAATAATGCACGATAGGTTATGGTTTTCCCTTAAAATCTGTTCTGTAATTTATCCCTAGTACACATTATTATTACCTTACCTTACACCTTATTATCATTGCATTTTACCCAGGATAGCCTCTTAGGTTCCTATTTGTAGTGTTATCAATGTGGGTCCTGCAAAAAGTAGTCCTAGTGCATTTAAAGTTTCCAGTTGAGATACAAAAGCCATGCAAGCACAGTAATCGCACATCAAGACAGCCACATAATATATCAATCCTATTCCTATGCTGCAAGGTAAGCATAGTGACACTTTTATAATCTCTGATATGATTCGACCAAGGTTTGAACTCACCTTCCGCACTGGAACTAAATACTCTGCCACAAGGCTATCATCGGTAAGCAACCACTTTGTCACAACCAGGTAATCAATATACTTATTTATAACAACGTCATCTAATACACTTACTTCGAGAAGTAAACAACTTTTCCCAAAAACATTTTGTTGAAAGTTGTTATAAAGTTAGAAAAGGTCACAAGACTTTAACACTAAATTATTCAGGCGAGAAAAATTCTGTCATCTGAGACATTCTCGTGGCACAAAAGAAGCATCATCATTGTCGATAAAAAAATCACAAAATATTACAATTGTCGTATCTTGTGTCTGACTTGTCTAGAAAACGCACAAATCACCATTATGAAATCATGGGAACGGGAAATTGATATTCCAATAG
Organism: Hydractinia echinata; assembly: GCA_030067915.1. Classification (NCBI taxonomy): domain Eukaryota; kingdom Metazoa; phylum Cnidaria; class Hydrozoa; order Anthoathecata; family Hydractiniidae; genus Hydractinia; species Hydractinia echinata. The sequence goes on from JASGCC010000088.1 coordinate 106,511, forward strand.
GGTCACATCTCCCGTCTCGATAAAAAACAACAGGAAAGCCACTGCAGTTTAAGTATTAATTACCTTTCAACTAAATTCAATATATATTTTTATATTATATGTTGCCTAAGACAGGAATGTCTTAAATATAGACAGCAGAAGACAGCATGTTTTAACAAAGTTCGTGAGAAAATAAAGATCTAGATTGAAAGCCGTGTGAAATCTTTACTTTTATTTGTATACCCGGATAATGTTCTTAAGTCATTTTTTTTAAACATATTAACCATTCAAATGTTATTGCGTGTAACCTCGTGGGCACCTTTAAATATATATATATGTATACATATATAATCGGATAAAGATGTATAAGATATATAGGTCATTTTTAAACGCAATTCCAAAGGTTATGTATGTCGTTATGGTTAAAATAATGATACGCAAAACATTCACTTTTATAGTTGAAAGGAGACAACAAGATGAGTCGAAAACTAAAAATAACTCAATAAAAGAAGGGTCTGGAAATGGCAACAAAAGAATAAATAAATAACGGAGGGGAGGGAGGGGTAGGAGACAATGAATATTTGCAAACTTTTTGATATATCAAAATGTTGAGCCTATTTATACACAGTTAATTCCCGGAAAGTCGAACCTTAAAATAGTTCAACTTATCGAATGTTTGAGTTAAACGTAGCTCTCGTTAAGTCAAATTTAGTCTAAAATGAGATTATATTTAAAGGGTTTTTTGCAGGAGGCGGGGCAGTTACCAGGGAAATGGTTTGGGATAATGAAAGTTCGAGTTATCCGGTGTTCGAGTTACCGGGAGCTAACTCTATTTGGGTGATGCGGTTGTTACACACGAGAACAAAATAGAACAAACAATGATAATGCTACATTATGATTGGCTATTTATCTAGAATACTCAAATCTCCGTCGACGCCGGGTCACAACTTTGTTAATTTTTTGTTGTAGTAATAATTTCTTTTTCTGTCCGCAAGGAAATTTGGAGGTTCCTTTCAAATTTTAACGCGGATAGCAACTTAAAAAGGTTATCAATCAATTAAGCTGCAAAAATTATAGTTTTCAATTATAAAGTTAAAATCCCAATGACGAAAACTTTTCTGTACCTCAAAAAATATTGAGAAACAGGATGTGGTAAAACAATATGATAGAGAATATGTACGCTAAAATGCTCGAAGGGGAAAACGTGTTACTTAATTTTTCTTTTTATTACCGCAAATTAAAAGCAAAACTTGTTGTAATCGGAAGACAAACTAGTCAGGATGTTGGCAAATTAATGACTTTCCTTTTTATTGCTATTTTAGTCTGAAAGAAAGTTAATTACGAAATACGGTGTCTGAAATGTGTAGGAAAGATTATTTTACGTCATCACACTGCGACCTAAACAGGAATTAATCTAAAGGACTGCTGCATGCTGGGAACGCTACCTGATCATTATTGAACTTGGATAGATGGAGAAGTATCATATAAGGGAGCAGAAGTACATTAACGGGGATATATTTTTGAATAAATCTCGATAATAATTTTTAATTTTACGCCTTACTATATTCTCATATTGCAACCCGTGTGCAGTAGAGAAATCCACTTTGACAGCAATAGCGAGAAAATGACTTATTGTTGTTGTTTTTAATCCTTTCCGACACAAAAGTTCACTCTCTTTTTAAGACCTTGAAGAGAGACTAATATAATCTTCCCTTAAGGGCGCACGTAATAATACCAAAACGTTTAGCATTGAAAAAGGCAATGGAAGTATGTTAGAATTGTTAGAAAAAGACGGCCAAACAGTGTTTGCCAGAGATAGTTGATTGACTCTATTTTTCGACTCATAACAGCTTTGGTGTTCGCTAATACACAATGTAATATTGTCTAATAGAAGCCAATAGTCATAACGAGTTTCTAACGAGGCGATTAAATTAAGGTTTTCCCATCTTATTTAATCTAAATTTAGAAACATGACACATGGTTTCAATATCATTTAAGAGCACAGTATATATCTCTATATTTGCAATGTTTATGTTAATACATTCAAAGAACGATCGCGAAGACAATGAGTATTTGTGATGAAAGCTGACTCAAAAAAACATCTAATCAGATCTCGTAATTGCATGACGTCTGATTCACATTTCAATCATAATTTTCCAAACTATTGTTTTTATGCTAATGTTTCTTGATTCGCACAAGCCATATCTATATGATGATATGTACTTATTTGTCTTGTCTAGTCAGCTATATTGTCCAATCTTGACTCGATGCTTATTTTGTGGAAAGCTCAGACTAATTTGTTGCTTATGCGTCGCTTCTTGTGAAACTTTAAATTATATTTACCTCTACTTAAGTATGTTTTATTGGAATATTAATGGCATGAAAATTTTAGTGTTATAGGATCAAGAGGTCGAAGAAGGGAACTGTTCATTAAGCATTGCACAAATTCATAAAAACACGACATCTTAAATTAATGCAAAATTAACGTAGAAAGAGCAAAAAAACATCTTTGTCACGGCCCCTAATAAATGCCATATAGAGGCTGACTTGAGATGTTTTTAATGTTGGGCAGAGCGTCGTTGCCGTGGTTTCCTTGGTAACTAGGCGTCAAAAATGATGTTACTAAAAGTTTGCTATTTCAAACAAGACCGTTCGTCTCTTTGCCATTAACAAAAAAAAAAAATTCGGAGGTTTTCAGCATAACATCTTCATCCAAATACGTCTTACGTCATGTAACGGTAACTAGCTATGACGCATGAATTATAAAGCGCAAAATTATTTCTCTTTATTATTCTCTATATGACGTGAGAGCGACCGCAAACATTGTGTGAGAAACTTTGATTACCTACATTTAGAAATATATTTTCAGTTGTCGACGCTGTCATGTTTTTTTAAACTGTTGAGACTCGCATCATCAAATTATCAAAATGTTAAAAAAAACATAGCTCTATCAATTGTGAAAAAACCAACTACGAAAGACATTTGAATATGAGGAGATGTCAGTTATTCCTATTGGTTTTAAAGTTATTTAGCGCGTCAAAATCCTACTTTTCTTGTTAAAATAATACGTCTCGTTTCTTACACACAGAAAGACATACCATGTTGGCACTCATTACATCGCCCTACTTTAACACCGACCCTTTTAATGCCGGCCTTACTCTGCTAAGGCGAAATTCTGACCCAACTTCGATACGGTCCGGATTTAACGCTGCAAAAATGGAAACAGTACCCACTGTCTTCATTTTTCATTTCAATTAGGAAAAACGCAATAATTTTAACTATCAAGAATCATCAATACCGTACATGGAAATATGGTACCCCTAAGGTCCGAAATACCTTCAATTTATATTAAGAACGAACGCGAGAACTTGAAAGTGACTAACGATTCAAAAGCTTTGCTCTTTTTAGATCTGTTTCAAGGTCAAGCAACATCAGAGTCAATGACCCCAGAGAAACGAATCGCTGTCTTGCCAACATTTTCCAAACAACTATACTAACCTTTTCCAACCGTTTGACCTCTTAGTTGAATGGGCTATAAAACGACTCAAGTAAAATCTCCGTCATTGATGTTACTCTCCATCCTCGCACATTCTGAATAACATTGTGTAATAGCTATACCACTCAGAAGGTCAAATACAAGAAGTTATACCTAATTTATTGCAACATTATAGACAACATGTTCGTGAATAATTACTTTTTTATGATTCGCTACCATTTTAATGGTATTTTACAAAAACAGATACAGTATCTTTCAGTATTTTCTTAATTTACGGCTTGAAAAATATGATACATGACAATAAAATCGAAAGTTTGTTTTGACGAGGAAGCACAGACAATACGAGGGACTGTATATTTGTTAAAAATTCTATGCTATTCTAATACCTGAGAAGGTAGAAAATACCTCAAGATTTTATAGTCATTGCTGTTGTCCCAAGTGCAGAATTTTAGAAGAAAATTGCTAGCTAGCTGGGTTAGAAAAGTTCGAAGATACTTTTACCATAAATCTTGATTTAAAAGCAAGGTCAGTGCACAGGCCTCCGCGGAGAACATTTAGCTTTTAATTATTCAAACATTATTTACGATCCATTGAGCCTCTAGGGGCGCGATTAGCGTTTCTGCCTTCTTTGTTTTGCCAGTGTTTTTTTTCTGCATATTGTTCTAAAGGTAGCTTTGAGAGAAGGTAGTACAGTTTTGCAAGGTTTCTCAATATATACATATTCCTGGTGAAAGTTCTTTGTTACATTGTATGTCGCCGATAGGCACAGGCTTTTTCGTCATTGTCTTGCGTTACTTTTTTGTATGTAACCGTTCATCATCTGATTCTTATGTTACGTTTTTTGTATGTTTATTTAAGGAGACAACATATCGCCTGTTGGCAATCTCGGTTCTATTATTTACCGGCCTAAACAAAGTAGCAATATATCGACTGTTGTCGTCTGTTTATTATCGGCCGTTTGTCGTCTGTTTATTATCGACCGTTGTCGCCTATTTTTATCGAACATTGCCGTCCTCTTATTATTGACCGTTATCTACTTATTATCAACCGTTGTCGCCTGTTTATTATCGACCGCCGTCGCCTGTTTATTATCGAACGTTGTTGTCCCCTTATTATCGAACGTTATCTGTTTATTATCGACTGTTATCGCCTGTTTATTATCGACCGTTGTCGCCTGTTTATTATCGAACTTTGTTCTCCCCTTATAATCGATCGTTGTCGCCCGTTTATTATCGACCGTTGTCGCCTATTTTTATCGAACATTGTCTTCCTCTTATTATTAACCGTTATCTGTTTATTATCGATCGTTGTCGCCCGTTTATTATCGACCGTTGTTGCCTATTTCTATCGAACATTGTCGTCCTCTTATTATTGACCGTTATCTGTTTATTATTGACCGTTGTCGGCAGTTGATTATCGACCGTCGTCGCCTGTTTATTATCGAGCGTTGTTGTCCCCTTATTATCGACCGTTGTCGCCTGTTTATTATCGAACGTTGTTGTCCCCTTATTATCGAACGTTGTCTGCTTATTATCGACTGTTGTCGCCTGTTTATTATCAAATGTTTTCGTCCCCTCTTTATCGAACGTTATCGTTCGTTATTATCGACCGTTGTCGGCTGTTTATTGTCGAACGTTGTCGTCTCCTTATTATTGACTGTTGACTTTTTATTGTCGACCGTTGTTGCCTGTTTGTTATCGAACATTGTCGTCCCTTATCATCGACCATTGTCGTCCCTTATCATCGACCATTGTCTGTTTATTATCGACCGTTTTCGCCTTTTTATTATCGAACATTGTCGTCCCCTTATTATCGAACGTTGTCGTCCCTTTATTATCGACCGTTGGCTGTTTATTATCGACCGTTGGCTGTTTATTATCGACCGTTGGCTGTTTATTATCGAACGTTCTCATCCCCTTATTATTATCGAACGTTGTCGCCTTTTTATTATCGAACTTTGTCGTCCCCTTATTATCGAACGTTGTCGTTCCTTATTATTGAACGTTGACTGGGTATTGTCGACCGTTATCGCCTTTTTATTATCGAAAGTTGTCGTCCCCTTATTATCGAACGTTGTCGTCTCCTTATTATTGACTGTTGAGTTTTTATTGTCGACCGTTGTTGCCTGTTTGTTATCGAACATTGTCGTCCCTTATCATCGACCATTGTCTGTTTATTATCGACCGTTTTCGCCTTTTTATTATCGAACATTGTCGTCCCCTTATTATCGAACGTTGTCGTCCCTTTATTATCGACCGTTGGCTGTTTATTATCGACCGTTGGCTGTTTATTATCGACCGTTGGCTGTTTATTATCGAACGTTCTCATCCCCTTATTATTATCGAACGTTGTCGCATGTTTATTATCGACCGTTGTCGCCTTTTTATTATCGAACTTTGTCGTCCCCTTATTATCGAACGTTGTCGTCCCTTTATTATCGACCGTTGGCTGTTTATTATCGACCGTTGACTGTTTATTATTGACCGTTGGCTGTTTATTATCGACCGTTGACTGTTTATTATCGACCGTTGGCTGTTTATTATCGAACGTTGTCGTCATTTCAGTAGTGAACGTTGTCGTCTGTTTATTATTGACGGTGGATTTATATGTTATTTCCAAAATTCTGAGGAAAATGTCAATGAAAGGAAAAGTCTCGCAGGAAGCAGGATCAGAAAATAATCCATTGACTCAAGAAGAAAGACAACAACAGAGCGAAAAATGAGGTTTCCTCAAGTGGACATACAAACACTCTGCGGACAGGCGAAAATGACTGAAAGGAGAATTAACAAATTAATATCGTCCATAGATAACATGTTATCGTTAATTTATAACCGTACCAGTGTCACCAAACAGTTGAGACAACTTGAAAAATCATTCGTCGTATTGTAAGCTACTACCTGTCAATTCGAACAAGATCATGAATACTTTGAAGACTTGGAAAAAGAGTCTTTTAGAGTGTTTATTTAAACATAAAGTAAAGAACCGGATTCAACAAACCGAACAATATTGTTCGAATGCATGTCATGTATCATTAATTTCCGAATAATCGAGTGTAAGCAGGCATTCTTAAGTCAAATCAATGAGCAGAGCATTTTCAATGTCTGCAAAAGAACGTGCCATAGATGAAAGGTCAAAATCGCCGAGCTGACCACACAAGTATCATCATTTTTGGAACATCGTCAAATAATGGAACAAAATGACATGACTCGAAAAGACTCGTATTTCTGAAGCATTTAAGGAAATTAAAGCCCTCACAAATGTGTGTGAAAATTGGTTTCTGAAAATCCAAATCGTATAATACGTGCTGTTGTTAAGTGTTTGTAGCTATAATAGTTTCACAATTAGGTTTTTATTACTAAGTCTTTCATATTGGTCATGCTAGGTCATGTTTATATTTTTCATCTCTTCTGCATGATTTCCTATAATGTTAAGTGCGATAAAAGGTCCTGGAGTAGCTAAGTCAAAAACCCTTGAATAATTCAAGTTCAGTTTACGTGAAAAATTGTTTAAATAGTTAAAAATTGCGCCATTTGGATCAATTTCCTTTAGGAAACGATTATTTTATTACAAAAGCCTTCATTACGTCAATTAGGACCCGCGTATTAAGGGCCAACAAAGGTATGAACGTAAAACGAGGAAGATAATAGAATAGTTCAATTTATGTGCGCTGCACATCTTGTGGAGTATCTATAGTGTTGCGTCTTTTCGCGCGCAATGTCTTTTCACAAATATACAAAAACATAAATACTCAGTCCACTCAGCTTGTAGTCAATCAGCAGAAGCATTTTTATAATATGCGGAATAAGTTTTCGTAAAGGTTGTAAACTTGTAAACCTAAATAAGTTAAGGACCTAAACTTGCCTATTAATTTCACACAGAAAAATTCCCATAAATTTAGGAATGACAATAGTATGATATTAAAACATGTTACAAAACATTTAAACTTTCTAAAAACAGCATGAAAATGCTTTAGATAGATATCTAGTTGCTCCATAATAAAACATATGAGCATCAAATATGCGTGTTTTAAAGGAATTTTCAATTCGGCTATCTAGCTGTATTTGACACAAATTTTGGTTCCAGAAAAGATTGATACCGAGGTACCAAACATCAGAAATAAATGAAAAACATAAAAATACGTCCGCGTAATTTTGAGAAATAGGTAGCTCTACGGAAGTTCTCCAACAAACCTAAAAATAAACTTATTTTGAGGTGGCAGTAACCCTTTTTTAGCCGTTCAAACATATGGATTTTTTTGGTCAGTATCAATACGAACTTTTTTTATTATTTCCTAAGAATATTGGCCTTCAGGCGCATAGAAACATTTTTTTTTAATATTTTAATTTGCTGAGTCAGCAGATATACTCGTTTATAAATATGCAATAAAGAAGAAAAAAAGTAGCTTTCACGAGCTCCAACTTTTTACAAACCTATGAATTTACATTGATTTCTGTTTTAAAACAAACCTTGGGTTGTTCGTATCAAAAGGGTGTGCGAAAAAATTTTTTTTAAATATATTTTTTTCACAATATCCTTTTGTTTGTTTTGAAAGAAATCTCGTTAGCATATCATGCTACATCTAGCTGCTGTTAAAAAAAAAGTCAAAGTCAAAAAAATTCCGCACACCTTTTTAAAGCTGTATGATTTACAAAGCTCGTATTAACATTTTAAAGAGAAACGAAAATGCTATCAGAAGTTAGAGCTCTTGGGGTGAGGCGCTATGGAGATCGGAGTTTATTTTTACTTCATGCGCCATCTTTGTTGTTATTTAACGTTTCTTTTTAATAATTACGTCATTTCTTTCTGTACAAATCCGCAAGCGCGTAGACTTAAACTATATTCGGCAGAATGAATTAATTATTTTTGAATTTTAATTTAAAGAGGAATTGTTGAAGCTGAATATTTTCGGTGAAAGATAATAGTATTATAGCTATAAAATCGTGACAATAACAGAAAAAATATGGATATAGTCTGAAAACAATCTTTCGTAACTAATTATGCAAAAAAAAATTCCGATTTTTAAAAGGGTTACTGTTACCACCTTAATCTTATTTGCAGCTGAATATGCATCCAAAAGTATTCTGAAGTCCCTCCCCATGTTTGAATTTTTTTACCTGATAAAACCTCAAACCTACAGCATCGCAGCTACTTTGTTATAGAAAAGTAAAAAGGACTCGCAACCGTGTGAAGCTTGCCAAATTGGTTTATTCAAGTAGGTTGTAATAGGTTCTTTGGAGCGACGATTTTCCTCAGACTGTATAGCTCCTTTGTTTCGACTATATTTTGACCGTTATTGTTTCGTGCATCGTTATTTGGTGCGTTTCATGCTTTTACGCCCAGCAGAGTAACTTTTCAAGAGACCCAGTATCACGTTGTACATTTAGAACTTGTGTCGTGGTACGCCCTCAGACATCCCAACTAGAAATATTATTTTCTTTAGTTTACTTTACCGTGAACCTTTTAGGCGTTTCCTGGAAAAACAATGTTTTGCTACAGTCGGAAATTTTAATCTGAAAATACGAGTTATCATATGGAATTCAAAAATTTAATAATATTTTCCTTGTGGTACAGAGTTCTTCTAGAAATCTTCAGTCCTCTGAGCTACTATTTTATTATTCCTTGACCTGACTATGTAAGAATTTATTTTACATTGCGCATAATAAGAGTAACTATAGTGTTCACGTTGTTAAAAAATTACCTCTTTTTCATTTTTTTATAGATCCTTATCTTTAGGTCAAGATATTTTACTTTCAATCCAGAACATTATTCAACTTGTTCATTATTTTTAAACGTACTAGACTACACTACTGCTAATACCAGCACATTATCGTGAGGGACACGAAAGCACTTTAGGTTATCATTATCATACCGGCGTAAAACTCAAAAACATTTGGATCTCGTGCAAAAGTGACTCCATGAAAACTATGGCCTTCAACTCAATACATCTGAATCCTACGAAAAGCTAGTTTTTTTAAAAAAAAGCTTACCGCTTTTAGAATATTACATTTTTCGTAGTAGACTTCGCTTTATTTTCGCACGCTCGATTTTAACATGTTTTTTTTAGTGAACTTGAGCTTTTAAGGTCAACTAATTCATTGGTGCTCGAAAGTCAAAAAAGTATACTAACATGCCAATTTCAAGAACAAATATTTTTTTGGCAGAAAAGTCTGTACAACAACTCTAAAGCAACAGAGATAAAGGCCAGAAAAAATCTTTAATATGTATCCTACTCAGCTCTTCAGCTTTTCCTCTCTAAATTTAAAGGATTGTACAAATTGCCAAATCAAGCCTCGATACCATTTGACTGCATTTTCTATGGCGCAGAAGTTTCTACTACCTTTAGTTTATAAACAAAATCATTAGTCACTAAAACACAGAGGACACCTGCGTAAATGATGACGTCATCAAAATATAATGACATCAGCAAATATTGTTTAGAATTGCTAGTTTGTAGAAGGTAATCCGGAACTGGAACAATTTCCCTATATAGAGACAAATTGGGACCACTTCTATTTAAACAAAATTGAAAACATTTCAGTCTTGATAAATTTTGCTAACGTCAGCATTTTTTATTAGTCTCATTCATTAATAATGAAATGAGAAAAATATGTATATATTTAAATTGACGTAAATGTAGAATATATTTCTCTTTCAATCGGCATTAAGTAATTGTTTTAAAAATGTGTTTTCGCAGCAAATTTCGGTTTATGACATGAATATACGCTGTTGAGCATGCGCTGTATATTTTTCAATTTCACCGATGCTCAGCATTGGTTGGTATTAACACGAATGTCGTTCATGCCGTTATTTTGCTAGTTATAAAACATGAGAAAAAAATTAAAAATAAGTAAATCTAATTTGCATATTTTTTTCACTCAACTTCTTTTTAACAGTCGCTTATATTTTTTGAATCAACGACAAATTGTAAGCAGAAAAAGCAGTGTTGTAATAAAAGAAAAAGAAAATTTTCAGGTGGACATAATTTCAGCTACAACAAGTTTCAGTAACAACCTCGTTTCCCGTACCTTTTCTTTTTTGAGTTCTGTTGGATTTTTTCGGCAGGACAAAATATTTTGACATACAGAATAAATATTTAGCAGTTTTACCAAGCGATATTGGAACAATGTTACATTTTTATCTGGTATTATATTTTTATATTCACAAGAGCTTTATACTCATTCCCAGGGCCCTTTAACGCCTAACAGTAAATATTTACCCTGGCAACGAAGATGACAAAAATTGTGAGTTCACAGTTTTTCAGGATGTTAATAATGAAATTACATGAAAGATATATTTTACAGCTAAATAAAGGTTGTTCTAAAACATAAATAATGCTAAGGAGGGTATCACGAAGGTACCATAGCAGAGCTTTAAAATATTAATTTGTTGGCGTAACCCTTTCAATTAATTTTTTTAATAGCTACTATTTTATTAGAAAGCATTTGTCATGTTCATCATTATATGTTGAATTTTATTTGCATGAAATATTATTATTAAACATTATATTTTATTAAACTGCTGTACCTGTAATTTATGAGGGGAAGAAATTGATGAAAGTTTTTAAGTTTAAAGAATTGTGCCCGAAAAGGTGACATTGTCAATAAGATAATTTCCTTCATCATCAACACACAATATGGATGTCATATTTACTTGAATGGGTGCCGGGCGCATATTTAATTTTCGGAAGGGAGCTACTTCGAGGAGACATTGAAATGATGTTAACACTGAAATAAAAACAAAAAAGAGAAATATATAAAAATAATTCAAAAATTTTAAGAAAGTATTTGCAATAAACGGAGTTCTGCAATTTAGTTGTATTATTTTGAATTTACTAACAATTCCCAAACAAGCGCTCCCTAAAAATAAAGGGCTCTTCATTCGAGAAAGGCACTCATTCGAGAGAGGGGCGCTCATTAAATATGCTATAGTTTCACAAATTGGTGCAAATATACTTTTAATATATACTTCTTGGTTTCATAGAGTAAACTTTTACTTTTTGTTTCATTTTCATTTTTTATTCCATCTATTATTATTTACTTTATCAAACAAAAAGTGACGACATATCTCGAGGTGACGAAAAAGATCTAAAAATATCTCTACTTTCAAAACATTAATCTTGTTAGACCGCTATAACATAATAGTTAAGAGGGAATTAATGTAATTAATGATCAACAATATGCTGAAAGAAAAGATAAGTAACAGAAACACTGAAATAATAGTTACTAGATTCTTGTGAAATATTTTTCTCAAATTTCCATGACAAAATTTAGGAATAATTTCCTCTTGTATTGGTTTCTCCAACTTTTCAGATTTTAACTATAAGATATGGGTTTTCCCTGACTTTCCATTAGTACAAATGGGCTTAACGTAAGTGATAGATTAAGTGACCTGGGCACTTTTCTAATTTAACGTTATTAGGGACGGGCGCTAAATCAAGCTGGGCGGTTTATCGAGCACTGGGCGCTTATTGAGAATATCTTGAAATGTGTGTTTAACATATGTTATGGTTGTTTATTTTATTTATTTATTTATTTATTTATTTCTATCTATAATACTGTATATTACAAACACAAAGTCATAACATCATCGGCCTTATTTTCACTGTCATCGAGGACATCTGGCGTTGCGTCTAATACATTGACAAAAGAGTTATAGAAGAACATGATGTATTACAGTTTCTTTAAGAATTTCGGTCTGAGAATTCAAAAGATCGCAGCCACGATCGCATTATCAATCATTTGCAGTTTACCCTAACTACTATATAAGCGCTCAGTCGAATACCATGAACCTGATTCGGACTAGGCGGTTATTCGGGTACTATTTTTTGTTCTAAGAGGAATTGTTAAGTCCATGTTATATTATATAACATGGACTTAATAATTCCTCTTAGAACATAAAAGAAACTTTTTTCATTTCACTGTTCTATTTATTTGTATAAGCTTTTGCCAGTTAATATTACGTTATAAGACTCCTTCGGTAGTATGGCAATTCTCTTAATCAATCAATTCCGCTTTAGTCCTTTATAAACGGCGTAGCATCTTCTATTGCAAAAGAGAGAAAACTGCAGTTACACCGTGTAACTCGAACTTTCATTATCTCGAACCATTTCCTTGTGCCCCTTGAACTTTCGTTATTACTTCCTAACTCGAACATTCGTTAACTCGACCCCTTTTTCGTCTCCTTAGTTAACTGTAGTACTGTAGTAAAAGTCTAACTTATTAATGTAATACAATGATGTAACTTTAACCCCTCTCTTCTCCAAAAGACAAACAAATTTACCTCAGACAGTACTGACACACGATAAAATGCTACAGAATTTCAGAATTTCGTCTATTTCGCTTTGTATAAACTATATGGTTTTAAAATCCCTTTAAATATTTAATAATACTTATTTACATCATTATAATTTATATATAAACAATCTATGCTTCATAAATATTAATGTATATGTTTGTCAGTAATTTTGAAACTTCAAATGCGAGTGAAACGGTTATTTGCAATGTCCTGTTACTAAAAGTGAATGAGCAAACATCGACGTGAAAAGGGACACGCCCTGTCATGCATTATTTACAATGTCAGATGGCATGACCATGAGAGATAGAAATTTACAATATAATTTCTCATTGCCATCTAAATAGATTGGAAAACTCTTTAGATTTGGGTAGATTACTCCACTTTCTTACACGCTTTTGAATGTATCCTCCAATGCGAAAGCTAAAGAAAAGAAAAAAATGATAAGTTAACTGTAAATTTGGTTATCAGTGAGCATTGGGAAAAGAACTTCTTTCTATATAATTTGACTTGCTGAGCTGGAAATGCACACGAAGTAGGTCTGTCTATCAAAAACAGACAAATTGGTGGGGAAATTCTTCAGTGGTTTTAGTAGAAAATTGTTTTAGCTTTACCTGGCATTCCTGGCTGCAGTACCATATTCCTCTACACCCCGAGCATAGAAATTGTGCACCTTTATCACATAGTTTGCAGTATCTTTTGATGAGTTGCTTATTTGCATTAGGGTCCGATGTATTGGTAAAATTTCCTTGACGAGAGAATTGACCTTCAGTTGAAGCTGCAAGACGTTGTGCGTCGAAAGCGCTTCTGATTGGTCCATTGTAGTACCTTTCTTTATCAGATGATCTTGGTGATGAAATAAAGTTTGATCTGTCAACAACTGACATGGAAGTAGATAAAGGAGGCGACCTTTTGTACTGATTTGAACTAAGATAAGGAGGTGAAAGTCGAGATCGATACGAAGGGGACAACTTATGGTTGGATGCATCCAGTGACTTAGGTGGTGATTGTCTAGAGAATAATCTAGGTCTGCTATCAGCTGGCGGTGACGGTCGAGAATGTAGAGTTGGAGGAGTTAGTCTTCTAGCCTTCGATAGACCAGGATGTAGAGGTTCACTGGACCTTCGTTTAGATGAAATATCATTGTCTGCGTAATTATATAACCTATCTTCACGTTCAGAGAAAGACCTCTCCTGATATGATGGTCCGTACGATCGTTGACGCTTGTATAAATAATCTCCCGCTGTTTTGATGGACATGTTGGAGACTTCTCCAGCTTTTTTCAATGCTTCAAGCTGTAAAATATATATGCAAAAATACTGTAACAACAGTTTACAAAACAGTTTACTGTTTCATTTCACATATGTGGTATTGGTTAATTGTTTTGAAATTAGCCAATCAAAACATCGGAGATATGTTGAGAACATCATAATTTATAAAATGCTGCCAGCAGCCTAAAAATACTAATATGCATCAATTTTGACGACCAAAAAAAAAAGATTGTTTTTGTCACGCTAAATATATAAAGTTTGAATTTAAAAATATAATCTTAACTTAAAAAAATACCAAAACCTGCTCGCTTATTACGAAAACAATGGTTTTATGTAGAACGTTTATAAAAATATATGGACTTTTGAGATTTAGAATTGGAAAAAATATTGTTTCGATTCGGAGAAAAATTATACTTGGTGTAAATTAGCTTTTATTAAATAATCTACTTTAGTTAAGTGATAATATAAAATGTTAATTTAAAGCTTAATTCTTCAATCTAAGTCGTAATTTAAATCTATTTGGAAAAAGCATTACAATACATTAGTTGCATAAGAGGTTAATTAAAGATGGTCACGCACCTGTCGTATTTGTTTGATCTCTTCTAATTCTCTTGACCTTTCCAATAGTTGTGGTCTGTCCAATTCTTCTCTTGCAGGATACTTATCAACCGGCGTTTGTTCATCATGTTTATTTTGTAGCTGACGTAAAAGCAGATTATCGTTCGATTCCGGATTGTCGTAATAGTTAATTTTTCTGGTTAAAGCAGCTGATTGCCTGATTAAGTTTTGCTGAATTTCTGCCTCTCTTAATATATTTCGTTCACTGTCAGTTAAACGCGAATCTCTACCGACATGCATGTTGACTCGAGTTTCTCTTTGATTCAGGTTGCTTTTTGATGTGTTTACCATGTTGTCAACATAAGCTCGTTGATTAGCTACAGCAATTTGATTTGCTACTAATTGAGATGCAGCAATTTTATTGGCTACAAGCTGATTAGCTGTTATTTGGTTGGCTGCTAGTTGACTGGCAGCAATTTGATTGGCAGCTAATTGTGTTGCAGCTAATTGATTTGCAGCAATCTGATTAAAGGCCAACTGATTCTGAGGTATTTGGTTTATGGCGACTTGGCTTGGTGAAATCTGAGTCACTGCAATTTGGTTCATTGAATTAACTAAGTGTTGTCCGTTGTACTGATTGTTATAGAGCTGTTGCTGCTGGTTACGTTGCAGAAGGACAGCTGTTTGTTTTCGATTGTAAGCTTCTAGCTGTCTCAGTTTATCGTTCATCATTTCTAAACTACGTTTTCTATAAATCTCTTCTTCAGGATTATACATTTGCGGAGACGTGATAATCTCTTTTTGTCGTTTTAAATCATTGATTTCTTTTGTGTAAAACTTTATTCGCTCTTCTATCATATCTTGCTTTTGTTTTGCTGCTGCAGATATGTTTAAAGCAACATTTCTTTTTTGTAACGTTGCTATAGCCTGTGGTGACATTAAAAGTTGTTGGTTTTGTAACTGCAGAAGTTGCTCGTTTGAGGTTGTGTTATATTCTGGACTTGACTTGAAGTTTGGTTTTCTCTCCAAACTAGATTGTAGTTGCAATTTTGTGTCGTGTTCATCTATCCATTTCTTTTGACTTTCAAGTTGTTTTTGTATATCTATTCTTCTTTTAACAGATTCAGGTGATAGGCGATTGGTGATATTAAAAGCTTCTTGTGGATTTCCAGACGATGGGTCTCGTGTTTGTTCCACCCGCAATACAGTAGGTTTTAACAATGGTAAATTCAATTTACTTTGCTCTTTTTCTTCCTGATATTTCTTTTGATTCAACGTAGCCTCTTCACCTGTCTTTGTAGGAGTGCGTTGTTGGCCATTCACCGTATTTGCATAATCACGCTTATATCCATTACTTTTTGGAGACATCACCCTTGATTTGAATGAACTTAAAGAGTTATATTGAATTAATGCAAGATCCTCACTTGATGGTATTGAATACTGTTTGCTTGGACTACTAGAGATTATCCTTGGTTGAATAGATATTGCATCCGGAACAGATGAGCTGTTTGTCACCTCGTTTCGGTTAGATTTTGCTGCAAATGATTGCACTGTATCTCGGTACTCTTGTGAAAGGTGTCTTGATCTTTTTGCATCGTCATTATTATAATGAAGGTCATTTGTGGAAGATGACGAAGTTGTCAAATTGTGGTTTTGCATGAGACCTATTGAACTTGTGGCGACATTTGAATCAACATCCGTTTGCTTTGATAGCGATTCTACTTTTACAATCTGTATTTCGGCTTCGTTTTTAAATTCCTCTTTAGAAATGTCCTCATGACTTTCCTTCTCATCTTTTTCTTTACTTATGCGAGATTCTAACTGTGAAATTTCCTTCTCACCAATCTTTTTTTCTTGTTTTAATCGCTCCACTAACCAATTATGACGTGGCAAATCCATTGCATATCTCTGCTGAGTCTGCGTATCACTCTTTGTCGTTGCCGTGGTAGTGACTGTTGTGGTTGTTATTTTTTCATTAAACTTCGGTAAAGCATTATTTGTTTCCTGGTCGCTATCATGTCCGTTTTTTAACTCGTCTATTGTTTCTTTTGTGCCAGGCTTACCATCCAGATCAATTACTAGATCATGAGTGGGACTTTTCCTCCATGGACTTACACGATTAATTTTTATTGTTTTGCTTAGCATTTTAGTGAGAATGTCTGAGTGCGAACAATGATCAATGTCTTGCATCTCTTCTTCAAATAATTTTGCATTGTTGTTGTTGACCATATCGTGATGGGTGCATTTGATTTTTTTATCTTGATTTTTCAAGGAGTCACTTGATTTGTTAACAAGTTTGAATGCTGAACCTTCCACGTGATTTAGTTTTGTATTCTCTTTTGTTAACTTTTCCTCTTTGTCTCCTTCGGTTTTATATATATTTTCTCTTGGTGTTATTTCATCTGATAAATCTTCTCTTTCGCATTCTTCATTTCCATTTTTGTTACGTTCTTTCCAGTCAGGACAATTTTCCTTTCGGAGACCACCAGATTGATCTTTGTACCACGAGAGGATTTCTTTTTGCTCCTAAAGATGATCAGAAAATCAATATGAATGCGGACAACTAAAAAAGCTTAGCTTGTTTGGGAGAAATGACAGCTTTTTTTATTTCTGAAGCAAACCACTATAAAGTAATGGATATAAGTGAATCGACACTCCAACTCGCAGCTAGATTTGTTCAGAATACAGAAACGAATATTTTAAGCAACAAATTTTAATGTCAGTCATAAAGATTTGGACTCTAAATCAGCATTTTTTTTTTTAGTTTAATAAAGGTTAGTTTTTGAAATTAAAATTATCGCATTTTACCTCCAGCTTCGTCATTTCAGTGGCTTTCACCTTCTCAGGAAATGGATTAGATTCAACAAATGGATTTTTTTCTCCTTTCTCGCAATATCTGCACTGCCAAGGCACTTCTGGAGCTAAAACTTCTGATGCAATAATTGGTCTGTGGCAACGCTGGTGATAACCTGTGCGAATGAAATCAAAATAAATAACAGTAAGCAAATAAATATTAGAAACTTGCAGTAAAGTTTATACCTGCTACAGATCCATACACTCAAGAAGACGTTTAAAAAATTCAGTAACACTTTAAAGAAAACGTTTTCATGAAGAAAACAAATATTGAATGTATATTTTTTTCATAGTGAATAGAGCTATTTAAAATATACCATGAATGGTGCATTAAGATGAATCATTCTCATTCAATAAGTGATTCGTTGATTCAGATGAGTTATTTTCTTTTTTATTTATAAGAAATTTATTTTGGTTTGTAGAGGAACAACCAAGTGCATATCTTAGAAGTCACATAGCAATTTATCTTATTATCGACGCGAAAATACGATTATATATTTATAAGCTGTTCAATTATTTAAAATATTTCAAACAAATATCTGCAGCTGGATATTAATACATCACGTGCTTTGAATTGCAATATCAAGTTGCCTTGGTGATATTTGTATCGCATGGATATTCAAAATTTGTTAATTTGTGTTTTATTTAAAGGCTAGGTCAAATCATATATTTCGTTTTCGTCAGTTTCGTTTAGTTTATGAATTATTAAATTCGATTTTCTGTCCCTTTAACGATACAAATTCACTTGTCAATAATTTTGACATTCTTTGTAACACCTAAGTAGACTATTTCACAAAGTCTAATCACGCCATGTGTAAAATTTATAAGGGCGTGTCGTGGGTGTAGTTTTAAACAAACAGGAAGTAGGAATTATTAATGCGATTGGGGTGGAAGAGAGATACGTGGTGTAAGTAGATCGTACAAGTAGATAGAAGGAAATGTTTTTATGTGTGTGCGGTTGTCATGTATACTTATTTTTTCAAATTTAGTTGCTTTAAAATTGTTGCAGGTATCTAACTACAAACTTTATTCACATGTAAAAACCTACAGGAATTCACTCGTCGCTACTAGCAGCTACCATTGTGGCTCATAGACAGATTTGTAACGATTATTATAAGATAGACTAGCTGGAGCCTGTGGTCCATGGAAATTTGCTAGTTGCAACAAAGTCACTAATAACATATCGCATTTTTTATTTGTACCCTGAAGATTTCATGTTTGGTTTCGGATGACCTGGTTTTAGTCGACAAACAGGCAAAATAGCTAAGACTATTATTATTCCACGTGGAATCACCCACGGTACATATTTCCCGCATGACTATGTCGGGCATCCGCCTGTTAGTATGAATAATCAGATTTACTTGGACGGGGGTTAATACTATGATTATAAGTGCGATTATAATGCAATTTTTGATTCCATAACCCCTTAGTGTTCTAAGAAAATGCGGTAGGATCACAGGAATATACGCTACCGTTTTCAATAGACAGACAGAATACGGCTATTATTAGTATACAGATGTAGCTAGCGAGAAGCTAAAAAAACATTATTCCTTAAATACACACGATTCCAGCATATGGAACTTGCAAGGAACAAAGTGAAAATAATAAAACATGGGTTTATTTTAGACGAAATATAAACCACCTTAACAATTTTTTAACTTCAAAAAAATTTAAAAACGTTTTTGAAATAATAATTAGAAAAGAAAAAGATATATTAATCGAACTTACCGACTGAACAAATGTCACAAAGTACTATATCGTCGTCCAAATCTGTCCTGTCCTCTTTGCAAATGACACAAATGATGTCTGCTGTTGTTTCGTTTACTACATGAAAAGGCAGAGACCTATAAATAACTCTTGTAAACAATAAAAGCGAAAGGAGACAAGCGAAACTAGTGCTTTTTTCTTTCAGTTTCACTTTTTTGTTAACGAAGAAATTTCTTCCATTTTTTCTGAATCAGTTCCACGTATTTTTTTCTTCACATAGTTCTTAGTCTTCGTGCTAAGTCTTTTTTCTTATACCTCTATGTATATAGCGCCCTATACAACATGTTATAAACGTTTCTGGTTGACCTAAAATGTCACAAAAATGGACCAAACCCTTTTTAAAAATAGATTGAACGATCGTCATTTATTATTTTCAATTTTATAATTCATTTAGAACAGATCTACGTCATTAGGTTATAAATGACGACTCAAATTCCAAGTTTTATTTAACATAACAATCACCAAAAAGCCATAAATTACAATTGCGGTCATTAAATACTTTTAATTGAATTTTTAATCCATAAAAGAGCCAATGAATGCCACATGTGAACCGCGTGTAATAACAAATTATAATTGTTCAATATCTAAGCACGTTTATTATAAGAAACCTAGATAGACGCCTCCTTCTAAAAGTTTTTGTCTGCTACTTTAGTTTTATTATTTGAAACGCTAACGACAGAAAAAAAAAGTTACAGCTTTGGAAGCCATATCAAAACTACGTTCGGTAAGGGAAAACGGTAATTTTTGCATTTCAAAGCCGCCAGCATACATCATAAAAAAATTTCTAAAAAGTTTTAGATTGCAAATTTCTAAATTGGTTTCTTTTCCTCTTAGTAGCTTCATTTGACGAAATGATGTACTTTTATGTCTTCTTCTTTGTGTGTTGTTGATGGAGTGTTCTTTCGACATTCTTTTTTTCGATTTGATTTCGACGATATTTTTGAAAATATAAGAATACTAAAAATTATAAATTTTAAAATTTGACATTAAAAGCACTGTTTTCAATGCTATCATTGCAAGCGAAAATGACTTCTCAATTTGCGAATTTTTCTAATGAGTCTCTTTTTTCAGACAAAGAATGGCTAAGTCGATGCCAAAATATTGAAATAATGGCACTTCCGGCCATTTTACAAAGTTGGCAAAAAGCATCAACTCGTAAATTCTCGCAAATGGCTTTTTCAGGTTCGTAAGTTCGGTCAGCAGCGTTTAAATTGCGCTAATCCCAATTTCTAACACGTCTTCTTTTCGAAATAACTAACAATAGCAATAATTAGCACATTTAGAGATTGCATATAATACAATAAAGTCCTAAGTCCTAAGTCCGCTGTTAACATTGACAAGTAAATTTTGACAAGTTCGGAATGCTTGAACCTATTAGCTATAGAAAGAGCCTATATAATTACTTGTTGAAGGAACTTAGAAATTGGCTACCTAGCCTCAAAACCCCAAATAACGCCATCAAAACAAGTAACTTACCACTGTATATATTGTTAAATCCTACTTCTTCTTTCGAGTCGTCATCAAATAGTAGCAATGCTGTCTTCTTTACATGATTCAACGAAAGTATTTTGGCGTAGTATACTTCTTTATCGCACTTAGCTAAAATAACTTCACCCCTCGCAAAGGGAAAATCGTCTTCACTTTTGCCTAACATGGGCGATAAATCAACTTAATCTAAATAAAAAAGAAAGTTGAAATGTTAATGTTAATACAATACAATAATAATTATACAATAAAAGTAATAATTATAATACATAAAATACGAATATAGAAATAAACTTATAGGCCTATATTCGTCTTAGAACAAGTTAAATTACTACCAACAAAATTTTACCGCCTTTATCGTAAGAAAGCCACTAAAGTCGCGAACTAATAGGTCATTTTGTAACCCTAGACAAAAAAGACAAAAATGATTTCTATGTTTGTTTCCGAATAACGCAATCAAACGAAACCGTTATGCGCACACCACCTGAATTGTCTAAGTATGACCTTACACACTCAGTTAGTAACACTGCACACAAAAACATCAGGCATATTGAAGATTCAAGCCAAGTTCGCGTATACATATAACTTAAAGTTTCTAAAAAAATTCCCAAATTCGATGGTTTATACCTTGGAAAGCGAAAGTGAAAGTGGTCAATTAATAATGCGAAAAGTGGGGCATATGTGTTATCGTTGGAGTTAAAAAACTGATTAATGCTTTATCTCAGAAGATCTGAAAGCTGGACAAATAAAAAACTTAACAGATCGAAAGTTAGTTTGTAAGAAAAGAAAGAATTTTGTTGACTTTGCTAAAATGTTTGTGTATAGAGCAAATAAACTAAAACAGATTGGGAAATCATTACTGTTGAAATCACAAAAAAGCACTTCTGCTACAGTAAACATGTTTCGACATTGTCGAAAATTGTTGTTACAAGCTCAATGTCTGTTTCGATTCCATCATTCAGTCAAAAGTAGTCAGTGAGAATCGAAACTAAAATAATTACATCAGCGTCCACGGTCGCTTTAACAGGTTTTAATTAAACTTATTTTCCATCAACACTGAAAGTTCATACACTTTTGCGCTTTTTTGCCAAAAGACGCTTCAGAGTTGTTGAAATTTTTACATGGATCGGGATAATAAGGAAATTGTTGGTCAAGTTAACGAAAAATTTCTTATGCTCTACATATAACTAAATATCACAGTAAATTTTAGCAGAAACAAGGATTAAAAAACGTAAATTAGAATTAAAAGCGAATATCAGAGTACAGTAAAACCTCGTAAAATCTAATGGGGAAAGCTAATACGTATAGAGACATGTTTTAAGCATTTTTGTATAGTTTAGCAAAAAAACATGTTGATAACTTTTAAACAAAACAAATTCAGTAACCTTCGCTGCTTTTACACACTATTCGTTACCGTGTGTGCTACAAAAATGTAAAAAAAAGAAATGTTGAAGGCTTATGCCGAAAAAGTGGACATTGGACTATTATAATGACTACGGAGGCCAAGTCATGCTGTGAACGACTGCCTTCAACGATTTTTAAAATTATCTAGATTTTCTAAAACGCTATTCAAATTCTAAAGATTTACAGTCTTAGAATAAATAAATGATGTTTTTAAACCTCATAGTATGCAAGAGTATGGAGGCACTTTTCATTCGGGAAATAAAGCCTAAAATAAACACAAAGGACGAGTTTAAAAGCCGTGAATTAGTAATAAAAGTTTAATTATGACTTATCCCTCATGGGAGTTTTAATCATTTAATACCTTTTTACTTGTGTATAGTGTGATGTGAATACTTTTTATTTAGCAGTTTTACTGTTTACATACTTTTACTTATAGCCTGATGATGAAGTAATACTTCGAAATATATTGCTAAAATAAATATATTACATTGTTGTCTTGCATACTATGTTGCCAAAAATTGCACAATGTTTTTACCAAATAAGTTTTTGAACCTAGCTAAGCTATCTCTGAAAAAAGGTGAGGAGACCATGCACTTAAACAACCCTTCTCCCAGTTTCGTCGGTCCGCTATGCTTTAGTCTGGTTATCTACAGACAGTTGTCTTGCCAACCATTTGAACAAACTTGCAAACATCACAGAAAGATGTTTCGTAACACAGGAAGCTTGCTGTGTTTGACACCTGCACCTTAAGAATGTATTAAACAGGTGGAGTTTGCCTTTTGTAATTGTAATGGTCGATTTCATCACAACGAAGCAGCCGGTTGGAAACAGGATGAAAAGATTGTATAAAATATTAATTCGCTAAAAAAGAAATAACTTAGATCTGAAGCCTGGTTAAATGTTGAACTTAGAAAATTAATTTAACCAATAACAACTGCAGTAATGGGATAAATAACCAATCATTACGCTCAATTGTGTTTTCAAATATTTCTGCCTTTAGTTAAACCAAGGAAGCTCAAAGCAACGTTTTCAAAGAAAAGTACCAATTTATGCTAATTACAAACACCTGAAAAGTTGTGTCGCCAGTTTAAATATTTTTCTTGTAGGTAACATTTTTTTGCCAATAACTAAGTCTATCCGATTTAGCTTCTTGTTACACAAAATAACAAATTTGCTATTGGTTAAGGTGGTCCTATACCTGAAATGCTAAAATCCGATTTACTGCATTGTTTGCTTATATTTTTTGACTGAATGTACCATTACATGTATAAAATACAATAAAAAATTAAAAAATAATTTTTTATACTCCGATCATGGTTTTTCGGTCCATCAGGACCAAAAAAGTACTATATACGCTGCGGTCAATAATTCAAGAAATAGTGAAGATACCTTTTTCAAATTTTCACTACTTATTCATGTTATGAAAGTACAGGTACTGGTTAATATTCAAGACAAAAGGTAAAATGGATACCTATTTATGCGCATTTGAGTTTTCGGGTAAAAAAATTGCCCAAATTTCAAAAAAATTAGGTCCATAACTCAAAAATGAAAAATCATCACATACCCAAAATGAATCAGTACCTGTCTTTTATATGGATAAACATTCCCTGAAAATTTCAGATAAATCGGTGAAAGTGACAAAAAGTTATTGACCGCAGCGTTTGAAAAAAAGCATATATGAGAAAAATCGACTTAAAGTTTTGAAAACATATTTTTCCGGTTTCAATTCATTTTTAAGCAAGATTTAGGGTAACTGTGAAGTTGTTATGTCAAAAACTTTTATTTGTGATGATTCTAAGCTAGTACAGATATTAATTTCCATAAAAACTCCATTCAAATACTAAATTTGGTCATACAGTAACTGATCATCAACACTTGACACTTTTCAAAAAAATTATCAACATAAAAAACAAATGTCAAATAGAGTAAAAAAGCAAAGGAAATACAAACAAAATAAAAGCTACAAAGCCAAAATATATAAAAGCTATAAAGTCAATTCAAAAAAGACCAGCTCCATAAACAAGGCCTTCCTTTTCTTCAGTTGTGTCTATAAATCCTTTCTTTACAGCACGTAGATGTTTACGTCTCTTTTTTACTTCAACTGACGACTTTCTTTCCATAACTGTAACACGCGACGTGTCTTTTTTACTGCAAAACTCAAAAGTAAAATCACCTGGAATAACGTTTAGTTCTTCATAAACTTTAACAACGCTAGACAATCCATCGTTAAATGAAATCACAGCTGACGCAACACCCATTTCTATGGTACTGCGTCCAACATAAACATCCTTCGGACAACGCTTCCATATAACACCGTTTATTGATTCGTTGTTATTTTGCGTTTTTCCATGCAAACATTTGCTTAGAAGCTTGTCATCACTGAGATCTAAGAACACTGGTTTGATAGCTTCACGGATTATTTCAGGTATGCCAGGTGTTTCCTTATATGTACTTGTGCCATTTAATCGGTCGGCTTGGTAGTGACACCAGCTATCACTAGTACGCGGACACATTCGATGTCTGAAGTCCAAATCAGATGCATCTGAACAATGGTACAATACTGCACCAATTGCCTTCTTCAGCTGATAGACAGTAGTTCCAGTGCATTGACGGACCGCTATACCGAAATAATTTTGCAACTTATTTATCACTTTTTCTGTGAGTCTACCTTTTCCACCTAAGGGTTTCCCATCTGATAATGGAGCTTTGTTTGCTGCTTTTAGTTTTCGCAAGCGTCCACCAACTCTTTTTTGAATGTGTCCGACACATTCCAACTTTTCCACCACTGTGCCTGGATATGGGTCACTTTTGACCACTTCACTGTATGACTTGGTATCGCCATCCCCAATGTACTTAGTGTACCGCAACTGTCGATTAGCTACGGACTCTAAAAAACATTCCACTAATCCAGAAACTTCCATTGAACCTGAAGAGCCCTCATGGTTAATGTCACAGTTATGTGACGATATAAAGGCATCGTACAACTCAGGCTCGCTGTCTTTTCGTGGTTCCCACGAAACACAAGCAGCACATTGTTTCGAACGTACACGGTAGTCCACACATTTCCCGGTATCAGCAGCAATAACGGTAACTACACCATTCAGAGAGGCATATCCTCTTCTCTGCCAAGTTCCATCACAAGAAACAGTGACATCAGCTGAAACATTATCATCATCCTGATCATTACTGCATTGAGCTACACGCAACTCGTATGCAGCACGTCGCATAGAACTTTCTGCAACATTTTTATAGGCCAACATAATATTGTGCTGCATTTCGTTAAACGCTTTGATTTGCATGGGTGGTGTCATGTTCATAAACCCACAGAATAGTGATAACCCATTATATCCTTTTCCAATTTCCCTCATTGCAATTACAGCACGTATGTTGATTTCGAATGGCTGGTTTCCATTACCGGCAGCTGTTCGTTTAGTACGTTTACTCGTGTAAAATGATTTTTTCCATCCACAGGAGTCGCAGACAAAATACAATAACATTGACAAACCCTGCTTTAATAATTTATCACTTTCTACTTGAACAGCTCTATGGTTGCAGTTATGACATGCCCCTACCAACTCTATTATTGACTTTAAAATGTCACTATCAAGGAGCAAGTAAGTTGAAGGAAGAAATAAATCATCACTGCTTTCTTCGATATCTGATGTTGTCTCATATCTAGCCATGTTGCTGCTGATATTGAGCTTTTTAGAAGATGTTGATATATAAGATGGTGGTGTTGAGGAAACAGAGAAATCAGTGGTTTCCTCTTGCTCTTCTAATTCGACAGGCTTCAGAGTTTCCCCCTTATCCTTGTATGTTCTCTTTTTGAACAGGCGCTTACCACCAGCTTTTCGACGTAAAGTTGACCTACGTTTTCCTTTATTTTCATTCATTTTTTGTTTAGTTTAATCACTAAAATATACAGTAATGTACAGCACACATAATAAACAGGAAAAAAAGCTTCCTATTTTATTTATACAAGAAGAAGAACTCTTTTTTGATGAGAGTACAAGCAACAAGAAGAGAAGCAAAAACTTGCCCACTTCCCACCAAAACTACACTCTTCAAAAACGCTTTTATTTAATTTTTAGCTATACTGTAAAACAACTGCTGAAAGCCCAGGGCCCACAAAACACAACGAAGCCCTGGGTTTGGTATAAAAACTGAATTTTAGGCCAAATAAGAAGGGAAAGGGCGTTGCTAAGGCCGTATCCAAGGTAAATTTCTGACTTCTGATAACTACCGCTTATCTTTGATAACAAAATAGAGCAATTTCCGGGGTTTTTCTTAAAAAACGAACTACGCCACCGTTTTCTACGCATATGAAAATGTATAAAAACGATAAATTTGAAAAATTGTTTTTTTTGAGATTTTCAGGTATAGGACCACCTTAAGAAAACATCGTTGTTTTCGTAACGCCACTTTTAACAACATATCTCAACACAGTGTGCATATATCACCAATAAGAATGCAGATATATTGCTTATTGTCCTGCACATGAAATCTATCTGTCTATTGTGAAAAAACTGACTATCACCTGAAAAGAAATTGCATCTTGCATCCCCGTGACAAACACAAAATTCCTCATTGCAATACCAGCTTTAGTGTTTTGTGAACAAATAATCAAAACAAGTTTTCCAACAAACGGGAAGTTTCTTCACAGCTGTTTTTAACCTTGCTGTGATTCCCCAATGTTTTGAAATCTTTCGAAATAAAAATTCAAAAAAAGCGAAAAAAATTAATAAATCTAATAATAAAACTGATACACAAAACAAACAAAATAATACACAAAACAAAACAAACCTTGACAGTAGTATATGGCTACTGAAAATACTTAAAAAATTCTTGCCATCAATTTGCAAATAATTTTTCAGAAATGACATGTAGCGCATCTAATTACATCTTTAATTACTTTTTAATTACATCAACGTTCGTCGTTGTGTTTACTTGCAGTGGTAAAAAAAATAAACAAAAAAAAAAGAAAACAAATGTAAACAAACGCGTAAACAAAAACACAAAACACAAAATAATTTGGAGTAACTATCATAGTGACCAAATGTAAACAATAAAATAAAAAAAGGGTTATGAAACATCTGTTGTGTTTTGATAGGTGATAATACAACATATAGAAATAAAAAACAGGTGAAGATCATGTCTGTGTAGGCAAGTGTGTAAAAAATACAGAATCTAATCTTCTGTCTAACGCAACACCGAAACAAGCTGTTGATACAAATCATTATCTACATCTATTTTCTAGAGATCGCTCTGTTAGTCTTCATTAGATCCATTTACATAGAGTTGTACTTTAATCTTAAAACCAGATTATAAGGATATATATAGTCCGAATTAAAAGCAGGTTTTGTTTTACTGTGGTATTGTCAAAGTCGATTATATCTATGTCTATTGTACTGACAATATTATTAAAAAATTTAGTCCAATGTAACCGTCTTGTTATTTGTTGGTATACATACAAACAAACAGGAAAAAATGCTCTCTATGAAAGATGATAAGAATGTCTATTCCTGATTATATAACCCTTAAATAAAACAAGAACTCTATATGACTCTATAACTCTATATGAATCTATAAAACTGTATGACTTGGAATATGCAGCTATTATAACATGGATTACTTGGTCGAGTTATGATGTTCTACTGTGAAATAAAAAGTAGTGTACACATTTTAAATCCTTCGCCATTGGATGTGATTATCATCGAATATAAATAATAATATAAAAGTTCAAGAATAAAAAATATATCTATAAAATTGTAGCGTCCAGTGTCATGTGATTTAAAAATATGCATTATGGAGAGATTAAAGTTTGTATATTCTAATATTAACATTACCTAGAACTAAAAAAAGAACATTCTAAACAAATATATTCCAAAGAATACAAAATATAAACAAAAATATTGACTACCTACATTTTTTCCGAAGTGAAGTCGAGTCATATTTTATAAGAGCGAAAAAACACAATATTCTGTTGAAGGTTTGTCACCGTGATCTGACCTTCTTACCGGAAACAAGTGAATGTTTTTTACGTCGCATCAACAAAAAGTTAAGCGATCATACGGAAATATTTTACGTGCTTTTGTTCTACTTCATCTTCTTCTTCATAGATTTCAGCATTTTTTTTAAAAAAATATGCATAACTTGTATATTATATACACAAGCGCACAAATATTGCATCTTTACAAGGAAAACATGAAGCACCAAGCAATTTAAGCTCATTGAGTAAATTTTTGTAAATCTGTAAATAAATCACCAGATTTTTGTGCAACGCTAAGGTAAATCTTTCAGGCAGATAAGTATTAACTACAGATAAAATAAAATAAGAGAAATTAATGATCACTAACGTATTCTCTGATCAAAACTGACATTTCCATGAACACATTTTGTAACGTCTAACGAAAAAAGGATGGCATAATTTTGTTAAATATACCTTTCATAAATCAAGAATTTTATCATAAAAAAACTGAAGTCTTCTTCTTTTCTTTCGGAAGTACAATTCAATGATCTCGACGAGTGCTCATATTGAGATTTCCTTAACAGGCATGAAACGCACGAATACCTGTAAGCTAACAACAAAACCGGTCAAATTCATAAACTGTATGCTTAAAACTTCATGGCGAGTGAGTTTTATGCGCCACACATAACAGAGGAGATCAAGAGAATTATGAACAATATCACAGTGCGCATTAATTCGGTTTATGCAAACACATTTATCTCACTTCGGCATGCTACGCTCAGACAATCTAAAACCTGTTGAGTTTGATCATGGAGATAAATATGAGGCATGGTAAATAGTACCTAGCCAGGCGCTGATCTGCAGTTTAGCTGAACCACCTGGTTTCCATAAAGCAGCAAAATCAAAATAATATACCCTCGTTTTTATGACAAAAATTGGGTTTTTCTGATAGTTTTGTTTTTTCAGTAAGTACCAAAAAAAATTTGGTAGTATTAACGCAAATATCGAAAAATAATATTTGAGTATTGAGGCAAGAGCTTATTATTACCATTTTGGTGAATATTTTAATTATGTTATTATTTCGTTTTTTAGCATATTATGGTTTGTTGTTACCATACATATCAAATGTTCTTCTTGATAAGAAGCATTTGCAAGCTAGTGTGATATTATAGTCATTGGATTTTTGTTTAGCTACCTGTCCTTATATTTGTTTCTCTTGCTACTTAACGTCAATGAAGACTTTCAACTTACTTCTAGGTTTTGATAACCTTATCCATATAATGGTGTTTAACAAAATTCATTGTTTCTTTAAAGATAAAATTTAAACTGATAAGTTTTTTAATTAAGTTTTTTGATAGTTGCAAACAAACTACCATTTGCACAAACGAGGTGCAGTTGTGAGAGTTAATACAAACGTTAAATCTAGCATGGGAAACGTTAAAGATTTGGGTGTCGTACAATTTATAAGAAAAAAATAATGGCGTGACACTCGAGGTCATCGGAAGTGTTTAAAAAACAAAAATAGCGACTTGTCGACATTAAGTTTAATTGAAAATGCAATTTAAAATATTTAAGCTTTTCCCTCGTCTTCCTCCAAGCTTTTCCGTATGGTGATTGGCATAAACTTTCATGTAAGATTGAGCAAATCCATGTTCGGTTGATACTTATGCATGTGTTTACCATTATGTCAAATGTAGCAATCATGCGATTCTGACAATGTCACTGTAAAAGACATCTTATCTGGAATACTGGATTTCTTGAAGAAGTTTCCAGAATTTTCTAGAAACTAACGTAGTGTTCTTAGGAAGTAGCGCTCTATTTTCACTACTGCTATCTTTTTAAAATGTTGTGGTACAAAGTTATACAATTGTTGCATTTTTATGTTATTTCAAGTAAATGTGTTTAATATTTCTCACATCAAAATTCCAAACTCAGTTATGCCTGTAAAGATATATTTCGTGTGATGACATTCAAGCTGCGGGAGTTAAGGTGAAATTTTATGCCCATAACATGAAGAAAACAAGCGCATCTAATCTATTATAAAACAACACAGGGAAAGGTAGAACAAACGAAGAAAAGCAAATAAAATAAAATGAAATAAAATAACAAAAAAAATATAACAAAAGCGAAAATAAAAGAAAAAGCATAGCAGTTTCGTGATAACTTACACACTGTAACATTCGAATAAATAATCCAAAAATCCAACCGACTAGTTATTTTGATTAATGTTAAAATCTTAAAAAATGCTCATTTTAAAATAATATTATTATAATATCAATGAATATATATTCATGACTTTGAATAGTTCTAAAAGAATACATAGTGAGAGATTAAAAAGGCTTTGGGGCGCCATTGTGAATAATTTATGCCAGCATCATCTAAAAAGGAAGCTTAATGAGCAAATTGCGAATTACCAAATGTTTTCATTTCAGTGCAGGTGGACATATCTTGTACAATCATTTAAGCTTTAGGTGTGAGGACATTGCAACAATTATATTAGAGGGAAAAGACCAAATAATTACTATTATATGAAGCCTCAACATGGTTAAAGTTGACGCGCGAACTGGGAAATTTTAAAATTATAACTTTTTAGATTGCTGAAAACTCATTTTCTAAACAACCCCCATATTAACCATGACTGCCATTTTTTTGTTGTTGTTGGTAGGGGCATGCGCTCCCCCAAGTCTGCTCCGACCCTAAATATATAACAGGTGTCATATAGCTATCGATTAGACTATTAGAAAGAGGCTTGTACAAGGCCGAATTTTATTCCTATAACCTGGCTAAGAAATATAAGAAAACTAATTTTCTATTTCGTACTTCAAACGAAAATAACTATATTATTTATTTATTTTAACTTTTCTTCTTTCTCACTTATAGTGGGGTCAGCCTGGAAAGGACTTGTGATGAGGTCTAAGACGATACAAACATAAAGATACTAGGACACGTGATAAAGGTGCGCCAAAATAACAAAAATAAATTCATAGATTTGGATTGAATTGTTATCAGCCTTAAGAAGAAATCTTTAAAAAGAGCTGATTTTGCTTGTTAAATTAAATACAAAGAATAGGGACCAACAATAGTGGGTGATTACTTAGGACCAGTATTTGTATAATTCTTGGAACCAATGTTTGTGAGAGGTGAATTGGTACGAATGTGCGTGGGACAATACTTTATACAGACTAAACACACCATACTTTACAAGTCCAGCCGAAATTAAATTTTTTTATGATTTCGGCACTGCACATGAAACACTAGATGATCACTAGATGCAGAAGGTTTAGTATGCATGCAGGGCACTGGTACAGATCAGTTCTGGTGTCTTAAATATGCCGAATAAAAAGTTGAATCGACTTCCATCACCTTCGTATAAAAATCTAGTTACATTGCTACTGCTATATTACTGTTTGTTTAAACGCTTAAATTTTATGTGTTTTCAAGCCATACATTGTTGATATTAACTAGTATTTCTCACAACTCCAACAGTGTGTGTATGTGTGTGAGATTTTTACAGGATGTGTCGTTGGTAGCAGGATGACTTTTTTCTGCTGTGTCGTGATTACACTTTTTTTTAAAGAAGAGCGGAACTTGGAACAATCAATTAAAATATTGCAGGTTGTCTATTTGATGCATACTTTTCAAACATTTTTTTGGTTCAAAATAAAAATATTTTCCATTTTTTGCCAAAAAATATAAATAAAACCTCCTAAAATATTTCTTCATCACGCGCAAAACGTTTTTCTGGTGTAATTATTGAGACGTAGCGTCTTTAAAATAACAAAGAGTCGCTGTATATAAAATTTCCGCAAAAGAAACATTAAAAATGTCATCGCACTATATTCATTGCTCTTTCATAAATTTGTATCCTTACCTTAACTATTTACGACGTAACTATTTACGATGTAACTATTTACAAGTTATTTAGTTACAAAAATCGTAAACTACACACTTTTCCTGTTCCTGTTCTCACATACCTTTGACATCTAAAATTAAACGTTGTATCTCGGCAGTGCTTGCTTCTACTGATCAGAGAATCGAGAGAGAATTTTATGTTACTATTTTATGTTTTTTTTCGAGAATTTTATGTTACTCCTCCGCATTCAAGACAAAAACAACAACCTACAAGCCTACACTCGTCCTGTCTTTCGTATGTTGTAGGGTTGACTAATGACGTCATGTTGTTTTTATTGCTTCACTTTTCTGTTTACATTTTTAAAATGTTCGTACTATTAATAAAAGAATCAATACGCAAGCCGTTGAGGTATTAAAAAGATGCGCTACTCTCTTGCTATTTATGGGAATAATGTGTTAACATTCTTTACAAAGACAGTTAGGAAGAGTAGGCGAATAAGTGGGTGCAAAAAATGTAGTACGTTTGCTTAAAATGCGTCATTTTTGTTGTTTCATAAAAACTACAAATGTTTGTAATATTTGGATACAAATTATTTCACAATGTCCAATCGTTTGTAGTTCAAGAAATATTTTTTCACCTTCTGGCCAAAGACAAAGACATGCAGATTGGGTATTAAAACGATTCATAATTTGAGTATGTATTTAAATATAAGAAAAAACAAAAGAAAGATTGTAAGAACACTACAAATTTGGTTGTAAAATCATCTTATGAAACCATCTTAAGGTAATGATAAAAAGAACTTGCACTGCTGGTTCGTGCATAGTGATAGACGCATCTACCCATTATTATTATATGTTATATATACATATAATAAAACTTATATGTTTTGGATCAATAATAAAGTCACAGTTGATAATATTTTGCTTAAAGATGCATAAAAAACACATACTCACACAGCTATAAAATTGGGAAAGAAACTTGTGCTTGCGAAAGCCTCTCTGGTTGCTGTAATATAAGCAGTATGCATTAGACTCCACCACCAAGTAGAGAACAGGACTTAATGATTTGCAATATATAATCACCAAGATGTTGTGACATTAAATGAATCATGCATAACATATTTTTCAATTTAAGACTGATGATAATGATTGGATTAATAACTTATAGTGTACTTACTCACAAATTTGGACTTTGCACAATATGCTTACATGTTATTGAGAAATTATATATATTGACGTCATAAAGCTTCTTTTAACTTACAAGGAGAAGGATTTACAAGTGGTGAGCATGAGGAATTATTGAAATTGTTTAAGTAATTATAGCAATTAAAAGAGTGTGCGTCAGTAAGACTTTAATCTTTTCTCATTGTGGTTTTTAAACACTAGTCACTTATAATCGTCGCATTTTGATCATTATGCCTCTGGACAAGAAGGGACGAGACTTCCTTCTTTGACGTCATTTTTTTCCTTTACGAATTTCAGCAAGAAACAATTAAGTCTGTCTCGCAAAACAATAAGTACCCGAACTTATTAATAACCGCATTTGGGCATGTCTTGAACTGCTTCAATAGTGATTTATTCACTTAGCTATATATTTATTTATTTATTTATTTATTTTTCTTAGGGTGGTTTAGGTAAACCGAAGTCTACTTTTTATAAAACATGAGGACTGAGTTCGCCTTTACATAGACTTAGAATTAGATTTACCCGAGCTCAAACTGTAGTAATGTTTACGTAGTTTTCATGTGAAGCGTGAACTGCACAAATCTTTGTACAAATTCGCACTTACACATGCGCAATAAGGTTATTTCTAATACGTAGTGTTTACATTGGACATTTTGGGGGTGAAAGAGTACAATCTCAAAATGAGTACGCGTGAAACTATGTACTGGATTTACAGACTTTAATAAAATTATAATTTTGCCCTGCCAATGAAACTTTGTGTGAAGGGTGTGTGACAAGCCACTTAATATATTTCTTCCGCTGTGGTGTTTTTATTACAAAAGTTATCCGCAAAGAATTAGAAGCAGTGGTACTAGCACCTAATAATTAGAAGAGGAAAAAAAATTTTTTCCGCAAACCTGCAACGGGTGTTCTTAAAGATGAAAAATTCCGCTTTTTCAGTTCCTCACAGTGAATGCTCTTTTTCGTTTGTCGTTTAGCAACGCTTTAACGGTTGACTGCACTTAGTTTATATCAAATGATGTTAAACGTTGGTGAATAGAACTTATTACAAGAGGTTGGGTAGCAGTATATTTAAATCTTAAATTCCTTCAAATACAGCAGCATTATTTTTAAAGATTCTATTCTCTCACAACACATTTTTAAATTTCTTTTTAGAATCTCTAATTTAAACTACCTAATCTATTTGGAATCGAAATTATGAAATGTTTTTCCGCATTTAGTAGATTCATTGTAAACATTGATTCCAGTGTGGTCCTTCATGAAGAAGCAAAAATGGACAAATGTAATAGCGAAGTAATCACAATAATAGTTTTGGTATGCAAAGATTATTTTACGTAGGATGTGGTTTATAACACATGAGTGGTGACCGGACGTAAAACCATTAGCTACAAGACTTCTAGAGTAACCAATACAAACTAAGCTATACTGAAACATGCTCAATTTACTTTTTTTCCGCCTTGGTTATTTTTAACCAACAAAGGTGAAACAACAGAAAATAACTTAAAGATGTTGCCTTGTTAACATTATGTTTTGAAACGCGAAAACAGTAACGGGTGACAACAGAGCATGCCTTTTGTAAATGATATTTCTTAAAGAAATTAAAAGGGGATATCTTGTTTTAATTATTGGAAAGAGCTTTTGAGGTTACAAATATTCAAATACAAATATCTGCTATCTTTTCTCCTGTTTGCGTCATGTTGGACCCAGAAATATTTAATGACAATTTTTTGGCGCTTTCTACTATTCGTGACTACCTGAGGAAGTCGCACGTGTCGAAATATTACTGCGTATTAAGATTCTGCACAAACAATAGCGGATCATTTCAACCATTGAAATGTCACTTTTTTTTCTTCGTAATGCGACAAAATTTTGTACATTATCTGATGTACCTTTTGAGAACGTTAAAATATTCTGTGAAAAGGTAACACAGGACGTTAATTGCTTTTCTTAACCAGCTTATACCATTTCCTTGAACTTTAAATAATCTTAAAACTTTCTACTTTTGACATTTAAAATAAACATTGGTTTTTTCAGAAGCACGATTGAAACACTAGTAGCACTAGACCAACTGACGTACCAGCTATATCTAATTGTATCTTTCACCGAGTGCTTTGGCATTATAAGTAACATCTCCTTCAGAAAGCATCGATTCGAAGCTCCAAATCAAAATAAAAAATGATAATAACTTACAGGTACCTACTTGCAGTTGCTTGCTTGCAGCTAGAACTTTTGTCAGTAACAAAACTTAAAAAAATAGAGCTCGTACTTAGTCTCTGTTCACCTCACACAAACGGTAGCAAAATAATATATCCAATTATTTTCGTTACTCCAGACACATTACCAAATTTTTTTTACCAGTTAAAGGTGTATCAGAGCTTGTTCT
This sequence comes from Hydractinia echinata, assembly GCA_030067915.1. NCBI lineage: Eukaryota > Metazoa > Cnidaria > Hydrozoa > Anthoathecata > Hydractiniidae > Hydractinia > Hydractinia echinata. The sequence continues at coordinate 142,003 of JASGCC010000088.1, forward strand.
CCACCATCCAAAGACAAAAAAAACTCTTAATTTTTTCTTTTAATGAATAAATTCCTGACATGGCATTTGCATAACATGATTGTTTAGACATCCACGTGAGTAAGAAAGTTTTTTTCTTGAGCAAATAACATGAATCATTTAATTTCTTTTAGATCAGCAAAAATTAATGCAGATCTCCAACCGAGGTTTTGGAAAACCCTGTTGCATCATAAATGTGAGCGCAGCAAAAAAATTGTTAGTTAATTCTATTGAGAAAGCAAAATAGAATATTATATTCTATTTATTCTTAGAAAACAACAAAAGCTTAAAGCGATTTTTTTTTGATAATTTCTACAATATAGTATTACGTGTTTTATTTCGCAGCTGGATTTTCGGGTATTTTATGTTTATGAGACGAATTCTTTTTAAATAAAAGCTTGCTTCGAAGAAAAATAAATACAAATTATTAAACAATCTTTGGGGAAAAAACTATTTATAAAAGTTTTGCAAAACTAGGTTAATTTTTTAAATAATACAAAAAGGCTTTGATCTGGCTTTTTGAACAAGAGATGATTAAATCATTTCCAAAAATAAAAAGCGTCACGGAGGTAAGGTGTGTCAAGACCTTTTGACCCAGTGACCCAGTGACCCAGAGATAGATGTGAACTTACAACTACGACCTTTAGTTAGAGTCACAACCTCTGTGGAGCTTAGTGAATGTTTACTTACATCACTGCTCCTTTCTTTATTAAGACTTTCCCTTTCTTTAATGAAGCATTGGTAATTTTTTTTTCTTGTGAAGGGGATAACACATCTTGATCATCTGAAAATTACGGCTTTAATAGCAGAAGATATCACGGTGTAAATTATTTATTTCTATGCGAGTTTTTTTAATAATCGAGACAATTAGCTGCATTTACTATTGACTCTTGATTTTAACGAATTAATTTGGTGCACATTTCCGTAAATTTAGATTAAAATCGCGTTTATTTTTGCTGATTTTTACATTTAACATCTTTCTATTATCTTTATGTGCATATATCGGTTGCCTGCGGAGTAGCTGATTTGCTGACGGGCGACCCCGTAAGTTTTCCACGAGCTAACGACTGGTCTTTAGGATATTACCCGTATTCTTTGAACGCAGCATCAGTTCGGGTCCCCCAGTAAATAATTTTCTGACAGGCGAACCCATGGATTTTTCCACAGGTTAATAACTAGTGATAATATTATTTGTGAAAAAGCAAGTATAAGAAACAAAGAAAATCCTCTTATAATACATACCTTCGTAATGTAACTTCAGAATGCTGAAAACACTTTTACGCTGTCGTTTGCGAATTTTCTATCTTTTATATGTTTGTACTTCCCTCTCTATTAGCTCAGGTGTATGAATACATCATAAATAGATGAATAGACTCAATATTGACTCGGAGCTTGCGGTCAAGTAATCGATTATGCATACATAAAATTACTCAATCCATCAATAGAACAGTATTGTTTTCGTATCGTTTATACTCTCAATCCACTTCTTAAAATTCTATTATCGCCAGTCTTTCCTTTCACGTATAACTAATCCAAATGTCTCTCTGAATTATTAACACCTTTTAAGTTGGCAACACTCGTAAGAGCCTCAGGAACATTGTATATTTTCGCTGCTGTTCTATTGACAATGGAGCGCCTATTGATTTTTTGTATGCCATGTGTCTGATGGAATCACATAACATTGATCCAATAATGAGCAGCTATGGATATGTTTGGCAATAAAATTATGTAAATGTAACTAGAGGATCTAATTGAAATTATTTTCAATGTGGTCCATTGATATAATAACATCCCACACGTAAAAGATTGTCACGATTTCCTTACAATTTTCCGTTTATTATTTTCTGTGCTTTATCGCATTTATCCAAAGAAAATGAATGTAATATTTTGAGCACTTATATGGAATTGAATAAAATATGAAATTTTAACACAAATATACAACCTGTTACAGAGTTTTTTAACTTTTGTACTAATTAATTAATTAATAATTGGCCTCTGCTCGAAAACTCAATTCCAATAATTTCACAAGATGTCTTTAGCTAAGTTGTGTTTCATTATTTCATCATTGTATTTGCCCAAACTCAGGGATAGCAACTGTATTACCAAGACGAAACATCGCCAATGAAATTTTTCTTTATCTTTCGGTGTTTATCTTTTGTAGAAGTTTCTAACTATTTTTACGTTTTTTACGGGCGCCTTCTTGCTTTGAATTAAAACCCGGCCTTTTCACGACAAACGTTATACGCCGCATGTTAGTGAAGAATTAAAACCCGGCCTTTTCACGACAAACGTTATACGCCGCATGTTAGTGAAGAATCAAAACGTTTCAAGCGACAAATTTTTGCAGCCCACGCTAATTGAAGATGCGTAAAAGTAACAGGAAACAGTTTATGGTCGCCAGGAAGACGCTTTTTTATAGCTAGGCGGAACTTTTATTCTATTGTTGTTGTTAACACTGTTAAAAAGACATGATCAATAATTATCGGAATAAAAAACTTGAGTTTTGCAATTATTAAGTTCTTCGAAAAGATCATAAAAGTAATTAAACGTAATGAGAATGATATAAATCAAGGCTGTTTAAATGTCAAAGCTGTTCAAATGTCAAAGCTGTTGAAATGTCAAAGCTGTTGAAATGTCAAGGCTGTTGAATTGTCAAAGCTGTTGAAATGTTTCTGATAAAAACAGGAAAAGTTTTCACGCGATCGTCTGCTGAGTGCATTTAAAACTTTCAGGGTGTTTTTTAGTTATGATAGCAATTAGATATAGTTTAAAACTTTACCAGAAGCATTTAAAACTCAACTATCTTATTATTGACGTTATACTAATTACTGTGAATTCTCTAATCTAACATAACCTATAATTAAGGCTTTTCCGAAAAGTGGAATATCTCATCGCCTCTAATTATTAATGCGAGATTCACTTTAGGGATTATCATTTTCCTCTAATTTGATGCAAGCTAACGTAAGATTATAGTACCAACTGGAAGTTGCGGTCAGGAAATCCCTGTCAAGCCTTTCTTCATCCCATCTAAGCAGTCTAATTAAGAAAGAAGAAGGATAAAAAGAGCATTAGAAATGGAATGGAAAAAAGAGAAAAGAAAATAATTTTTTTATTTTTCTCTCTAATTGAGTTCGTATTCCATCATTATATCCTCTCATTTATAACACGGTATCGTGTTAGGAACAGCGCTATCATTCATCGCCGCATATCAGCGCGATCCGCTGAATATATTTTTTTTACGATCGCGTTAAAGAGAAATCATAACTAGTACATCCAATTTATCTTTTAATTCAAATTAGCGTTACAGAAGTTACAAAAATTTTCGAAAAATCGAATTATATCACCATTTTTTTTGTTTTTCTCCTAAAGAGGATTTCATGTTATCTTTTATATTTTAAATGTTAAGCGCTTAAATTTCTTTCTCATTTTAATATGGTATATTGATCTGCCAATGTCATATCCCCCATTAAGATATGGAATAGAAACAAAACAGTTTGAAGAAACAAAATGAGAGGCAACAACCTTCATTTTATATATCTTTAAATAATTCAGAAATTGTGGTGTTACCAAAAAGATTCCAGCATTTTAACCATTCACTTTCTAATAAACAAAAACTTACAGTTTTTTTTTTGATGAATTCTGCACTTCGTTCGTGCAGATTTCTTGATCTCGTAATCCAAATAAAAACTTTCAGTGTAAAGTATGTCAGGCTATGCAAAAGACTTGTCATAAAGATTGTTAACTTTGGGAAGTTCTATAAAAGATTCCTCGTAAAGAGATTCAATGTTTAGAAAAATCTAGAAGTTCACTAATAAGGAGAAATTTTATATGAAATTAAAATGTGTTGAGTCTCTTATTGACTTCACCTCTTTAATAATAGCCGTATTCTGTGTGTTCAAAAGAGTTGCGCCGCAGTTTTATTGCTATGACGAGGTAACAACGGGTTGGGAACTGTGTTTTTATTTCAGCAAAAAGTTGCCAAAAGGTATTTTTTGTAAAAAAAGTAGACCCACTATATATAATGTTGTGTGAGCTTCACTCAATTTACGACATATTGTATACCTGTACTGACGCGCCCCACAGGAATGTTAGCACAGTTTACGACACTTAGCTATTAAGCAGAATTCTCGTGGATTTATCGTTCCAGAGTGCGCTTCTTATAATATAGTAAAAGAAAGTACAGTGAGCATGAACAGCAATACTACTACTGTTAGTTTGGTAGGAAAATGTTTCTACTCCGTGATTTATACAAAATCGAAGAGGTTCAATCTGAAGCAGATGCTGCGTTTTTGGCGACCTAATCGGCAAAAAGATTTTTCCAATACATCACGATCGACTACAATCGTGGACAAAAATATTGAGACTAAGGCAGTTTTTACTCATTATCCAAATATGGACAAAACAGTCAAACAGTCAATGCTCTGCAGCCGGCAGGCTCCAAAGTCGCTACTTTTGCACACAAGTAGGCCAGGCAGAGAGCGTTGAAAAGTTGCTAGTCACATTCTTTAGCACGCCCGCACACCGAAATAATTCACGTCGGGGACCACGAAGGCCCCGAAATCCGTGATTAATGGCCTTGCTGACGTCAGCAACAATTAGCACATTTTAAGAATTTCGTATTTACCAAATAACCTAAGATCCGACTGAACATTGACAAGTGAACTTTGACAAGTTCAAGATGTGTGAATCTAATATAGAGTGAGCCTACGCAATTACTTGTGGTGGCGAACTTCGAAATTCGTTGTCTTGTCCCAACATATTGTGACCACGATTGTAGCTACCGGATATTATAACGTTTCTAATTAAAAATACAGCATTCACACGAAGATAGAAATGCCATCAATAACTTTTGTCTAAACATAAAAAAAACCGATGATTATCTGAATCTGAATTCCGGGCAGCTGTTTATGGAACCCACGTATATGAAGAAAATTAAAAATTTATCAAAAGCATATAACCGGGGTCAAAATGTTGGCAGCTTTCAACATATAACTGAAGAGTGAAGTGACACGTTTATCGTTTGTCCTTCTAGGCTATTTTCCGCTGACAGAAAAACTTTTGTTAATTAAGATCCTTTTCGTGTGGTTGTAAGTAAGAATACAAAACAATGACAACCAGAGTTGTTAGAAAGAAATACCGGCCGTTCGGTTGGAATCTTCAAGGACGTTAAAACTTTCCGTTACTGACTTACTAGCGACTTGTAAGATTTTTATAAAAAAAAATATTCTGTGACTAATTTAGGCCAGAGTACAAACGGCTGATACGTTTTCACAATCGTAGTCTCTTGTTAGCTATATATGGTGTATGAGTAGATAAAATTTCACATGAAACGCGACCGCCGTCACGTAAAACACTGTCATATTACGTCATTGTCTAAGCTATTATTATTGTTTATGCTTACTGCTAATTTATTCAAGCAAGCTGATAAAATGCTTTTAATAGTGAAGTAAGCGATTTGTGCTGATGTTTACAAGTTCTTGTTGGAAGCTAATTGCTCGCAAACAATAACAAATTAAGTCGACTTGTATAGGTTTCTGAAACAACACAAAATAAATTTATTCATAAGCTCTAAAACGGAAAAAATGTATAAGCGTACTTTTCGTGGAAGAAAATTTGCTACAAACTTCATTTTTATTACAAAACTACACTTAATTTTTCCCCTTTTATAGCAAAACATTGTTTTTAAGATATATATTTTGGCGTAACATGTATTTAATCCGTCCTTTTTTAAATGATGTTCTCGGAGACAAAGCTAGAGGAAGACCATCAAACTGTTCAGCTCTATAAAATGTTGACCCATAAAAGTTTTGACAAAAACATGTGACGCAGTTCGAAGTTTTCCACACGTCATTGTTGTGTGAATGACACAAGATACCATTGGCGAAATATTGCGTTAGATATCGCTATTTTTAATTGTTAATGATTGCCTGACATCATTAATTTTTGTATATTGTGAAAAATTTAGAAACGCGATGATAAGAATTCCTTAAGAATATCAATATACCTTCAGGACTTCTCGTATCAATGTGACATTTCACAACAGTGAGAATCAACTGGAATTTTAAGATGGTTAATAATAAAGTTTGAAATGGTTGCTTCCTCACACATAAAAAGGGGTCAGTACCTGATACAGGATAACTTCCAAAATAAATCACAAACTGAAATCCACTCTCAGAAAGAGTAGACAAAAATATTTACTTAAACAAAATAGTGCAATGCTAGCGCAAAACCAAAAAAGGATTTGATTTAAAGTTATCACGAGACAAAGTAAATAAAACGTTGCGTGTTTTGTTGCTACATGTTTTAGGCTGTATCAGACTGAGTTTGCTAGCTACTTACTTTTAATGAATTGTTTTGTATAGAAAGTTGTTTTTTGTTTATATACAATACATTATTTTGGCAAGCCATTAGAATGTTTTAAGGACACGAAACAATGTTTTGCATTGAAAGCAGGTTACAATTTCCACAATTTTTAAACCTGCTGTGTTTTGTCATCACAATGCCATGACGTTTTTTTGGCACGCGATACGTCAATATTATTCTGTGGTTTGCAGTCTACCCACAAATTGAGGAAAACAACGTGTTGTAAACATAACACGGATATATGTAGCTATATTAGTATATATATATTTTAACGCCTGTCTATTTTTAAGAATGGACATTGAACTAGCATTGAAATGAACTTATTCTATATAATTGTAACACCTTTACAATAACCACAGTAGCGAATCGTCTTACGAATTGATTCTTCACCATTGAACGGAAATATTCCACGTCCAAAAATTTACGTTATCATCTACTAAGCTTTCTTGTGGACAGGAAAAAAAAACTGTGGTCACTAAATAGTCCTTTTGTATCTAATAGGCGGAAAAATTCCGTTATCTTAACTCAACTTCAGTTAGGACAAACGAAGTCAGAAGAGTTGTCTTAAAGAAGGCTTGAGTATGTTTTTCCACAATACGTTACTTAACAACAGATAGCACAATAATTATTAAACGCACATTTAAAAATTAAAAAAATGTTAGAAAGTTTAGCAATCATTCAATACTGATTATCTACTTTTTTAATTATAATTAAAATCCATACCTTTTCCTCAAAAATATTTTCAAAATGTCTTTTAGTTCAGCGACCTCTTCATAGGACGATCTTAGACCAATTCACATTTAAAAACTTTTTTGGCTTATATTGCTTACGTTAATTGTATTCGTCATTGAGAAATATAACATGTGACAGTCTGTCTGTGTTGACATGTTTTCTAAATTTTTTGGATAGCTTACAAACCACAAATACTGCTGTTTAATTTTGGCTTCAAATTTTGGTTTCCAGAAGTACCGAGTTTGAAGTGGAAGATAAGTTTGAAACTCTCTTCATAGAAACGTGCAACTAGCTGTAGCAATTTTCAAATCAAATATCTTTCAATGAAAAGGTCAGCTAGTTTGCCCGCATGTATTTTGTGGAACAAATAGTTTATTAACAAGCCTAATTATATTGCTGCACGTACTTCTAAGCTTGATAATTACGGCGTTGGTTTTAATTTATACCTAATATTATCTCAGGATGTAAATAAGTCAAAAAGCTTTCTTATCAATTTCTCTATTGTACTGTCGGTGCAAAAAGCTAAAAAAAATATCCTATATTTGAGCGGTAGTCATTTAAGGGTAGTACGCAATAGACGTTAAACTATTAATACTGGTTGTCTGTGTGTTCAAAATGGTAGACGAATCACTACTTTGTGCTAAGGATGCACGAAATTGGATTGTCCCGGATAAGTGCACCGGACGATAATATAAAGACCGGAATATGTACGACGGCAACCCCTTGGTTTTGTTCGCAGGCTATCGACTAAGGCAGGCTATCTATCTAGATGAAAATGCTCACTATACGACTATGCGTCTGTCTTTGAGTCACAATGGTTAAAAAAGCACAGTTTTACTTTTTTGACACTCTCGAATGTTTGTAATTGGATTGGAATGGTAGTTGTAACTATGGCAACATAACATGACAAAGTTTGTTATTTATTTTATAAATTGTTAAACAAATTTATAATTAGGATTGGATTTATTATAAAAAAATATATATATTTCATGAGGTTTATGAAGTTTGATCGATAATAAATAGCCTGTGTAAATGTATTAGTTCTTAACGCGTGGAACAATCCACTTCGCTGTTAGTAAAACGAATTCCTTTGCGGGAGGTCTGGAATGAAGATGCCTGCAGCCATTTTGAACAAACAGACTATGTGCAGAGTAATATAAATTAGTCCTTAGCCCATAGAGAATCCACGGGTCCACTGGTCCTCAGATTTTCGCCCGTCGTAGGATCGCTATTTCGTGCATTTTTTGCACAAGATCACTCGATGTGACAGACAGGGTTACAAATATTATACACAATAATGGACCCAATAAACTTTCCTTAAATTTGCTGATAAGAATAACAGCAAAAACCGGTAAACACTTACAATAACTGTTCCATAAACGGATGGAACTTTAATGACAGATAAAATAATTTACTTCAGTACATTTGGATTGATGGAGCCCAAAAAATTGTCAGTTTTTATATAACTTTCAAGTTTATAGCTTGCATATATCTAAGGTAAGTTAGACAATATATTCGGTATATTTTGGTTAGTAAGCGTGTTGTATATTGATACGCTCTGTTGTTATTTATTTTTGCTAGCTATTTTTCTAACAACAAACACGCGGGTTTAAAATTCTAAAATAGTTTTGTTATTTAGCTTGTGCAACCACGCATGGTCACACTGTGAAATATTTATAATTTAGCTATGCATAATTTATTCAAGCGTTTTATAAATATGCACATTAGTATGTCTAATATGCGCGCGAAAAAAAAAATACTAAGCGAAACAAAAAAAAATTTAATTCGATTGTGTATATAAATTGTGTATATTCATAAAAATTGATTTCAGCTTAACAACAAAACACACTTTTAAGTTTTATATTCTATCGACTGGTTTCGACATTTTATAATGTCATAATTCAAATTCAGATGTCAGCTTTCAGTTTAGATCGAAACAGATCTAAGCGGAAATTTTTAATAACCTATCAGGTTCCAGAAATCAAAAATATGCTGACCCAATTAACTTTTGAGTGGAAAAACCATGTCGGTATCTAAGAAAAAAAAGTTTTGCAGGTCGATATCTCAATGTGTTTAAAAAAACTGCATTAGAATTTAATTTCGATCATACAACGTGAATAATCAATTCCCCCGCCTACTGCAAACTTGGGTTGCTTTAGTGAGATCTTGTAAGTGAAAAAAATTTCAGTTTTCCATTTAGACAAATTTTTCTCGCTAGAATCTATTCGTATAGACGAGCTTCATTATGATACGGTGTGTTTATATTCCCCAGACTTCTAGCGCAAATCGACACGCAAAATAATGCATGCGGTTAGCTGTGGACCAGCCCAATTTTATTTCTTGTGTAGCCATCATTTGATCTTGAACGTTGTTTAGATTTAGAAACATATATATAAGTGAAAAAATATGCTATTAGCCTAGAAAGGTTTTTAACAATAACTTGACTTTCCTCATCACAGTCTGCCTTTTATTGCCTGTCAATTTTTCAGATATTTTTCAGATTTATTGCACATGTGCGAAAATGTCGTCAAGACGTAAATGTTGAGACTTGTCTAAAAATAATATTAGATTTTTTTCTCCGGAAAAATAATTTACGCAGTAGAAAAAATGATATAACGTCGAAACATTCCCCGCAAAACAAATAAGCGTAAGGTTTGAATTAATAAGTATAAAGCCTATATTACAATAGCCGTCTGTCTGTAAGCCAATTCAAAAACAAAGAAAAGTTTTAAAGTTCTGTAAATAAATATAACGAATAAATATAACGAATAAATTGCCAATTAAAGAAACATCTAGAATCTAAAACTGTAGAAAGGAAAAGACTTGTTTTGATAAATAGTTTCCTTAGTCCTGTATCATCTGGCAGTAAACTTTATAGTTGACTCGATTCTCCTTTTATACTTTTGCTTGATTTCAATTGTTAATTTCGAACTTGCCATTTGTCTAACTCAAAATCTCACTTTCTCTCTTATTTTACCTACAGTAACTTTTAGAGCGACCTTGATATCTTGTATAGTCGACTTAGAAATATTAATACTAAGGAGATATTGTAAGACCATTTGTTGAGTATCAAGATTCATCTACTCCAGGTAAAGCGATATTTCAGTAAAATATTAATCTCTTTATATGAAATCGATCAAAAATAAAGGCAATTTCAAAAAAAAATAAGCGTTAAGTTTTCAAACAATAAAGATAAATCTATATTAATACTCAATGTCTGTCTGTGAGCCAATTCAAAAACTTTGTAATCGAAAACGTCATAACAATCGCAACTGTAATCGTAGTAATAACCCCCCGTCCAAGTAAATTTCATTACTTCATGGCGACAGGCGGACAAGAATGCACGAAATACCGATGTAAGAAATAACTATGTTCGACGGGGAATCCCCGTGAAATGTTTGACAGGAATCCCCCGTGAAATGTTCGACGGGCTAACCACTAGTAATATGAATTATTCGATGGACGTAGGGCGTTGCCCACAGGTTTATAATACTAAAAATTCTCTAATACAATACAAGGCATTTTAATGAGGAATATATTTGGAACAGACGTGGTGGTTGACACTTCATATTATTACCTGTGTCCGCAAAATGAAATATCTTATGGGAAGCTAAGTTACAATATATTACTAAGACGTTTCCTTTCAATTTATGACGAAGTGTATTGCCATAATAGAATGTTGTTGTTGAACAGACAGTGTATTACATAATTACTAAGGAAATCAGTCATAAAATTATTCGCTAGAACTAATATTTTGCGCGCATTGTATTTGTCAAAAAAACAAAATGTAATGTCGCCATATTGAATATGTTATATTTGCAAGTTTTTGTTTTTGATTTGTGGCTAGTGCAATGGAGTTCTTCGAAAGAATGCTCACACTTGTGGTTAGTTATTACACAAATTTGTATTAAATATCTTTTGAGTGTGCAAAAAGTTCTGGAAGCTTAAATTTATGATTTTGTGTTTGCCAGTAGGAAAAAGAAGTATAAAAAAAATTCAAATGTAGCAGACACGAACATGAGCAAACTGAATGAAAAAAAAATTAAATACTTTTTTTTCTCTCTCTTGTCCACAAGATACACAGTACAGGGACGGGAAAAGGTTATTTAGGGTCAGCTATATATTTCTGCAACACAATCAATTGCTTCATCTTTTAAAACTGAGACTATCGAGTCCCTTTTTATTTGTGAAATTAAAAATTATGTAAAGTTAAATGTAAAGAAATATTGTAAGCAAACTCACCTTCATTTAAAAGTTGAAGCGTCTGTTTTTAATCTATTCTGAAATAAAAATTGAATGACAAGGTTAAGAGTAATTTCAGAGACCGTGCTGAATCATCTAAAGACGTAAATAACGCGTGGGATGGAAAGCTCGCTATAACGGATCGCTTTCTTCTACATATGTGTATACAAAAAGGTTAAATAATTCCTTTTTCTTATATGCCTGGTTATAAAGACAAGGCAGGAAAGATAAGCAATTTAAAAGATTTATCAATATTCTTAAGTCATAACTATTTTTCTTTCCCGTACATTTTACATATAAGCACTACCCTAATATACATTGGGAATCTAACTACAAAATGTTCTCAAATACAACGCTGGATTCACACAATTTTTACACACTTTAATTATAACGTTTGATTTCTTATTTCTATCTCTGTTAAATACCACTTAAAGTTTCTATATTTTTATATATTTTGTGTACATACAAGATTTAGAATATTTTTTTGGAAACACAAACTTAGCCTACCAATTGAGACAGACAAAATGCTTAACTTGCTTGCTGTCCCTAAACATATTTCATTGGTTTCTGGTTACTCTTCTTGAGACCCGAACAAAGAGGAGATCAGACTTTTATATTTCAAAAGATGACTTGACGAGTATGTGATAAATTGACAAAGAATTACATGTGTCGGTTTTTGATGACAAAGAGCCTACATTACAACAAAAGAAACATTGTATTATCTTGATGTACGTGTGCTATTTGGTGAGATATGTTAAATGTAGAAAACCTTCAATGTAAAATCCGCTACAAGGCAAATTAAAGTAAATATAATGGATACCTTTTAACGTGAACAAAAAAACTTTTTAACTTATAGCTTATCCCATGGCCATTCAGTATGCCGTTTTGCCGTTTTAAACATTTTGCATCAATTTCAATATTTAGTTACTATAATTATGCTCAATAACAGCATTTACGTTTTAGAGCTAGTTGATGACGTCACAAGTTCGCATAATTAGCAAAAGACATTTTTCAAAAATTAAAAAGATTCCTAGATAACTTTCAAAGGTCCTACATTTGAGCTCAACTTGTTTTTTCGCGGGAGGTAAGTTTTAACAAAATTTCATATTTTTTGGTCCTAAATAGACACATCCCTCTCTCATTGGTTTCTTATCCCGGTCCAATCTTTGAACTTATTAGCTAACTTACCAAAGAACAATTACAAGGATCTTCAACACACCCAACAACCAGGAAGACGTTGCTAAGATTTTAACACACGACAGCAATTTCATACTAGCAAGCTACTATTGTATTGCAACATTGCCGTCTACTCATAGTATGATAACTGAAGCAGATGACTCTAATTAAATGCTTTCGAAACTAAAATTCTATTCCTGTTGTGGTAATAATTGTTTTAGAACGGTATTAGTTCCTGTTTCGCTCTAATTGCGTCGATATAAAAATCCGGTATAACCTTCAAGACATACTTCGCATTTGGTGCTAATGGATACGTTGCATTTGAAATGTGATGCAACGTAGAAAGTTACAAAGTAGTAAAACCGGAAAACTGAACTACCAAATTCGAAGAAATACAGTTACGCTGATAACAATATTAATGACGCCGCCAAAAAAAAAGGATTTAGAAATAAAGAAATAAAAAAAATCTACACGTGTGAGTGTTTTAGCCAAACCTTCCTTCTTTTTGCCTGTTTGTTTTTTTACAAGAAATAACTCAGGTAATGAGTGTTAATAAAGATTATTTACCCAGCTGTGTGACGAAAGAAACGTGTGTAGCTTGAATCAACAAAACTTCAAGAGAAACGGTTATCATATTGAAACAGGTGTTTTAGACTGATGAAAAGAAACGTTGTCAAATTATTTGTTTCAGACAACGTCAATGGCGGGCAATAGACAAATTAAATAAGTATCTCTAGTTGTCAAGGATAAGCGACGTCTCATTATATAGTCACCAGTACATGATCAACTCAATTGAAAAATTTCCTCCATCCAAAATTTCAATACTAGGTTGGCATTTAAAATTTAAAAAGTTTTCTGCTTTAAAAATGATATTTTCGTATGTCGTAAGTTGTGTATCAAATTATTTGGAATGATAAAAACGTATTCTAAAAAGTATAAACTTTCCTAATATTAGGATCTTTTTGTGTAGTATATTTCTTCTCTGTATTCCAGTACAAGTAAAATTTTTATATAGGTTCTAAGTTTTACGCAGGGGCAAAAAAAATACCACTGTGTATCAAGAATGAATACCTTGTCATCGTTAAGATAATAAAATAATTGTGGGCATCACAAGCCTTACCTCTCATATTTATTGCTTTCAATTTTTTGCTTCACTTTTTTGCTTCTTCACTTTTAATGCGTTTTCTTTCATATTTTGGCATGGTCATCTAATAGCTACATTTATTTTAAAATGTAGACATATTTTGACAAACATCGACCCCGATAATTAGAATAATAATGAGCGCTAGTCGCACTATTGTCTTTTGGCACAGGAAACATGGCCTTTGAAATATGTTGCATTTTGGCAGAGAATATAAGCTGTCGGATGGAAGTGTAACACGCAGGATTTCCTACCATACTAAGTGAAACTATGTACGAAAAAGTTAAATTAACAGAGAATAAAAGTTGTCAACCTTTTTGCAGTTAGCATTTACACAATTTCTGAATTCGCAATCATTTTTATGTGCTTAGGATTCCAAACGCGAATATTTTTGTGACGGCCCATAGGGCCGTTACAAAAATATTCCTATAGTACTAATTTCCGGAAATAAGGCATGCATAAAGTCTTGTATTTTTTTAACAAGGCTGGTGTCTTGCATGAAAAAGCAATGATATTAATATCTTTTATAAATGGAGAAAGATTAAAGCAAATACATATTTGTGTCGTGTTGTTATCACGTCTACAAGACAGTAAGGCCTGTTTCCTGTTCACAAGACATTAAGGCCTTATTCCTTTGTATAAGACATTACGGCCTGCTTCCTGCTCACAAGGCATTACGGCCTTATTCCTTTGTACAAGACATTGAGGCCTGTTTCCTGTTCACAAGACATTAAGGCCTTATTCCTTTTTACAAGATAATAAGGCATGTTTCCTGTCCACAAGACATAAGGACTGTTTTACCATTGTTGGCTGCAGATGCAAATGTCCAGAATCTTGACAATCTCTTTAGAGATTTCTGGCTGCAGCGCTTGTAGTTCGTTATTTCCAGTTTCTATGCTTCTTAATTGTTTGCAGCGAAGGTGCCTTTTTGAAAACAATCAGAGTTCAACAAAAGCTACCATTTTTCATCATAGAAGGTTGTGTAAATTGGGCCAAGGCGTTGGAAATTTCATCCAAAATGGGTACTAAAAAAATACAGCAGGTATAATATCTGCTAGGTTTTACGAAGAAAATTCTTTTTTAAAACTATACTCATTTCTGAAAAGTTACTGAATATTTCGGGAAGTTTCATTAAACTTTGTTGACTATCCGTTTGTTGTTAGGACTAGTTCAATTAATTATCTGAATGCCGTGTCATCAAAGGTGAAAGTGATAAATTTTGTTAATTATTCTGACCTATAATTAATTAATTATGTAATGGAGAAGATAATGAACAATTATTCTTTGTAGTTATCACGTTCTCCATATCTTTTTTGTAAACTCACCACGCAATGGTCATCCTACTTCCGATATATTTATTTGTTTCTCTACATTGTAATTTGTAATGATTAGTAATTTACTTTAACGATTCTAAGAATAAAGTGTAACTCTGTTAACACCGAGATTTTTTTGGCTCGTGTAAAACCGGGGAGGAGTGGAGTAGGAGGGCCGTGGAGAAAATTAATGAAACAAAGACAGTTTTTTCGTCAATTTTCAAACATAGCCAAAATGATCAATACTCTGTAGCCTGTAGACTGCAAAGTTGATTTTTTAGCACACAAGTAGGCCTGGAAAGAGCGTTTAAAATTTGCTAGTGACATCTCAAAATGCGCGACTCTAATATAGAAAAAAAACAATGTAATCACTTGTGACGGCTAAATTCGAAATAAGCCGTCCCGTTTCGTTATGTTTGGGCATGATTGTGGCATAGTTGTAGAATTGATATAAACTCGATGCATTACTTTTATGACGTCCTTAAGATTAAAAGTGACGTCATGTAAGAGATGTGTCTAGTGGCCATGTTTTTTGGAAGACTTATATACTTACAATATAAAGAGTGCACTGATATAAAAAAAAAAAAATTGGGATCACCTTGGTAACATCACGGTGATCAGCACTCCACAAAGACTTGCTCTGTTATCGAAATTTATAAACAAGTTTCACCCCCCAAAAAAATGTGTTACCCCAGGTGAATTACAAAAAGCAAATTTATTAGAAGCCGCCCGCAATGTAAGTAAAAATGATCACATAACAGTACTTAAACAGTACTTGGCTATCAGAAAATGGCTCGTTTGACACTTGCCACAAGATATGTGGTAGCTACAAGCTAGCTAGCTAGCTTGTTACAGCTATAGCCTCTTTTCTCTTCTAGAGGCAAGCTTTTCTTGGTATATGACTACACTTTTCACTTCTCAAATTTTAGGGCATTTTCTGCTTATGAAGAAGGTGTCCTTGTTAATGCTAAAGTGGAACATCGAGAACGTTTGTTACTGAAAGAGTATACAGAAATGCTTTAGTCTCTCTCTTTAAAAGATCCCTTGAAAATAAAACACGGTTGCATAGGAGAAAATGAAGGAATAGCTTATTGGCCAAAGTTATATTTCATAGACATATCTAGGTATTTCGTACAGGTATTATATTATTCCAATGGGTTTGTTGGTGAGATATTTATCAACATGTTGCAACGCGAGTGCAAATATTATATCATTAAAACGAAGTGTCTACCATCACAGAGAGTTAATTCAAAACAATATGACGTTTGGTGTATCATTGAAGAAGACCATGGTGAAATTCCAGGTGGTAAAATCTTAGCTGGGTATTGTAGCTGTACAGGTGGTTTTCTAGGTAAATCAAAATTTATTATTGATTTATATTTTTTCCAAAAAATATGTGCAAGAATGGAACAGCTCTTTGAAAACTTTTTACTTTTTATTTTTTACAGGTGGCTGTAACCATGTGGCAGAAATGTTGTTCAGAGTGTGGAAGCAACTGTACTTACTTGGGTAACACACCCAACATGCACAATGGAATTAGCAACGTGGAATGTACCATCCAACGAAAAAGCAATTAAACCTGGCAAACTGTCCAAATTTTTAATTCATCAGGATTATTATGAGAAAAAATTAGCTGGGGATAGTATGGAAGCAGTGGCTACCGAAGCTAAGCGTAAACAAAATTACTCCCCATTGTCAGAAGAAGGGAAAATAAATTTCTCAAATAAAAAAGAATCCGTTCAGATATATAAAATGTTTTAAAAAAACATCTTCACCCAATTGCTGCTTTGTTAAAGGAGAGGCGAACTGCGCTGCGGCACGGCTGCTGAATAAAAGTTAATGATAAGTGTTGATTTTAAAGACCAGACTGACTGGCTTGGTCGTCTGCTCCATAAAAAAGTCCCACTATAAATCAAATTTGTTTACGTCTTTGTAAACGGGTGGCTAAATTAGAAAACAATGAGATATATTTCTCTTTATTGTGATGGTCACGGGTCAATGTACACATAGTCTATAGAGAAAAACTAGACTATGATGTACACAAAGTGATTAGAAGAAGTTGAAGATCAAAATAACAAAATGTTGAACAAGTTATTTTTATTATTTTATACTGCTGAACTTGCTAAAAAAAATTGCGAGTAAAGATAAAGAAAGTAAAAATTCAAGGAATAAAGATGAAGCCACCATATTCGTTCGATTTGTTATTCAATGTTTCCGGTCTGTATATTTATTCAAATTTGGCGCCATCTCATCATAACAAACTTTATCGTTCGAAGTTGATAGTATGGTGTAGAAGAGGGACTCAAAACATGAAAAAAATGTTGTTGTTGGTCATGACAGATATTTCTTTAGCTCGAAGAAGTTTAAACGAAGGTTATAAAATGCTGTTAGTACTATAGTACGTAAAATATTATATTTATAATATAATAAAATATTTATCTCAAGTCAAAGATCTCATTTTTGATTTTTACTGGTAAGTACATCCAAAACCTACTTCTTTTCATCCCATCCAGACATGAAAATTCTGTAAAAACGTTGCCAGGAAGATATATGGATACTTAGTTGTGAAATATAGTTATTTATTTGTTATTATAGTAGCTATCTTAGTAGATTTTAGGATTTAGAAATCAATAAATATTTTTCTCTCGCTTAAAATTTATTTTCTGGCTGCCACAAAATAGTTTTTTGTTCGCCTCTCCTTTAAAGTGATGGAAGACAAATCACGGCTGTTTCAGTGCGGAAAGTAAGACTGCGCATGCGTTGGTTGCTTGAGCACGTTGCGGGCGCAAAATGGCGGCCGAGAATAAAAACAGTTTCGATAAATAAGTAGATACACTTTCCATATCGTTGTTGCGCACATTAAATCAATTTCAGCGGATTTGCTTTACTTTTTTCAAAATTATTGAAGCCGTTGGCGGGCGATGGTGTGCATCACAACATAGACGAGCTAGAAGAAGCTGGGGCAAATTTGGCCTAATTTAGCCATACATTTTTCTCGAAATTGGGAAAATGAAAGTTACACTAAATCATTTTGAATTTGTGGGCAGTGTGAAGTTATACAGCTAGTACGGCATACCTTTTTAGAAAGCTAAAAGAACAATCTAACAGGTAAAGAAAAAATTAAGTTTGTATCAGTACTTCTGAAAAATTACTGTTTTGACAAACTTTTGGTAAAAAATGTGCTGAAAGTGTAAAAAATTGCTTTCGTTTTTGGCATGTAATGGACTTAATTCCTAATTTATTAGTATTATTATTTACTGCTAGGGTCAACAAATACGCTGGGTATTTAAACCTAGAGCCTAGGCACCATAATGATATAACTTTACTTTTAATCTAAAAAATTGCTCGTTTTTAGCCTAAATTTTTCTGCAAAATATTTGTTTGTAATACCGTACGCAATGCCTCTTTTAGATAATCATGTGTGTAGCTGCTGGGCTGAATGGGTAATATAATACAAAAGTGCAAAAATGGACAAACATGGATGGAATAGCTATATACCTTAATATACACCTAGTAAGTAGGACAACCTATTGCTCCAACATTCACAAGCTAGGTACTATTCATAAGCAGAGTTCAGCCAAAATTATAGGTTATTTTTATTCTTTTTGTGATTTTGTTCAAACCTTTAGCTAGCTCTACATGGCTTGCTAAGCTAGATGCTGCATTTGCGACCACCATGTCTGGCTAAAGAAATTTCCTAGACTAACTTTTAACGTTGTATAACTAGATGTAAAAGTCAAGTAGTTTGCTTGTGATATTTTTTTGAGAAAAAATATATACAATTGATATTGTTTATATTAAAATATTTAAAAAGTAATCAATTCCTGCCTTTTTGTCTTATTGTGTGTTCCATTACATTATTAAATTTGTTTGGGTGTTTTTGTTAGTTTTTTATCCTTTTATTTCACTTGCTTTTTCAATAGGTTAGAACATTTGCATACGAGATGGAACAACCTGTTGCCGTGGAATTTTGATAGTTCTAGTGAAAATATGTATATATATAAATTATCTTTTATTACATAACACTCACATGTTTAGCAAATAGCAGTTTTCTTTTGTTTTTCAGTTCCCATAAATGCAATAATAAAGAGTCCCCTAGTATTGTATTTGTAGTATATTTATAGTATATATACATGTGTTTGCGAAGCGTATTAGATATATATATATATATATATATATATATATATATATATATACATATATATATATATATATATATATATATATATATATATATATATATATATATATATATATATATATATATATATATATATATATATATATATAATAATAACTATTTTTCATGTAAAAAAATCGTTTCCTGGGTACTCATTAATGTCAGAAATTCTTACAAGCTGGCATCTCGTTTACAAAACTATTTTTTGCCTGGCAATTATATTCTTGCGAAAAAGTTATTTGTTGATTTGAAATTTTAGTGCCCAAAAAAATTAGTGTAAGGTGGTCTGGCACAGCTGCAAAAAAACAGCCATTTTAGCAAAAAGATGCAATAAATGCCTCCCATTACTTTGATTTTATAGCCATATGTTGCAGACAAAAATGATTGCTGCAACATAAATTTTTGTGAATAAAAGGATGATTTTGAGACATTGCAAATTAAGACTTAACAACATGCATTTGCCACACGTTATTCCAGTTTGAGGCTGTTATGTAATGTATTATGTGATGTAAACTATTTTGATTGCTCTCAGATTGTCACAAGTTTAAGCTTTTAGAAGTTCTCATTCTCCAAATGTTTTGTAAAATATTTTACATTCAAAATTCCGCTAAGACAATATTTCGACAACATGCAGGTTTTTTTCCATGTAAAAAGGTAACTTAGACTAGGGGTCATTTGAGTTTCTTGACAAATGTTTAAAAATATAACGTAATATAAAATTCTCTAATAAATGCACGGGGCGTTTATTCAATTTTTAGAATTTCTAGGCAGCGTTTACTGGAGACAGGCGTTACATTAATACAAATATTCCTCTTTAACATAAACCTATATTTTTTATCATAAAAATTCATATAAATTGTCATATAAATTCACATATAAATTCACATAAAATAAATTTAAATGCACCTTTTTGAATAAAGAAATGGTCTGTTTATTAGAGCCTCAACGTTGGGGGAGTGCGTGTTTATTGAAGACAGGCATAAATATAGATTGGTTGTTTAGTTAGGCATTTACCGTTTCCTATCTTTTCAAACTCATAAGTTGGTGCCTGAAAGTTTTTTTATATTTCTTTATTCGCAACAGTTTATGCCTCACAATGCGTTTTTTATTTAGCAAAAGTAAAACCACAAAACTTGGTCCTTTTTGGCTTCCAGAAAGTTTGCTTTAATAGTAATAAAAATGCCCCTTAAAATAAAATGTCTAAAAAACTGTCTATTTTACTAAAACACTGTGAGTACAGAATCCTGTTGATTCTGTACTCACGGTGCTTTATTTCCTGTATACTAGCCTGAAAATAGTAGTATATTTGGAAGAACTTTCTTGGTTTGCCGGAAAATGTTAAAACATATGTTAACTTCGGCTGAGCATTCTTTTTAAAAAGTTAATTTCAAATCGACATTACCCTGCTAGCGACAAAATCACTTACATGTCGGCCAAGGTTAAAACATTCTCACTTGGGATTTTTTATATATAAATAAAATTTGGTTTAAAAACTTTCCTTGTACACAAGAGGTACATATCAGTAGCTAACAACCCAGTTTGTCTTGGGTATTGTGAAGGTCGGTCGACATACTAAAAACAGGTATCCAAGAAATAGCTAAGTGTGGGACAAAATTTTGTTCACCAACATTTTTTATGCAAAAAAAAACTAATTTTCTGAAGTTCTTTGAACATGTAGAACGTTTTTGCTATCAAGGCTAGGTGAAATTCTATAGTGGCCATGTTGAATTTAACAAAAAAAAATTTAAAAAAAACGTGTTTTGTCACAGACCATAATTTTTTCTAAAGTACTGATACACTTCAAATTAATGTCTTATAGGTTTCACGTAAACCTCAACTACCTCTTTTAACCAAATTTATTGCCAGGATAACTTCGTGTTTACAAGAATTCAACAGGATTGAAAGGGTATCTGTTTTCATTAGAAAAAGGACATAAAATCTAAGCTTGTTGTGGTAGCTGATAAACAAATGAAACTTAATAATTTTTTCAAAATTTTATTGATAAATGAATAAATTTTTATTATCAAATCTCAGTTTTAAGGTTTCAGTGTGTTTAATGGGTATAAAGCTGTATCCAAATAAAGGTTAGCTAGCCTAAATTATGTTTACATTTTAACGGATCTCGCCCCAGTCCTAATTCAAAAAAATGTTTAGACATGCGCAGTCTGAGTTTCCGAAATATTGCCCGCTGAAACAGCCGTGAAATCAATGCTTATAAGAGATACAAATATTACTAAACTAGTCGATAAGGCCCGTGGAGTAATTCACTTAGGCAAATGGACAATGGAAAAATAGGTTGTTTTAGATTTTTTGCTGACGTCAGCAGTGCAAATACAAAATAAAAAAATTGAGAAACTTGTTTTCATGTTTCCTCAATTGTGTAGAGCTTACACTGCTGATCAAGAAAATGTATATGATCATGTGCTTTTGATAAACGGTTAATGAGATATAAGGTTTTAAAAATTTCCCGTCAAAATCCAAAATTTTTTTATTAGAAATTTGTATACCTGTTGCCTTCATCGTATAGATCTTGAAACGCTGATCAAGAAAATGTATAGGATCATGTACTTTTGACAAACGGTTGCAGAGATACTGGGGTTTAAAGGTTTTTTGATGACGTCAACCCATCCATTCCGAAACGGATTTGGGGACCCAGGTTTGGGAAAATTACCCAAATTGGTCCTAGGTGGTCCTTAGTTACCCACGCGGTGAAAAATCATTGACGTCACCACCTCGTTTCCAAGTTATTTGGCCTCAAAGTGGCGTCAAATGAAGCCATTACAGTGCACCTACACCGTAATGGCTTCATTAATCTAATATAGGATATTGACGTTAAAGTAGTGTTATTGACGTCGCGCCGTAACGTCAGAAAATTTAACATATTAGACATGCATTTTTCGACGACATCAAAACAAAATGAACACATCCACTTTGCCTGTTACAGATACACAGACACACAGACAGACACACTCTCCGTATTATTATAAGAGATTTCCAAAGAGACTTTGTAAAAGAGCTGAAGATTTCAGACATTCCAAATAGTTTTTAATCTATATATTAATACGCCTTGTGTGTGTGTGCGCACGGTGAGGCTATGGCACACAAATCACGGGTCACTTTCTTACGACGTGGCGTTACGCTAAAATTTACCAAGTTAAAAAAAACGCAAATCAGGGGGTTACTATTTAAATATTTAATTCTCCTTTTCTTTTTACTTTAAAAGATA
This sequence comes from Hydractinia echinata, assembly GCA_030067915.1. Lineage (NCBI taxonomy): Eukaryota > Metazoa > Cnidaria > Hydrozoa > Anthoathecata > Hydractiniidae > Hydractinia > Hydractinia echinata. The sequence continues at coordinate 164,394 of JASGCC010000088.1, forward strand.
AAACTCTTTTTCTTTGTTTTATTAAAGCTAATTTTTATTTTATTTTTAATGTTTTTATTTGTTTTTTTTGTTTTAAAAGCCCCGTTGGTCGTTATAGATAGAATAATTTAATTTTACCCCCGGTTTACCATGTGCGCGCCGTATCTCACGGAAACAAAGTTTATCAACTGAAAAAAGAAAACCGAAGCGAAGAAGTTGTCTCTTTTTCAAAGTAATCCTGAAAAAGTTATTCCAAACAATGTTTACTCATCATGAGGTTAGATTAAAGCTTATTTGTTTCTTCTATCATTTTTGTGTTCTGAGACCGAGGTTGCTTTCTTTTTAAAAAACACTATCGAATTCGAATGATAATTCAGAATATTTGTTATAAAGAAGAAAACGTACGATGATATAACGTCAAAAAGAGAACTGATCTGAAATGTATCAGACAATTGTAGCTAGCTATACATTTTCAATTTGTTTTCTTTGGGATGAAGCGAAGTTTAGTAATTGAAGTAAAAAACTGATTGGACTTTTATCCAGAGAACGCTAGCTACTACTGAGAAAGCGAAAGAAAAGCAGGTGTGTTGTTTAGATTATCTGTTAGAGAAATGAATTTAGGTGAATAACGTTTTTAAGCCGTTTACACGCTTCCAGCTAAACTTTCCCTTAAATATGAAGTTAAATATGTTTTGTCTTCAGCCTGAACATATTTAACATTTTTTGTAAGAATATACTCAGGGTCAGTTAAAGATATCTTAAGAATATGTCCAACCTCGATTGTTTGTTCTAAATAAATATAAAAAGAATTTGCCAATAGCTATAGCAACTTATAGCAAGCTTTATTTTATTAAGACATTATATATTTTCAGGACATAGAGACATGCTAATAATATAATTAAGAATAACAAGGATAATATTTGTTAAGAAAGTTAAGAACATTTTTTGTAAGAATATACATACTTTAAACAATGGTTCGGAAGTTAGAATATTTTAAGAATATGTCTAACCTTGATTTTTTGTTCTAAATATAAAAAAATTGCCAATCTATAGCAATATATAGCAAGCTTTATTTTATTGAGGCATTACATATTTTTAGGTCACGAGGATAGTATTTGTCAAGAAAGTTAAGAACTTTTTTTTTGTAAGAATATACTCTAAACAATAGGTCAGAATATCCTAAGAATATGTCTAAGCTTGGTTGTTTGTTCTAATATAAAAATTTGTATGATGCACAAATTTAATTAGAAGTTTAATCTTTTATTGCGTATATATCTCACAAACTTAACCTTTTCCTCTCCAAAGCAATGGGCAAGTACACCAAGGAAAGTTAAGAACATGAAGGCTGAAACAAAAAAAAAACACTATTCTTATAAAATACAGCGTGTATATAGTAGAGAAGAATTTATATAAAATGTAAAAGATAGTTTTTCCGTTGTTACTGTTTTTAACGCTACGAAGTGGTTGATGTCGTTATAATAAACCTTAATGTAAACAAAGTTAAATCAATGTTTACATCTGTTACGTTACCGTTTAAAATATATTCGATTCTTAAATTCGAAAACACTGCATTGTTATCATGCACGGGCGGCACGTTTGCGCATTGGGAGGGTTGCTGTATACAATAGACTGAATAGCTAATTTGGTATGATGCATTAGAAACTGTACGTTGTGGAAATTTTGCAATAACCTTTTTTGTGTGACTTAACGATTTTTTTAACGATGTCTGGTATATCATTTTCCCTGGTGTACTTCTGGCATGGCAAAGCAAGTATATAGTTTTAGCAGATTTAGCTATTCACATAACCGTTGTTATGCTACACCTTCGATTTTGTTAGGCCTTTTGCATTTTTATTTTATTTTATTTTTATTTTGTTGTTGGACCTGCTTATATTTTTAAACGTTCTGTATAATGCAGATTGTGAGCAACCTCAAGCCCAGGGCTTTTTTTCTCTTGCTGCACTGCTTATCTTTTTGAACGTTTTGTTTCAGCGGTTAGAATAATGCAAATTGTGACTTTTAAAAATTCAAATTACTGTGTTCTATGTTTTTATTTCGCACCCATCATATGGACTCGATGAGAGATTCAGTGGATTCTTCCACGGGACTTCGGCTAGTCTCTTTAATAATACGCCAGTTCCGTCTGTCTGTCTGTGACTTTTGCAAAGTAGATTACATTCTTCAAAATTTTCTTTAACAAATTCTATAAAACATCGCCTATAAAATTGTTCTGTAATTTACCAAACTTTACCGATAAAATAGTATTGACGTCAAAGGAAAGTTAATTAAGATTAGTGAAGCCATTACAATGCACTTAAAACTTGAGGCCAAATAACTTGGAAACGAGGTGGTGACGTCAATGATTTTTTACCGCGTGGGTAACTAGGGACCACCTAGGACCAATTTGGGTAATTTTCCCAAACCTGGTTCCCTAAATCCGTTTCGGAATGGACGGGTTAATGACGTCATCAAAAAACCTTCAAACCCTAATTTCTCTGCAACCGTTTGTCAAAAGTACATGATCCTATACATTTTCTTGATCAGCGTTTCAAGATCCATACGATGAAGGCAACAGGTATACAAATTTCGAAAAAAAAATTTTGGCTTTTGTCAGGTCATTGCTGACGTCAACAAAATTTTTAAACCCTTATATCTCATTAACAGCTCATCAAAAACACATGCTCATATACATTTTCTTGATCAGCAGTTTAAGCTCTGCACAATAGAGGCAACGTTTTTTATTATTATTATTATTATTCATCTTTATACAGGTTTATCTACGTCAGTAAATATATACAGGATATATGTAAATGTTACTGTTATCAATGAGAGACCTGTGTAAAACAAAAAAATAACAAAATATAAAATTTTCGAAGTAAGATTTAAACGGAGAGAAATAAAAAATTCGCGGATATTGAAAAATTTAAGAGAATGAACATTGAGAACCATATATGAGAAAATTAAAAATATTGTGAAAGACTTTGTGCGAAAAATTTTCAAGTATATCAAGAAACACGATGTAAGAAACGACGGACGACGTCATCACACAATCCATACATTGGCAGTGAGAGGACGTGGAAATTGTGTTGTTTGTGTCGTTGGCGTCAACCGTTCCTTCCCACATCGTGGATGAACCAGAAAAGTTTAAAAATCATAATTGTTTACTAGTTTTTTAAATAAATTAAAATTAGTTTCTTTCCTAATACTAACAGGTAGGGAGTTAAAAATAACTGCTCCCTGATAATATGATAATTTCCTCCCAGCTTCAGATTTAATTGATGGGAGCCGAAGTGAACAGTTCTTTCCTCGAGTGTTTATCGAGTGGTTGATCATAACATATTTCCCATCAGTTTCGAAATGTAACGATTTGAAGACGTCAATAACAATTTTTCTTTTCAGTCGTATTGTGAAAGTTGGCCATTTTTTACGATTTTTGACAATGAATTTTGCTTTCAGAAATAACGATTCGAATTTCAATCGCCATGTATCGCTCATGCCACCATAAACAGGGTAGCAGTAGAAAATTAGAGGTTGAATCATTGACGTGAATATCTTCTCAGCAACAATTGGTGAAATGTTATGTCTTACTTTCTTGAGCATTTTGAGCCTTGAACTAACCCGCCTGTACATTCGTTGAAGGTGAGAGCTCATGTTTAGATGGCTATCCATGATTACACCAAGATATTCGTAGAACGCAGGCTGGTGGATTTCATTGTTATTGATTGTTATATTGATCTGGGTGTTACGTGATCGAGATGTAAATGTTACAAATTCTGTTTTTCCTTTTTTTGGGTTTAGGATAAGACAGTTATCTTGCATCCATCTGAACACTTTTTCAGCATCTGAGTTTATACATTTTTCGATCTCAGTTAGCGATTTGTGTGAAAAATAAATCACTGTGTCATCAGCATACATTAATACGTTGCAGTAATTTAGCTGGATCGGAAGGTCGTTTATAAGAAGGACAAATAGCAGAGGTCCCAATATTGAACCTTGGGGTACACCATGGGTAACAAACTCCTTCTCAGAAAGTACTCCATCAACGTTAACGATTTGGCTTCGGTGAAACAAGTAGCTAGATATCCAATCAACCTCTTTACCAAGTATGCCATAGTAAGGAAGTTTGTAAAGTAAACAACTGTGGTTAACAGTGTCAAATGCTTTTTTCAGGTCCATAAACAAGGCACCTGTTACTTTGCCTTTGTCCATGTTTTCGCGGATGTTATTTGTAAGTTTGGTAACTGCATCACTAGTCGATCGTTTCTGGCGGAAGCCATACTGGTGTTTGCTCAGGAAGAAGTTTTCTTCCAGGTAGTCAGCTAGTTGGTTATAAACGACTCTCTCGATGGTCTTCGACAGGATGTTGAGCACAGAGATCGGACGGTAATTATCAATATTACTGCGATCTCCATTTTTAAACACAGGGTTAATTTTTGCAGTTTTCTCTGATGTTGGAAAGGTGCCAGATAACAAGCTTGCATTTATTAAGAACGTAAGTGGTGCTGCAATTACGGGAGCAATATCCTTTACAATTCTTGCAGGTGATGTGTCCGGACCTGCCGCTTTCGATGCATTTGTCGATTCTAAGATTTTTAATGTTTCTCGGACTGTTAATTCTTTAAACTTAAATGTTGCATTAGTTCGGTTTATATCCTTCAGGGGGTCCCGATGGTCAAACATTTTCCATGTGTAATTAATGATTTTACAGTTCATTAATTTGGATCCGACTTTCGTAAAAAACGAACAAAATGCATTTGATATACATTTGGGATTCGATACATTTTCCCCATTGATTTTGAAAAATTTACTTGGAGCACATGTACCCTTAGTAGGATAGCAGTTTTTGATTTGCTTCCAGAAGTCGCTAGGTTTGTCAGTGGATTGCTTAAATACATTTCTGATGTGGTTTGCTTTTGCAGCACGTATCTTTTTTGTTACAGTATTTCTGAGTTTCTTATAATTGTCCCAATGAGCATCAAGGCTAGTTTGTTTGAAGCGGCGTAGTTGATAATCTCTTGTGTGCATCAACTGACGTATTTCTCGTGTCAACCAGGGACTGGGCTTTCCCCGAACATTTTTCTCCTTCAGTGGTGAATGTTTGTTGATGGTAGATGTGACGTAATTTTTGAATAAATCCCAGCCTTTGTTGAAATCGACAGCTAAACAGTTTTCCCAAGGTATGTTACGAAGTTCGTTCTGTAAGTCTTCTTTGTTATATCGAGAGTAATCACGCGCCGTTATTCTTTTTGGTTGATAGCGTTTACAGTTCATTTTTCTATTGATGCCAATTAAACCATGATCACTTATGGAATTTGTGTGCACCAATGTATCGGTAATTACTATTTTGTTTGTCGTATAGAACAAATCGATAAGTGTTTTACTGTTCTTTGTTATTCGCGTGTATGACTTTATTAACTGACTGAAACCGTGCAGTTTTACAAGATCTTTCAAGTCGGAATGGTCTCCGGGGACCTTATAATTGCAGTTAAAGTCCCCGCACATAATCGTTTCTTTGTTCTCTGCTGTAATCGCATCCAAAATATTGTTAAATTTTTCAACAAAGTTTCTGTCGAGGTATTTTGAGTTATCAGGGGGTCGGTAGCATGAAGAAATGAGCAACGGTTTCGATTTTTTGGGGAAGAATTCAATCCATAGAAATTCAATTCCTTCAATTTCTAAATCATCTCTCCTGTTGTAGTTCAGATCGTCCCGAATATAGAGTGAAACTCCTCCATGGCCTTCAATTACACGGTCTTTTCGTTCGAGTGTGTACCCCGGAATCTTTAATTGTGCATCTGTGAAAAGAAGGTTCTAATTCTTTTTGTGTGGATGGATTGCTGACCTCATCAAAATTCAAATGACGCTTCTTTTTCATTTTTATCCTGCCTCAGTGGATTTTTCCACGGGCTTTATCGACTTTTTCGGAATGGACGGGTTGATGACGTCATCAAAAAACCTTCAAATCTTAATATCTCTGCAACCATTTGTCAAAAGTACATAATCATATACATTTTCTTGATCAGCGTTTCAAGATCTATACGATGAAGGCAACAGCAACCTCGTCCCCAGGGTCTTGTGGCCCCTGAGCCGTTATTACGGAGTGGCCAACAATGACCCTGGAACAGGCTGGTCATGTGACACAAAAATACCCAGATATACTGGGCATTTTTGAAATTTCAAAGATAATGAGATGCAAATTTGGCGCTCGCCTTACAAGCAAGATTTAGAGATGGCGGGCGATAAAAGACACAACGTTAAAGAAACAAAGCAAAATTGTCTATTAATCTCGCTTAGCTTGATTGTTCAATATTGGCGAAAGGCTTTTAATTTAGAAAATGTTTTGAAAGTTTGTTTCCATTAAAATTCATGAGCTCTAGCTAGCTAGCTGGGCTGGGATGTCACGTTAGCTGCCTAGCTAGCTAACGTGACATCCTGAGACAACTTTTCTCAACCACATATTTATAAAGGACATATTAAATGGCTATTATTTTCCAGGTGGGTGATTTTGTTAAGAACACGTTAGAAATTGTGGGAAAAGATCTGGGTACTCTAGTTGCACACAAATTCTTCTAATATGTACAACAAATTTTCCTATTTTTAAAATCAAAACTAAGAATGGCAGGTTGTAGTGCTAAATTTATGGATTATTCTTGGATCCGGGTTAACATGCTTGACACTTTCTGATCATTTTCAACCAAAATGACCAACATTTAAATTCAGCATCAAAATTTATGGAATCTTGCATTTTCCAAATTTATACTCTAAGTAAACTGCCCCTATTAGTAGCAAAGCATTTAATGTTTTATAATGAAATGACTACAGTCAAACTCTTATAAAATTAAAAATATAACAAATGTGTAAGTCATTTTCTCCAAAAGTTTTTTGTTTTATTTTTTAAAATGGTCATAACCGAGACCCGAGAAACTCTATTTCTACCAGTTCTAAAAGGTAAACATTTGCCATGTTGTTCTTAATTATATATATATAAACTGCCACCAAGACAAGAAACATTTTTTTGCAGATTCATATTTAGAGATTTTGCAAACTCTTATTTTGTAAAAGGGACAATATTTGATATCATTAAACGATATAAATAATGGGTTAAGTTAAAGCTGGTTTATTATATACGTGCAGGGTAATAATTCCAAAAATGCCATTTGTACTTGGCCACGATATGTAAAAATATGCTGGTGGAGCATAATCAATCACTGGCCTAAAATAAAAATAGGACATTTATTGGCCTTAGAAGAATTAATTTGTTCAAAAACCTTACTTGTTTGTTCATATTTGGTCAAGATTTAGAAGTTTTGTTACAAAACCCTTATCGCCCTCATTTAAATTGCTCAAATTATGAAACCTAGAAAGTATAGCTAATACAAAATCATTCTTTATATCTATCCTTAAGTATATAGGTGAATAGGAATAAAATTTTTGATATAACGAATTTGTAAGAGCTTTCTTCATTTAAAAGGCAGTGCCAAAAAAGCACAATACAGGTTACATTCAAGTGCCTCACTTAATGTACATTCCATGGGCCTGGTTAATATATCAAATAAGCTCATCATATTACATTACATTTTTTAAAGATTCTTGTGCATGGCCAAAAAAATCAGAAAATCGGCAGGCAAAAAAATGCAGACCTTAGGTGAAGAAAGTCAAATTATGGTTAAAAACATTTGTACTCTTTGTGTTCTAAATCTAAATTATATGCAAGTTATATATATATTTTAATTTCATTTTCAAAATATGTCTCTACCTGAAAAAAAAGTTTGGAATGGACTGGCACACGGCTTACCGTCTCCATTTTTTGCCTGCCGATTTGCGTAAGAGGTTTAGGAATTATAAACAACACACGTCACGATGAAAGTCAGCTGCAAAGTTTTCAGCCAACAAAATATTTCTTAGAAATGTGACAGATAATTTAACTAAATTGCCCACATAAGATTTAAGGAGAACACAGCCAGCTTGTCATCATAATATTTATAAAAAAGACCTCAAACATTGACTAACAACATTGAGTTTTGTACCCAAGTAGGGTAATGACTTTAACAACATCGATATATGTGGCTACTAGCTATTAGTTAAATGTTCACGTAATTTAGACGGTATACGCTCTAGCTAGCTAACTACCAGTAGTTCTGCAGGGAAGGACAAACATCGCATATATATCAATTTAATTATCGAGATAAATTTGCTTTATATCATGTTGAACTAAAAATGGTATCTTTTTTAATATATTTCTCAAAAAAACGAGCCTCTCTAAAGTCGATGCTAAACCTAAGCTAGTATTTTTATCCACTCCACAAAATAAATCGACCGCCATGTTTGTTGTACTCTTGTTTAGTTTACATAAAACTCCCGCGCGGGGCAGAAATAAATTTTTGCAGGGCAAGAACTGTTCATAAATTATTTTTTTGGTATAATTATCATAAATCATAAGCGATCATGTGACCAGCGTGTTCCAGGGCCTTTTCGCCCACCAACTTATCAACAAGGCAAAATGCCCTGGGAACGAGGTTGAGGCAACAGGTATACAAACTTCTAAAAAAAGTTTTTAAGGATTTGACGGGCCATTGCTGACGTCATCAAATTTTTTAAACCCTTATATCTCATTAACCGTTCCATCAAAAGCACATGATCATATACATTTTCTCGATCAGTAGTTTAAGCTCTACACATTGAAAGCAAGGTGTAAACAAATTTTGAAAAAAACTTTTTGTATATGCAATGCTGACGTCAGCAAAACACCTTAAACAATCTATTTTTCTGCCTGAGTGGATTTTTCCACGGGCCTTATCGACTAGTCTCTATAATAATACAGAGACTGTGTCTGTCTGTCTGTGACTTTTGCAAAGTGGATTCTATTCTTTACTATTTTCTTTGATAAAGTCTGTAAAACATCGCCCATAAAATTGTTCTGTAATTTACCAAATTTAACGTTAAAATAATATTAACGTCAAAGGAAAGTATATTAACATAAGTGAAGCCATTACAGTGCACGTAAAACTTTGAGGCCAAATAACTTGGAAACGAGGTGGTGACGTCAGTCATTTTTTAACGCGTGGGTGACTAGGGATCACCTAGGACCAATTTGGGTAAATTTCCCCAACCTGGGTCCCCGAATCCGTTTCGGAATGGACAGGTTGATGACGTCATCAAAAAACCTTAAACCCCAATATCTCTGCAACCGTTTGTAAAAGATACATGATCCTATACATTTTCTTGATCAGCGTTTCAAGATCCATACGATGAAGGCAACAGGTATACAAATTTCTAAAAAAAAATTTTGTGTTTTAACTGGTCTTTGCTGACGTCAGCAAAATTTTTAAGCCCTATATCTCATTAACCATTTATCAAAAGCACATAATCATATACATTTTCTTGATCAGCGCTTTAAGCTCTGAACAATGGATGCAACGTGAAAACAAGGTTCTAATTTTTTTTGTGCACGGGTTGCTGACGTCATGAAAATTTAAATGACGCTACTTTTTCATTTTTATCCTGCCTCAGTGGATTTTTCCACGGGCTTTATCGACTAGTCTTATATAATAATACGGAGAGTGTGTGTGTGACTTTTGCAGAGTGGATTCTTCACAATTTTCTTTGATAAAGTCTATAAAACATCACCTATAAATTTGTTCTGTAATTTACCAAACTTTGACGTTAAAATAATATTAACGCCAAAGGAAAGTATATTAAGATTAGTGAAGCCATTACAATGCACTTAAATCTTTGAGGCCAAATAACTTGGCAACGAGGTGGTGACGTCAGTCATCTTTCACCGCGTGGGTAACCAGGGACTACCTGGGACCAATTTGGGTAAGTTTTCTAAACCTGGGTCCCCAAATCCGTTTCGGAATGAACGGGTTAATGAAGTCATCAAAAAACATTTAAACCACAATATTTCCGTAAACGTTTGTCAAAAGTACATGATCCTATACATTTTCTTGATAAGCGTTCCAAGATCTATACGATAAAGGCAACGGGTATACAAATTTCTTTTTTACTACTTTTGGGGGAGTTTCAACCTCTACACATTACCAGTCAAAGAATAAACTAAATTTTTGCAATTTTTTTGGAGGATCTGCAACTGCTGACGTCAGCAAAACATCTAAAACAACCTATTTTTCTGCCTGAGTGGATTTTTCCACGGGCCTTATCGACTAGTAAGCTATAATGATACAGTGGTAGACAAGTTTAGCGACGCTTTAAAATTAACAGATGAAGAAATAAAAACATTATCAGATAACACTGTCAACACTGTTTGGAACTAGAGGCAAATTGATTAAGTAGTTGTATCCACATTTTTCTCTTTTTAGGATTCTTTTTTATTGTTGAAGATGGATAAAGTCTAAATGGCGGTTCACGTTCATTTATTTTTACATTGTGATCCTCCCAAACAGATTTCTTCCATTTTTTTAATTTATAAGCGCCATTTGCACAGTTAAACAAGCACAAGGATAAGCCATAAGTATTTCAAAGATAACTATAGGACGGAAATTAAAATCGTCTGACACTAAAAAGCTTGAGACTTCCTTTGCAAAACTTTTCGTATACACCGTTTTACTGGAAATGTTCGTGCGCATGGTAGCACCGATTCAACCTGCGTAAAACCCGGACTTTTGAAAAAGGTGTAACGTACGATTTCTTATGCGTCTGATTTTTTCAATTGCTCTAAAAACCCAAAAATTTGCACAATGATGTGTATTTTAGTCTTTGTTTTTAATAAATAACACAAAAAATAAATACACAAGTAATTGATTATATTCTTTTTATTTTGTGATATGATTTATTCGTTATCATCTTTGTTATCAAGAAATTCAATTTAATCTTCTTCTGTTCCTTTTCTCTTTTCTTCTTTATCATGAAAATATTTCAACTCTACCGCGGGATTCCCTTCAACGACTGACTTCGAAATATTATAATTTACCACTATCAAATTATCATTCCCGCTTGTCATCTTGTATTTTAAATGGTACTTCAAAAACACTTTTTGAGATTGGTGAAGGTCGCAAAATTCCAAAGTCTTAAGTCTGTTTAACTTTTTTTAATGAAAGATATTTAGAATACATATTGTCTTTTGGCTCCTTCTTCTTCCAAAAATCAGCGTTGCTGTCGATTTCACTATACCCTGTCATACCAGGGCAGTTTTTTGAAGCAATATAAGACAATTTGGATAGAACATCTATGTAGCCTACATCACTTCATAGTGGATATTTATTTTGGTCCCGATGGTGTCCGCTAGGTTTCACTGCTTTTTATTCAAACAAAAACATTGAGGACAATTGCTTTTGCCAAAAAGATACGAATTCCAGTACAAATTGCTCACCATATGGAATTGAATAGAAAATATGTTAATAAACAAAAAAATTCAGGAAAAATTTCCGCTAAAATAACTTTATATTCGTCAGGCTGGAGTTGATTTTGAATACGGTCAAATCCAATTAAAATAGCTATAATTGAAAATTTTAACAATTTCTATAAAAGGAGAGAGCTTTCTTATTATTTTGTTACAGTCACTTCTGTGACTTGGCAAAGATTTACACTTTAGACCAGCCGCACTGAAAGGAGGGAAATAATTTTCGCAAAGGGTGGTTTTTCGGCTATTTCTCGAGATGACCAAAAGCATCTTTTGGCCAGTACTCTGCAGATGGTAGGCTACAAATGTTTTACTTTGGCAGGGTGGAGGCCGAGTAACCAACGTCAAAAATGCGCTAACTACACTTTTCACGATGTCTACATTGTGGAACAATCCGCTCCATGACCCAGAAAGGTGCGAAAAATCGGAGGATTGGGGAGTGCTGATGTCAGCAAAAATTATTACTGTTTAAAATTTTGGATTTAACCAAATAACCTAAGATTTAAAGTTATAAGTCCGCTGCGAACATTGACAAGTTCGGTGTGCGTGTTACATTTTAATTATTTGTGGTTAAAAACTTTGAACTTCCGCCCTCCTTTGCACTTATTTATGTCCGAGGTTGTAAGGCGTTTGTACATGGGGCGTATCATAAAGCCTTTCTTTTGCGATTATAAAAAATTTGCGATATATCACAGGGAATACAATTTAGTAAGATTCAATCGCGCTCAGTGTCAGCTTATGAAAGGAACATTTAACATACATCCCAATAGCTCAAATAAAGAATAACAATAAGAGAAATTATCAAAAAAAATAAAAAAAATTATTAATTAAACAAGAATGTAGAAGAGCATGTTTTACTGACACATGCAACTTACATTTAGTTTAAGTTACATGTTTGGATTTTATGGGAATAAATAGTGTTATCTTAATGAGTCTTGGTAACATGTTCCTCATTTTTGACAGCGCGGTTCCATACCTCAGGCAATACTTACTTTGCTTAGGTGTTTACAAAATTTATGCCATAAAGTTTGATATTTTTCGCACTTTTCTTCCCACCGTTTCAAATATCAACAAATAAAAAAGCTTACCATGGTGGAATGACGAGAACATCAATGTGAAAATGTGCGAATCAATAGTCATTTAATTTTGGTATTAATATTCCAAGTAGGAGAATATTGAATACATTTGGAAGCAAGACTTGTCAGTAAAACATATGGAACAGACCTACCTCTTTCCATTTTGCTGTGTATACAGTTGTATATAAAGTTAAAAGCTGTGCATTTGAGGTTAGTATCAATAAAACTGTAAGAAAGATCATCTCCTACACTCATGTCAATTACAGCAGTTTCCATGGACATATAATCAACTAAAACCACCGAAAATTAAGACTTGGCACAACAGATAATATTAACAAAAGATAAAAGTCCGATATTGGTTGAATTGTAAAAAGAAAATTTGGTGATAATTTAAAGAAATTGCCCTGGTCATGTTTTCGAAAAGAGCCAATAATGAATGGCTAAAAATAAATACTTACTTGATAAATTCTTTATCTAGATTCTTAGATTACATGTTGCCTTAAATTTAACTTCATATATCTGCGCAAGTCCTCGAACAGAATAATTCTTTATAACAATATTTATCATGTCTTCTTTGTAGCAGTTTAAAGTTAAGGCGTGTTGAGCGAAAGAGTAAGTTAAACCTACGAAAATTCCATTTATGAGATTTATCCATGCAAAAATGTCGTCTCTTTGAATTAATTTCATATCACAGAGGAAAAGGATTAAAATTAGGAAAATTACAGCATATGTAATTTTCTTGTTGTAAAACACAAGGAAAATTTTAGGAGAAAACATTTTAATTGGTTAATGAGAAAAGCATAATTTTTTTAAAGCTTGAAATAATTTTCGATTTTTAATTTTTCCCTTGTGTGATTTTATGACTTTTGTTTACGGCTGAGGCGTGTTATGAGAAGATGCGAATCAAAACAATTTTCACTGTTACAGCAATAACATAAAAAAAACAATCAAAATGAAATGGAAAATCCGAACGTTTTTAAATTAAACTAAAAAAGCCAAAAATAGGCTGTTATAGATAACATTACTAATATGATATATAAACTTTTGTTATTTAAGCCTCATTTCCTTATAACAGTGTGCATACCATCATTCCAGCGTTTTTCTATTAATGTAAAGTTTCACTCAAAAAGTACCGCAAAGCACGTGTCTTTGTTGTTGATTTGTAGTTGATTTAGTTGTTGGGGTTATAGTTCATAAACGCTGAATAAGGCTGTTCAATCTAAGCCTTTAGAATTATTTTAGCATTACGGATTTATCTATAGTATAGTATGAGTAACAGTAGGCGAATTCACGTGAATATTCCCGACGGGTTAATTTACGTGGTCCATGTGGTCCACGTGCTTACGACTATTTTTATAAAATTACCATAAAAATTTTTTGTTATATCTAACGATATCGTAGGCGTTTGTAACATATTGACGTGATGATAGTGACAACGTCATCGAAAGCTTGTCAAAGTAAATATTGATACTTTGTGTAAATCGTGTTTTGTTTACCAATTTGGAAAACCGATAGCAACAGAACTCTGTCCTTTTAAAATCTTGTCAGAAATTATGACACGAGACAAGGGAGCTAAACCTTCTAATATTTTAACGTCAACAGAACTTATTCATATAAATTTCCACTTTCAAAACTCGGGAGATAGCAAATATAAAGGAACTACGTCAAGGATTTTTAATTAGATTCAGGAAATTTTTAAATAAAAGCAGAAAATACTGCCTGATAGGAGTTGAAAAAAAAAAGAATTAGAGGAAAACTACAATCTACAATCCGCATATTTCCCAATTAAAAATTCGTACTGAATAAAGGCTTCTGTTGTGCATTAGATAAAAAAAAAAAAAGCTTGTTGTTTTTCTGTCTCTCAAGCTGGCGGGAAAATGTTAAACATGGTTCAGCCCTTTACTAGACAAAAAGAAGAACAATAAAAATCTTCCGTGCGACCTGAAACAAACTGGACATGCCATCGTAAAAATCTCCTAGTTACTGCGTTGTTCCCCGTGTTAAAAAGAGTACCTTTATATTAAAGCATAATTTTTTGATGCGACATCAAAACAACTAAGTAGCTCAAAGCAAAATGTCTTTTTGTTTCATAGCATAAGATAATACAAGATTTTCCGTGTTTTCCGTAATAGAAAATACCTAATTTTTCCTCTATCGTGCTGTTTAGTTACGAGTACAATGCCCTACATCCCCAGCAAAAATATGGATACAATTTACCTATAATTGTTTTACGTAAAAAAAGCCACGGCTGCCATTCTCAAAGTGTATTTTGGCAATCCAAAGACAGTAGAAAGGGAAGCAGAAGCCATGTTTCATTGAAATAATATGGGTTTTCAAACATAGATGTAATATTACATTTCTAAGAACATTGCTATAGATATATCTTTTTACTCTGATTTATACCCGGGGCTGTTTATACGAGCTATTGTTTGTTCACCCTATAATCCTAATCATAGCTATTAGAGTTCGGTAAGTACTTAACAAAGAGAACTCGACACAAAAAATTGTGTCTTCGCTTCGTAATGTTGATAGTCTATCTTCATAATCTAGCTAGTCAGATTATGAAGAGCTAGGCTCCTTCGACGACCTGACTGATAGTACTAGCCTAGTTAACTAAGCCTTCTCAAGGATATCAAAATTGAGTGTCGCTCATACAAAAGCCTCGAGGCAAACTAATGTCTCGGAGCAAACCCCGCAACTAACCAAGCAACACAAATTAATTAGTCGGATCACACCCAAAATTTAAATTAACCAAATACCTCCTTATTAGCGGTCTGGGAATTAATTATGTTTGTTTGGGTAAGTGCAACCATTCACTCAAAACATCAGAAAGGAGATAATGATTATCGTGTTATGATAACGAATTCATCCAACTGAAGCAAAGTTGTTTGGTACACCTCAAAAACTGAAGAAACTAATGAAACCTTTATGCATGAAATACCGTAATCAAATTGTCAATACAGTTACTCATTATAAGTACCTTGGAACCGAATTGAATACGTCGCTCAACCTCAATGAAGATTTCAACTTGTCATACAAAAAAACGACATCTCGATTACGTCTTCTACCTAAAATTCGACCATTACTCACAGTTAAAGCTGCAAAAGCAATTTACCAGACTATGATTGTACCTGTGATGACATACAGCAAAATAACTAACCTCAACTTGACGTGTACTCAACGAAAAAGGCTTCAGTCGATCGACGACCGTGCACGAAAAATTGTACCATCCTTGAACATTTGTTCGATCGAGAATACCATAAAAAAGAAGTGTTGTCTTCTGGTACGAAAAAGTATAGACAGTATATTATGTGAGAACTTTAATGGTTATTTTGTATTAATGAACCACGGCCATGGCACTAGAAATGCGAATTTGTTGCTACGGCTTCCTGCAATTCGCACGGAGTATGGCCGTCGTGCATTTAAGTTTATGGCAAATAAAATATATAACACTTTGCCAAGAGACATTTCAAACGATAGTAATATAACTAGTTAAAATTATCTGGGTATTTTAAGTAATTTATTTATTCCAAACTTTTTTGCGGTCTATAATTTTGTTCCCTCTTCTTTTTCTTTTGCGACATTTCTACTCACTGTTAATCCATGGCTGTCTAGGCTTTCCTTATTTTCAGTGGCTCTTTTTAACTTTTAACATATCCTTCATATCCTTGTCGTTTGCTTTCACATTTCCAACAGAATCTATTGCGGTTTTAGTTTTTCTCACCCACTTAACCAATTACTTCTATGGCGTGCATACTTTCTCTGTTCCTTACTTTCAGTTAGTTTTTGGCGTGACATTTTTTAAATTGTTGATATTTATATAAAATCATACATATTTTTATTTTTTATTTTTTCCAAACAGGACCCTAATTGATAGCAGTAAAGAATATATTTTTATATGTTATACTGAATAGGTCATCCTGCAAAAACATTATTTTAAATAAAAATAAAAATAAAAAATAAAAATAAAAATAAATAAGTGATAAAGAGGTAGGTTCTTTGCATGCTAACAAAACCTGATTTGGCCGAAACAGGTTTTTGTTTATGTCCAAACATTTTTCGCATCATCCAGGCGTTATTCTATTAATTTGAAAATTTTGATTGGTACAATGTTGAGCATACGCTGTTTCGCAGAGGTCATCCTTTTTTTTGATTTTGATGTTCTGGTACGTTACTAAACGCTCGTTTCCATTCGACTGCATTTTCCACTCCGCGCAAATAGCTCACGATATTTTCTGTTAACGCGTACATACTTTAGAAGCAGTCTAATTCTGCGCATGTGCTCACAAAAAATGTTCGTGAGCTTTTTCCATTATAGAGGAAAATACTTGCATGATTTTAGACTCATGTTAAAGGAGAGTTTGTTGATTAGCCGTAATAAACGCTGAATAAGGCTGTCCAATCTATCCAATTAGAATTACGATTTTATTTTATAAAACTACTTACGTTTACCATACGGTTGGAGTTTTTCTCGCATTTTTGTTAGCTAATCATAACGAAATATGTTTTTTTTTATTTTCATTAATTTAAGGAAGTAAAAAGTTGAACCGTTGTTATTAATGTTCAAACATTTTCGCAATCATATCCACATATTGGATGAACTTTCAGTATTTGGGTTTCACAATTTTTTTATAGTATGTCATAAAGCTACTGGAAATCGAACGTTAGCCTCTTATACTAGGAACGATAGATTCGCCTTTAAATCCTGAAAAATAATGGAGCACCTGGCCTAACCCAACCTCGTTCCCAGCGCCTATTCTCTCTTTTTTATATCAGGACGGTGAGACGAGCATGTACAGTTTTTCTTAATGTAATATTTAATGTGATTTGTTTCAATGAAGCAAAGTTTTATCTATAACCTTGTAAAGCTAAGCGAGCTCAGCGTTTTGCGTTACGGATGTGTACAGCGAGTTTGTTTTAATTCCTCTCATACGCAGCAGAAAAACTGCTCGCATATTGTTCTTGATTGTTTTTCAAATGTATAAATATACAATAATGTTATTTAGGCTGCTGTTTACTTGAAGAAATTCAAGCAGTTTAGTTACATGTGTAATTTACAGAATTGGTTGGCCAGCAGGCACTGGGTTGCAAAACTTGTAGCAAGGGGAACCTTGTTGGAAATACACGAGTTCACAGTTTCGGCTAACCATTGTTTAAATAAATCTTTCTTTTGTTACAACGCTCTTACTGAGAATTGTAAAAAGGTAGTAAACTGTCATGAATTAAGAAGGCTCTGAATATGAAGAAAAGTGAAATATTTTTCTTGTGAACATTTTTAAAAGGAAAAGTTACAATTCCTATACATATGTTTAAGTAGGATAACTGCTAATAACATACTAAATTTTCATGACGTGAGGTTAATTATTTCTTCAGAGAATGAGAAAAATTCAAGTTAAAGCCTTATTAAATTCACTCTGTTTACTTCCTCTTTTTCAATACAGAAAATGAGCGAACAACTTACACTGTTAAAGGGTCCGTTACACGTAGCAAAGTTTGCAATAGCAAATAACATACAAGCAGTTGTGCAAGTTTTTATACTTGCCCAAGTTTTTTCGATTTCAAATAAAAAAAACACGTGCGCTCATTTTAAAAATGGTTTGCGAACAAGAAGACGTTGTTTTAATTCTGGCGCTATCTCTGACAGTAAAAGTGAAGACAAGTCAGTGCAAAAAAAGAAAGCAATGCAAATGTTTTTGGGTGCGACCACGGTTAGACAGACAAACGAAAGGGGCTTGCAATAGCATCCTTAGTGAATTAAGATTACAAGACGCTGAAAATTTCCGCTATTATCACTTTTCTCGGATGTACATATTTTTTATATCAAGCAAATTCTTCGAAATCATTCTACCAAACAATTGTTCTTGGGTTTCGCTTTCATTAGGACTCATCCAATCGCTCTAACGCTTTTAACATAACTCTGTCTGTAAATTTTTTCGTTTATGGTTGAGCGCCGGTGAGTTTCATCATCACCATTCGGATCTTCGTCCACATTGATGTTGGATTCTGTGGCGCGAGGAGTAATATAATCAGATAAGAAGCTATCCATCTCCCCATAAAATGGCCATTGGGGAGTGAAAACCTCATCCGAACCTGCTCCACTTTTCTTTGAAGCTCGGACTTTATGTTTTATTTGACCGTAGTACGATCTCAAACCGACCATTTTCTTTTGTATGTCTTTGACTGGCATTACCAATTCGTTTGAAATCAACTCCAGCGCTATATTCCTTCTTCTCGCATTATGATACCCTGTGTAGTTTGAGTTAAAAAGGCACTCGTGTAGTTGCCACTCTGCAATTAGTTGTCCTACCATATTGTCTGTCCAACTATCAACCTTCTTTTTTTTATTTATTGCCTTCATCTTCAACGAAATATTTTTCACGCACGCCACAAAACTATCCACACCACACTTTAATTTTTTATTCTCATCAATCCGATATCCTATTGGCTCAATTATAATGAAAACAACAATGAAAACAAAAGTCTAAAATCATTTATCGGTTAACATTCCGAACTTGATCGCAACCTATTGTTTATTTGCTATAGCAAACGTCGATTTTTTTAAATCATTTTAAAAAAATCAGAACTTGCGCAAGTTTTTGTACAAATCCATGCGCAATGCATAATAGCAGCTGTTACACATAATATTGCATTGCACAAGTACTTGCACAAGCACTTGTATGTTATTTGCTATTGCAAACTTTGCTACGTGTAACGGACCCTTAAGAGGTGTGTTGGTAACTACAACACTTCGTTGGTTCACTGAGGTGCAGGAACGACTACATAATTTTCAAATAGTAATGAAAGTAGCTAGGCAGAAGTTTACTTCATATTAAGATATTTTATATCTTTTATTAATTTCCGCTGAACTTTAGAATTCTAATTTCCTTTATGAATATTTCTCATTTTCGGAAGAAATAATTAGTCTCACGGCATGAAAATTTTTAGCAGTAACCCTAACCCTACTTAAAACATATGTGAAGGAATTGTAACTTATTTTTTAACATTTTTACAAAAATATTATTCCAGTTTTCTTCATGGTCAAAGCCTTCTTAATTCATAACAGTTTTCTTCCTTTTCTAATTCTCAATATGTGCATTGTAACAAAAGAATAATTTATTTTCGTATATTGTGAACTCACTGCTTGCAATTACATTTAGCAACTGCTATAGAGTTCAAAACGACATGTGTATGAAAAAAAAGGCTTCAAAAATGTTTACTTTAGGAGTCTTCTCATCTTTGCTTTTAAATTTTGTGGCCTTGACAAAAATGCACCCATTCACTGATAAATTCTGCTTTTTCTCTTTGTTAACGACATGTTCTTAAAGCGTCGTATATACAGCTTTTTTTTTTTTTATTTCTTTTTTTTATTTCTGGAAACACACTAGATTACAAAAACAAGGGTTTTTATTTAAATGGAAAGCGTTGAACAGGTTTTAAAATTAAAATTGACAAGTCCAAATGTGATCTAATTTGTCGATTCGTATTATGTATCATGTATCAATGCCTTAATAGTTTAAAAAGTATTGGTAAACAACTTTACCAAAAACAAAGTTTTGTGTAAGAGCAGAAAATGTTATGGAAATAATTTTTTAAGAACTTATTTTAGGCATTCTGGACCAAAATTAGGTTCCCTAATATCGCACTTTTAGAGCTCATCAAAATTATGCTGCTGTTTAAAGAATGCATTTTATTTGTGGTATTATTTTGCTTAGAAAATATTCAAAATATCAAACCAATTGTAAAGATTAATTCAGCATTCTCATCACAAGAGCATTCAACCACAAAAATATATAGCTAATCAAAATATATATTTCTCGCAAATCAATTTTTAGTTTACTGGTATAATTTTAGGTTAACCCTCTGAGCTATTTCTAAAGTTAGAATTGCTTTTAATATTTTCTAAACCTGTTTGTCAAAATTGATATGCTGTCAAAAACGGTGCCTCTGAAAAGGGATCAATCCTGGAACTTAGAAAGTATGATGATAATCAAACTATTTTTGGCTTAATTTCGTCTGAACCAAATCTCAATTCAATATTTTAATTTTTAACGCAGTTATGGGACTTTTAACTGAAAATGAAACTGCTACCTGTTTTGGACTTATTTTGTGATTTTTTCATGTTCACTGCCTTGTATTAAATTAGTATTAAAAGTCTTGAGATAATATATCACAGTGGTGAACTGTTAAATATCTATAGGCATTTAATTTAATTTCATGCTATAACAAAATAGTGCCAGTGTCACCAGAAATTTTAACTCTCCCTAAAACTAACTCCCCAGTCATTAAAAACTAGTTTGACGACCCACTCATTATAATCTAGTGAATACTAACTTGCCAGTTGATATAAACTAGTGAATTAAGACTCCCTAGAATACATATTTGCTAGGTTTAAATGAATCCCTTGGTCGATTGTGACTCTCCTTTAGAAAAGGAAAACATACGCAATTCAATACTGGTAGCTACACTGAGTCTATTTAATCATTGAAACATCTGTTTCACCTGTTTTAATGTTGGTTTATTTGCAATAGCAAAAAAGATAAGTATTACATATTGTTGAAGAGATTTATGATAAATCTTTGAAGGGATTCCTGCCTCAAAAATGATTTTTTTTATATGTCGTGGAGAATAAAAAGTTGTTTATCAAGTCCTTTGGAATTTTTTTAAAACCTTTTTTCGTTCTCAAATTATTCAAGATTTTAAATATTCAAAATCCGGGATGTCATAAGTAAGTTTTAAAAAATGCTGACATCACATTTCTACATATAATTAAAGATGAGGCTATTCTTAAACTACAAAACTTTGCACATGCCAAGATATCATCAAGAGCATAAGTCCACACTGCTTAAAAGTTTTGATATTAAGTAAATTTGCAAGATATCCCAAGTAATAATTTATGCTTACTACCTTATTACATCATCAATGATGATGTCATAAGGTCAGCTGGAAATCTTTGAAGCTTAATATCTTGAGAACGAAAAAAGATTTTTAAAGAATTCCAAAAAACTTGATAAACAACTTTTTATTCTCCACCACATATAAAAAAAATCATTTTTAAGTAATGGCTAATATTTAAAACTCTAAGAGGTATAGAACCTAAAAATTTGGCACGCAGGTGTCTAATAGATAAATATAAAAAATCAGATCGTATAGTAGCCATGCAGTTTCCAAAAAAAAAGAATTAAAAAGAAGGCAGTCAGGGCGGAGTCCGACCCCAAAAATTATTTTATATAATTATAGAAATCAGAAAAAAAATCAAAAATAGGCCATTGCAATGAAGAATAACGTCATATTTTCAAAAAGTATTTCTTATTTTATTGATAAAAGCATCAAGACCCGCACATATCATTAAACTTGTTTCACGTGGACAATATGAAATTGAAGGATGATCCAGCTAAAGAAAAATAAATGACATCATGGACATCAGAAAGACCGTCATTTCGGGGTTCGTTACATTTCAAGTCTGTTTTTTATTCTATTCATAGCATTCATATTCATAGCATTCATATGTATCTCTCCTGACCCTCACTCTGGTAACCACCTGGCAAATCAACATCTCTATAATAATAGCCGTCGTCTGTCTGTTTGTCTGTCTTTTACGGAAACACGAAACGCGATATATAAAGGACGGTCCAACCCGTGGATTTTTCCACGGGTTGACGACTAGTCTATATTATAATACCCGTATACGTGTGTCTGTCTGTCACGCAAAATGGTAATGTACTAAAAATTTTTAATAGACACAAAGTTTCAGTCCTAAATCACATGTCTAACGAAATTTATGCTTAGTCAAAAAGACCGCAATCATTTTCTCCCTTGATGTTGTTTGTTGCTATGAAGAAATTGTCGACCTATCGAAAGTCTTTTTTTTGTAACTTTGACAGTCAAGCAGAAACAAAAATCATGTATAGCTACATTCATTGAAAATATGTTATAATTTGCTTTGAAATTTGCTGAAGAGGGAAAGTTTGCATCTGTTTTAATTAAAAAAAATATTTTTTTGAAGGAAAGAAGTAACTTTATCAATTTGTTTCTGCATTTTTTCTATGGAGTTCGATTTATCGCGTGTATTTTGGTTCAGGGAACCGTTAAAATAATTCGGCTTAGCGAATATTCGAATTATCGGAGGTTCGAGTTATTCTTATGAGAAAGTATTAGCGGAAGTTCGGGGTGAATTTTAAGACAATTCTGGTTACTGAAAGTTCAAGTATTAAGATTATACTGTATTATCTATTTCACAGAATGTTTGAACACGTGGCACGTTTTGTAAAAAACGACCGGAACGATCCTTCTTGCTTGGCATTTAAGATGAGAATAGGATTGATATCTTAGAAAGTTGTCTGGTTGAGCGATTGCTGTACCTACACAACTTTCGTTGGAAACTATTTTGAGAGAATTGCCACTATATTTTGTCTCGGATTGTAGACCATATTCTACGTTGCCACACTATCAAATCGTTTCTTCTAGCTAGCAAAATAACTTTCTCGCATTTTTTTTTCATTGGTATGTTTCTGCTGCTCTGTTGTCTGTTAAGCCTTCTGTTTTATAGGACAGGGATAGAAAAACTTTAATATTAGCACAATATTTTTTTCTAACTATAAACATTTTCACATACTGATTTGCGTTTGATTCAATCTCCAAAATATATACTTTCACTGATATTTAGTCCTAAAATATTGATTTATTTGCGGCGTTTACAAAAACATAGCTTTTTCAAAATTTCATTATTTTTGTTAATATTATATCTGACTTTGTTTTGCAGAGAAGCAATAATGTACAAATATAAAAATGCCAAAAATCTATTTTTTTAAAATTATTAAGTCTGAATCAAACGAACAAAAATGGTTTAAGAAAAAGGCCAACTAAAATCCTATGTAAAGGTAATTGTGTCTGGTCATTCTGCATATGGCTTGTGTCCAAGTTGACTGCTATGGTGGAGATAAGTTTTGTTTATATCCAGTGATGTCTCATCGAGTGAATCATCCACATGACGCTAGTCGAACCCCTCCTATCGTATGCTTCTTTAAATGCTGCCGAAAAATGCTCAATCGCATCCGCTTCATCTTTTTGCAAAGCCAAGGAGTCCCTGATATAATCCAAATCTTCTGGTTGCTTTAATTCGGGAATGCCGGTTGATAATAACATTGCGAAAACTGTTATGATTAAATTTCCATGACTTCGTAACGTTTTAAATGCTTCTATACACATTTTTCGAAAACTATAAAAAAATGAAATAAATAAAAGTCACAGTCTGGTACCCTTGTAATTCCTTCAGATAAAAAAAATACCTCCTTTAATCGCCTTCAACTTTTGGCAGCTTTCCCTGATTTGCAGTTTGTTTGCATAACGTCGTAATTTTCACAGGAAAAGTTAAAGTCTTGACTATATCAAACTTAAAAGCAACTAGTCATATTTCTTTTCATTGAGCAGATAAAGCTAGAAGATAAAAATAACCTACTTGTCAAAATTTTCCCTTCTCGATATATTTTTGTTAGTTCTCTCGATAATGTAAATAAATTCATCTGGTAGCAAAAACTTCACCCTTTCTCTACGGACACCAAACTTTGTCTTAAAATTGCCCAAGAAGTGTCCAAAATCAATGTGGAATAACTACAAGAGAATAAGAATAAGTCGCTATAATGATTGATTCATATCATGAGGGTAAAAATAAAGAAGGAGATTGAACTCTTTTGTTTCCATTGAAATCATCCGTGATGCGATCGGTTGCAAACCTATTCATGTTGTTTTTTTAAATTTTGCCGCGTGTCAGTTTCAGTAAATTTCATTGGTAGAGAAAACAATCGATGTGTTAATAAGGTATAACGTTACGTAATTGATTAGCGGTTCAAACGGTATTTCTGTTCAAAATGGCTAATATGCTTTTTGTGTGTCAACAAGAAAAAATACTGGAAATAGGTCTAAACAAAAATTATAATAACTTTTGGATCTATTTATGAAATTACAATATTTAAAAAGAAAAATGACTTTAACATATTTTGCTTTATACAGAAGGTTAAAAAAACTGGTTAAACAGCTAATTTAATGAATATCGAAGATAATTGAAAGTTGTTATCACTACTCACTTTTTCCCTGGAGAAAAACAACTCAACAGCTCCAGAATAGTCGTGTTTTGTCTGAAAATCCTTTTACATATTACGTAATGGTTTTTTGTAATAATCCAGTGAAATGCACATAGTGTATGGATATCAAAGGGACGCGCAGTGAGATGAGCTCAATCTCCTTTTCTACTTCTACCTCCATGTACATATATATATGGATCGAGTACCTGCAAATCAACTACAGACATGCATCATCAAATATCCCTTGCTATAACGTTACTCACCTGGCCTGTGTCGTACTTCATCATGACATTATCATTATGCCGATCACCAATGCCTAACGCATATGTTGCGATACTGTAACCAATGAGAGACCGAGTAAAGTTGGAAACACAGTCTGCCAGAGTTCTGAAGAAAGCAACATCAACGTTTTAGAACATTACAGTGAAGGAAAGAAAAAGGAAAAAGGATAGTACATAGTGCCCTGTAAGGTGGTTTAAAGGCAGCTTTATAAAGGCAAAATTTTGACTAGAGAAGAAGTTATAAAAAAATTTTGTTTTTCTATTAATTTCAGCAATTTACGTGTATATATACAGATGTAGATAAAGTACCATTTCGTGATCAAATCAGAAAACAAATTCACTACTGCTTTCTTATTTGCCATCGTCCACATTGGGCATTAAAAGGAGGATAAAAGAGATAATAATTATCTCTGTTTATTCCACATATTCGTTGCTATCTAACCCTTCAGAGCTGGAAGTAAAACCACTCTATGGACGATAGCCATCATTGGTTTGAACTTGAAAGATGTAAGTAAATCTCTACTATGTGATCTTCAGTGCAACTGCTGCTAAAAGATGCTGACGAAAACTTAGATGACATCTTAATATTTTTACTTACTCTTCATTGTTGCATTTATTTGAAATCCATGTGTACAAAGATGAGTTGGACAAAACACCAAACCTTCCATGTCTGGCTTGAATGCGTGCAAGCGTTTCGGACTGCGTCACCACTTCAATCATGCCGATCTGATATCCAGTTGAGAGGCATTTGTAAGGAATCAAACCATAATCCAGATTGGATTTTCTCCAAACATTCTCCATTAATCGAAGCGATAGAAGAGTCAACATGTCTTGGCGTAGATCTAAACGAAGACGTATCATTAGGATGGGTATAGCATTGCCATAACTGTCTAATGACGATATGTAGTGTGACATTTATTGTATTTTTTAGCGGTATTACGAAGGTTACAGCTATCGTTCCAGAAAAGAAATACAGGAGTGGGCAAAGGAAGGCTTATTAATTGATAACGCACATGTTGATACTTACTCCAAGGAGATTATATTTAAGGGTAGGTCAATTTTAAACTTTTCTTGATTTTGCAAAAGTTTCCTAATTACCTATGCCAGATCAGGAATGTTTTATAGGGATTTAAAAAGTTGATTTTTCGGGTCATTTAACCTTATGAATTGAAATCTGACACTGTTGCTTACCGTCACCATTTTTAAAGATGATGTAAATATCTTCAGCACCTTCATCCATGTTTTCAAAGACTAACCATAATGGTTTCTTTGCTGAATCCATATGCTTGCATTTTTCCACTCTAAATTCGTGTAATTAATTAACTCTTGCTTGATTGGGTAAAAAAACTAAATCTTAGTTGTTTCAGACGACTTTTAGTGCTAATAGGATTGATAAATTTTTCACCAACAGTTTGATATCTTCAAAAGCTTGGTCACGATTTTTTTCCAGAATCGCATTCTTCAACATGAAAATATTAGTTCGTATGAAGTTTCCACTTAATGTGAGAATTGAAAGTTTGCTCAGCATATTCGAGAAATTTTGATATGCTTGCAAGAAAACTTGTATACGATCTGAAGAAAATATTGATTGTGACAATAACATCACAAGATAATGCGTCATCTGCATGCTCTGATCAAACTAATTTCTTCATATATCGAAGCTTATCTTTAAAAACTTTAAAGAGAAAAAATAACATACTTAAGCTTTTTTAAGTGCATGCTAGGATCCAAAGGTGATATCACACCTGAGAATGCTTTTACATAAGCTGGTTGGTTGAAGAGATTACGCAGTTGATTGTCCCTTTGTTTCTAGAAATAGAAAGATGTATAAGTAAAAACATAATAGTAAAGGACAGGTACATTTGTTTTGTTTTTCTCTTTTTGTTTATTTTCCTTTGAACAACTAAAATAGCCATTCTTGATGCCAGAACAGACATTATTGGACCAGTAATATTTCTTTTGTGGGCGTAAATGAGACATGACGATAACGTGGTATCATTCACTCCATCCATGAAGTCATGGGTGCAAATTAAACAACAGTATGCCAGCAGAAACAGATAATTTTTAAGTCAAGAATCTTGTCTTGATTAGAACGAGTTGAAACAAATATCATTGAAAAGCACAAATGATGAACACATTTTGGAAACAGGATGTAAAAGGAATATTGTTAAACACCTACCCCGTCATGACGGCTAAGACATTGAAAAATATATTGCAAAATTCTTATGTTGAGGTACTAACGGAAGAAAAAGCATCAGAGCTGCTATCAGTTGCAATGTCGATATCGATTGTTGTTTGAGAATACAATACATTCAATCATACATTTACTGCAAAATGCAAGAACAAGAAACCTCACAAAGATTCTGAAGAACAACCAGATATGCTGTTTTGTTGAGTATCACTTACCGCGTCGTCTTTGTTGGCTTGAAGAATTTCCGTTATAGTTTTTAACTTATTGATTGCTTCCATCTAAAAACAAAAGTAACAAGTTCAAATTAGCTTTCCAGTCAAAATTGCAACTTTCCTTTTTCGCTAACACAAACTTCATAAAACAGTCCATAGGGATGATTTTTATACCAAAAGATGATAGCAGAAATTAACGTGATTAACATTATTGCATTCATTCATATATTTTACCTGTCTCAAAAGAGTATCTATATGACTGACTGCTCCAATGCAATAGAACTCTAGTAGAATGCCAAACAGTAGTGAACAATCATGGTTTCTCAACTCAGCCCTAAAATTAATAATACACAAAATAATCTTCCAAGAATAATCCTTTCTTTCAAGTTTGCAAGTCAATACTCCTTTTTCAAAAGCATGTTAGGATGAATTTTTGTTATGTACATTTGTTTAGTGTCGTGAATGGTGATCTGACCAGAGCGCAGCAGATACCAATTTTTTAAAGCGGGGAAATTGTGAGATTGCAACCTTCTAGATTGGATAAGCATCCTCTGCACAACTCCTTTATTTTAACCATTACTTTTGGGGGGATGGCACTCGGTTTTTTGGCTGCTACTGTCATTGTATTGAGCTTTCCCAAACCAGTGGTTAAGGATCGTTAGCTTACTTACTTTAAATGCCAAAATAAATAATGACCAATTCTTTTATTATTCAATGCTCTGCCAAGTAGAAATCGTCCCAGTGGTGAATGCAAATATGATTCATATTTCAACGCCTTGAAAGTAAACAACACTTTTAATTTACCAAAAAAAAGATTTTTACTAACACTGCCATTATTTAAAAAGGTTGAAAATCATCAGAAAATAAAGCAACATATCGCTAGAAACTTTTGATGGTAATAAAGTAAATGGCGAAGGGCAACGAACGAACAGCTCATGTTTCACCATGACATTTTTTTATACCGAGTGGTTACATAAGGCTGTGTTTTTTTCTTTTTAAATCTTGTCTGATAATTTTATCGATGAGTCGTACCTGAACGAGCTGTAACAAGTACATTTCCAATTCTCCGTCGCTAAAATTAATAATGTGCCTTGGTTAGCTTTAGAGAGAATAAAAAGGAAATAAAAACACTTAAAAATCAAATTCATATAGATATTTTAATTTT
Source organism: Hydractinia echinata (assembly GCA_030067915.1). Lineage (NCBI taxonomy): Eukaryota > Metazoa > Cnidaria > Hydrozoa > Anthoathecata > Hydractiniidae > Hydractinia > Hydractinia echinata. Next base: position 192,734 of record JASGCC010000088.1, read on the forward strand.
CATTACTGATATCTACCTTAAGTTTTCGAGCACGCGAACTGCAAGTTCTCGCACTTTGTCATCAGGAAAACTGTAATCAAGCAAGTCCAATGCTGTTTCGACTTGCAATGCTTGTATCTTCCAATTTTGTAGAAGGACGTACAACTAAATAACATATTCCTATTAATAGTTAGAGGAATTACTTAGATTTGTCTGTCTAAAAGTTGTGAGTTTGTTTAACTTAATTATGTGTTATTTATTTATTTGCTAACTCTTAAACTGCTTAGTAATTGTGTCCTAACCTCATTTTTAAATGCGCTAAAAAGCGAGTTTTACGTTATTCGTAAGTGCGCCAAGTGCATTAGCTAACTTAAACTGTGTAAGGATTCCCTATTTTTTTTCTGGTAAATAACTCCACAAGCTATACGAAACAGATGGTCCACCTCTGTTCCACATTAAGAATTGCTCTATGAAATATGTCGCACGGTTCTGCAAGACAGCTTTTATTTAAAAAATTAAAAATTAGAAGGATCTGATTTCTAACCTGGGCAACTTCTTCTTTTCTATTCCACTTTACACTTTGTAATAGTTTCGGCAAAGATTCTGGATAATCGCTTCGGCATACCTTTCTAAATATATATTTCTAATGTATCATATAACATCGATATTTTTTTGCAAGAACTTCATGTGTAGTCATTGTTTTTTACCTGAATTGCCACAATAATTCCTTCTCTTCATCAAACAGTGATGCTAATATATCTTTCTTGATAATTTCCTCAATATGAGACAACTGCTGTCTCGACGCTGTTGGATTTTGCACACTTGCTCTCGCAGCAGCGCATTGAGCTAACTCAATGATCTCTTCCTCCATAGGATACGCCACCTGATTGCTAAACTTCATGCAGTTAATAACAATACAGGGTCCTCCTTCGTTTTCACTTGATGCTACAGTCCCAAGAGGATTTAATAAACCAATTTCAGAGTCAAGTTTTCCGTAATTGAACCAACAATACAAGCGGGCCATTCCTGATCGAAGGCAACTTTTAAAATCCATAGCTGTAACATTTACCCAGGCAATAATCGTCTAAACAATAAATATGTATAGTCTTTATGAGAAGACTAGTTGTTTAAACCCGTAAAATAATCCTCCAAAAAAGGATTTTTAATTTTTTTGTGCCCTCTGTCATGTTGTTAATTTCATTAAAAATAGAGCGTTTTAAAACAAACAACAATTACATTACCGTACATTAATTTAACATTCCCTGCATCTTTAAAGTCTGGCACAGTAAATTCACATTAGCATACAATACAAATTCCAGCTGATTAAATCATTTTATTTAATCACATTTATCTGTTTTAGCCAATTAAAAATGTAAATAAAAGTTTTTTAAAATACAGATAGGTGTTTTTAAAAAAAATTGTATAAAATATAATCGACTTTGTATTGTATATTGTATAAAATATAATAGACTTTTCATGTCGTAGATAGAAACAGTTGGTGTATTAATTTGAAAGACTAGTTGAATGACCCTCGGAAATATATATTTTTACGTCATGAAAAAACCAATAATAGTCTCAAGTAAAGAAAATATGATATCCACAAATTTTACCTTTTTCGCTTGTCCTCTTTTCCTTCCGACTATGCTAAAACATAGTTTGGCCATTCTTGGTAGTTCAGATACAGGTATGTCAAATTCTAAAAATTCTTTCCATTGCGGATTTACACCAGATTGTATAGATGTTTTTCTTTGTTCGCACATCTCTTCCGTACCATGATAAATACCGCATACCACCTCTTTCTAAGCAAAAAGCAAGTTTCAATTCTTAAATTACTTTGTAACAAATGAAATTAGACAGCACATACTTTATAAGAAAGGGGCGTAGCCAAGTGAGGAAGCGCAGGGAGCAATCACCTTTCAAAAAAGGAATATACCAAACACAAAAGGTCCATTTTAGACTAAACATGGTTGTTTTATGCACTTTATAGGTTATTTTCATCATTTCCAACACAATTTTGTACGTTAGTCTGAAGATCGGAATTGTATTTTAGCAAATCTAAAGGGCTAAAAGTTTTCTGCTCAATAGCACCCAACTATGGTTGCGTCTCCTTAGTCACAATGCGAAAAATGTCCTTAAATTTGCAACTTCGTTCTTTAAAGAGAACATCTTTGGCTACGACCCTGCTATAAGAACATAACAACATTTTTAGCTAGGAATTATATACACAAAGAACATTCACATTTCCACAAAGTCGCTTTTGATAAAACGATTTTGTATCACGTTGAAGACAGCTCGACTTCCATAATTGGTGTACATATGGACAGCCGCGACAATCTAAAGTACGTACCATCATTGCTGGACTGTTCACATTTAAGGCACAAATGATTTTGATCTTCAATTTGGTGGATGGGCTAAGATTCCACAAAGAAATTGATCTCTGTTTCTTGGGTGGGATGACTGGCGGTCTAACTGGTGTTCTTCCTATCGCAAAGGGTTCAACAGCCATATCAGTTTTTCTGACAAGTTGCAGTTTTATTGGTTTGTTCCACAGCAAACATTGTTGAATGTACTATAAAACAACAAATATTATAGTTGTTAACCATTCTGTTGTCAAACCTGTGAATAAAAGTCAATTGTTTGATTTTTAAATTTTGGGCGTAGAAATGATGTGTCTTGCTGTAATAATTTTCGCAAAACATTTTTTGAGTGTATTCTATGATACTGCGAATTAAAGTTGGATTTGTTTTTCTTTGGCTACAGACTAAAGAAATACAAAAAATCACATTTGCAGGTCTTATTAATTGTTTGCTAAGTCAAATGTTTTCCAAAGCTCAGGAACATTTAGTTCTACTTAATGTAATGCACATTGTGATAACAAAATATATAATTCAGTTACCTTGTACTGAAATAAGGACTTTTCACCATAAATCTCCTGTCCATCCACTTGTACAACGTAACCCAGGAAAAAGTTCAGACAACCAAACACGCGTAGTACGTAATCATTGTAGGTTTCAACTGAAGCTCTAGATGATGTGTTATCTTTCTTGGTAAGCGCCATCTTTAGTAACTCTTTTGGATACGTCTTATAAGGTACGTTGAATGTAAAACTAGTTTTTGTAGCTACACTCACAGATACTTTTAAATGCCAGTTTGTAAAAACTAATCGTTTCTTTAACGTCTCGGACGGTTGATCTTCTTCGTCATACTCAGGAGGATATGTATAAATTGCTCTCCTCTCCCAAGTCGTACTTCTTCTCTGTGAAGATATATTTTTGCAAAATTCTGAATAACGGTTCCGGAAATCATTAACCTCTTCGTTCTTTGCTGTTCCTTTAGTTCCACCCACTAGCATGCTAATTTTTGAATTTAAAACTTTTTCCAAGTCATCTCCTAGTCTAGGAACTATTTTTAAGTATGGTCGCACGGGTTTGATATCAAACAAAGAGACATTCTCGTCTATCAATTCCTCTGTGCCGCCTTTACTAACCACTTCAAACACGTAATGATCTGGAGATTTCAGTAAGTGAAACAACGCATACCTCTCTGCTTCTTGCCAAAGTACTGCTTTAATTCGTGCTAGGACTGTGTCTGCTTTGATCAGTGGAAGAGATACACATATTCCATTTGGTAAAAAACATTCCACATTGATTTTTGATGTTGGTTCCTTGCCATGCCAAAAGTTGTATTTTGACAAGAAGGTCATTTTCTCTGTGGTTAGTACATGTGTTTAGACATTTGAATTATTTCACCTAAATTAAATATAAGAGTGTAAGAAAAGAGTTGTAGATTCTATTATTGACTTTCATGGTCACCCGACAGATGTTTATATCTTAGTCAAAACCTTTATATCTGAACTTTTAATTTGTTCGTCTATCCTCCTAATTGTTATCGAGATTTTAAGTATATCTGAAAAAAATCTCACAGTTGTTGCGTAATTAAAATAAAATTCATTTGAGCTAAATTATAGATCTCATATAAGACATTTTAAGTAGATAAAAATCGTTGCTGTTTGGTTTTTGTATTATGTGCTGCTGATCTAATTACCTAGACAATTAAAATGTCGTCTATGCATAATAAAACCTATTTAATATCTTTCCAAAACTGATATCTATCTAGTTTCATACTCTATCGCGTTTTAAGATCAGAGCTTTTCTATAATAATAGATGTTCGTGCATCGAAAGCAAGTGGTGCTACAGAAGACACGAACTTCGTTTAATATGCACGAATTATCGACGTGGAAAACGCGTACAACGGGTGAATACGCATTCCCATGTAGTATACAAGCAACTGCTTAAGCATGTTTTATTAAGTTTTTTTATATAAACAACAATTTTTTTTGCTGATGTTACTTTCTTGTTAGCTATTTTCTTGGGAAATATTCACGCATTTGTTTGCTTCATGAGGCTAATTTGCCAGTTATAATCAAACTTGAAGTTTAATCGCGTTTTGCGTATGAGACTTGAACTTTTAAAACAAGAAAGTTTAGTAGACTAATTTTGTTTCTACAATCCCTGTTTTTATCTTTACTTGCTCACCCTGACTGGCTGTTGCTTACAAGTTGGGATTTTAAAGAATTTAAACCTGATGTGACTTATAAGAAGTTGTTATAAAAAAAGAGTATGACTGAAGATGTGACTAGAATAATTTTTTTATTTTTACTGTGTGAATTTGTCATTCTTGAGTTGAATTTAACTTGACTTTTTATCACGTAAGATGTTATGTTATTTGGTTTGGTTGTCTTTTTCCTGCTTAGGACTTCACCGAAACGTATGTCGTGGATACCTCTCTAATACATGCATATTGATTTAAACTTTGTCAAAGTCAGCATCCTTTTGATTGTATTTTTTTTTCACCCCAAACAAAAAGACGACGACAAAAATAAAGTAAACCTTTGCACACAGAATGGAATGGCTTTGCCGAGAAAGATTCAGTGGGTGATGTAATTCATATTTTATAATATCGATTCAATCGTACTGCACACTGTTGTCCTTACCTTTTACAAAATGTTAGAGCTGCTTCGGTACTGTTCACTTCTGCAAAAGATATCTTAAACCTTTCATAACAAAAGCTTAATAAGCACATGAAGAACAGAAGAGTTGAAGATAAAGGAAAACGGACGTTGCTTGGGACTTTTGTTGCCTATTAAAGTAAAGATGTCTTGTATTGTGAATAGGTCGTTAAAAGCTTATAAATAAATATATTTTTACACCTTGGAAAAAAGAATAAATACAATTCATAACATCATTAACTTACTAACTTGAACACAACATTATTAAACATTCTTAACTTTATAAAGGGTAGGAACATTACTTTTTTTAGAAACACATGTAAAATTGTTCAGCAAACAAGTATATGTGCTTTATGTGTTGTAAAATTCGACATCAGCAAATCTTAAAGTTGTTTCTTCTAAGAAAAAACACATTACAAATTTTTTTTTAAGTGAGAGAAATATACATTTAAAAAGTTTGCCACAGAAAGGCAGGAAAAAACGAGAATATTTTACGCTAATAAAAACAGCATGTATCTCCTCCAACGCGTTCGTTCATATGAAATACATATTTAAATCGTTTGATACAAAAGAACGGTAATTAACGTTTCCAGTTGATGATAGTAATAATAGATTTTTTACTTTGAACATAATTAAATTTCTTTTAAATCAGAAGCAGACATATAACTTGAGGTTTCTATCGCATAGTATAACGAAACAGACTAACAGTGAAAAAAATTCCAAACTGGCCTCAATTCTATACGTAGTCTCGTTTTCGTATTGAATTCATGAATAGGAGTATTGATGCTTTAGTTAGCTTAATGAACGCAATTAAGCCAAGCCGATGGTGATCAAATTGTAAAAATTAAAATACCGTATTTCTTCTTTTTAGCGCCTCCCTGTTTCAAGCGCCCCCTCTAATAATCTCTTAAAGTTTGAACTAACTTTATAAGCGCCCCCTGAACTAAGTGCCCCAGGCGTTCATAAGAGGTACGATATATGCAACATACCGTAAAAAATGAGTATTGTTTTTACACCTTTCACAATTTGTAGTGATTTTTAAAATAATTTTATAACCGCTTCCTTTTTTAAACCCCCCTTAATAACCGCCCCCTACATTTCGAAAAAATTAATGACCTCCCGGGCGGTTAATACAGGAAATACGGTAATTAACAAATAGATAATCAAATCTAAAAGTTTAATTAACGAGTTTTTTTTATATTGACAAGTTAGCTATCCATTACAATATGACAAATAAACTTTTTCCATATATATTTTGCCGTAGATGAAACCGAGGCTGTGTTTTCAAGAGCGAGGCAAGTGTTGAGTATTTTGTAAACAAACAGTTGCTGATATTGAAACGGTCGCTTCGACCTCAATTTCAAGTTATTTTTGAAATTATTTGTAGGCTATTTTTTTATTTACTTTTTCTTTTTTTCCAACTATGGTCTTTTATATTGCTTTAAAGGTTAAAACAAGTTATTTCTAGCTAATTTGGCAAAAAGTCTAATATCAAAAGTAGATTTAAACTTTCAAACTTACGTTATTTTTGTTACTACAATCTTGGTCAAAATATTTTAAAACAAGTAATTGCGTAGGTTATTTCTATATTAGATTCACATATTTTGAACTTGTCAAAATTCACTTGTCAATGTTAAGAGCTGACTCAGTCCAAACTCTTAAGATGTATTAATTGTTGCTGACGTCAGCATGGCCATTTTTTGAATGTGACTAGCAACATGTCAAAGCTGTCTGTCTGGCCTACGTGTGTGCAAAAGTAGCGACTTTGCAGCCTGCCGGCTACAGCGCATTGACTGTTTGATACTTTTGTCCATATTTTTAAAATGAGGAAAAAAAAACTGCCTTCGTCTCAATATTTTTGTTCAAGATTGTAGTTCTAGCTCTGTACAGCTGCAGATTTGCAAATATCTTACAAGCAACTTCACATGCGAAAAAAAGAAAGTAAGCAGTTCCAATGGCAAAAAAAGTAAGAAAAAATCTATTCAGCCCAACTACATGGGATTTGAGAGAAAGTACATGAATTAGAGAGCTGCATTTTTTTGTCTAAACTCGCTATTTAATGTGGAAAGAGACGTCCATAATAAGGCCGTGCCAAAAGGTTCGTTTCTTTCTTTCTTTTCTTATCATGGCAGCCACTTCACCTTGTACAACGCTATCTATGTTGAACACAAATACGGCTGTCTTATTTTAGAAGCATCGTGACAGAAAAATGTCAGTTTAAACTAAACCATTTTCGCCTAGGAATATTGATGAACGGTACTAACATTAGAGTGTAAATTGCGACGAAAGAAGATCGGCGTTAAGGCGTCGAATCGATCGAATGGATTCTCGTCGATTAACAAAAAGTTACAAGCAACCCTACTTTCATATTTAGATGAAATCTTTGAGTGCAGCATACAAACCATTGCTTTTATTTTTTTATTCGTTTTCTAAATACACGTTTTATGATAATATACAAGATGAAATTAGTCAAAAAGTTTAAAATATCCGAAGAATATGCTCTTGAAATTTTGCTTGCATCCTATCATTGATGTAAAATGTCTTTTCACTGGTTTCATTTGAAGTATTTTTCTCCCCCACAAAATCTAGTTGTCAGTCTGTCAGATGAATGAGGCTGCTTAAACAACAGCACCTTAGGGATAAATTTAACACCAGTTTACACCAGTTTACACCAGTTTACACCAGTTTACACCAGTTTAAACGGCACTGTCAGATTCTTCAATCTTAACTTTGCTCAGAATATGCTAAGAGTATATCGGAATGATTTTCCCCAAAAGTTAAGAATATTCATGTTGAAACGAAAAACACACTTTTCTTAAAAGAAAATTGTTGTGTTACACACAACAATTTTTGTTATCATTACAATATATTGTTTATATATATAAAGATATAAATAACCTAACCAAATATGGTAGCTAATTTAACGTCAGCATATACACTTTCCCAAAAGAATAATTAAAATTTTTTAAGAATATAATTTCACAAAGATGTTTGTTTGGTTCTGATTCCTCGCTGTAAATTATCAACCTTGATCCTATAGTCGTCAGGATTTTTAATTGAATTTGTATACTCTTCCCTTCTGCAAAAATAATATTCATGAAAATGATGACTTAGTGACATAATTTATGCTGGTCTTAGAGTTAGTTTTGACAGAAAACAAAGGCAATAAACGCAAAAATAAATTGCAAAGAAAGAACGTTTACAATAGCTATGTATTTTTACTAAATTCAACCAGGAGCGAAAAAAGAAATTAACATTATTGATTAAAGCAAAGTTAACACCCAGTCTTCATTCAAGCGAATATTTCTTTTGAAAAAATCATGTTCTGCATCCGCCTAATTACACCCTGATTACTTGAATTTTGTTTAATGAAGCGTGACTGTCGCCACTGGCAACTTCTTTAACATCTTTCATGCATATCATGACATTCAAACACTCCATAAATTTATCGTTTTTTAGAATATAAATGATCGGGTTTAAGCAGGAATTTACTTGCAGAAATAGAGTAGCAAAGAGGTACAACAGATTATGAGCTGTTATATTCATAAATGGATGAAAATCGTTGATCAAATCCAACACGATCCAGGTTACCATAGGGATGAAGCAAACTACATAACACGAAATCAACAAGGTGACGGCATGTGCCAGTTTCAAGTGAAGCATATCGTCAGTAACTTCAGCTTCAATTGAATTACCCTTTGCATCAATATGAAGTGTGGTTCTCTTTTGTTCCAACAAAGCCTTTCGTTTGCACGTGACTGCCTTAGTTATGTAATAATAGCTAGTTGCAAGGATAATAAATGTGCTTAATATTATCAAGCAAACAATGATCAAATAGGCATGCACAAAGGTCATACGTAGGATAGGAACAAGACTAGGAATCACCCAAGCAGCACTAACGAGACATACAAACTTCCTTTTTGTCATGTGTAAATTGTAATCGTTTAATTTCGTCAGTAAAACATGCCTGTCGTATGCAATGATCCCGAGAGTAAATACAGATGCACCAATTAAAATGGTTGATAAGTACACCCGGACTAAATCTAACGTGCAATTTTCAGTTGAAGCAATTAATTGCCACACTGTTATTGGACCCACTATGATACCAGCAAGCAGATCTGAGACAGCCAAAGATGTTAATATTTTGTTTGTAATTGATTTGTCTGGTGACATTCGCAAAATTGTGAGAGCCACAACATTGCCAATAATGGTAGCCAATGAAAGAAAGATCATGACAACACCAAAAATGGTATTGACGGTTGGATCAATGTAGGATAAAATTGGTGGACACATGTTGACAAGGACTGTTTGATTCTTCACCTAAAAAACAAGGTTTTAATACTTAAAATTAAAGTAAGATCGAAAAAACTTCTTTTAAATATATTGTTCATGGAAAAAATCTTGAAACTAAAATTTGTCTTGCGAAACAAGTATACGCGTAACAAAACATTTTAACTATTGGAAAAAAGTACTTTTATTAGATAAAGCTTTTCTCCATATCATACATACAACATGACTACGAAACAAGAAATGTGTTGCCTTACCTATTCTTGGTACTTGTTTCTTTACACAACAGTAATAAACTGGACTGCGCCTCTAGGTTGCACTTTATATACTGAAACACTTGATCATTACGTAGAGGATGTGTGATACTGAAAACTTGTTGTTCTTGTGTGAAAACAAACAGAGGTCGACATAATTTCCTTGCACCGGAAAATTACTTGAATCTAATGGGGTCAAGACATACGGACATGGTCGATCAATAAAAAATTCATAATTACAAAAAACAACAATTCGCAAGTTTCTTTTGTTTCTTAATCAAAAAAATTGAAGGTGGTAGGTTGCTGAAGTATTACCTTTTCTGATACAGTGCATTGAATGCACAGTTGACACACGTTCTAATATGATCGCATTACGAAGCAGCCCACATAGCGGACTGTGAGGGCCTGGTAAATTAGGAAAAGTCGTCTTGCTGACGTCAGCAAACGTCATTTGAGACTGCGAGTCCAATCAATTAATTCAGGAGCTGTTATTGCGTTTAAGACGATTTTAAGATTATATTTGAAATTTGTGTCCACAAATACTTTGACTAAGGGGCTGTTCATATGGGAAATATTTCCCTCGGGAACCGGGTATTTCAGCATGATATCAAGTCGAGATCTCGGGTTGTTAACAAACTTTTAACAAAATTTAGTTGCGTTCATATAAGAAAAAACACTTACCCGCCTACCGAGATCTCGGATGCGCATGATCGAGATCTCGGTAAGCGGGTAATGCATTTTCTCATATGAACAGAAGTTTCCTCGGTAGGCGAGATAAATTTATGTCGATTCGGCATAATTTTCAAAAATAAACAATAGATTCTTATCACAATAAACAATAGAAACTTATCACATGGTATTTTCTCACCCGAGGAAAAGTTTTCTCGCCCATGCCATATGAACAGAAAGTAAAAATTATATCATGCTGAAATATTTCCCTGCTAACCGAGGAAATATTTCCCATATGAACAGCCCCTAAAGTTGCAAATGAAATGCTAATGTATTAGCTACATTTAACTATTTTTTTTTCAATACAATTTTCTGGATATGAATCATCGACTGAAAAATACTAAAGCTAGAAAAGAGTTTCGGATTGTCGATCTTTTGTCAAATTTTGCAGGTTTCAAATTTTAACTAAATCTAGAACAAATGATTTAAATTGATTCGATTTTTTTCTGGTGCTTGATTAACTTTCACCTTATCATCGGTAATTACTTGATCTCACATTATTGCAATTAGATGCGCCTGTCAGGATGAATCTTGAAAGTTTTTGTGTTTATTACGCCGCATAAAATGTTGCAATAAGCGCCAATCAATTGGCAACGGAAACTCGTCAAGCTAAGCTTGCAAGGTTATTATGCAATCATTCATGTTCCCATAAAACAAGTATACAATAATGCAGCATTTTAAAATGAGAAAACATTTCTTAAATTCCAAACAATGAATGAAACAAACCACGTTCTGGTATGGCAGTAGAATCTTCATTAGCAACTGTGCAGTAAATATTTCAGAATGTACAGAAGGAGAGGACAAAGGTAGGATTATCATGTTTTAAAAGGTCTGCAGCTCCATTTCTTATGTTTAAAGGCATTGTCATTATGCAGACGATTGTTAAATATTTCTTTCTCTGTTGCACAGTTAGGCAAACTTGTTTTCAAGGTTCTTTGCATTATTTTCTATCAGGGCAACGAGATGATAAATCAATCTTTCTTAGTCCTTTAACATCATACACTACTCCAATTTTTGACATTTCAACTTTTTTCTGTGAGTAGTTTTGCCTGTCATACCGTTTCCTCAGACAGTTTACATACCACGTATTCGACTTTTTTGATCAGGTACTAGTATCTTTTTGAGATGTTCTTCATTAAGTACTGTTTTAAATGGTGCATCAGATTTATCTTTGTTGTTTGTATTCGTAAACATTGGTGCAGCATTGTTGTCAACAACATTATCGCAATCATCCTTCCCATGTATTGTCCTGTTTGTTTTGGTATGTCAACATTGGTATTATTGACTTCTACTCCTATCGTGATAATACGATGAAAAAGTTCACAAAACATTGGGACAAGAAGTGGCTGCCGCAGCTGCTGAACTGCCTACCGTAGCAGGCCTTTCATCGATGTCTTTTAAATTTAAAGAAGAATTGTGCGAAATTTTTTACACACTTAAGACAAAAAGGAATCGTCACAATAATAACACCTCTTTCAAAATTGAAAATGTTACTCCTGTCATCACTCGATTATTAGTACTATAATTTTCGCGGTTTTTGCTGATTTTGGCTAAAATGGTGAAGATACGTTGCAAAGATAATGCATTTCGCAAATATTATTCTAAAGTTAGAAACTTTAGCAAAACAAAATTTGCAATTTCGCAATTTTTGGCTCCGCGTAAAAATTTGGTTTCTATAAATAGTTAAATAAAAGTTCTCGCGAAATATTTGTTTTTTACTTCACTTGCATTTGTACATATTTTCTTGAAAAAGTGTGAAATAATTCATTTCTTCGTTATACCGAAGACTTTGGAAAGTTAATTCTCGCAAAATATCCAAAACCGCCTAATTTCCGAAATTCGCGAAAGTTTCTATTAAACCTCCTTCTTGAAGTAACAAATTATTATAAGGGCGGGTGGCATATTAAAACAATTTTTAATAACCGAAACACTTTAGGCTCAGTAATTCTGAGAGGACAATTTAAAACAAAGAAATTCGTTGGCTTGAACGCTAAAATTCAAGATGTAGGCGGTTTATTTTTTAAGATTAACTCCTAAATAGCCCTGAATGGCTTCTGCTGTCATCCGAAGCCAAAAGAGCACCCTAAGTGCGTGACATTTGATCTTGCGTTGTTTCAAAACTCGATAAATAATCTCGCTGGTACGTGGAAATTTCTATGATGTTCCATTATTAAGTTGGTTGGATCTTCATTTTATTTGTCATGTTTCGTAGTTAAGTTACTGGGCGTGAGTGGGTCTCTGATACGCTGAAACTGAAATAACACCCTTCTTGCATTCCACCAATGAGTCAAGAAAAGTGTTGCTGTTATCTTTTTTAAGTTCAGTAGTGAATTTGACTTGTCAGTGGAGGCCGTTGATGTGTCCATGAAATTGTTCTAGATTGCATCTCCTGATTAAGGCAAATAGGTTGTCAACGAATCTCTTCCAAACATTTGGTCATCTTTCTGATGTGACCAATGCAGTTGTCTCACGTGCGTGCATGCATAATTCAGCAACTCCTGACAACTCATTGCAATTTCGTCTGTTTGAGCTTAGAAATTGTTATTGGATACCGTGTTCATATGAACACACGTTCCATCAAACGCAGGAAATCCGGTACTGGGAATTTTTGTGTTTTCACCAAATGATGCATCGTTCTCGAAGAGGTTTTTAATGATGCTAAAGGTGTCCTTTATGGGAACATTCACGTAGAGTAACATTATTATTATTATTATTATTATCAGAATATTTAAACAGGATACAAAGCGTCAGCTACGTAAAATTTTATATAAAATTTACTACTGTTATCAATGCTAGTCCTGTGAACATAAAAGTATAAAGTAATAAAGTATAAAGTAAAACTTAAAAGGTTAGTGGGTAAAAACCAACCCTGCTCTCAGGGTCATTTTCCTCTTTGAGATCTAGAGTAAGTGGGAAAAGGATCCTGGGATAGAGGATGGTAGCTATGGACAAAAACAATCTAAAAATTTATTAACATATACATACAAAATCAGTTAAAATGTTTGCTTATTTCAATTGTAAATTGACTATAAGATTCCACTTTTCTAATACCTAGTGGAAGATCGTTAAATATTTTAGCTCCTGCATAAGCAAAAGACTGTTTTCCTAATTCAAGTTTGACTTTAGGTAACTTCAGAAGATAACCAGAGTTTCTTGTCTCCCTGGAATGATTATTGATTTCGAAATAATCGTTAAAACTTGAACACAGAGTCTTATCCAGGGACTTCTTGACGAGACAGCACGCTTCCTTGTTGATAGCACTGATTATACACGGAACCTTTCGACCAACAATACGTTCAGCACGATTCATTAACGATTTCAATCTCTTTTGTTGGGTGTTAGTGTAGAGAAGCTTCACAGTGCTGCGGTACGTCAAGATTGGTTGCACCATCATTGTAAATATATAATATGCAGAATCCGTCGTCAAGTAGTGTCGTAGGCGTTTTAATAACTTCAGACGTCCACTGGCTTTCTTGTACACATGGTCAAAATTACTGTTGAAGTTCAGGTACTGGTCAACGATATTGCCGAGGTATTTGTATTGTGGAACATTGCTGATTGACTGTCCACGGTAGGAAACGTCAAGATGATTGTCAGTTGTTGATAATCTTTTTCCGGTTCCAAATATCATTGCCTCCGTCTTTCCTTTTTTCAGGTTGATAATTAGTTCGTTTTTCTCGAAGTAGACTGCAATCTTCTCCAGATCTTCTTCCAGATGTTGTTCAATTTTTGCTTTATTTTTGTCAGTGACGTAAATAACCGTGTCATCCGCATACATGACAATTCTGCTGTTTGTAAGACATTCTGGAAAGTCATTAAAAAACAAAATGAACAACAGTGGTCCAAGAATTGAACCTTGTGGAACTCCTGAAAATAATGGCTGTTTAGTTGAGTACGTCCCTTCTACACATACGACTTGTTCTCGATTAAAAAGATAATTAGTAATCCATTCTTGTTCATTTCCTTCGATCCCATACTCATAAAGTTTGTTTAACAGTATTCCATGTCCTACGGTGTCGAATGCTTTGGTTAAGTCTATGTAAACAGCTCCCACCATATTCCCCTTGTCGATAGAATTTCTGATGTTGTCGCAAAGTAGAGTTGATGCTAACTTTGTTGATCTATTACGTCTGTATCCAAACTGGAATTCTGTTAGTAACTCGTTATTTTCGAGATACTGTGAGAGTTGTGTATGTAGGGCTCTCTCCAAAATCTTTGAGAATATTGAAAGAACTGATATTGGTCTATAGTTTTCAGGTTTTTTAGTGTCACCGCTTTTATGTATCGGAGTAACCTTTGCATGTTTCCAGATAGAGGGTACAATCCCACTTTTCAAAGATAGATTGATTATGTAAGTCAAGGGCTGCGAGATTTCATTTCGACAATCCTTAATCATCCCAGGTGGTAACTCATCAGTACCAGATGCTTTTCTTCTCTTCAATGATTTAAGCTGCTTCTCGACGAAGATCCTCGATACGTAGGAAAATCGGAAAGTGTGATTGGTTCGTCTGTTTCTTTTGGTATGATGTCTCCATATATAATTTGATAATGTAACGATTTTTGATTTAAGATCGGTGACAACGTTCCTGAAGTACTTTGAGAAAGTGTTTGCGAGTGTCTGGTTTTCCGATGTTTTCGATGATGAATTTACTGATGCTTTTGATTTCGAGGGAAACACCACTTTGATAGCATCCCAAAACTTCCGTGGGTTCGACTTATTTTCCTCGATTAGGTCCCGATGGTACTTTCGTTTTGCTTCTTTGACTTTCGCGTTGCATTTGTTACGTGCACGTCTGTATTCCTCCCAGTCTTGGTCGTTGTTGGTTTTACGAGCTTTTCTTAAACATCTATCTTTAGTGTCTATATACCTTTTGAAGTCTCCTTTCAGCCAAGCCACTGGTTTTCCCTTCACGGTTTTCGTCCTAATTGGAGCGTGTGCGTCAAAAACCTTTTTCAGGGAGTCTGTGAAATAATTTGGTGCGGACTCGACGTCATTACATTGGTATAATGGTTTCCAGTTTATATTTTTAACATCATTAGTCAGTTTTTCTGGGTTGTAATTTTTTTTGTTTAATGGTAATGGTTCACCACAACGACAGGGACCTGCGGATCTTAGGTTATTTAGTTATCTTTAAAATCTTAAAGGGTTCTAATTTTTGCTGACTTTAGCGCACGCCAGGAATGTTCGATCCTTCGTACCTTTCCGGATCGAGGAGCGGATTGTTCCATAATGCGGACTTTGTAGAAAGTGTAGCTACAATCCCGGTCAAAAAAATGACAGTAAACTCTTTTTACATGTGTAGCAAGAGCAAGATAAGTACAAAGCCCCCTTTCCCCAGTGTTCGAAACTTGTGCTAACACGTTTCCAAACATTGATAATGGGGGAGAGGGGGTAGGAAAGGATTATACTGCACTTTTTGTGGTTTACTGCCAATATATTTTGACCGGGATTGTAGCGCATTTTCGACGTCGTTTAATCGGCTTACTCCCCTGCGGAAGTAAAGCACAAATTTCGTCCCCGAAGCTTTTTTAAATATCCCAAGGTATAAAGTATACAAGCTCGGCAAACAACTCCTTCAAGAATACCTTACTTAGGTGGGCATTTTAACCCACCAATACCATCCAGAGCTACTTCGTGCCCAGCCACATATCCAAAACGCGGATTGGGAACGAGATTGAACTCAGGTTATTACATAGGGCGCCGAATATACAATAAAATTAGAAATTAACTTTCGCGCGCCATTTAAAATTTGGAAAGTGAAACCGGCTGCTGGGTTGCAGATCTCTCGTGAAGTGGAGTGTGTTTCACAACAGTCAGTGTATTATGCCTTCAAAACTGGTCCAAGACGTGCTTTCATCTCTCACTGGTATTTTTTTGTTTGATTTTAAAGTTTTGATAAATGTTTCCTAGTTTCCAAGCATCTACATAACAAAACTTCATGATTTTGAACAAAATGGACCGACTCTAAAACAGTCAGGGGACAACCAGCAAATTAGATTAACATGCTAAATTGGGATAGTAGCTTAGTTAAGAGATCTCCTATCTAGAAGATTCATTTTCTTCTTTAAGATTATCTTGACAGCCATGCCTAGTTGCGCCATCTTTTTTCAGAGTTTGATTGCTCGTTTAGGTCATCTTTGGGCAAAATTTTGTATATTTTGCTTTGCAGGACTTAAAATTATACGGCAAAAGTCTTTGGATCAGCTTATTAGGCGAGGAATAGACTATTTAGGCTATGCGCAATATGTTGAAAATATGCCGTGATAAATTTAGCCCTTTTTTAGAAGCAACTGTGACTGTAAACAGGCCTTTTCAGGAGATTTTGAGTGGGTGTGTGATGAATAACACGCCCAAAATGCATTTGCGTGTGCTTTAGGCGTGCTATTCTGGTCAATTTCTCATAGAATATAAGATTTTAAGCGTGCTATCGACAGCACGCCTGAATCATTTCAGGTGTGTGTGGGCGTGTGCGCGTGCTATCGCACGCCTCTCATGAAAAGGCCTGTGTAAAGCAAAGGAGCCATAATAACATGACGCATGCGTTCTTAAATCAAAACAAACTAAACGCTATATTTTCTGACAGCTTAAATTATAAACAAAAATATATTTGAGCCATCAAAAAAAGGTGTTATAGAATGATTTTAGCTAATAAAAAGTTGTGACTAAGTGATAAAGTAGCAAAAACCATATTGATAGCCTAATTAGTATAGATTACTTGCACAAAAAGACTAATTATAGCCTTGATGTATTTTTAATAAAAATGAATTGAGAAATATCGATTAAATAAAAATAACAAATAGAATTTTTGTGGTTAACATGGGAAAGAGGGTGCCGACTCGCCGAATATGTGAGGGCGGCCGTGGGGTTTTTTTTAAGGGGTTTTCAAGGTTTTCGTCTGTAATCTCCTGGAAAAGCCTGGGCCCGAATTGTGCCCAAGATGCAACGTGCGCGAGCTCAAAATTTTGTTGAGAAGTACTCTCAGTTTATTATTTGTGGAATTTTATTACAGCTATTTATCGAATAAATGATATAAAAAACAGTTGTTGTGTTTATATATATATTATTGAATCAAAACTCATTGTTTATGTCAGTCCGTAAAATGTACCTTGTCATGTGTAGTGCTACCATTTATCGTTATGCCTTGTTTATTCAATTTCTTTGCTCACTTGTCCAGTCCCATGTCTCATTGTCTCGTATGTCCCACTTGTATTGTATCATTATGTTTCATCTTAGCTATATGTATTGTTTAATTGTTAATTGTTACTTGATCGTGTCATTAGGGATTTCATGTCAATTACTTTATAATACGTTTTTTACACTTTTCATTCATTCTGTCAAATCACAAACTTTAGTAGTCACTAGAAAACTTTGTACAAAAGTATCAATCAAATTTTATACACATCAACTTTCAAGAAAACGTTTGGACGTATTCATTTCAAGTTTTTTCCGGTTTATACTTGGGCAATCTGGTACGATTATTTAATAATATATTTCAATTTATTTTGTCAAACGTTTATTAAATTTCAAAACTAAATTTGTATATATTTTCTTTCAGTTTGAATAACTTAACTTGCCATATCATCGCAGTTTTAAAATTGTATTCGGAGCAACCCGACCTAAAAACTGGATAGACCCACAACAGTTCTTTTCAGAACTCTTCCACTACCACTGCTCGACATTACAAGAATAAATTATATATACATGTTAATAAATGTTTAAAAAAAATGTTGTTTTGGTTTGATTTGGGTTTCCCTGGGCGAAATTTTAAGTTTTTTTTAAAAACGCCAGAAGTCGTCCGACAACCCCCATGGTTTTTGCGGCGTTTCCAGCGAGTCTGCACCCTCGTACATGGAAATGTGCCAAGCACAATGTAATATCAAATTTTGGGGAAAACCGTGGGAATTGCTTTACGAACCATGAGACTGTAAGATTCATATCAAAATCAAATCAAATATATGTATTTCACGGAATAAGGTACATGGAATGTAATTACTATATTATATATATATAAAATATATATTACGGTGAGGTCGCCAAAGATAGCTAAAAGAAGCTAAGATGAAATGACAACCTTTTTATGGAGAGAGACTGGTAAGGAAAGCGAAAGAGAGTGCCAAAAGAAAAAGAGTAGAGAGAGTGCATCACACATTACGCCATGTAGTTATGAGTCAATTACCATTAAGCCGCAAATAAAATCCTACTAATAATATTGATTTAAAAACCATGAAAAGATTTTTCTCTTAAACTCTGAATGTTTTAAGTCAAAGATATTATTAGTTATTTTGGGGACATTTTTATTCCGTGACACTACAGATTGGTGCAACACCAAATGGACACCATATGTGGTTGTGGAGGAGTTAGGAACAACAATTGAATAATTTCCTGCTCCCCTAGTTTGATGGTGGTGATTTTTATTTGTCATAGAGCAATACTGTGAGTTCCAATGCAACCCTGTGGAACTTGACAGGTCTGTGATAGCTAGGTTTTTACTGTTTTCTTATCATGGGATAGGACTTGTTACTACTTTCCAGTGCCTCTAATTTTTTCAGTGTTGGTACACTACTCGAATTGCAATGGAATGATTGAATAATTGGGTAGTCTTTAATATTTGTAAAAAAATCAAATAAAAATATCTGGCAAGTTACTTGTCATTGACAGTCAAAATAAAGCATTCCATTTTGACTGTCATGTGACTATTTAGTTCATCATAAGAACCCAGCCCATTTGTAGTCCAGTTCCTTTTCTTATAATATATATTGCAGTTCAAAAATTAAAACAGACTTCAATCACATGGACTAAAACATAACTACAAGTCTCCACAGAACACCCAGTAAAGCGACAGTTTATACAGAATAACCAGATAATCAGAAACTGGCAGGAAATGAATAATTCTTGAAACATTAGGCAGAAGAGTGTAAACACTACCCTTCAAATGAGTCGTTTTTTAAAAAAATGTTTTAAATACACTTGGTTCACAAATTTATAGAGTGGTAGTTTTGTAATATTTTTAAATGTCTAAAATGATTTCTGCTTCACCTGCTTTTTTTGTAATAGTGATTATCCAGACTGCTCATTTTTGTCATCATACTATATGTCACTGGTTTTGTGATCGTGTTTCATCCTTACACATTTCAATACCTTTTCTTGCCTGTTTATAATAATATCTGGGGGGAACACTGTGAACCAGATTGGATATCAGATAGATATTCCTGAAACTTAAAAAATCATTGAACTTAATATACAATGGTATGAGTTTGTATATAACACATTTAGCAACACTGTTGCCATGGTAACTCTAATAATGGTATTTTTATTTATTTTTTTTAATAAAAAAGATGAAAAAAGAGAAATATTAAAATTGTTGCAGTATAATGCTTAGGTATTATAATAACAATAGGGAGTTGATCCACATTCCTTAGAATGGTGTACATAAAGTTTGAAGTGTAAAGTTATATATATGTCAGTAAATTTATATGCTAAATTAGCATAAAAAGTGTAAATTTGTTAGAATAACTTGATGTTATATTAGCTAAATCCAATTTTTTAACTGAAAATCTGCTAGACAACTATATAGATACACCTTAAATATTATTAATTATATTATATACTCTTTTTTCAGGAATAAAGATTTAGGCTGAATGTCACGATTTTTGTATTTTAGCTGATAAAGATTGGCCAGAAAATGTAGTTTTGTACAAGTCATTAGAAGGTAATTATGTTTCACGTTTTTGCTGGTAAGAACGTGGGCCTGGTTAAATTTTGACATATTGTTATTGTTTTTTTTCTTTCAGAACAAGAATTGTTGCCAGATGTTGCAAGATGCTATGCCATTGAGGTGAGATCTATGTGTGCGCTAAATATCTCAGAGAGAGAAAAGATTACTGACTTTACCTTGAATTTAAGCTGGAAGTCTCAGATCAATGATACTGTTGCCAAGCTCAAGAGGGCTAATGGAACTTTAGCTAAACTTTGTCACTTTGTGCCTATAAATGTTCTTATTCTAGTTTACTATGCCATTTTTCATTCACACTTGCAATATTGTAATCAAATTTGGGGTCAGCCAAACAGTCTTGATGTTAATCGTATTACTGTTTTGCAAAATTTTGCTATTCGACTCATGTCTTTTGAATCTCGAAGAGTATCATCCAGTCACCTGTATGGTAATCTTGAGCTCTTCAAATTCTCTGATTTTGTCCAATGTCACAATATTCTATTTTTGCATAAACTATTTCATGAAAAATTGCCTGCCTCTATCCTTAATACATTTGCGGTTGACTTCACCCATGCTAAAGGCACTCGGGCAGAGAAGATTGGTTTGCTCAATCTCCCTACCTTTAATACTGTTTCTTTTGGTAAAAACTCAATTAGATTTAATGCCATTAATTCCTGGAATAAGTTGCAGTCTTTAATGACTAGAAAATTTGTTTCCCTTGATTATTTTAATCTTAGAAGTGATCTGAAAAAGTACTTTGTTTCCTCTTACTAATCCTTCCTGAATTGTCAGACTTGACCATTTGTTTCTCGCATGGTTGTTTATCATTTGACCCACTATTATGTGTGGCTACATTTTAAAACCATGTAATGGACATAATATATTTTATATAATTCACATATTTTGCCAATGTTGCCCCATAAAATGTATATTTTCGATATATTATTAATATTGTGACAGTTCTTTCCACGTCTTACAAAATTTCTGGTTGTATTTATTATATATCTAATCGGCATCTAAGAATTTTTGGTAGTGACTTTTACCTATTCAATACACAGCAAAATATGTTAAGACAAGGTGGCAAATTAAAGTTTGTGTGCACAAGTAATTTTATATGCTATTTATATCCTAGGTTGTGCTATTTGAAATTGTCTAAGTTCACTTGTCATTGTTTACAGCAGACTTGTAGGACTTAGAATTGGTTAGACCAAACTCTTGAATTGTGGTAAATGTTAATGGTGTCAGCATGGTCATTTTTCTCAAATTTGGGGGCTTTTGAGACCCTGACGTGGATTATTCTTTAAAGCAAGATGTGTTAGAGAGTGACACTAGTGTAATTTAAATGTTGCTTACCTAACCTCCACATCTGAAAAATGAGGCTTTCGGCAGCCTACTAGCTGCATAGACTTCACAAGTTAATGTTTTTGCCAATTTATTTTAAAAAAGGGCCATTTTTTTTTAATATTTTGGCGAGGATTGTAGTTTTACGTTATAATGTTTTGTTTTTTAAGCTCATATGTGTAAAATATACTGAGATCTGCTTATTTGAACCCTGTATTGGTTTTTTAGGTTTCAAGTAACCTCTTTGTCACAAAGATTCCATTTCAAGCACAACTGTGTCTAACTTTCACCATATTGCACTGTTTTAAATAGTTAACAAAAATAGTTAAAATTCGATCTGGTCACAGTCAGGCATTTGTTAGAGAATTATGTATCTCCTAAAATCATGTGATTCCCCCAGCTTATATGCAAAAACCCCTTGTGATATAAAATGTGACTTCATATCTTAGTAGTTTTACTGTGTGTCAAACAAGCATTTTTATGTGTGTTTGAGAAATTCCTGTTACTCTTTCACTAGTATCAGAAAGAGTCAAAACCATTTTGTGAGAGTGTGCACACTTCTCTCTTTGTTTCCAAATACAAACAGTTACCCTGTCAAAAGATAATATTTTGGTCCTGTTGTGAATTTATAAATTTTGTTTCTGATTTCACTCTAGGCGTTGTTAGCAATACATGGTTTACAAGATGGATTCTCTACTTGTAGAAGACAAAACGCAGAGTCCATGTCACCAAAGAATGGTAAGTTAACTTGATGGCTACGCTGTGAACCCTGTGTTCAAACCTGTAAGTCGTGTAATTAAATGTTTTTTGCATTGAACATTTTTATAAACAAATCAATTTTTCATTTTAGCCTCAGGTGCTAAGAGCGAAATTTTGATTTTTACGTTATATTTGTTAACATGATTGCTAAGTATAATATTAAAATTTAACACGATTTTAACTTCAAACATGCTGCCAAAGGTTTTTATTTATTATAAAAAGACTTATATAATTCTTTTAAAGAACCTTTTTGTTTCTTTTCAGATTGTCCAGATTTAAGTCTCAATTAGGCAACTTTCCAAATTTTCAATCTGACTAGCGTGGCCAGGTTTGACTTACATTTCAACCCTTTGGTTGTTGCTAATAAAAAAAATACTTATAGGATTGTCTAATTTGGTGTTTGGTGTCACCCAAAATGTATCCTTTTCCACAGCTAATGATGACACATCATTTTTGTTTGACGTTGTAAACCTTGAAAAGTATCCATTATCGAGAGGAAAACTTTTGAAAACCTTCGTGATATATAAATATTACAATTTACTGTTATTCTGATTATTCCTATTGGTAGTGTTATCAACAAGTGTCCTGTGAAGGTCTTAGTGTGTATCAAGCTCCTATTTAGACTACAGAAGGCGTGCAAGAACAGAAACAGCCTTTTGCACTAGGGGCAAGCGCAAAGCTACCAAAATTTGTCAAAAAAAATTCTATCTACTGATGATATATGTTGTCTCTTCGTAGCTCTGTTTGCAAACCTTTTCACAGGAAAACTTTACCGTTTGACAATACCAATTCTGGGTCTTTTTACATTTTGTCATGTTTGGCTTGGTTGTACGTTAGAACTTGAAGTATGGTAAAGTATACAGAAAAACCTTGAAAACAGCAAAAAAAATAAGGGGGACAAACTTAAAACTGTGAACTTGTTAAAAAACATTTGGCAGACACCCTGTGACAATGTGTGGTATTTGATACAAGTGTATGGCTGTATATGTCAGAATCCTTTTGTCAGAAAGAATGTTTATTTTATTCAGTCAGAAAGTCAAATTAAACATTTTCAAAATAAAACATTTTGATTATGAAAAATCGAACATTTTTACTTCTAGGTAAGTTACCATTTTTGAGGATTCGAAACAAAGTTGTTGCAGAAGAAGACGTTATTGAGTATTTGCGACAAAAGGTTTGTCATTTGGTTGGATCACTCCACAATATCCTGTGATATGTTTTATGTACCATCTATAGACATGCAGTTTGTTCTTTTAAATTTGAGTCCCTGGCCCATGTCGTTGTTAAGACTCCTATCTATGTCATTTTACGTTTTGTTTGTGTGCAACGTTTTTCAAAAAGTCTAACATTTCCAATGGATTCAAGAAGCAATGATTGTAGTAATAAAAAAACTTATGTTTTTGTTTTACTGTTTTTAAAGCACATTGTTAATTTTTTGATTTTTTTAACTTCATATCTGATTGAGGGGATAAGGTCTGGGTTCAAATTTTAAAATAGAACAGCTTATTGTTGCTATAAATACCTAAAAAATATATATAGGTATTAGGTCTAAATTGCGTGCGTATTAAAGCATGCCATGCTACATTGATTGGACAATCATGATTAAAATGCCATTTTCTTTGATTTAGGAATTTTTTCTTCATCCTGACCGCAGTATCAAGGAAAATCTCAGTATAAAAGGTGTCATGTCGCTACTCGAAACCAAACTTGTTCCAATTGAGGTAGGGTTTTAGATTTGCGCCCTGCTCGTGAGCTTCGTGTTCAAGCTATAACAATAAAAGTACTCTGAATGAAATGTCATCAATGTGAAGTGAATATAAAATTAAAGTTTTATCTCTTTTGTTGTAGTTATACTTTATCTGGGAAGATGCGAAAAACGTACCAGAAGTAAGTGTTTACAACAGTTTAAATTAGCGATTTACATCTCTGATAATAAACATGCATACCCTCTTGTATGTTTGCAAGTGTGGCACTGCAAGATTGAGATCAACTTTTTAAACACTAGTGCGTCATTTAGGCGTATATCTGTAGAAAAAGCTATGAACTCTAAATTCTTTAAGACGACCGACAAAAAGACGTTAATCCAACGTTTAGATTTTAACCTCCTGCCTCCCTCCCAGCTCTAAAAGTCAAAATCAAAAAATTTAATATCTGAAAATCGCCAACCAGTAAAGTCACAGGCACTCGAACATAAACTGCTAAAACGTGTAGACGACAAATCTGTTCAAGATAACCTTTGTTTTTCAAAAAATCAATCTTTCACGTTATGAAATATGTAGGTATCAAAGGGTTTATCACCTTCCTCCCGAAATTCGCGTTACCGTTTAGCGTTCACTTTTTGGTTTTCCAGTTATCTCTTTTGATTCACTTTGTTTTCTCTATAATAATAACCGTATTCTGTCTGTCCCTACGCAAAATGGTACCTCAAGTAGCGAGACACACGAAATGCGGTATATAAAGGACAGGCGAACCTGTGGATTTATCCACGGGCCACCGACTAGTAAATTTATATTGCTCAATACATATCGCAGTTGACACTTTTTTAATTTTAATAAATTTGCATTTTTTTGTTTGTTTAGACTTTACAACGGTATGGATACAATCAGCCCAAACCATTGTGTCAAATTTTGTGCCGTCGTAAGCGACAAGAAGTTCGAGAATTTCTTCGAGTTGCTGGATATTTAACAAAGTCGGAAGACCAGGTTTGTTGATTATGCTTTCACTCGAAACAGGTCAAGATTTTAACATGGAAGAAATTAATTCCTCAAATTTATGTGTGAAATATAAGTAAACATGTTGGAGGTTATTAGTGTGATGACCTCAGCAGATTTATTACATATAAAATGTTATATAAAATCTAAGGTACATTTCCTATCGAAAGATAGGATACATTTTAAAATTTACTGGACACATTTTAAAGGTTAATAACTGTTGACATACTTTAAGTATTAGCCTTTGTGAGTATTACATCTTGAACTTTATTTCCTGTTGGTACAAACTGTACATTAAAAGAAAATACCTCTTGGAACTGGATGTCCTGAGGTAGATGGCGTGATATTTTGTTATTTGGAAGTTGATGTGGTTTTTAACTCCAAGAGGTTAAGATCGATCAAATAAAATTTGTTTTTGAGATAGTAAGCTTCCAGCTTTTTTCGTGGCTCGCAAAAAAAATTTAATTTATATTTTCTTTATCTTTCTTTCTTATTTAAAGCTTTCTGGTTGGTTGTGTATTTTTTGTATGATAAACATTAGACATGTTAGATGTTCTTTCTCAATCTAAAAAATATTTAATTGTGGAGAAGAAAAAGCAGGCAATATAGGGCACTGTTATTCTTAAAGAAAAATCATTGCTTTTTTCCATAATATGAGTATCTAACTAACTCTGTCAATTGATTCCACTATCCTTATCGTAATTTTATTCAGTGTTCAATGATATAATGTTGAACTAAATAATTTATTTCGGGAAACGAGAGCTGGATGCAACAAATTTTGCGTACATCAGCCAATCAGTAACATTATCGTTGTTAATGTACTTAAAATTTCTTGTAAAAATATTGCAAATAAACATCTATCCCTTTCTGTAGCAGCGATACATTAAATAATACGTTAGGAAAACGTTTGCTAGATGCCTGAATTAGAATGCTTTCATTTCTATTTCTAACAACACTGCCATGCTTTTGTTTGCCTTCGCTGACATGGGTCACACACACCTACATTAAACTTTTGAGTCATAAAGCTGATTTTAAGAGTGATTTTATTTTGAGTACTTTGCCCACGCCATCATTATTATTTACGTTATTCACGTTATTCATTATACAATATCCAATTGTTACAATAGCCAATCAATATTCTCCGACATAATCTTGCCCGTTGCGACCCAGAGCTGCTTGAGCTAAATTGAAATCCAGTTAAGGATTAACTGGGTATCCTGACTAACAGTTTGTGAACATTGGAAATGTATTTAGAAAATTATTACAAATATATGTGTACCAAACCTGGCCAAAAAACTTTATTGTTAAAAGTCGGTATCCCATTCCATAATCCTAAAACATGGGAGGTTGTACGTATAGGAGGTTAAAAAAATCAATAAATTTTTTTAAGAATAATCTTGCCTTAGTAAGTACGTAACGGGAAGTTTTAACGTCCTTGGGGATTCCATCCTAACGGTTGGCTCTTCCTCCCCTTCCTTTCTCCCCTCCCCATATTGTCAGGTTGCAAGCTCTAGGGGTGTCGCGGGGCTTAAAATTATTAAGTTTGAGCATGGATAACGAATGTTCCATTTATACTTATGTGGTTTTTTATTTTATTTTTAGCTAAGTAAAGAACTCGAGCAGATATTTACCTTACTTGTACGTAAATTGGAGAAAAGCAAATATATTAGTGGCGAACAGTAAGTTGATAGGTTTTGTTGTCCATTCTAGGTTTCAATTATTGTTGTGGAATCTTAAATCGTAATTATATTTAAAATTGAGCTATCCTCCCTAAAATTTACTTATTTCTCATTGCTCAATCATCATCTCTTTAAAAATAGCCGTCGTCTGTCTGTCTGTCTGTCTGTGCACAAAATGGTACAACAAGTAGCGAGACACCAAATGCGGTATATCAAGGACGGGCGAACCCGTGGATTAATCCATGGGCAACCGACTAGTTTTATTTAACATTTAATATTTAATTATGGATTACGTATCGACTGTGTGCTTTGCTAATTCTCCGTTGTCTTTAAATCCCATATTTTTTCTTTAAGTCAAGTTTGATCCGAAATAGTCTCCGAGGTGATAAATGAACTTATGTTGTAGAGGACAAATCTTAATAATAACTTAGTAAAGTTAACAAAGTTATTTATCTTTCTCGAAAAGCAGAAGTTCAAATTTAAGAATGTTAAGAAATTTAAAAAAACTTTTTGAACAGAGCTCTACATAGTTCAATATCATTTATCACCTCAGATTCCCTCTAAGCTAAACTAAAAGTGATCCTGTTTGACCTGAAACTCATTGGTCGCGACAAAATCTCATTAAAAAAGTCTAATTTTCTATTTTTTCTTAAGGTGGTCCTATACCTGAAAATCACAAAAAAATCATTTTTTTAATTTTATCGTTTTTATACATTTTGGTATGCGTAGAAAACAGTGGCATAGTTCGTTTTTTATGAAAAAACCCGGAAATTGCTCTATTTCGTTATCAAAAATTAGTAGTAGTGTTCAAAAATCAAAAATTCTCCTTGGATACGGCCTTAGCAACGTCTTTTCCTCTTGTTATTTGGCCTAAAACTTAGTTTTTACACCAAACCCGGGGTTTCATTTTAATCTATGGGCCTTGGGTTGTCAGCAGTTGTTTCAAGGTATAGCTAAAAATGGAATAAAAGCGTGTTTGAAGAGTGTGTTGTTGTGGAGAGATTTGGCTTGCCTTGTTCCTAGTATACTTATTAAAACAGTATCTCATTGGTGTATAAATAAAGTGGGAAGCTTTTTATCATGTTTATTATGTTGGAATGTGTTGGTCACATTCATAAAGGAGTTGATGGACGCTTGCGAAAACTAAAGGCAACAAACAAAGCTCTGCTATCACATGGAAAACCCTTAACTAGCTAGCTAGCTAGGTGGAAAAGGAAGACTCACAGAAAAAGTAATAAATTAGCTGCAAAATTATTTTGGTATAGCTGTTCGTCAGTGCACTGGTACATCTGTGTATCAACTGAAGAAGGCAATTAGTGCAACATTGTATCATTGTTCTCGTGCATCTGATTGGTACTTCAAACATCGAATGTGTCCACGTACTCTGGTAATAGCCGGTATCACTATCAAGCTGACCGATTGAATGGCACAAGTACGTATAAGGAAACACCTGGCTTACCAGTAGCAATTCGTGAAGCCATTAAACCAGTGTTTTTTTATCTTAGTGACAACAAGCTACTGAGCAAATATTTGCACGGTCAGACTCAAAACAACAATGAGTCAATAAATGGTGTCATTTGGAAGCGTTGCTCTGAGGATGTTTATGTTTGACGTAGTACCATAGAAATGGGTGACAAAAAGATAAAATGTAGCATTTGAATACAGTTTTCATTGACATTAATATCTAGTCATCATAAATAAAGATTTTTGACATAACAGCTTCATAGTTACTGTAAATCTGGCTTAAAGAAATGAATTGAAACCGGAAAAATATGTTTTCGAAACTTTAAGTCGCTTTTTCTAATATATGCTTTTTTCAAACGCTGCGGTCAATAACTTTTTTCCACTTTCATCAATTTATCTGAAATTTTCAGGGAATGTTTATCCATATAAAAGACAGGTACTGATTGATTTTGGGTATGTGATGATTTTTCATTTGTGAGTTATGGACCTAATTTTTTTGAAATTTAGGCAATTTTTTTACCCGAAAACTCAAATGCGCATAAATAGGTATCCATTTGACCTTTTGTCTTGAATTTTAACCAGTACCTGTACTTTCATGACATGAATAAGTAGTGAAAAGTTGAAGAAGGTATCTTCACTATTTCTTGAATTATTGACCGCAGCGTATATCGTACTTTTTTGGCCCCGATGGACCGAAAAACCATGATCAGAATATAAAAAATTATTTTTTAATTTTTTATTGTATTTTATACATGTAATGGTACATTCAGTCCAAAAATAAAAGCACACAATGCAGTAAATCGGATTTTAGCATTTCAGGTATAGGACCACCTTAATATCCTTGTTTTAGTCTTTTATGTCGTTTATGTCGTTTATGTTTTTTGGTTTTTGCCTACGTCAGTATTTATATTCGTAAATATCCTGTATCTCTACCTATTGACCTAAAACCTAAAAACATGATAAAAAGTTTACAGTCATTGTGCTGAAACCAAAAGCCTAAAGTTTGACCACGTGATTAAAAGTCTTGTATTTTATATTTTTTATATTTTAGAGTAAGCGAGGCCGACGTC
Organism: Hydractinia echinata; assembly: GCA_030067915.1. Lineage (NCBI taxonomy): Eukaryota > Metazoa > Cnidaria > Hydrozoa > Anthoathecata > Hydractiniidae > Hydractinia > Hydractinia echinata. The sequence continues at coordinate 221,729 of JASGCC010000088.1, forward strand.
TATGTGTTTGGTCATCTACAAGCGATTATGGAATCCAAACTACCCAATAATATATTACTAAATACCTTGCAACGTTTTCCAAAACTTACGAACTTTTGTTTGAATTTTAATCAAGTCCATCTGGGACATCAAGCAATGTTATGGGAGTTTGTATGATCGAGAAAAATCATCAGCGACAAGAAATTTGCGATGACGTGCCAGCATTTTTATCTTGTCGTAGCGTTGTTATTGGTAACAGTATGGTATCTATAAAATCTTCATAATGGAAAGGTCATGATGTTTGCTTTTCAGTGGTTGTCTAACTTTTATCAATAATGTGATGATGATTACACTACTTTGTTGTATGTTTGTGGTATTTTCAGTATTATGCCTTCCCATATTTTAGTTATTATTATTTTCTTCAAGGAAGACAATTTGTTTCGCACTGTTATATTAAACTTATAAAAATGCACGAATTTGCGACTCAGATTATCCCTTCCCTGCGTTTATTACACTTCTTTCAAACTCAACCGGGAAAAGTCGCTGGGTTATGTATTCTGTAGTGGATATAGATATCCAATCAAAATGGTAGATTAGCCTTGAAAAACAGCCATGTTACCGCTACTTTCTGTACAGATATTTTCCGGTGAGGCAAGGGAAGTTTCCGTGATCGTTGTTGGTCAGGCAGTTACATTACGAGAGTGGGGGAGGAATATGCAAACGAGTGAAAAATAAATTACTATTTCACACAAAATATTTTTCAAAATGAATTAAAAACAAAATTGACAAATCACAGAAAAAAAACGTCACGTTTTTCTACTCTAAACATTCAGAAAAAAAAATGAAGCAAAATATTTCCATTTGACAGATTTTTTAGATTAAATATAAAGCACGGTTGGAACAGAGCCACGTGCGTGTTTTAATATTTTACATGTAGTAAGAGGAAAAATAATTTCCCAAAATCGTGCTTGAAATACTAACCTTTAAGAAAAATCTCGTCACATGGAAGCCGTACGGCGATAACATCTGCATAAACTACCTACGACGTCACAAAAACTTATAAAAAACTAAACATTAATTCTGCAATAAATTTTCTCCGATGCAACTCGAACTTCTGAAACATAACAAGAAACTGGTAACCAGTTTGGTGGGCGTGGTTAAAATGGGTAACATAAACTCACCCATGTCAGCCCCCCTACCAAAAAATTAGTTGAGCTTAATTTGGAAATTTTGAGTTCAGAAATTCGAGTTGCTTTTTTATTTCGAGTGAAATAAATATATCAGTCATCGAAACTGATTATTCTTTAACGAAATAGGAAAATGTACAAACGAACAAAACACACACACACAAAAATATACATAGTCTTCAGAACTTAACAATCTTTTCTTTTAAAATAAAAGTATAAAAATACTTCTTCTTATATTAACTTATTACTGCGAAAACATTTTTAGCACAAAATTAAATACCTTCAAAAGAAAACCTAACTATTTCTCTTTGTACAGTCCCCTAATCTAAGGTCGCACTCACAATGTACAGCAGGGTGTGATCGTCAAGGTAGCTGTTAAGAAATAAGACTTTGGAAGTGTGACCGTGCATGATCCTGATTCAGCTGGTGTCACGGCAAGAAGATAATCGTTGCACAGAATTTAAAATGGTTTAGCACGAAAAGCCCCTACTTTCAGAAACGAGACGAAAAAACGTACAGCTTACGGTATTATTAGCAGTTTCCAAATATATTTTGAAAACTCACGGTCACATGAACTATTTTTATTAACACAATTTGTTTAAGAGGATACGATTCGTGTAGCTACAAAGCAACCATAAATAATCTTATAAAAGCAAAGTGGACAAATTTACAAAAGCTAAGCTGACAAATATATTTGGAAGCTAAGCATAATGGGAAATATTCTAAATCCGCTATATCTTAAAAAATCTTCCTAATGAATATTAAAAATAAAAGCATCTTAAAAAGACTTGGGAACGATAGTGATCCTTTTTTTAAGAGAAAACTAGGAACGATATCTGTGGGCGTACAAAGATATAAAAGAGATGATTGGACAGTGACTGGTAAACTGAACGAGTTGGCGATAATTCCTTTATATGTACCAATTTTCGCAAGACATAAAAATATTTGTGTTTCGCGAGTATTAATTTTTGCGAATTAGAGAAAACAAAGTTTGGGTGTAATTAATCCCGTGAATTTCCCTACGATTTCTAAAACTCGCCTGCAAAAATTGGTGCAAGGTGATGAACTATCTGAAAATTGCAGACAAATAATTTCCATCTTTCATCACATTCACAATACAAAAACAAAATTACGACAACAAAAAATGTAAAAATTATTAACGACTGAAATAAAAACCTTCTATCTCTTTAAAAGAAAGAAAATTCATTTTTGTACACAGGTTAAAACAATAACAAAAAATGATTAAAAAACGTGTTCCTCATCTAAGTTCAGTGCCTCACTTCCTAAAATAAAAAACTTGACGATATAACAAGCTACATCTGCAAATAATCTTCATTTGAAATACAAAGAAAGCGACTATGACTCACCGCTGATAGGCGTACACCACTCTAGTTTGTTGATCATCAGAATACATTGGTTCGTTGCCGTGGTGATGCATATGTGGAGGAGGATAGTTACTTTCAACTTCGGTTGCCGTCATAATTACTGGCGACTCCTAAACAAGTAACGCGAAGTTTAGAGCATCACAATGAAAAAAAAGATTATTTGGCAAAATTGTTTAGCTAAATCATTTCGTTGATATTATTTGCTATATGACTTGTTTATTTTGTATCAAAGCTTCGATCTATCTGTACGTAGAACCGCAAAATTAAGTTCACGTGAAAATATTCCTACACTTTTTTTTTGACAAAGCACCTAGGTTTTTGCCCAGCACACAAAGTTGCTTATTTTTCAATATTTCATCACTAAAATATGGTTATGACAACAATTTCTGATTAAATCGAAGGTATCATAACTTGACTTAATAAACTTCCACTCTTCTGAAAAAAATCATATTTTTTTATCCACTTGCTAAAGTACAAAGCTGGTTACTAAGAGTTGCTTAAAAATGTACCAGCCGGGTATTAGTTGATAATAATTGATTCTTGGAAGAAATATTAATTGCTTATAAAGTATACTTAAAGTGCTTTTTAGATCAGCTTTTCAGTTTCAGCATTATATCCTACCTGAGGAAGCGTTTGAGTCATCTGCCATGAATTTTGCTGACCATACCCTCCTGGTGCTGGCATGATGTATTGATTAGTTCCACCATGGATATGCATTTGTGCCATCTGATTGTTCATTTGAGACATGGGAGAGTGCATTGATTGGATAGTATCTGTAGGTAACTATGGTGATAAATAATATACCAATTAAAACTGTTCTAGTTGCTACATACTGTCGTCAATACCATTAGGTCAGTTTCGAATTAATGAGTTCACTGCAGCGTAAACATTTTAGGTTGGATACCTACCTGATGTGGAGATACAGGCACGGTATATGATTGAGGTTGAACACCCCAGCTTACACCTGTAACAGGCATCTAAAGTTCAAAGTGATAAGATTATCTACCTTCAAAATCTATTTATCGGAAATTGTTTTCACTTTGTTAAATACCATTGAACTTAAATTAGTTAGATAAAAACGCTTTACGTGGTAAGCAGCCATGTTTGTCCCTGCACCATGACCCTAAAAGAGCAAAAACAAAATAAATAATTTTAGTCTAAAGATATAAGAAACAATATCAAATATCACACCACAAGAACTAAGACATTCTCGGGATCTGAAACCACGTGTTCCCGCTGCTTGCTTATTGTAGTATTAAAAACGCCCCATTATTCATGTAACAATAACACGAAGGCTATTTGGGGGCTGAGTACTATTCCAAAGATATGTATTTTAACGACATCGAGACATTTTGAACATAAGTTCTGTTTCTGAATTCCGTAACTCTTTTGAGCAGTAAGATAAAAATCAACAAATGAATAATAAAGAGCATGCCATTGGACTTTGGATGACTGGTGTGACTCGTGCCGTCGGTGGATTGCTCATCGTCCTGCTACATAAGAAATATATTTATTATACGAAAAATTGTAGACTAAAACAATTAGAGATCAAAAAACAACATATATTGCAGGTTGCTAATAAATCCCTAAAGCAGAAAACCCTTGATAATAATCTGATCAGTGCATGACTTTAGCAATAAAGTTGGAATGATAATTCTACTCACGAAACAGGACTTCTCACACCGTAATTCAAATAATCCTACAAACAGAATGAAAATAATTATTTTGATTACTACTTATGTCAACGTACAATAGCGTCAAAAATATTGCGTTCGCAAACCTTTGCAGTTCCGCGAATTTAGGCTATTTTTTATTTCTGGCATGCACAAAAGCACAATCCAAACGATTTATTTCTTTATTTTCTTTTAGAACTTGCAAAACCCTATTTATTAATATGTTCATGTCATTAAATTTGGTACATGTTAAGATTATGACATTTTTTAGATTTTTGAAGTATTTCATTTCACTGAATCGGTATTTCCTTCAAATCTAGTCTGTATTTTAATCCTATAACCCATATATCTCCTTAGCAACACCTTAGGTACCACCTGGCATAGAACATACATGAAATAAATAATTATATAACCCATAAAACACTCATATCAGCAGTTTTTAAAATTTAAAAGAAATTACCCCCGTCTGCAAAATGCAATACCCCTTGGTTTCATTACAAGTCCCAATAATTTCAGCGAAAAATTTTCAATGAAATAATGTTATCTACCTCAGATGGATTTCTCCAAGCTTTATCTAAATGCAAATAAAAAATGAAAATAAAAAAAGTCTAAGAAACTTGTTGTTGCATGTAAAAAAGGGGTGATCGATACCTTGTTTCGTTTTCTTTGGTCCACCATCTGCAAATTTCACTAATAATTGTTCGTTGGAACCTATCATTAAAAAAGAATGTAATCTTATTTTATAATGTATACACTTGCATATTTCCGAATTTCACATGATACAGATTGTGGCGACTACTGCCTTAAGGAAAGAAAATAAGGTTTGCAAAATAAAAAAAAATGGACACAGTTTTATCGAAGTTGCAAAATCGAAGAATGCGAAATAGTAATCAGAAATAGCTATTATTTTGTTTATATCCAATGCCTGCAAAGAAGATTGTGTAATGAATTTACAAAAAAAAGATGCAAACGATTCGAGAATTAAGGTAAAATTTGGAATCAAAGATTGTTTGAAAAATGTAACATTTAAATTTGCTGATTTTAGACAAAGTTGCATTTAATAAGTCCGCATTCATTATTTTCACAATCTTATGTTTGCTTAAAGAGTCACAAACAATTGCGTTTTTTATTAATTACATTATTGTTACCAAATCATTTTCTTTTGAACACTGATGTAGGAAGGTTCATCATACCTGATAAATATTGACCATTTAACTTATCGATCACTTGCTCACAAATTTCTGTCGATTCCAATCTGAAAAAATGAATACAAAGTATACCTATTAGCCACTACGTCGCATTGACTGCATATATGACCATTATCTTAAAAAGCTAATTTATACATAACCTTTGGTGGTCATTATACATTGCAACCTATGCTGACTATTGGTCTATTGTTTCGCAAATTCTACAACCATTGTCTTTATTAAGGGGTTTTAGGATCACGACAGAAGATTATAACATTTTTGAAGATGTTATCAATATTTATGATCCGCATTTTTTCATTGATGGTTTGCCAATGTCGTTTATGTCGTTTAGGCGAAGACATGTGGGCACAACCTTGACCCTCTTTCTAATTATACTGAATTTTACAATTTGGTAAATTTCAACAAGTGACTTTAAATACTTGGTTTAAAATATATATATCGAGATAAAGATATTATTCGAATTTAAATGGTTGTTATTGGTCACATTTTTTTATAATTACCATTTCAACGTAATTATAAAAAAATAACTGTATTTGCATTTTTGCAATGTTTAAGGGGGTTTTAGCACTGAAGAAGAAAAAATACCGAGATGAGAACACGCGAAACAAAATAAACGTTAATAAATTAACTTACCTAGCAAAACCGACACATTTACTGGAACCTGAAGTATCTCTTAAAATCCTAGTTGATATTACATTTCCATACGATGCTAAAATATGTTGTAATTGCTAAAAAAGAAGTTGATAATATTAAATCTACTATACTGGAGTAAAATAGAGAAGGAATAAAGTTAAGTGTTTGAAAATATAAAGTAGGGGAAATATTAAATTCATCCCAAAATTGTTAATCTGGATTATGAAAGTTCAGTTAATCAATAAAATGCATAACATGGTGAAAGTGTATTTTTCTTCACACTTTCACGCAAAGTTGTTTTTCACTTCGGAAGTGCTGGCTTCACAAAGATTCTACATATCTTACCTGTTCGTCAATTTGCTTGGGTAAATTAGATAAATATAAATTTGTGGGATCTTGCTCTTGTTGCTAAGGAAACAAAATGCAATTTAATTAAATAATTGGATCGCGTGCTATCCTAATCATCTTCCATATTCATACAATGTAGTCTCTCCGTTAAAATGTAAGAGGAGACGCCTCAAGATGGCATCTTCCATCGCTTTATTACACAGTAGAACAAGAGGTTATCTCCGATTATTTATTTTTTAGTTTTGAGGCCAGTATCACTATTATAAGTACTGGGCCTAAAAATATCAAGAGAGGCGGCACTTTTAAGCACATGATTTCGGAAATCAAATAAAACCGCAACGTCATAGTAAATAGATAAAAAAAAATCTTACTTTAGCCATTTGTGCCTGTATCCCTTTGTTTTGTAGAGCGCTGACGGCTCTTTGTGCTGCAACTGGACTGTCAAAATCAACAAATCCATACCCTGTTGAAAGATAACAAATATAAAGTGTATTGACAAAAAGCAAATGAAAATGGTTAATTGCACAGCAAAGTATTTGCTGGTAAGGTAATCCAAAAATTATTTTTTTTAAGAAGAGGAAATTACTAGTGTGGTTCTGCGAAACTCACAAATAAATCGACATTAGTAATTATTTCCTACTACTTACGGGAACTACAGACAATCTGAGACAAGAAAGTAAAATGTATTCCAACCTTTGCATTGATTAGTGTCTTTGTGTAGTATTGCCTTTGTCGAAATAATATTACCATATCTAAAGAAATTATTATTATTTATTTCTACAATTTACCCATGATCCTCCATTTGGGAGGATTGCAATTGTCTCCAAATGCAGTTGGACTCTATTAAGCAGGATATGGGATATTTCTACCCAGTTACTTCCTTAAAAGTTGACAATAATCCATATGACTCACATTCTACACATGTTCACTAAATCTTCGTCTGTCGTGGAACTATGCAAGCCACGGATGTATAAGTTTGTTTTACTAAGTTTCTCGCCATCTTGTGTATCTGTGTATGAATTTGCATACATGTGATTGGAAGTCGGTGAGCTATTTGTAGAGTGCTGGCTGTTCACTGTTGATGCATATTGGTAGTATGCCTACAAGACGAAGAGTAAAATGATTCCTTTCTATGGTAAAAGAAAGTTAACTTGGTTGTTCTATCCTTTTTGACTTTCATTAAATGCAAGTGCACGTGCGCAAAAAAAGACCAGTTCCTTTATATTGCAGGAATATGAACGCTTTCAAAACAAAAATCTCAACACCTAGCACCTGGTCGTGTCTATGGTTTTATAGTTAAAGCATCTTCGAACTTACCGGTTGATATCCATATACTACCGGACTCGCATGCCTCTGTTGGCTTGCTAAGTAATAATTTTGCCAGTTGATATGATTTGGCCACGGATATGCGACGTTTGGAGTGGGTACTAAACCTGGTCGAAAGGATCGCCCATAGCTGGATGTGTTTTGATTTGATCGAGTCTAAATTAAAAAAAAAATATCTATAAAATATCTGCCTTGTTATCAGCTCCTTCTGCTCCTCTGTGCAGAGTGTACTGATATTCTCTTTCCAGGAGGCGTATTAGATTTTAGTGGTTTTAGATGGGGGCCTTGATAAAAGATTATATAGAGGAAGGGGCTATATAAATAATAGAAATTCAAGTTTAACATGTATTTAATATCAATAAAATCTAAATAATTATCGTGGGGGAGGGGCTTTTTATAAGTGAGGTGCTATATAATGGAAGAACAACTCATGTGCATGTGCTGAGTCTCAACCAAATTTTAAAACTTAGAAAAGTTTCTCAAAAGAAGTCGAAATTGTGTTTTGCTGCTGTAGTGAAAATTTAATGTAACATTAATTTTGTGCTGACTATTTTCAGACCAGGGGGCGGAGGGGTATGGCAAAAATTCCCACCAGAATGGTTAATCTAAAGACCCTGAACATTTTTGTAGCCGATTTTTATTATTTTGATAAAGAAAGATAAACAAACTCCGAGCAGTTGGTTTGCAAAACTTCTTAATAAAAAAGCGTATAATATTATTTAAAAAATGTTTTGTCATGGATTGATGGATGTTTGGCTAAATAGTTGAAATGTCATTCGAAGAATACTTTTAAAAAATGCTTCATTGTCAAGCAAATATCGTCAAAAGTACAGCCTGAACAATAGATCTCCGAAAATTGAAATTTTAACAAAATAAGGTGACGTCAGCTAAAATTATGAGCATGGTTCATAATCATCATGTGACTGACATCATTCCTACAAAGTCCGCCCTCTTCTCTTTTTAGGGACTCCACTCGCCCAACCCATCCCTTCCACCATCCCCTCATCCCTCTACAACCCGGCCTGAATAAGGTTAAAGAAGAAAAACTGTAAAAAAATTTTTAAAAAACTAATATAACAGCTTTCTTACGCTTTTTAAAAACAAAGTAAGAACATTATCAGGATCGAGCATCAGCCATAATTTTGAATAATAAAAAGGACCCCGAAATTAAAGTAATAGTTACGACGCACCGTGTATAGTAATTACATGTTGACAAAAAATAGTTACCTATATTAAAGATTTAATACCTGTCTCTTGTCAGCAGTTTGTTTTGTTTTCTCTGTACTAACAGGTGTGCTACCTCGTTTTTGTTGCGGGACAGGAGACTAAAAAATAAGTATTTGTTTTACATTTCGTCGTGCGAGCTCAAATTTTGTAACACTTGCATCATGAGCAATATCTTATAAACAACAGCTACTTGTCGATTAGTATGAGGTTTCTAATTACATAAATTGAATCTTCTTTTAGATGTGAGCAGTCCATTTTGCAAACTTCAGATAGATACTATATCTTTAGACTAGGGGTGCCTCACCTTAATAAAAACATGTAACTAAACCTGGATTTTAACCGTATTTTATATTTAGAAAAATTTTCGTTTATATATGAGACCCGCCGATCGGTCTTTTCTTCACGAAGTGTCGATTTCAAGTTTTGATAAATAGCACTCGGTTTAGCTCGGTCTATAAAATTCTTCAATACTAATACGAGGGCTCTCAAACATTGTTTAGAGTCCAAAAATGTCTAATCTCAATTCGGAAAATATTCTTAATTTTTCAGATCTTTTCTAGTCCAGTGATTCATAAATGAAACCGACGTACGAATTTTCACTGGATAATCCTTTTTTTTTTGTTTAATCAAGTTATAAAGCTGTACCAATATTGAACATGGTTGTTTAGTTGTGCTAAGATTAAACTGAATGGTCTAGTTGTACCACGATTGAACCGATTTGGGTTTTTTGTTTGTTGTTTTGCTTTTTTGTTGTTTTTTGTTCCAGTAGGTATCTTATATCTTAGTCTCTAAAATGCTATGTCAAAAGGCTAAACGATGCCTAGCACGCGAGAGGGTGCAGTTTGATATTAATTATATCAGTGAGCTTCTTGTTCGTGGTTGATATCTGTTTAAAATATCTACAACATTGGGTTCCCTAGTCAAAATTGTGACGCAAATGTTTTTAAGAAACAAAATTGGATTACCCTTAAGGAAAGTGGTATAAAAGGAATATACTTTAAATATTTCCTGTGTTACCAAAACAACGCGGGTATATTTTAGATGTAAGTGTTTCCAAGGTAATTATAAACATCCTGTGTTGTTTTTTTGTGTATTTCTTATTGATATGATTAAGGTTGTTTCTCTTCGTCGCGTATAACAGACAGAGACAAAATCCGACCAATCGAGTAAAGTTTGTACGATAACGCGTACTCATGTGAAAAGAACACTCGAGGTTCGAGGAGTAGTAAGGTTATTTTCTACCAAAAAAAAATTCTACTATTAAAGGTTTAGGGAAACCAGCTTCGTTATTTATACATTAACCTTAACAACAAAACCGCTAAAAATGCAAAAAACAAATTAGGTTCGGTCGAAAAAAACGTTAATAAGATTCCACAGCTTATAGCTTATACAGTCTAATTAAACACAGCGTCACTAGCTATGTTTTTATCGCGTTTTTAAATGAAGTCACTTTTTATTTTTGACCAGTGACGTAATTTTCTCTGGTGTTCTGCCAGGGAGTTCAATACTTTAAAATTTCTGACGAAAGTCGACAAAATGTAGGCATTCTAATAATATAACTAACCATGTGCAAAATTCGCCCTTTGCTGGTTTTCGTGGCGTTTTGGCTAGCTGGGTGTGAAAAATCCACTTCCACTCGACAAAGAGTTGTAGAGATAGTACAACTCAATATAAGTAACAGACCTTTGAAGGCACACAATCAAGATAAGAGAAACAATATAATTTAATTCAGCTTCTGTTAAGCTTTGGTTGATTCTAAGTCGCATCAAATATTTGCGAGACATCCTAACCTTGACCCCGTCATCCAGTGTTGTATATCGTTTAAAAACAAAATGAATAGCCTAATTAAAAGCAAATTTGCCTCCATTAAATTTTTGAATTGTTTGAAGGTGATGGGTCTTCCTATCAATCTCATTCCCAGGGCATTTTAATGACGGCTCAGGGACCAAGAGACCCTGGGGTCGAGGATGTTTTTCCATACCTGCTACTCCACATTAAAACAAGATGCTAATTTTTGGACGTACGAAAAGCTTAGCTTATTTAAAAGTTTTCCCCGATTAATTATTACTATTTGCTAATCTTTCTGCTATTTAAGAAACACAGTTATTGCATGTGGAAACCAGTACATAAACCATAGCATGTGGAAACCAGGTATAAATTCTATAATTAAATCAGTTAAATCTTCTAATTAATATGAGCTAATGAAGAACAATTAACGTGGGTATGTGTGGTATGATAATTCATAATTGGAGCTTTTGTCCGTTGCAAATACATTAGCAAGATGAGGTCTTCCACAATACTTTGATTGCAGTGTAATTAAAAACATATTCCACAATACTTTATTATTACCTAATTAAGCAGTCAGGAAATTCTTATTATAATAAAAAAGAATAAACACAACAATTTTATAAAGAAATAGATAAGATGTAAGTGTATCATGTATGAATTAGTTGCACCCAGCGCTGCATATTTTAGTGTCACACACCCCGGGTTGTACAACAACAAAATAAATAAATAAATAAATAAATAAATTATGTTCCACATGTTTATAACGATGCAAGCTAGCGAAAAATAAAAAAAGCCGTTCTATAATTTCAAAATATTGACTTCAAGTTATTTCTGAAATCCCTAAAATCGGCCAATCAGACGCCAAAGTTGGCCATCCTATGATCTGAAGCAGAAATATTTGAAATATTTTAGGGGGCAAAATTACTTCATATTTTCTATACAACGTAGCTAATACCATTATAACCAAACTCGTCACCAGGGCTTCTTAGATTTTTTATATTGGGACGAAACCAATAATATAAAAAGCCTAAAAGGTCTTGGGGACAAGGTTGCAGGACGTTACCTTCCGCTCAATTTTATCATTCTTAGCATCGTTTATCTTGTCTTTATCGTTGTTTAATTTGTTCATATTTTCGTTGGTGTTCAGTTCAGGACTGTGGCGCCAATACTCTGTCTCCCCCCGAGTTTTGGTAGGTTTCTTTAAATCAATGATACTCCCATTGATCATGTTCTTATCACTCGGGGAAGAAGCATCCGGTTCCGCCTGTCCTTTTATTGTTTCCACAGGGTACCGTGTCCCATTTAATGATGTCTAAACAAAGTGATGAAAATTTTAGAGAGTTTTGATCAGGTTATAAGAACTTATATAACATGTTTTTTATACACAGATGTTAAATGTGGTTCGATCTTGTTACGACTAGTGACACAACTTTGTTCTCAATGCCTAATGAAAAACTAACCTGATCGTGCATGTAGAGAGAAATATTTCAAATTTTTAACCAGAGATTTAACATCGTTGTGATTTCATCACGTGAGACACAATTAATGGTTTGTGTGAGACATGAAACATGAAACAGAAAAATAGAAACGTCTTTTTATGAAAGAATTTCGTAGAATGTGCACGGCATATGGAGCAACCTATTGTCCAGGCCACTATCTAATCTAATACCCAAACTACCTCTTTATTTCTCGGTTAGATTTAGATAGGTATGAAATAGTAGAAGACTTGTCATAAATAACAACTTAGTGATGAAGTAATTTAATGACAAGTTTAGGCTGATTAGCCAACAGAAACAGATGTTATCAGTACACTATGCAAGTGATGTAGATCGCTTTGTGCTAAGCCGATGTATCGAATAATTCAAAATAACAAACTCGTCACCAAATCTCCTTTTACTTCTGATTGGTTAATTAGTAATCAAATATATGTTTCAGTTTTAAAATTTATCAACTTTAAAATGTTTTTTTTTCTTCGATGAAATGTTTTGACCTGTACTGTTATTTGACACCCTTATTTATCGTCACTTAAGACTTTATATTTTTGTTTTCCCCTAAATAGAATCAATATTATTTTCTTCGTGTTTTGCTTCTGTTTTTAACTGTTTTTCTTAACAACACTTAATGATTCGAGTTTACTTCATTACTAGTAAGTGTGGAATGTTAATAAAAATACCGCATGGGCTAAACGCTCTTTTTAAAAAATTTTGTTTAAGATAAAATATAAAATAGAACATTTTCGTGGTAAATATGTAACTCAGTGTTCCCTGCTCAGTGCCACTGAGTTCTGCTCAAAGTGGATGCCATGATTTTTTTTTCTTCGGTACAGTTTCTGTGCAGAACTCTTTTTATTGAGAACAATTTTCTCGTGAACTTAATGCCCGGGTCAAATTTTAACACACCGGTGCATCTGTAGCGTGATTAAATACTGAAAAGAAAATAACATGTTATTTAAACCAATCATGTTCAAGTTTATTGTTAAAAGAACATGTGTTTTAACCAATCACGTTGATTGTTTTGTTTTAAAATTAATTCCTTTTGTTTGAGCTTGAGAATGTTAATATACGTTTTGCAAGCCTTTCGGGCTCTACCATTTGTGTGTAAACACAAGACGTGGCATACTATTAAAATAAAAAAGAAAAGGAGAATAAATAGTTTAAATTCAAGTATTCGCTTTTTGACTATAAACCTTTTAATTATCTCGAACACGTACGTCTAAAATATGTTTTTCAAATTTATTATCACGGCACAGTCAGAAGTTTAAAAACGGAAATACCTACTTATTTCCTATTTCTTGATAAATATACTTCACGCCTTGCAAGATGTTTTTATTTAATTAAGTCAGAAAGCACAGGAGAAAATATCTGTACCCTCACGACAAAACTTCTGTGCTCAATAAAAGTATACCCAAGCCTCTAGAACACATGTTTTCGACTTGTAAAGTAACTATATGTGCTGAAGGCACACATTTTTTAAGAACTTAATTTATGAGAACGTTAAGGCTGAGATTTTGGCAAAAATTAGCACAGATAAAAACAAGGCTGAAATTTTTTTTAAAAAATTAGGCGCATCCAAACTCAACTAAAATTTAGACGTGTCTGGAAATGAAAACACCTTGGCTAAGAGCCATCGGCTGTTTAGGGCGGACTTTTTTTGTAATTCAACCCTTTTGTTTTAAATACATAATTTTTCTTAATTCAGAATAAGTAATCTTTAAAAGAAAATATAGAAGTTTGTTTGAAACGCTCCTTGTGATTTTAAAGATAAATTATTACTTGCAAAACACAAAAATCGACAGTATATCCATCGTATTTGTTGGCACTTCGATATTTAATTTTTGTTTTGATAGATATAACAATTTAAACTTTTAAACGTAATTTAAAAACTATTTTAATTGGGAAAGCTGGACAGCTTAAATACTTTCTTTAAAATGCCACACGTGTCAGAAAATAAAATAAATATGAAAACAACTGCTCAAAATATAAATAAAGAGAAGTAAAATCGTCAAAGGATAATATTAAAAAGAAGTCCATCAGTGTCATGAAAGTTGTACAAATGGTCTTCTAACTTGCAATGTAACTTTTGTTCTTTTAGAATGAACTGTTTCACAAATTTTCTTCATAATAATAAATTTTTAAGTTGACAAGCCTTCAAGAGAATCATCATCGAATCAAATAATCACAAAGAAAGAAAATTAATCCAAAATATTTTTAAAATTATTTGACTATTTATTATTAGCCCTATTTTATGTTCAACTCTTTTTATGTTTTTTTTATTTATTTTTTTATTCGTTATAATACCAGGCTTAATACAAGCTTAATTAAGTTAACAAAAACTTCACAATATAAATATACACTACCTCGTTTTTTAAGAATTGTTTTTTCTTGGAATTAAAGCCAAACTTTCACTTTTGTTTTTAGAAACCACATAGTAAGTAATACTTCCTGTCATTTAACATATTTAATACGAGGTTAAATTATATTTGGCATCATTCAGGGGGTATGGAATTATATTTCCTAATTCCATCATTATTTTGCATAAAACCGATATAATTCACTTGCGAAGATATGGTACATGACCATTGTGAAATTTTATCACGCAAATTAACGGTTCAGTCACGCTCGATATATTCTATCATCAATATTGTATACTATAAAACCAAATGAAGTTATGATTGCGATTTATTTTTTCTCATTTCACCATAAATTTTAATTTTGCTTTTGAATCAGTTTGAAGACTATTTTTGTTTCTAACAGCAATTTTATTGTTTAACCTTCAACAACTGTGCAGCCTATATAATTTTGTAAATAAAATTTTATCTTTTTGTGTTTTTTGTTTTCGTAAAAAATCAATAAATACAAAAACACATTTAAAATTTTAGTCACAATCTTAAATAAAATCTAAGTTGACAGAGTTTTTGACGTTTTAAAGATATATTTTAAAAATTCCGTATTACTTAAGTTCATCTTTAGATGTTTCCATATGTGGACCACTTTTTGTCCAGGTTCTCTATTACAGATGTGTTACTTTGTTATAAAAACTTATGAAGCAGTATCTGAGGTGGAGAGTAGTAAACTAGAATCTAAGTACTTTGAAAGATTGACAACATGTCTATATATTTTTAAATAGGAATCGTTCCAAATATTTTAAAGAGTATATGTAAATTAATACCCTTTCTCCTTTCTTATACATCAAAAGTTTACTTTATTAGAGTCAGTTTTTATGTCAAAATTTTAATTTTTTTTATGTTAGTAGTATAGTTCGGTATTCTAAGTTTAAACGTTATAAACTGCTAGTAATAATGAAACAAAAATTAAATCTAAAAGTTCGCTAACAGTGTGGGTCAAAAATTGGGAAAATAGCGTTCTTATGAAATAAGTATTTTCTTTTTTCTCTAGTTATAAACTTCTTGTAATAATGAAACAAAAATTAAATCTAAAAGTTCGCTAACAGTGTGGGTCAAAAATTGGGAAAATAGCGTTCTTATGAAATAAGTATTTTCTTTTTTCTCTAGTTATAAACTTCTTGTAATAATGAAACAAAAATTAAATCTAAAAGTTCGCTAACAGTGTGGGTCAAAAATTGGGAAAATAGTGTTCTTATAAAAATTCTCTTTTTTCTTTAGTTTCAAAATAGTTCGCTTTTTTTAAAGTTTTGGATCAGAAGATCAATTTCAACTTGTATGAAAACAAATAATAATAATAATAATAATAATAATAATAAAACTACACCTACGGATTCATAAGATTATCAAATTCTTATTTTAAAATGACGTATAAATTAAAATAATTGTAGTTAAACTGAGCCAGGAAGTTCATTAGACAATTTTGACAAGTCTGAGAGGAACATAACATAGGTAAACTTCACAGTAAAAACACGATGTGGCTTTTATTAAAACTTTAAGTTCTACATACACGTATAAATTAGGTTTTCTTACATACCTGGACCATAATATTTCCATACAGCTTTTCTTCTAATTTGTCTAAACCTTTTTCGTGTAGTATATTATATATAATTTCACTTTTTTTATGTTCTATTTATATATCTATAAAAATAAAAACTCTCGCAGTAAACTGAACCTGTTCTAAACACGTTCTTTACTTACCTTACTTACTCGGTTAATTTTTATGTTTTCATTACATGGCCACCTAACAGTACACACTTTTATTTTCATTCAAATGTATGTTAAAAAATGCACCGGGCTAGCAATAATATCATCCGGACTCCTCGTTAATTATGTGAATACAAAAAAGCGGGAATTTAAAAAGAATTTTCGATTGTTAATTTTTATTAGCATATCGCGTTACTTAAAAGGACTTAATTATATTGTTCGTTCAGTGCAAAAACATTTATTTTATTCAAATTATTATTATTATTATTACTATTATACATAGTCTTATTGAAACTTACTATCAATAGAATAGTATGTTCTTCCTGAAAACTGGGAACTAAATAGCTTATTTTTATTTTTCTTGTCAAAATAATGTACCGACTTATTTTGTAAAAAGGTTACTTTGAGTACAACCCCCTGATACTTACCCGTAACTCTTACCTTGACTGAGGTAAAGTGGCAAAATTTTAATGACTTCAAGTTTCCTGACACTTTTTCATAACATATCAAAGTATTCACTTTTTTGCATCAACTTAAACTTTAAAAAAAACATGAAATGATTGAGTTTTTCTTCCTTGTAGGTTAAGTAAGGGAAATAACAATTATATAAAACGAAACAATAAAAGAAAAATGACCCTTCTCCTATTTTGCCGCTTTGCATTATTCTGTTACTTTTTCACCGGAAAACACTGGGCAAAATTGTTTGGGATTGTTGTCAAGGTCACTGTTTTTGAAATCAACATTTGTTTATTTCATGCAGTTTGCATCATGAATGTCGATTTTAATTTTTATTACTCTACTGTTTTGTTTACTGATTTTAACAATAATATATTGAATTCGTGTCGGAGTTCAATTTTTAAGAGTTTATGCTTTCCATATGCTTCTTGTGTGTCCCTTCATCTTTTATTCTCAACAGCAACAAACAATCAGGTTTTTTAAGATGACTTTACAACTTTCTTGAAAACTATTTTTCATAACGCAAAACCGTGAGGGGTGGTCGAGACATGTGTGCATTATGAAGAGTGAAGAAAGCTTTTCTCGCGCCATTAATAAGGCTGAAGGCTTTAACATTTGGACAAGGTTGGTGAAAAGAAATCTTTTTTTCTAAAATTCTAATCAATGAAACCATGATGAAATGATTTTATATTCCTTTAGATAAAAAATTAATCACCATGACAATTTTTAATATTGTTATTATGGAAACAGATTCATAACTGTTTATCAAAGATTTCTACCGTGTATTCATTTTAACCCGATAATTCTTCCCGGATTAAGTTTTAATAACTGCAATCAGAGAATAAAGAGCGAACATTGTATAGATAACAATCATCCGCTCAAAACATGATTGTATGGACACCTTTCCTTATTCCTCTAAATCCCAAACATCGTCCCCAGGGTATTTTTCTTAAGTTGTTATCACAACTGCAACTGCAACCTCATTCTCAGACTTTATTAAATTGACACGGCAACTAACAGTTTAAGTAAGAGACCTGGTGACTGAACATTAACAAGCTTTCTCGATTGAGCAGAATGTATTACTTCATAATATATTTAAACATAATGGCGGAGTTGCTGTTAGTAATCTTTTTATTTTAAAAAAATAACCTGCATTTGTATTCTATTCGTAAAAAGACTGCAGCGTTTGGTCAAGTCAGCGATTTTAGGTTAATTTTTAGCATGTCGAAACTCAAAAATCTTCTTAGCTAAATCGAAGGGTAACTATGTTACCCGTTCTTTGAGTTAGACTTAAAGTTGTGTTTTTCACAATCTCGCCCTAGGGGTTTTTATTTGCTTTCTGATTTGTGGCTGCGCATATCCAGAAAGCGTAAAAGAAGCTCTAAGTACGAGATTGGTGCTTTTCATAGATTTTTTTAACTTCAACTCTAAATTTTTGACTCGTGAGATCCTGTATGTTCCTATATGGTTTGTTGTTTCATAAGAACTCGTGCAACGTTCGTGCTGTATCACTTCAGCATGACGAATAACTAAGTGATCAATAAAATGAACAAACATTAGCTATAACAGATTGTATTTAAATACCCTGCGACCAGAAATTGTATTACCAACTACGTTTCCAGGGCCTCTTCCCCAACTCATTAAACTTAAGTAACAGTGGCTACTAGAATTATCAAGTTTGATTTTAACAAAAAAGAGACAACAACTTATGAATGCATTTTCGTCCCCAGAGCTCTTTGAAGCTTTTCGGACAAAAAGCGCTGGGATAGAAGTTGTTTTCGTACAGATGTATCATCTCTATCAAATATTGTGAAAAGATTAAATTAGTGTAATACAACCGACCGAGTAAGAATTTGGAAGCTTTAGTTGAAGGTAGAAATTTAAACAATTCCACTTACCATACAAACTTTTTATTATAAGAATACCAAAATTTTCTTATTTCTCTATTGTTCTAAACAATAGACCTATTGTTTGTAACCTGAAATCTTAGCCTGATTTTCTTATAAAGCATATTCTTATAGAATAAAAAGCTTGTATCTTGTTGAAAGTAAATCATACTTATTCCGTCAGCATACCTTCTTAACGTCGTTGGTATGGCAGAAGCTTGGGAATCTGTGGACTTCAAGGGTAGCACGACTTAACACAGGGGCACTGAAAAAGGCTAATCTCAAAAAAATATCTTACCCACTGCGACCATGAACGGAAACGGAAAGCACTTCGTATTCAGACGGTTATTCAATATTTTAATGGCGCATCAGATACAGCGTAAGCACAGCACGAGTTTGCGTGTGGCCACGCCCTATTTCAGTAAGTGTGAGCAGCTACAAACCCATGCAATACAATAGTAAACAATTATCCGTACCGCAAATTAACGCCTAAAAAATGGCTAAAATTCAGACGGTTAACAACTTTGCATATCAAATATCTATATATATTTTATATTTATTGGTATAAGTAAAGATGATGGATCAAAACCAAGACCTCTCGCTTGCCAGGTTTACTTGTACCAATATATCTCACACTTTTCATTCAATTACGCAAAGAAATGACTTTAAATTTCGCGCATTTTTTGACAATAAATGGTGACACATATATTTGTAAATGAATAACATCAGACAGCAATTTCATATCACAAAATTATGCTAAGTGTGTTTACGAATACAATTTTGGTCCTTTGAAGCAAAAAGAAAAGCTATTTCTTAGTTTTTGATTTTTTTATTAGTTTTACCTTAATAGTTAAGTATTTTAAATTATTTTTTCTTGCCTACAATCTAAGAAAAACAAGAGAAAAACTAATGATAAATTGAACAAATAACTCTCACCTCGATTGAGGATGCTTGCATTTGAAACTGTTATAGTTATCGTTAAGCTTTATATCAACGTAAACCTTTTCAAATCATCGTAAAAATAAGGTTATGAAAGATTTCGTGCAGAAAAAGCCATGACCTTGTCACCCTTCTAATCGAAATATATTTCAAAGTTTGGAATCGTGTTAATACGCGCTTCTCCGCCGATGCTCGTTGCTAATGTGTCAACATTAATATGTTAAAATGACCAACCTGGTGAACACAAGAGAATAAACTGCAAAATTATGACATGCTGAGGCACTTCGGCTGAGGGATGTTGATAAGAAATGTAACTGCGGCACGAAAGTATTCGAGAAGATTGTGTGATTTGTCAGACGGATTTGTGGAACTTTTAAATCGTCAAAAATTTCGATCACAATCGTGACAAGTTTTGGACTAAATCGTGCGGATTGAAAGGTGGAAATAATTCCACACTTTTGGTAAAAATCTTGGGGACAGGAACCATGAAGCTGAGGATGAATGTCGTCATGACAACCTATCCGCGCGAAAGCATATTATGATAATCATAATATATGAATTTTCGAATAAATTATGAATATCATAACTTTTTTGTTTATAGGTATTCTGAGTTTCTTAAAAATAGTTATTCTGAATTCTGGATTCTAGTTCCGGAATTAAAATTTCTGAATTCCCATTCTGAAATAGGTAGCTACTCTAAAAATGGACATAAATTTTCGGTAAAAATGTTATACTTACTACGGAACCAAATATTTTTTCATAATTAGTCTAGTATCGCTGGTTCTAAAATGCATCCACAGTCGGTAATCGTAAGTTTATAGTAAAGGTCTTACGAAAAAGTACAGAAGAGACCCTACGAAACAAGAGCGGGGGCGAGAACAACTCAACAACAAAAATTGATAACTAAGATATTAAACGAAAGCGACCTACTATTAAAAAATCACAACAAATATGATTACTTTTAGAACTAAGAAATGCGAAACCCACAAAGAGAAAATGGCCTTATTTGTTGTTTGTTGGGTTTTCTGTTGCTATGATACGACGACGCTAATGCTTTAGGCTGACGTTAATTGCCTTTTTAGAATTACTGAAGCCATTGCATTTGACTTCATGACATTGAGGCAGATGATTTGGAAAGGTTAATTGTTTCACTAGGGACCACTTGAGACCAAAATTGGACCAACTATCCAAAGGGAGACCAATTTACCAATTTACTTGTTTACCCATCAACCAATGGGTTGATGATGTCATCAGAAAACCTCGTTATCTATGTAACAATTCGTCAAAAGCACACGATTCTACCTTATTGGTAGAAAAAAGTCGGCAATAAAAAGTCGGCGAGATATAAAAGTCGGCAAAAAATTTGGCACTTTGTCATAATTAATTAGTCACTTTTGCCAACTAATCTCCCAAGTGAAAATAACCACAAAAGTTTTCGATGATTTTTTCTTCCAATAAAAACAATAACAAAAGGACAATGCAAACTATATAAATGAGCCAATTTTATTGATAATTTTTCCTTCTTTTTTTAATTTAAAGATTTCCTCTGCTGTGGTCCTTAACTTCTGCTTCGTTCTTCACCTTTTGACGAATTTTTTCAACCGATAAAGTACTTTTTTTAGCGTTTAAGGTCCTACACAATGGGAACGAATTATGAAATTTCTGAGTTTCTTAATATTTTTTGGTGTATGTCAACTTTTGTGTATAGTTTATTGCTGACGTCAACAAAATAAATTATAAATCTTTTCCTAATCAAGCGAAAATTTCCACGGACGAATCAGCTAGTCAGTATTTCACACTCTTAGCTACCTTACCAAAACAACTGGCAACCACAACAACCACAACCTCAAAATGGTTAATTTGTGAGTCAAAGAGACAACTTTGGGTTTTACTAAAGTCCTAGTTTTCAGATTGAGAACTTTTTACCTGGTTGTACTCAAAGGATCGGATACACTTTCCAACTGTCTTGAGGATTTGGAGAGACAGGATTAAGGTGAAAGCCAAAAGGAAAGCCAAAAACTGACTCTTTTAATTAATCAGGTAGAAGTTTACAAATAGTTTTAAAGCTGGCCTAAATGATTTGATTAATGCATTTTGTTACTTGCATACAAAATACAATACATCGCAAAAATACAATCCAAATTAGAAAAAACCGTATATGACACATCATTATAAAAACGAGTCAACCTCAATATCCATGTAACCCTTTATCGAGAGTACATGATCTATATATTTGCGTTCATGCAAAATTAGACTAGCTTGAGCAGCTATATGGTAACATACAAAATTAGACTAGCTTGAGTAGCTATATGGTAACATACAAAATTAGACTAGCTTGAGTAGCTATATGGTAACATGCAAAATTAGACTAGCTTGAGTAGCTATATGGTAACATATCTATCTTTTTTCATATTTCTTAATATATGCATCATTTACTGCAGTAATAAAAGGCAAATATAAGGTTAGCCTGAAAGACGCTTTTAGTTTTTGACATTCTTGCTTTCAATTAACTCTCACTATAAGAAAACGAGCAATCTTTGTGTTTTGTACACATATGGTAATATTTATCATACAACTGGTTATGCCATTAATAGTTTAATGGTTTAATAGTGTCTGATTTTGCTATGTTGAATTTTATTGAATTTTGAATTTTTAGCCAGACATGCATGTCATGCAGCAAAATGTTGGAAATGTGGACATTTTTTGACAGTTTGTTGTAGTCGTGATAAGTCTGTTAAAGACAATGCGTAACGACGGAAACAATGACTCAGATGATCCAGAGGATTCTGAAGGTTATTTGTTTACAATTCAGCAAAGCAATAATTCGTTAAACATGGTTTTTCTGAAAATCAACGAGCAACTGGTGGAATTTTTTATTGACACCGGCTTCAGTGTTTCCCTTATTGACAAAGAAACACTACGTCTGCTGAATGTTCCACTGCAAAAGAGACAACATTGGATCTTCACGGGGAATTTTCAGCAACACTTACGTTCGACAATAGCAAGCTAGTTACAATAGTATATGTCATAAACAAAGACAGAATTGGTTGTCTACTCAGTAGGGAAGCAGCCATCCAGTTAAGGTTAGTATCCTCATGACACAGAGACAAAAGACTAAGCAACATTACCACAGAACTAGATAACATTCTAGTAGAGAATAAGACAGTTGTTCATGGTATGGGAGAACTTTATGACTTTAAGTTTGTAGGACTATTGTCTTTCTGTTGTTATAATCTTTATTCTACTGTTTGTATTCTTAGGTTAACATTCATAAGATATATATATATTCACAAGTAAAATGAATGTTAATCTCATAAAACTCAGAAGAAATGGCTAAAATTGAGTTGGAATGACGTCCAGTCGATGGATGCACGTATTTCACCCCAAATGTTTCGGAACAAGTCGCATGCACGCTTCTAAATGCCCATGCTACTGTACACATCAAAGGCACGAATGCTGCTACCCATCGTCGCGGGCCCAAACTGGAGCGCCCCAAGTTTGATGTTGGCATAAATCAGGAAGAGTGGAACATCTTCAATCGTCTGGGATGTTTTTGTCCAGGGTTCTGCATTGGATCCTGCATCATGTTCTGCCCAGCTATTTCAGTGCGCCGGTGAGCATTGGGTGACAGTCTCTTAAAGTCAGACTCCACGATTGTTTCCAAGCCCACAAATGAACTACTTGCAGCAATGAAAAGTCTAGCCGTGATTGCTGTTGCAACAGGTGTAACGAGAGCAGAACTCATGAGTTTGAAGCGGGATCGTGACGAACAATTTAGAGCTTTCGCAGCCAGGGTACGTGGCAAAGCTGAAACATGTGACTACACAACGCAATGTACATGTACAAACATTGTCAACTTTACTGACTCCATTGCCAGAGACGTACTACTCTCGGAATTGCTGACACAGACATCCGATGTGAGATGCTTGGTACACAAGGTATCCTGGATAAACCACATCATTTCATTAGTTGAGTCAAAGGAGAGGGCCAGAAACGCCCATCCATCGCTTCCAGCCAGCACATCTTCTGGTAGCATCTCATCCTCAAGCATCAGAAGAAAACCATGGAGGGAAGTAACGCACCCCAACATAACCAGTCCATCCCATGCCCAGATTGCGGTAAGCCTTTTTCACTGTTCTCAGAGGGGAGATCAGGGTGGAATTCGAAACCACGTCGCCACTGCATGACTGCTACAGACTCAATCGAAACAAACGTCGCCCAAATCGTAACAACATAAACGAGAAACCAGGAGAGGCAGGAGCAATCTTTGCACAAATATCTTCAATGCGTTCCAAATATCTTCCATTCGGTCATAGCGTTTTTACTAAAGGACAATGGCGTATATCCCGATTTGTGGATCACCAAACTGTACAATTGGAGCTATATACACTTCCATCTGATTATAATCACTTCAAACGCAAATGTCCTAATGTAAGTTCTACCACGATCACAGCCCTTGCTGATTGTGGCGCACAAGCATGCTTGTGGTCGTTGCGGGAGTTTCTCAAAGCTGGCTTTTCCACAGAGGATCTGATCCCTATGCCCATTGATCTGGTTGCAGCTAACAAATCACCAATATCGATTAAGGAAAGTATCCCCATAATATTGCACTGGACTGCTGCAGAAGGCACTATACACAGCTGTGCTATAATCGCCTATGTCAGTAAGCATGCCGAGGGGTTTTACCTCTCTTTTGAGGCCATGATGGACCTTGATATCGTTTCGAAAGACTTTCCAAATGTCGCATCATCTTCACCAGATACTCTGCCAACTGAAATACGAAGTGACATTCAACGAATCATAAATGCCGGCTGTTCGAAGCCTTCTGAACTGCCTGGAAAAACATGTTTGTGCCCACCTCGCGACATGGTACCCGAACTTCCTAAAGAACTTTCGTTTGAATGCTGTCCTGAAAACAATACACGCATGAAAGAATGGCTTCTCGAATACTTCTCTGCATCAACATTCAACACGTGTCCCCATCGCCCGTTACCTCACATGACTGGTCCTCCAGTTGAGATTCACGTCAAATCCGATGCTGTCCCCAAAGCGGTACACACTCCAGCAACGATCCCTGTTCATTGGCAAAAACAAGTTCAAGAGGACCTTCGCCGGGACAAATCCTTGGTAGTCATAGAGCAGGTACCATATGGTCAACCTGTAACATGGTGCCATCGCATGGTCGTAACGAGAAAGCATGATGGGACTCCACGTAGGACTGTTGATCTTTCACCTCTAAACAAACATTCCCAAAGAGAAACTTTCGCTTCCGAATCGCCATTCAACTTAGCTCGTCGTGTCCCACCGAATACATGGAAGACTGTCAGTGACGCCTGGAACGGCTTCCACAACGTCCCCTTACGTGAATCCGATAGGCACCTAACTACTTTCATAACGCAGTTCGGAAGATGGAGATATCGAACTACACCATCAGGCTTCGTTGGTTCGGGGAATGGCTATAATCTCCGTTTTGATGCCATCCTCTTGGATTTTGAACGCAAAGAACGTATTGTAGACGACACGCTCCATTATGATAATGATCTACGAGAACACTGGTGTAGGACGATGAAGTTCCTCATTCGCATCGGCCAATCCGGTATTGTCCTCAACCCGGATAAATTCTAGTTTGCATCCAAGACGGTTGACTTTGCTGGATTTCGTATATCTGACACTTCGATCGAGCCACTGCCAAAGTACATTCACGCTATCCGAAATTTCCCTACACCACAGTCGACTACCGACATACGAAGCTGGTTCGGCCTCAAACTAAGATATTTGGTGACCGTACACTCGACGAGATATCGAACTCAAGGATATTCCGGTTGAAGCGGCGCACCCTACCCTGGTGTTTCAATGTAGCTCACTTACCTGGAAAAACTAACTCAGCGGCTGACGCAACTCCACGAAATTCTTCCTCTGCATACGACCCATCTCAGGAACCATACGACGCCGAGAACATACTTGCTGCTTCCATCTGCCACAACAAATCGTCCCTCGTAAGCATCTCCTGAGACACTATTGCAGTATAAACTTCAAAAGACCCAACTATGCGTCAGCTTCGCGAATCCTCAAGAACGGTTTTCAGGATGGTGACTGTACCCGCCATGTCAAAGCGTCCCAATTTTGGCAGTACCTCGACTCCCTGCATGTACTTGATGACTCAATCATGTACCGAGACCGCGTTGTCATTCCCCCATCATTGCGCGGTAGAGTACTTCAGGTCTTGCACTCAGCACATCAAGGTGTATCAGCGATGGAATCTCGTGCCAGGGCTATCGTATTTTGGCCAGGTATGACGAACGACATTCAAGCAATCCGTCGTAACTGTAAATCGTGCAACCAAAAAGTCCCTTCTCAAGCAGCTACACCTTCGGTACCGGCTACTGTACCTTCCACACCGTTCGAATCAATCTTTGCAGATTTTTTCGATTTCAGTGGTTTTCTGCTGGCAGGTGATCTTCTTTCCGATTGAGTCGAAGTCTTCAAGGCTTCACAAAGCACAGCTCTATCGGGGGCTAACGGACTTATTGCTTCCCTTCGCAAGTTATTTGCTACTTTTGGGGTTCCAGAAGAACTATCCAGTGCAACGACCACATCGACGTTTCTGAAGAATTGGGGAGTTCGTCATCGCGTATCATCAGCCTACTTTGCACAATCAAATGGTCGAGCTGAGGTTGCGGTAAAGAAGTGTAAGCGTCTCCTAATGGAGAATATTAATCCCAATGGATCTCTGGATAACAATGGTTTCCTGCGCGCACTATTGCAAGTCCGGAACACACCAGACCCCGATTGTAATATTTCGCTAGCGGAGGTAATCTTCGGCAGACCGATCCGTGACGCATTATCCTTCGTTCATCGACAAGCCAAATTTTGGAACCCTTCAGTCCGACCGTCCTGGCGTGAAGCTTGGGAAAAGCGGGAGAATATCTTTGCTTTGTTTTGATTCATCCGAGTGGATGTAGGATTATTTTCTTTCTGTTGTTATAATCTTTATCCTACTGTAAGATATATATATTTACAAGTAAAATGAATGAGTTTTCTCCAAAGTTAAAGTTACATATAGACGATTTAGTAGTACCATGTGCATAAACTAGCAAAAAAGTCCCCTATCATCTACAAAAGAGAGTTATAGAGAAAATACAGGAGCTAGAGGAGTTAAATATTATTGACCGATTGGGTCTCTCCTCTTATAGCCACGCCCAAGAAAGATGGAAATATCAGAATAGTCATCAATATGAAAAAAGCTAACCAAGCGATAAAAAGGAAACGTCATTATATTCCAACGGCAGAACAGTTGAAACAAGAAATGCATAGAGCTGTAATGTTTTCTATATTAGACTTAAAAATAGGGCATCATCAACTTAAATTGGATGAACGATCGAGACCAATTACTACACTTGCAACACCAATTGGACTCAGACGGTACAAACGTTTATCACTAGAAATTACCTCTGCCTCAGAATGGTACCAGCATACTTTAGAACAATATGTTCCCTATGGATTGACAGGAGCTAGAAATAAATCTGATGATATAATTGTATGGGGCAAAACAGAACAGAAACATCACGACAACCTGAACAATCAGAACAGCTTTCTGCAACAGTTCAAAGAAATAGACTTGAGACTGAACAAAAAAAATATGAGTTTGCGAAAAGCACTATTATTTTTTTTGGTATTGTACTATTAAAACAGGGTGTGAAAGCAGACCCACTAAAAAGTCAAGCCATGAAAATTCCAGAAAACGAACAAAAGGTAAGATCATTTTTCGGACTTATCACGTATTTATTCAATTTTATTCAAAATTTCTCATACAAAGTGGAACCTTTAAGAAAACTTTAGACAAAGGGAAACAGTTTTGCATGGGAATTGGTTCAAGATGATTCATTTCCTGACCTAAATAGACAGTTAGTCAGTTCGAACATCATGGTATATTAGTCACCTAGTGCTAAGACAAGCTTAACAGAAGATGCCTCACCATATTCAATAGAGGCAATTCTCGAGCAAGAGCAACCTGATGGCACATACAAAGTTATCGAGTATGCAGAAGTTGAAAGACGTTACTGTCAAACAGAACGCGACGGTTTGGCAATAGTTTGGAGATGACAATTGTTCTATCGAATCTCATTAAGACTGAATTTGAACTATTTACTGACCATCAACCTTTGCTGCATATTGATACTCCCAAGTGGAAACCGTCTGCACACTTAGAGAGATGGGTGTTAAGATTACAACCTTTTAAATTTAAGGTCCGATACCTGCCTGGTAAAGACAATCCTGCAAATGTTTTATTAAGGAATGTACTGCAAGAAAAGATTAAAGATTCGAGAAGTATCAAAATTAATTTTAATTGTCGACAAAGTATGGACCGACGGAGTATGTTGTACAGAAAAAAAGAGGGACAGCAGTTATCGCACAAGGACCCAATGGAGAGAAAGTAATGAGAAACTCATCTCAAAAAGCATAGTTTAGTAATAGCAGGGAGGAGGTCTATAAAACGAGCACTTTAAAAATTATCCAACGCTCAATAAAGCGAACGAAACGTAAACGAAAAACCGAAGTACAGATGAATCGAAAACACGAATTGATAAAAAAACAGACTGTGTTTATAATTTGAGTGAAATCTTACCGGTATTTAAATCATACTGAAAAATAATATTTTTATGCTTGATTATTTGATGTGGTAGTTTTTTTTAAGTAGGTTTAGTTTTACTTTTTTTTCGCATAAAATTTCTAACATCTCCATAAATTTTCGCATAAAATTTCTAACATCTCCATAAATTTTCGCATAAAATTTCTAACATCTCCATAAATTTTTGGATAAAATCCAACACAGCAAAATCAGACACAAAGAACTATTAATGGCATAACCAGTTGTATGATAGATATTACCTTATGTGTACAAAACACAAAGATTGCTCGTTTTCTTATAGTGAGAGTTAATTAAAAGCAAGAAGGTCAAAAGTTAATAAACGGCCACAAGATTCCAGGCAAATACTATCAAGAAAAAAGTCCCAAGTAATATCAAATAAACTGTTAAGTTATTGAATAGGAAATATCATGTAGGTCAGAAATATATATGCCCGCGTATTTTTCTTCAAAAAAATATTGATTCAATTCTGATTCTTTCATTTTTAAAAAGAAGGGGAGGACTCATATTCTTCGTCACACTTCAAACATTCTTGCACCTGTTCCAGCAGATATATGATTCACAGGATTATTTCTTTTTCCATAAATTGTGAGATTTAATATTCAGTAGAAGTTAAAACTTTGCATATATCGCTTTGTATGCAGGGAGTGGATAGCTAAATTCAAGAAAAGAAGAAAATTCCACGTTTAAAAATAATTGTAATGGTACTAGCTCCAACTCGTTCCCAGTTTTTCTTTTTTTGATGTTGGGAAGAAAACGAGTTGGCGGTAGCTTGAAAGAAAATTGATAGCTGGTATCTTATGTTGATGAATCGGTGCATTCATTTTAAGCTTTGTGATTATGCTGTTCCTGTTGTTGTCGTAGTTGGTAAACCTTTGAAAAACAAAAAAGAAACTTAATTCAATAACGTTTGTTAATTGATTTCATTTATTTTTGTAGCCAATAAAAATAATTTTTACCCACTAAATTCTAAGGCTACTTATTTTAGTAAAAAAGGCCTGAAATAAAAACATCTATATAGTACTAGTATATTCGCGAGAATAGTTCTTTGCAAAAAATCTTAATAAATTATTTATTTTCGAAAAATGGAACTTTTTTGACCTTGTGAAAAGTCTTCGCGAAAATTAATCAACTTATGGTAAATGTCAGATTCACGGATTTCTTTAATTTTAGGACATTTTCACAAAAATTTAGGAATAAAAAAACAGTTCTTAATAATAAGCCTTTCCTAACATACATTTAGTTGATATATTTTCAGCACGTGATAATAACTATTAGAAAGAAAAAATGCATGCCAGAATAAAAGATTGTACATTTTGGGAATCAATATTTTTGGTCCCAAATTCAGGTTATTAAGGAGGTTTCACGGTCAGTCTATTTTATAAGTACACAGATCTTCTTACTAAAATAAGTAGCCTTTGAATTTAGTGGGTAAAAATTACTTTTATTGGCTACAAAAATGAATGGAATCAATTAACAAACGTTATTGAAT
This sequence comes from Hydractinia echinata, assembly GCA_030067915.1. NCBI lineage: Eukaryota > Metazoa > Cnidaria > Hydrozoa > Anthoathecata > Hydractiniidae > Hydractinia > Hydractinia echinata. The sequence goes on from JASGCC010000088.1 coordinate 251,511, forward strand.
TAAGTTTCGTTTTTGTTTTTCTAAAGTTTACCAACAACACAACAACAGGAACAGCATAATTACAAGTCTTAAAATGAATGCGCAGATTAATCAACATAAGATACCAGCTATCAAATTTCTTTCAAGCTAGCTAGCATTCTTTTTCTTTGTTCAACATCGAATAAAGAAAAAGTACACTGTTCACTAAAGTGTTTCAAAAAAAGTTAGTTACTTTCAAAAAAGGTCATAAAAATCTCGGTGAATATCGAGATTTAACGAAGGCCTAGATGTTCAGGGAAGGGGAGGGAGCTGTTTAGGGATTACCTGGGAAGAATAAGACTGAAGTAGCTACTGAAAAATGGTGATAAGTAAGGGGCGGATTTAGAATTATTTTCTGACTGGTGCAAAATAGTGAAAAGGATAAAATAGTCGAAAGGATCCTCAAACGAAAACCAACGCCCTTTTTTAACAATCAAACAGCTGATAAAATCAACTTCCGACATTATCATTTCAGGGCCGGAAGCCGGAAAAATGACCAGGAATATGAAAAAAACACATCCTTGTTGTTGTTAGTGGTAGCGTGCAGTGAATAAAATCTTCCCATTGCTAAACAACATTTTCTCTGTTTATCAATGTTTCCTTTCGCTATCAAATATCCCAAAATAACATAACCTCATAAAAGGATTCCAAGTTTGATAATAATTATCTTTCTGCTCCTATGACAGAAAAACACTGATTTTTCAGTTCCTCCATAGATCCTAAAAAAACTAGAATTAAAGTAACAATTTTAAAATTTTATTACGTTGTAGATACACTACTAATTCAACCAAAAACAAATCATCCAATCGAACACTTAAACTTCACAGTGTATATAGTACCATAGGTTCATAGTGTACATAGCACCATACCGTTAATCGCAAGTATCTTGCTGTTGCAGAGTACAATCATATCTAAAACAATTTTCCATTTGGTTTGGAGATATATTACTGAATTATTATATTATACATCATCTATATTATTATATAAAAACCTTGTAACACTTACGAACAAATAATTTATTTTTTAAAACAAGTAGTTTCACATCTCAAAAGCATCCGTCATAACTACAATCCCAGACAAAATAAGTGGCAAAATGTGATTTTTCCAGTGAAAAGTCAGTGTACCTCCCCTACCCCCAATATCAGTGTTGATTTAGGGCTTGTTTTGTGCCCTGAGACATAGAAGCAACACTGATACAGGGGAGGGGGTGAGAGAAGCAGTATTTTGTGAGAATTGCCACTATATTTTGTCTGGGATTGTAGTTTTTAACATACCCGTCATAAATATGACGTCGTCGTAAAAAATGTTTTAATCGACGACAAAAAGCGTCGTATGACTCACTAAGATTATATTTTCGGTACTGAGGGAGAGTTGATAAAATATTACGTCAAACGAGTTGCAACACGTTTTTAATAACATCACGGCTAATATCGGGCCCCAACCCAAAGCCTAAGATAAAAATGTCGGAGGATCCAACACGATCAAAATAAGCAACTCTGAGGCTCAGTTAGCACATAATGATTTGAAAATTTGAAACACAGCAATGGCTTTGGTCGGGGTCTGAACGGGGTTCGAGGGTCAGTACTTTAGCCCTTTTAATCTTTCACTAATATACATATATTACATCCTTATTTTGCTATTTCCTATAAATTATAAAAATTTTACCAACTGCAAGCATGTCACGTGACATCTTTGTTCGACGCATGCGCACCAATCGGAGCAAGTGGTTTTATTCTAAATGAAACCAGTACAAACTTAATATAAACGACTTATTAATGAATTTAAAAAAACAGTTATCGCATTGTATAAATAATAACATTGGGTACGAGTTTGTTAATAAGATTTACAGAACAGCAACGATATCTTCCATTCACACAAAATCCTAGGGTTCATTTCTTTCTATCTGCGAAAAGAAAAGTGTTAAAAATAAGAATGAAAAAAGAATTGCTCAGAATTGTTGAATTATTCATGAGTGAGGCTGTGCTTTTTAATTTTGCTAAAGCTGATAAAAAAACAACAAGCGATTGCTTCCTACATATGTATGTTAAACACGAGGTTGTCAGGAACGAATAGTGGTTGCACTTCATCATGGGAGATTCAATGTTTCAGGTTGGTATCTTTAAGTTTTTTTAACTTAATAAAAGTATTTTTTTATTCTTCTTCTTTTGAGATCTGTTTCATAGAGAAACGAGACGAGTGAAAATAAAAATATAATTTAATGAAAATGTCATATAAATGCAATTCGATTCTAGCAGACATGAACAGTACGAAATTTGATACAGACATATATTCCATATAAGTTGTTCACATTACTAATCGTTGTGCGATGTCTGAATAAAAGCCTTGAATCAATGTCTTAAAAATATACTGTTTCATAACTATAGGTGTCACACATTTTACGAAAATTGACAATATGACAAAATAGAAGGTTTGAACCGGAAAATACAATATCGAGATGGAACTTCGGTTGACGTTTTGATTGGTTGATTGTGTATAGTCAATAGGGCAAGCCAATGGTTTTTATACGGAGTCAACAACAAAAAACACAACCAATATGCGAAAAGTGAATTTTAGTCACTTTTTTAGTAATGAACTGGCATGGACCAAAAATTTTATACAACTTCAAATGTTTTGATCTAATACGTGCTTATAATTTAGGAGCATGATAGCATCAACTTTTAATATGGTAATGGGACGTGAAAGCTAGCTAGACAGGCGCTTTTTAAGAATTATAGTAGTTCATCGTACGACCTGAGGTCACCAAAAAATGTAAATTTTCTTCAAAAAAAATTTTCGCCCTAAATAATTCAGCAAAGGACATACTTTTTTATATTTCTCATTCACTAAGTTTTATATTTCTTACTTATTTACAAAACAGAAATCTTCCTTCTATTTCTTTAATTTTAAACTAATCAAACTGTCTCAAATAGATTTTTTATGAGACTTCACAAGTTCGTTTGTATAAGACCAACACAAACACTTTGGAAAAGTTAGTTAATAATTTATACATTAAATTTTATATTACACCCACGGTTAAACACCGAATAAACATATATAAAGTGACGCAAGTCATTTTAAAATGGCAGAATTCGTCCATTGTGATAACAGAATGCTACATTTATTATATCCAAATACGGGAAAGAGACAAAGAGAGAAAATTTTCAAAAACAACAAAAAAACAATTATAAGCAATAAAATAAATATATAAAATTAAATAAATGCAAAAACGTGGATCTTATGCAAGAGAAATTGCCCTGTTCGGTCGTTGCCATTTTTTCGTGTGGAAACCTAACTTGGTAACTTTCTTTTTAGAAACAAAGGAAACCTTCGCAACAAAACAATGAACACGAAAATCTAGACGACTCCGAGTTTCAGTTGAGATTTCAAGTTGTCGAACACAAGTTGGAGATACGAAAACTCACCGAGAAATTAGCTGAAACTAAATCCGAGTTGCTTCACAATAAGGTACACCAGACAAGATTATACGTCGATAAATTTTTTTAACGATAAAGTAATACGACATCAAAAGTCGGTAACGACTTTTAGTCAGCGCCAAAAAAGTTCGACACTTTCATTTATATGTATTTTATAATTAAGCTTTTTTCAACTAACACATGTCAACTCTTTTTGCTATGAAATTTTGTTAACTTGAACTTAAATATCATTAAATTCGAAGTCATGTGCATTCTAAAATCTTATTGACTTCATCTGAATGTTTGTCTTCTTTAAAGAAGGCGAAATCGCTATTTTATATTTTTTTTCGAATAGAAACGAGTTTATGCATTATATGACGAAATTCACAAATCAATTGAGCATGGCAAATATATTTACGACGAAAACGACGAAGCATACCTAGTCTACTCCATACCGCAGCACGAAGCGCAGCTCACAAATATTCAAAAGCTCGAAGAAGCTCTTGCAACGTCACAAGCGAACGAAGTGCGAGCCAATGAAGAGCTCGCTTCGATACGACAACAAAAGGATTCACTCGAGCGTAACTTAAACAATACTATTAATGAACTACAAACGAAATTGAGTCTAGAACAAGAAAACAAGGAGAAATTGGAACAGGGAAAACAAAAAATTGAGGAACAATTTAGCAAATGTAAGCAGGAGCTAGAAGAAATGTTAGCAGAAGCAGTCAATCAGTGTGAAATTATACGTGCGGAGGAGAGCAGGTTAAAGAACGTTGTCAACGAGTTGAAATGTAACCTCGATAAAAGTACGAAAACTATAAAAGCAGATAAAAAGGAAATGGAGAAGTTGAAAGAAGAAAAAGAAAATTTAGAAAAAGTTCTTGACGACACAAAATTTATTTATGAGGAGCAAACGATCAAAATGAGTGAACAAATTAACGAACTGAAAACGTTGCTGCATGATACGGATGAAGTCCTGTCGCAAACCGAAATAAAATACGGAGGACTGGAAACTAGATACAAGCACGTCTCCGTAGAAAATATTGATTTGAAGAGAGAAAATGAAGAAAAGACAAAAACGTTGGCTGCGAAAGAAGATCTCTTCAACGAAATGAACGAGGAGGTGGCGAACTTAGAGACGACGCTGACCGAAAAAGAAGAAGAACTGCAGACACATATAAAAGAGCGCGAAACAATCGAAGCCACCATTGTGCAACTGAAATCTGAGTTAAGTGAGGCAAAAGAAGAAAATCTCCAATTAATCGAGTCAAAAGAAAGAGAATTAAAAGCAAAAGAGAATGTGATAAATGAGTTAAAAGAGACAAATATAAAAATAAAAACGGAACTCAAAAGACTTCGACCCTCAGGAAAACCTGCGTGGAAGCGATAAAAGAAGCGTTGAATAATTTAAAAATATTACAGCTCTTTTAATAGTGATAGTACCCTCAATATAATTTTCATTTACAACTTTTTAAGATTTAAAAGGTTGGAGACAAATCATAACTCCTCAACCGCAACGGCGGAGTTTTCAAACATTTTGATTTATTTCTCGATTGATGACAATTTCTTGTTTTGTTTACCGAAATTTATTTATTCATTTCGTCTTAAAATAAAAAAACAACTTCATTTTAAATGTCTGTTTTAGTTTGAAATAGAAATCATTATTGTAAATAAACGTACAAAGCATCATGAGGGTGGTTTTTTCCAACAAGTTAAACAGAGTGAAGATGGATGAGAAGAGGGGAGTCCAGTAAGCAGGTTGAGATATATTATCAGCAAAAAGAGAAATCAAAAACAATAATGGCATCAGCAAACGAAATGCGGGAGGAGGAACATAACTTGCGAGCTTTGATGAAAACTCTCACTAGCATGATAGATACGTACACAGAAGTGAGCAATCTGGAAGCGAAAGAGCTGACAGAAACAAAAAAAGAAAATGCAAAAATAAAACAAGAGCTGAGAGCAACCAAGGAGGAGCTGAGAGCAACCAAGGAGGAGTTCAAGCAAGAGAAAAACAAAATGGTGGGAAAAATTGATCAGCTGAAAATTCTGTTGCAAGAAACTGGAGACGTTTTAAGCAAGGCGGAGAGAAAATGCGAAGTGCTGACTGAAAAAGAGGCTGAACACCAGGAAACTAAAACAACGCTGTCTCGATTAGAAGAGGAAATGGAGAAGAAGGAAGAAGAATTGAAAGTTTGCTTGAAAGAGAAAGTAGATTTGGAGGACTCGATTAGTCAACTGAATGACGAAGTTAAAGACATCAAAGAGGAGAGACATGAATTAATTAAAACGAAAGAAAAAGAATTGAGGGAAAAGTTAAAAATCATTGAAAATTTAAAAGCAACTAATAAAACTTTAAAAGCAGAGGCGACAAGTTTACGTCAGACGACAAAACCTCTGTGGAGATAATGCAGCTATCGGTGTAAAAACATGGAAAATACGATGCACAAAAAATTGTAAATATATATGATTGAAACTTGCTTTCAGCCACGGTTCACTCATAAAGAAACTCTTGCAAAATAAAAAAATTAGTCGAAACATTTTTGGGGCCTCCACCTATATGTAGCACATTAACCCCGTCATTTTTATGTTTCCTAAACGCCACTTACTTTTCTTGAATATAGCCTCGTATCTAAATAGAGGTTTCACATGACACATACATCAGGAATGTATTGTTCACTTTTCTTAGTTTACTCTTATCAATAGGAAATAAAAGCCAGATGTTTGATCATCATGAAACTGTGAACTGATCTATTCTTCATTGTATTTCTCTGCACGACAATTTCTTTCAAATAAAAAAATAAATTTGTTTGTGTTCCAATGAAACGAACAGTTTTGAAAACAATTTCCAAAATAGTATTGTACACATCCACTTATTCAAACACGACGCGAAGGTTCCAAAAATAAACAGTAGTAAACAGAAGAGATTCATAAAGAAAGGGACGAAGAACTTTTTTCGAAATAGCTGCATAGTACTGCATTGCAATTTTCTGAGGGTTATATCTTGTGATGTGTAATGGGAATATAGTATCAACTTCGTCCCCAGGGGTTCTTGCCTTTTTGACATCGAGGCCGCCGGCAAAGAAACCCTGGTACAGACCTGGAATGAGATTGGTTTACATCCGACATAGATAATTTATTCACCATCATAATATATGCAACGATTTGCTAGAAAGGTGGCGGATTTTGTTACAAAAACATTGAGAGAATTCCAGACTATGACACAAATGTTTAAAAAAATTGTCCAAAAAAATGATAGTCGGGCAGTTCTTATTTTTATAAAAGATATTTTTTATTTTTTATGTCACTGTTGACATTTTAAATGAAAATAAAAGTTCTTTTTAAAGCTCTGTAAAAAACATGCGTTTTGGCAATTTAGCTATTGGCGGGATCAAGGGCGCTTTTTCGAAATCATATAAACTTTTTTCAAATACGACCCTGAAAATAATATTTGAGAAATTGTTCGTTTTTCAGCTCTTTCTCGAAATGGACAAACAGCATCACTTGGCCAGTGCTCTGCAGCCAGTAGGCTGCAAAGGTTCTACTTTGGCACGGATGTAGACCGAGGAACCAACGTCAAAAATGCGCTAGCTGCACTTTCAACAATGTCCGTATTATGGAACAATCCGCTCCACCAATGTCCGAAATATGGTGGAATGAAGGGCAATGCTTATGTCACAACCCTTTAAGATTTTGGATCTAAAAAATAACCTAAGTCCTTAGTCCGGTGTGAACATTGACAAGTGAACTTACACAAGTTCACAGTGCTTGTTACTTAGATAGAAATGGTCTCTAATTGCTTGTGGTTGCGATCTTTGAAATTCCTCCCTTTCTCCCAATATATTATTTTGTCCAAGGTGTACATTTCAGCGTTTTCTCGGAGAACTTGTTGCCCCTACTTTTATTGTTTAAACTTTTTTTCGATTCGTCAACATATGAAAAGGCAATTGCCCAACTGTATTAACATTCTCTAATTTTATCCTCATGTTCCTGAACCAATTCGATTGTTGTTTTTATAAAGTACTCTTCTGCTAAAACGCTCTCCACTCACTTCAACCAACATGTTTTTTTTAAAAAAAACTGGCCCAAAATCTAGTACAAATAGTACAGTTCTAAAATTCAATGCTCGAAATTATTCTGTCCCATTTGTAAACTTAATGAGGACTTTATGAAGCGATGCCCATCTTTTAGGCAAACCATGGAACGTAAAACCATACATAAGAAAATGTACAATGATAAAAAAATTGCAAAAGTAGCCTTACCTGTGGGTGGGTGGTATGTTAAAATAACCAGTTTTCATGAGACATTTATCAAGGATCGACTAAAAAAAATTGAAACGATACTAGTACGAATAGCTAAAAAAATAGCACATTTCAAGAAAAGCAAATGAGATATAAAATAGCACATTTCAAGAAAAGCAAATGAGATATATACCTGTAGATCTTCATACGTTACACCAAGTGCGTGCTCATTCAAGTTCGCTACGAGAGAAGAATATATACAAAGTGTTACGTTGACAGTTTCACTCAGTAGTAGAGGTTACCTGTGAACAAAAAATACTATTTCTTAAGCCTTGTTCTCACAGGACACGTTTTGCGGCTACGAAGCCTTGTGCCCAACCTGTATTTTTACTTACATATTTTTCTTAAAATAATTTAACGTGTGATTTTATTCAATCGTTTTCGAACGTATCGAGTCAGCACGACTAAAGTTAGGGTGATGAGAAAAGTGTTAAGATAGAAAAAAATTTTCACGAGGTGTGACACGCTAATGTTCCTACTGAAAACCGGGTTAAGATTAAGCCAGGGTTGTTAGGCTTAACATCCTCAAGATGAATATGGTGGAAACTAGGCTAAATGTACTTTGAATTTTATATTATCAGTACCCAACATAAATAGAATTGATATTTAGCTCAGTAATCGTGGTGTCTGCACAAACTTAAATAAAGACCGACTGGAACACCAACAGAGAAGGTTATGCTGGATAAACAAGCAGGAGCAAAGCAGGAGTAAGATCTAGATGGACGTAACAAATATAATTTCAAAAAAATGTTTAATTCCGGCTCGAGTGGAATGGAATTGACATTAAAAATATTGTACATACTCGACGATGAACTGAAATTTGTGGTATACCCCATCTGAACATCAACTTGTTCCTTTGAACCTTCAAGCAGCTAAAAAGATGACTAAGTACTTAACGTTTTTAATTCGAACCCCAGAGGCATATCCCATCCGATATGCCTCTCTCATAAGAGACAATTCAATCACTTAACATGAAACATGCTGAACGGCAGGAATGAATAAAGTTGGTCATAATAACTAAAAAAATGTTACCACTGTCAACTTGCTATGTATAATAAAAAAATTAAACGCTGCCTTATGGTAAGAAAGTTCCACAGTAAACATTTTATGAAAATGGAATATTAACAAACGTGATATGAAAACGTGGATTACCTTTTTTAGTTCATTTTTTAAGTGCATTGCTGAACTTGGTGTAGAAAACAGCGACTTCTTATATTGATCGATTAAACGACGATTTGGATCGAACTTTAAAGATGGTGGAAGCTGAAATGTAAACAAATATACAATAAATAATAACTCTTCAAGAAAATTTTTACGAATTATAAATTACATAATTATAAATAAGTAAATGTAGAAAATTGACCAAAAACATTGACAGTGGCTTTAACACATTTTCTAAAACAACACACTGTTGCGTACTTGCGATATATAGAGTATTTTATGCAGCTGTCCCAACATTTGCAACACTGGGTCGTTTATTTCACGAACCTTCCGAGGTGATATACTTAATGTGGGGTGCGCTGAAACTGAAACAATAATATTTCTAATTAATTAGAATAATTCAAATATTACAAAAATTTTTGAGCAACACAAGATTACAGAGTGTCTTTAAAAAAATGATGACAAACTTTTTTTAAAAGATAATTAGAATAAAAAAATAAATTATGGAAAGTAAACATGGGATTATATGGGTCAGCACGGGATATACATCTAAACTTTTTATCCGCTTGTACATATTAATGTACCGAAAAACTGGAAAGAATCCGTTTAAGAAAGAGAAATTAGGATCAACTTTATCAACAAGAAAGAAAACTCACTTGGTCTGTATTTTTGTGGCGTCCTGGCCATTCCGGTCTTCATATTGTCGATGTAAGAACTAAAATGTAAACAAGGATTTTAGTTCCATATCTCTCTTACGTTAAAAGTCAATAATGTCAAATAGGATCGTGCAAATACTGACCAGCTTTGAGTTCTTTTAATGTTATCTTTTTCCACAATGACTGGACCGAGGTCTGTTTGTGATTGATGTCTACCATTTTCAATCGGAAGTAACTTGCGCGGCGGTGTCCTCGGTCTGCGAAATATTTCATCGTCGTTACCATCAATTAAACTGGATGCGTGTTCAAACTTTAACTTCCGATTGATTTGAATAGGTTTTGTTACTTCCTCAGGGTGCGTGTGAGCTCGGTCATATCTACCATTAACAGTATTTTTTTGTTCATCTGATACTTCACTATCCGTTTGACCATTATCACCGAAGACACTGTCCAACGTTTTACTGGTTGAACTCTCAGAAAAGCTATCAAAATGATTCTCGTTGTACATTATTCGTTGATTTTTCATGTGGGCAGTGTGCTTCTCCACACGTCTTTTTTCTTTCTCAAGTTTCTTCTCCATTGTGGTATTATGCACCCTTAACCTTTCGAGATGTCCCATCAAAATATCTGGTATAATACCAGCAACCTACACAAAGTGAATACAAGTTAATACAACTAATAGTTTGGCAGCAAAATATCCATCGAGGAGTAGCAGATCGATGAAATACGCGGCTTTCTTATTTTGAGAATGATAAAAATCAGAGCAGACTAAAATATCATCAACAGTTAGGATAAAATTTCTTATATGTGTACCTAGGGGATTTGTTAGAAGATCTAGACACAGCCATGGACGTAGTAGTGAGGAAACCGACACGTTTGATGTTGCAGTTTTATTCATTTAGATATATAGTTGTAAAAAAAAAAAAAACTCGACAATCGTTGTATGGAAAATCATGCTGAGGATTATTCTGAAGACATTCTTTAATTTGTAAGTAAATTCCAGCCTCGTATCCTTAAAACACGTAATTTCATAAAAAATAAAACGTGCAGACTATTTGCGAAATACACGAGAGCTCGACACGGTTACTATATGTTACTTCCTTTACATGAAATCTTTTCATATGGAAGCCACCGACTTGCTGATATATCATTCCATCCATACAAAAGGTGAGCGAGAAAAATTTAAATTAGGCGAGACAAACATAACTTACTTCTAAAATATCAGGACGATCCTCAGCTTTCACTGTTAAACATCTACACAGTATAAAACAAAAGTTTTTAACTTGCGAAAGTGTTAATAAATTATCGTAGTGACATAATAAGAGGTGCAAAAAATTTTTAAACGACATGGTTTTGGAAAATGCCTCACACAGGCAGCATGTAAAAGATGGAAAGTACATCGCCTATAACAATAATTTCCATGCACAGGAAATGATATATAGTTACCTTCGTATTACAAGAGATAGTTTAGTTGAGTATATATTCTCAGGGAGTGGCTCGTATTCCGCTTCAACTATCTAAAGACGAAACATTTAACAATATGAAGGGATTCATCTGTTCACAACAAAATGTTAAAATAAGAGATACTGCACATCTTACTTTCGTTGCTAGTGATAACATATTGGTTGAATTAAATGGAGGTGCTAACGTTGCCATCTGATACAAGATACATCCAATTCCCCATATATCAGCTTTCTCACCATACGGCAGTCCCTTGACGACTTCAGGACTATGGAAAAACAAACCACGATAAGCAGATAGTAAAAAACAAAAAAACTGTTCAGGCAAACGCGAGATTGTTTTAACCTGATCATACCTGGGTGTTTTTTGGTGTGGGTAACCCCCAGGGTAAGGGCCTGAATTGCTTGGAACTAATAACTTCAAAACTTGAAATGGTCTTCAGTTAAAACTAGTTATACTACGAAAACTCTGTTCTGCATTATATTAACTTACAGGTAAGTATCCTTGGTAACACATTTCTTAGCATCAATAAAACAACTATTTAAATTTCACAAGATGTTTACTTTTTTGTGAAGAGCTAAAAATTAGAAACCCTGATGTTTCAAATTAACGTCTAATAAAGAACTATGGATTCACTCGGTGACACACTTCATTAACAAACAAGTTTAAGATAGAGTCAGCATATAAATAGTAGATAATATCATTAAAACAGCAATGATGTGCTTCATCACACAACCATACCAGGAGTATAATATTGTGCCAACCATAGAACGCAGGTTACTGGCATCTGGATTTTTTTGTCTCGCTAAGCCAAAATCAGCTAAAGAATAAGAAAGAATATTTCAATCACAACGTTTTCTGCAATACACATTATATGCTTTCTTTATAATTAATTTTAAGTCATCCTGGGAAACTGGCCAATCAGAAACATCACAAACAGAAGCATTTAACTAAAACGAAAAAACGAACGAACGAACGAACAACTTACTAATAGTAACTTTATCATTTTCACCTAACATGATATTGTTAGGAGTGAGGTCACGGTGTACAATGAATTTTTCTTTATGAATGTAACGTAATGCCAACACCATCTAAAACACAACAGGGTGCGTGTGAACATGGCGAAGAAGAATACAACATGGTGACAACAAGTTAAGTACGTGTTTAGAATGTATGACCATGCATGTCACGTTTGGGGAGATGTTCGATATTATGGAAACACTACTGCAAACAGAACGAATTTTTATTTTATACACTTCAATATAAAGATGTTCGGGCAACAAAAATTTAAGTGATTATAATAATAACTGACTTTAGAAAGCCATGTTCTCAACATTTAAGTATTTTTCAATTCATACTTCCACTTTCTACTGCCCTTTTTATTTATTTAAATTGTATAAAACCTTTTAAAAAATACTCTATGATATTGCAGGATGACATAGCTGAAAAGTTTCTTGATAATGTTTGAAACTTGGTGTTCTGCGTTGTTTTTATATTAGATGACAATAAACATTTTACACAATACAGAAGAAGTTGATAACCACCTGAACAAAAATGTCCCATATTCGTTCTTCAGTGAACATTTGTCCCTTCTCTTTCAAAGAATTAAAATGTTCTCCAATTGGTGCTCCATCAATCAGATCCATTATAATATAGAGTTTGTCACCTGAAAAAGCGAAATATGGAAGAGAAGGGTGAAGAAACAACATTATATAGACACAAACAGATAAAGCAAAATAAGTTAGGTGCTGGTATGGTATGACAAAATAATACCTTCCATAAAAGCTTTATGATATTTCACGATGTTCGTATGATTTAACTAAAAAAGCAATAGATTGCAGGTATATCTTGATTATTATTGAAATTATTTACCCAGGATAGCCTCTTCAGTTCCTATTGGTACTTTTATCAACGAGGGTCCTGCGAAGGGGGTCCTAGCGCATTTAAAGCTCCCATTTGAGCTACGCAAGTCGTGCAAGCACAGCAATCGCTCAACTAAACAACCCCCTAAGATATCAATCCTATTCTCATGCTGAACGCTAAGCAGAAAGGATAGATTCACACTTTTATAGTCTCTGGCATGACTCGGCCGGGTTTTGAACCCAAGACCTCCCGCACTGGAAGCGAACTCTCTACCACAAGGCTATCAGTCGGTGAATGTTTTGTTATGTCTTGAAGAATGACAATCATCACATACTGATAAGTAATACACAACTTTTAAAATTGATGCGTTGAAATTTATAAATTAATAAAAACAACCCCATCTCAACAAAACAATTTTTAAAATTTATGCGTTGAAATTTATAAACTAATAAAAACAACCCCATCTCAACAAAACAACTTTGAAGATTATGGGCTTGTGATGGGTGGTGAAAACTGATGCTACGACCAGAAAATGAAAACATTGGAAACGGATAGAGATAACTAACTTGTTTCTTCACAAATGAACATTCATTGATAATACTATCAACACTGTCATGTCGCTCCTTCATACTTTTACCAAACTCAGGTCTGTGTGTTGGAATCTAAAATATGAAAAAAAATAAATGATTAATTAAAATTTCTATGCTTTTTTTTCTAAGTTACAATTTTTTTTTTTAGAATGAAATGTACATATAAAAAGATTATTTATCTGGTAAACTTCATCACGTTTATTAGGTAGTGAAGTTTTGATGGGAAAATTAATGACAAAGCAATGTATAACGGGGAGAAAAGATGGCTAACTAAATATTAAACATAAGGGAATAAATGAAGAAATAGAAATATAGAGAAATATATAGTTAAGATATGATTTTTAAAACCCTGTCGTTGCTGTTTACAAAAACCCCACAATGCAATACGGCATAAAACATGTTGACACAAATTTATTTAGCTACCATTGTTATTGCTTTCTTACCTCTTTCATAGCAAGAAATGTCTGTCCACCTTGTCTTTTTACCTGCAGAAGACAAAAAATGGATAAAACAACCTGCTTCCGTCAAATAAAAATAAGTTTTACCAACATAATTTTTCAGACATCACCAGTATACTAAAACAGCGTTTAAATCCTTCTCTATAATAATAGTCATATTTTGTGTGTTCAAAATATTGCTAGCTACTTCGTGGTAAGGGTACACAAAATAGAATTAACGATGGCCGGGATATTATTTATTATTATTATTACTACTATTATTTATTTAGGTTAGCCTCTTTCGTCTCTTATGGTACTGTTGACACAAGACCTTCCGCACTGGAAGCGAATGTACGGCGAAAATTTGATGACCGAAATACGTTCTACGGGCGTGACGGGCGTGACGTGATTTTTTTAAAAGCTAACGACTAGTTTGAAATAAAAATACATCTAGCAATTGTTTTGTAGGTTCTTACATTTAAAATTACATAAATTCTTATCAACGGTAGCGCAACATAATCCTTACCTTGTACACACTTCCAAAAGCACCGGATCCAAGATGTTCATATACTGCATATTGTTGTATATACGAGCTAGGTGCTTTGTTCTGATTGGTTTCTTGAACTCTTTGTTTCATCTCCAACAGATCGTGTTCCTAGTTGTTGATGAAAAAAAAATCTCAGGTATTTTCAATATTTTCATCCGCCTTTTGTTGATCCATTATCTATGTTCAATCAAAGAAAACACGCTTAGCGCACGTTTAGCATTTCGTTTCCAATTTGAGTCTTTAGAAACGTTTCCCGTACAGCTTTTCTCATTTTGTTTTACAATGTATTTTAATTAATCGTGTTAGCAAACATTGAAATAATATAACAGTGCAATAGCTATCCAATGACATACCGGCAAAGAATTAAATGAATCCACTAGATGGCTGTATGAATCGAGATCTTTCTGGTAGTGTCCGACATCAATGAAAATTTCGAATAATTCCACTGGAAATAATCTGAAAATAAAAATTATAAAAACAACAAAGACAAAAATAAAATAAAAAACAGCGGCATCGGATTCACTCAAAGGGAAAACAAAGGAATAAAACAACATCGGGAAAAAAAAGTTAACAGAACATCAAAACGACAACAATAACAGTAACGATGACGACGACGACGACGACGATGACGGCAACGATGACGACGATAACGACGAGGAGAAGGAGAATCTTGACGTGTTAACCCTGTTGCTATTGTTTACAACAAGGTGGTCACATATAATATGGATGAAATACCTTTTAAATAGCTGACGATTCCTTTCCATACTGAAGAGAAATCTATAATAAAAAAATGTGTAAATAAAAAATACAGAAAAAAAATATTCAAAGGGCACATCTGAACTAAATTGCTCAAGTCTTACCTGAGAGCTCTGAATGCATTTTTCTAAACATAAAACAGAAGCAGATTAAAAGTTTTAAGGACTTATATTCATCATGTAAACGAAATAAACGAAGGCGAAAAAAACATAGCATTAGCAAGTACTTTTACAAACTTCAAGATGACAACATTCACAGAAGGTTAGAAATAAAATATCTCACTTGTAACTGCTGCTCAGCTGATTTGATGTGATCACCACCATCACCTTGTTCAAAGAAGACAAGCATTGCAACAAGGTAGATTCCATTAGCCTGGAACACACCAGAAAGACAAGTGTTATGGAACTTTAGACATGGCAAAATTGCAAAGTAAATCTCCAACAACTATTACTAGGAGCTTGTTGCATCATCTGTCACTAGCAGTAATGTCATTATCAATGATAACAATTGCTGCATTAGAGACTACGTTAATGACACCCCAAATGGTGCAATCATCAAAATCATTAAAATTGAGTTAACTTAGACATTTATATTTATAATGAAGTCTCTGACAGAACAAGGAAGGAAAGTAAAAACTGAGAGCAATCTTTGTTTTATCTAAGAGACGAACCTTGCTATTTGATTTTATCTTTATTCACCATGTAATTTTTAAAAAAAGTAGCATCACAACGCCTTTGGGTAAACTTGTCACTAAGTCTGGTTCTTGGTTATTTGTTTATTTAAATCGCAGTTATAAGTAATCTTTACAACAAAATGCTTGTAGCATAACGAAATATTATGTTTTGATTGGCTGTTTATAACTAATAAAACTATCCCGCTATTTTGATTGGAGAGTAGAATCTTACCTGGACAACATGGCGAGCATTGATGTCATTCAAAACAAGTTCAGTCAATGCAGCACACACAGCTAAAAGGTGAAATCTTACATAGTACTTCACGCCATAGGAAAAACACAAAAGGACATCAGATGTAAATCCTTTTCTGCATTTCTCTTTTTTTTTTAAAAATTTAGGTTTGAAAATATTTTCAGTGTAAGGAAGTCAACCTTTAGTATGTTTGTTGTGATTGTTTTAAACCAGTTGGAAAAGCATATAAAACAGTGATTCATTTACCTGCTTTCAAAGATAATTTTTGTTCGATGGGTACGCTCTCAATCTAAAACATCAAATAGTATAATTTAAAGTTTTATTTCATTGCTAAACTTTCGAGAAATACAGTTCTGGTTCTTTTAATGCTAACCGCTTAAATGTGAACGGTATAAAAAAATGTCCCACTGAATATAGATTGATAAAAATTGAAATTGAAACGATTTTACCACAATATAAATGAAATGATTTCTATTAATAGATAATAGAGATCTCTTAGAACTTTTGTATTCTTCTACAATGAAGGTTTTTTAAAGTAAAAAAAAAATGTCTGTATCGAAGCTTCTAAAAGCGCTGTCTAATACAAAAACACGGAGTAAATTAATTATTATCTAATATATCATTATTAGTAAGAATTTGAATAAATAACTTCGACGGGTTTTTTTCGGCTTCAGAAGGATGTGGGTTGGCTGCAGCTCTTTTCAATGTTGTACTTCCAGTATTTCAAACAAAGAATGTGTTCAGTAAAGCAGAACACAGGAATCCCATGCTGCGCATTTCACCTTTTTTTTAATAAAAATAATTCAAATAAATAGTCAAATATAAAGCAATTGGAACAAAAATTTCAATTTCTAGTCCAATTGGGACGAAAATGATTCTGGGTGTTAGAATGCCACAATTGATGTCACAATCATGTTTTAAGGTGGCAGTAACTCTTTTTCAGCCGTTCGAACAGATGGAATTTTCAGTTGGTGTATTATCTACACGAATTTCCTTTGTTATTTCCTGAAAATATTGTTCTAAAAGCTGTTTTGGTTAATTTTTAAGTCAGCAGATATACTCGTTTATAAATATGCAATAAAGAAGAAGAAAAGTAGCTTTCACGAGCTCCAACTTTTTACAAACCTATGAATTTACTTTGATTTCTGTTTTAAAACAAACCTTGGGTTGTTCGTATCAAAAGGGTGTGCGGAAAACTTTTTGTTTTTTCTTATTTTTTTCACAATAGCCTTTTGTTTGTTTTAAAAGAAATGCATCCAGCCGCTGTCAAAAAAAATAAAGTCAAAGTCAAAAAAATTCCGCACACCTTTTTAAAGCTGTATGATTTACAAAGCTCATGTTAACATTTTAAAGAGAAACGAAAATGTTATCAGAAGGTACAGCTCTTGGGGTGGGGCGCTATGCGGATGGGAGTTTTTTTTTAGTTTATGCGCCATCTTTTTCATTTCTTTCTGTATAATTTCACAAGCGCTTAGCACGAAAGCTATATTCGGCAGAATTAACAAATTATTCGGGACATTTTCATTTAAAGAGGAATTGTTGAAGCTGAATATTTTTGGTGAAAGATAATACTATTATAGCTATAAAATCGTGAGAAGTGTGTTATAACAGAAACAAATATGGATATATAGTCTGAAAATAACCTTTCGTAACTAATTATGTGAATTTTTTTCCCCATTTTTAAAAGGGTTACCGCCACCTTAATTTAAAACTAAGGTGTTTAGCATGTTTTTAACCTTATCAACCTTCGCCAAAACCAGATCCTAAAATTGGTAAAGTTATGATGTATGGCCATTCTTGGTTGAATTCACAATTAACATTCAAACATTTTCTAGCAGCTTATTACTTCAAAGTTAAAATATTATTTGAATATTTCACATGGTATCGAGTAGCGACAACAAAACAAAAAGTTTCGTTTTAAATAATTGAAGCTGTGTTTCATTACATAACTCATTGATCCCTCAATAACAATATTTAAAATACGAGACATTATTTATTGGACTACCATAGAGAGAGTACTTCAAAAGTGTTTCATTATATTTTTTTTCGTAAGAAGTCACGTTTTAAGAACGTAGAGAATCGGCTAAAATTAAGAACAGCTTTAGAACATGCTCTGTCTAGAAGCTTGTTGATATCATTAATTTCAATGATTTCAAAATATCAAAATATTTTTTACAAAACTAAGGCTAAAAGATGTAAAATAATAAAAACATTCAGTCTCGTCACAATGCTGTTTGATCATATAAAAGAACGTGTATTCACACAGAAAATTAATTTTGGAAACGATATCATGAACTAAATTAAAATTACTTACACTTGCAGAACCTTCCAGATTCTTTTCTTCCACTGCATACTCACCATTCCTACGACATAACAGATACTAGTGAGATTAATGAGTTACAAAATATTGTTTGTGACAAAGCATACAATATGTTGAGGGTTTTTTAAGTCAGTTAAATTCACTAATAAAAATGGAGAATAAAGAAATAAAAATATGAATAACATTTGAATTCGTGCACTTGTAGCTGCTTAAAATAAAAAAAGTTAATTTTTATATGTTTAATAACACAAAATAGAAATATACACCTTCAAAATCAACATATCACTTTCCTGACTTATCATGATATAGGAAGAAGAACAGTAAAAGCAGCAACACAATAACGTTGAGATGTTTTTTTTTTAATTTTCTGTTTTTTATACTGGCTGATAAGTGCAATTGTAAAGAAGAATAAAACCATTATCGTATTACTTGAACAACTTAGTACTTAGTACTTATTTGAAATGAAGCTGAAGATAAAAACTATTTGACTATAGTACAAATTGAAAATATTCAGTGTGAACCGGAATTATTTCAAATTTGTTCTCTTGGGGCAGGGGGTGTGAAATTAATGAAAGGGGTGCATGATAGTTTGTAAACAATTTCAATATATAAAAATTAATTGCAGTTGTTGTTTTTTTACTTCTCATTAAATTATTTTAATGTTTTGCTTAGATCTTAAGATCTCAGATTGTAGTAGACTGTGTACGTGCTTTCGCTGAGAAATCATTTATTTTCAACCTTTCTTTGCGTTTGATTAACATATGTCAGTTTGTGACATTGCGTTTGACAGCCTTTTAATAAATTCTATATTAAATTTGCCGTGGTGCAGCAAATATATAATTGGCTTACATGTCGGGGGACGGGTTCTACAACTTAATGGAAGGATACCAAAACGGAGAGGGGGAATACAAGAATGGAGAGGGGGAGAGAAAAATAAATGGGGAGAGAAAAATAAATGGGTAGAGACGCATAGCCTTTGAGTGTAACAGAATGCTTAAATAAAAAGAATAAATATTATGAATGAAAATAAAAACAACTACAGTTGATAGAAATAAAACTTTAATATTTAATGTATAAAATGTATTCGTTTTCATCTATTTACTGAACACACACAAATAACCGATCTACATTATTTACTAATCATTCAATTTTTTAAAAAACACATTCATTCATTTATCGTTTATTCTCCAGTTGCTGAGATGAAATTTTATAACAGTTTAGAATTCAAACAGAAATGCACCATGGCATGCGATAAATTGTTGTTGCTGTTTCGGTTTTTGCTATTATTGGCTTGTTCCACATCTGTTTTGGCTGGTGAAACATTTTACAACTTTGGTGACTTCTATGCAGCTACAATGAAAGTTCATGAAAATACCTGGTTCAGAGGTATGTTATTCTCACTCTAACAATGGCATATAATCACAAAAACACATCTACTGAGCCTTTACATTAAGTCTAAAGCCTAATCCAGAACTATCATGTGTGACAGTGCAGCCTTCATTGCCCGCTCGAACGTTGTGCTATTGTTACATGAAGTTTAAATTGGGCTGAATAAATATTTTACTGGGAACTAAGTTATAAAAAACGTTTGGGATAAAAATGCTAAGGCTTCATCAAGTTTTTAAGCTTTAAAATTTAAAGGAATAGCGTTTGCAATAAAAAAAAAGTAAACACAAGTTGATTAAAACAATTGAAAAAAGTTGGCTTTTTAGAAATCTCAATTTTGACAGTTTTTTTATACGCTTTTTAAAAAAAATTTTTGTGAAGAAGGTATTAAGAACAATTCAGATCAAACACAATTCCTTTAAATTAAAATAAAAACACTTTTCAGCCTCAGTTAAAATTAAGACATTTCTATAAGAAAACGTATCAATTGCCCAACTGAAAAGTTACTAGTTGTGTTTTAACACGATATATAAAAAAATTTACTCTCGATATTCTCAAAAATGGTTGTAATTATTTTAGTATTTCCGATTAATTACAAAGAATTATATGTTCTACTTCCAGCTTCACATGAAGAAATCATTCATTCAACTCTCATTGACTCTCAATCCAATTGCATGCAGCTTTGTTTCAAAGAAACCTCTTGTCAGTCATTCAATATTGTAAGTTCAGGACCACGCGAGTACTTCTGCACACTTACTACGATTCATTTTATGGATCAAGGTGTCGAAAAAGTTAGTGGACATGGCCACCGAAATTTTTCGTTTCAGGTACGTGCATGAAGGTTGTCAAAATGGTCACACGCTCTACAGCAAAATGTTTTTCACTGATCTAGTAGGAATAATATAATTTCGTTTTACTTCAAGTTTTGATGAAACGAAAACCCAGATAAAATAACAAATGCACTTATTACATTGATTTTTTTTTGTGAATCCTTTTCAAAACGTTCAAAATAACAATGAGCTTTAAACCTAGTGTAAGATTGCGAAATGTTGAAATAAAAATTCGTTGAATTCTGCTAATTTAAATTTAGCAGAGCGATATAAAGGAAAAACAAAAAAATATATACCGAATCTTACAAATAATATTTTTTAAAGAAAGTTTGCATGTTATGTTTTTTCATCAATGCTTGCATCTAACAGGCATTGGACATTAGCTCTTACAAAATAAGGATTCTCACAGACACTTATAGAATTTCTATGGTTCTTAAAAAAGGTTTAACTGGGAACCGCAGCTTTTTAAACTTGGGGATTAAGTCCCTTGATTTGTTATAAACATTATATTAAAAAATGTGTACTTTTCCTTTCTAGAAGCGGCGTTAATAAAAAGAGAAAAAATGTATAGTAAATATATATATTAATATATTATTAAAGTGTAATATGTATGCTAGTTTCTCGATGAGTTCAAAACAACACTGAACCAGATCATGTATAGTGAAATCAAGTACTTGCCTGAGCTCATCATTACAACTGATAAAAAATGTTTAGTGGGTTGAAATAAAATAAGTAATTTGGAAATGGATAACAAACTGAAGCCTTTTGTTAAGTGTACTGTAACACGCAATCAATGAAAGCCTTATCCTTCCTGTTTTCAAATTTTCATTGTGCTTCTTCTCTGATGTAAATTTCTATAATTTTTCCTGTTTTTTTAATCTGTGAAAAAAAACACATTGAAGTTATAAATGGTCATAAAGAAGTCTTACTATCATGTCTTAGCAGAATTTAAGTTCAGAAAACTGAATTTTCTAAAATCAAAGTTTTTCATACCTAATAAAAGATTGCATAATAATTGAGTGACAGAAACATGCAGCAGGTACCATTTTTGCTATTCACACAAAGAACTGGTAACTAACTTGTAACACTAATCGGTTTTCATTGTTATTTGAGACTCAATGAGAAACAAGCCTTAATATAGACAGTAATGTATTTAGTTAACGCCATTAAGACACTTTTTGAACTTTTAGAAAAGCGCTTATTTAATTGTAAATAAAAATAAAAAATGCACTGTCTGGGATTTTTTTTTTAAAAAAATGTTCTCAAAATGAAATTGTGATAGAAGATCCTTGCTTCATAATGTTAAATTGTTAAATTTTCGTAGTATTGTTCCATCAATTTAAGTTTTGTCTTTTTAGATTTGAAACTTATTGAAAGATGGGCACTTATTCAGGGATGGGCACTTATTAAGGAATGGGCACTTATTCAGGGATAGGCATCTTTTTAATGCATTATGATAATCATAATTCGACGCTATATGTAACTAGCTCTATATTAAAGAGTTTTGTATATATTCGTGAATATAAAACAGCCATACAAAATATGAATTTTTTATTTGCTGTTTCTGTATTAAATATTATTTTACCATTTCTGTTACCTAGGTACATTTATGATTTGAATTTTGCAATCAAGCAATTCTGTTTTTTGTTTAAAAAAAGCTAATATTTTTGGTGCACTCCTCCCTACAGGTTCTCCACTTCGATACACACCAGTATTTTATTTGTTGTGCTTTCTTATGAAATGGATAAAGCAGATGAGATATTGAATTTAAAAGTGTCTTATCCAGCTCTGCAAATAAGACATTTTTAAAAATTACTTAAAGATTTTTGAAAAAAAAGTTTTTTTTGTCCCATAAATCAATACATGTCGGTTTTATAACCTCAGCACAGAACCATTTTCAGGTCAAAAAAGATACAAACATCTAAAGTCGTCTCATTATCAATGTTTTAACTTTATTAACAAGTAGAGAACTAGTAAGGAGTAAAAAAATATAATGGTGAGAAATATGAATATTATTATAAAGTTTTGAAGACAAACACAAAGATTAGTGAGATATAGATTAAAGAATCAAAACACAAAAAAAATCAAACTTATAATAATTACAGAAATGAATTTGATACACTTTTCTAGCCAGTACTAGTTGCCAATAACTAATTTCTATTTAGTCAATGCAAACTAAAACATGCTAGACTAAGCAAAATTACTCCACAATAGCACGCAAAAATTACCTCCCAAGAAATCAAATTTAGCTATCTTCCACTTAGTGTTTTTGAAGTACTACATATAAAAAATAAACTATACCAAAATGTGTCTTTATCACTTACCAATTAAACAAAAACAGAACAATGCATAATAGAAAGGTGGTTATTCATGTAACCAACTTAACCTAGAGACACACCTTCGCATAGCAAAATTCTGGTACTAGGAAATGAATTCAAACATGTTCGATATTTCACCATGGCTTTGTATGCAGGTGTCAATAATTCATCAAGAGTATTTACTTGTAAATGTGCTATCAATTGTAAGTAGTATTCATGTAACCAACTTAACCTAGAGACACACCTTCGCATAGCAAAATTCTGGTACTAGGAAATGAATTCAAACATGTTCGATATTTCACCATGGCTTTGTATGCAGGTGTCAATAATTCATCAAGAGTATTTACTTGTAAATGTGCTATCAATTGTAAGTAGTATCTTTCTGATACTTAGAGAACATTTCAAAACTGTTCCTATTGAGAAAAGGAAGTAAAGAAGAAAAAAACAGACTTCAAAAGGAAAAGAAATGTTGATTTCTGTTTTATTCTCGATGTGTTTAATACCTGCATCATTTGCAGGTACTTTCTTTCATACCAATGTAACAAAAGAAAACGTTCAAGATTTCTTTACAGTAACAATGGTAAAAACAGAGCAAGTTTGGTTCAAAGGTAACTTTGTGCATTTTTTACCCCAAGTCACCAAGAATTAAACAATATAATTAATAATTTGTGTTTTGCTTGCATAGGAACGAAAACATTGGACCCAATCTTAATCAAATCTACAAGAGGTGTCGAAGATTGTCGTGAAATATGTGTAAAAAATCCACATTGCCAATCTTTTAATGTTGGCAAATCAAAAGAAGCTGAATATTTCTGCGAACAAACAGGATATTGGATACATGATAAAGATTATGACCAAGAAAACAATGCAGAAGGATACGACAATTACAGTTTCACGGTATGTTGAACCACATATCTTATATACTAATACACTACTCCTGTCTGTCTGTGTGTGACAGGCAAAGTGGATTATATTTTTTACAATTTTCTACAACAGCGATATAATACATTCACTAAAAACTATATTTTGTGGTTTACAAAACTTTTAATTTACATTCTTATTGGCTGGAGCAAAAAAATGAGACAATTTGATTAGCTGAGAATTTCAACTGTAGACCAATTTATATATACAGTGACAAGTGTGCTTTTTAAGTCACGGGTAATTAAACTTTGTTATTGTTGTTGTTTATTCGCTAAAAACGTTTTATTTGCAGCTTTTTTAATAAAATTAACAACAAACCGTTTTATGATAAGAAGCACATTTTAAAATTCTGTACGTGGATTTTCAAGGTTTTAACAACTAGTAATTTTGTTATCACTATCGCGATTAAAATTGTTAATTAAAAGTTTTTTCACAATTAAGGACAACAATGGCTATTTTTATTTAAACAAAAATATAAAATAAGAAACTGTATTCATGGATTCAACATTTTCTTCATAAAATGGTTTTCAAAAGAATGGTGGCTTATGATTACATTTATTAGACAGCACCTTCATACTCTGTTAATAGAACTAAATATCATCTTTTAATAAAAATGTTAGGAAAGATTGTTTCTGTGTTAACACACCAACATGTAGTTATGTTTTGTCTCTAGGAAAGAAGAACATGACAATGACGAGGGAGCAGGAAAGTTGTCAAAAAATAATGCACGCACTGAAACACACGCATAGTGATGACGAAAGAAGCAAGAATTCCAGAACTGTTTTTTTAGAATAAATTAGTTATACATAGTTTGCAATGATATAAAAAAGCGTTACAAAAAAATTGTTGTTTTTTATAAACTCACATTTAGTGGTAACTTCATATCAAAATTTTGACCCTTTTTCACCTTCCATAAGTATCGAGGTTAAACCTTTTTTGATGACAAAAAAAAATACCCAATTCAGGAGCATGTGAGTTTTTGTAACAAGAGCGTTGATATCGATTGAATGGAGGACTTACTGTAATAAAGCAATCAAAAGTGGAATGCCACCCAGCAAGCGAATCTCATTGCTGGTATCACTATCTTCTGCTAACTGCACCAATATCCAAACCTACACAAATTATAATCAAGCATAATCTGAAACATGCATTGATACTGAAACAATAGATTAAGTGAAAGTGAGATTGAACTAAAGAGAAAAATAAAGTTTTCATACAGCCTAGGTCAAACTATGTCGTTATGTTTTTTTAAATTGTGACAAAGACATGGGATACACATTTTTGTAGGGTTTGGAGAAATTCAAAATGCTCAATTTTTTTTAATAAAAATATTCTAGGTTAAAAAGAATTAACTTCTCTATTTAACGAATGGTGTATGCTACCATAAATAAATAACCAGCTATTGAAAAAATCATCACACGTATATTTCGATAAATTTTTTAGATACATTGAACCTCTAAAAAAACACTCACCACATTCCATAACAACTTCAGCGTGTCACTCCTCAATAAACTGAAAACATACACAATTCAAATTAAAGGTTAGTTAAAAGGTCTCTGAGACGGAGTGTCCTATAGAGCACAGAATAACAGTACTCTTGCAAGGCAAAACTTTATAATATTTAATGCAGGCTCCTTCATGTTTCCATCAAATAAAACAGCTGGCTTCGTGGATCAACGCAATAACTTTGTTTACATATTTTTTGTTCTTCAAATGAAGACATTACATTGCTGTTACATCGGAAAATTACCATGAACCTACAAAGCCTTAACCATGAATCCACGTGGCCAAAGAGCCTTTGACATGAGAGTACTTTAAAACAGAAAGTTGTAAAGTCGTTCCATCAGTTGGTGGTTAACTAACATGATAAAAAAAATTTTTGTAAGCAGGATTTGCTGAATCTAGTAATCTAAAGAATTTGATAGCATACCTGAGCAGGACTGGTATTCCGTGAAATACTTTCACTTGCTCTCTTATGCTTAAGTCAGTACACAATTGTCTCAGCAACGTGACAGCAAGTCTGGTAAAAAGAATAGTAAAACAATACAGAAGCATAATTATTGTTGCAGTTGAGGTGGATGTCATAAACTTCACACACAAACTTTTCACATATAACGTCCATTAAGTTTAAATAAATTTAAATTTTACAATTTTACTATCTCGCCTGCGAGGATAGTATTGGTTTCCAACTGTTAACTGACTAACTAACTATGTCCCAAATGGTCAATTGCAACGTCCCAGATTTAAACTTCGTACCTAAACTCTCTAAGTACTTGGAAGTCGTCTAAAACGTTTCAGGCCAAAATTGGTATTTGTTTTCGACAAAATTTGGCACAGTTAATAAAAAAAGTATGCTGAACATGATAGTGACATCAAAATGTTGATTTTTTGTCAACTAAATCCCAACTAAGACCATAAACGTTTCAATCGCGCGACTTTCAACCATGAATGATAGGCTGTATTTTTTGTTAGCAGAAATTGTAGAATTGGGTCGCATTGTCAATGTTTCATAGTTGTGCATTTTTAATAGCGAGATAGTTTATGCAGCGCCTGCATCTTGTTTGTTTTTAACAGGTAAATATTAGCCCATTTTTTACACACATTAAAAACAGGTATATGTTTTGGGTGTAACTACGAATTAAACATTGTTATTAGTTCTGTTACAACATTCAATGGAAAAGAAATACTCCTTGTACTCGCAAAGTAGTTAATATAATACTTACTGTTTTGATGTCACATCATAATCTTCCACAATTTGAATTAATATTTCCACACAATTCAATTCACATATTATTGCTTTTGGCTCCTCGCTAAAATAGAACATATAGCACAACTTTTTACAGTAATTTGAGCTCGACGGGATGCTTACAACAAGTTCTTGTTCAAAATCACAGAACACAATTTATGAAACTCATCCATGGCGCTTAAAAGTGCTCCTCTAGGAAAACCAGTCAATAAAAAAATGAATTTAATTTATAAAGCTAAAATTGTCAGTTAAATTTAATATTTGAAATCCATGGTAGGCATTGCTTGATCATATTTCATTTTTTTGGCCCCAAGCTGACTTATATCCATAAAATTCCTATAAAGACTGAAGCAGTCTTACCTACTGATACATAATAACCTTCAACGACAATGTCCTTTGTATCTAATAACCTATATTTCATATTTTATGAGAATTTAGGAGGTCTTGGGGACAGTTTTTGTGAGAAAACATTAAAAAAGGTATGAAAACTATCAGATATTGACAACAACTTTAGGTGGTAATAACGAGTTACTAAAAATCAGGCCTTTTCTTTTTGAATGCGAGAAAAGCTTTTCATTCAAGTCATCAGTCCTATTGCAAAAGAAATGTATGCTTAATTTTTTGCTACATAAAACATAATAACAAAAAGTTGCTATTTAAAAATAAATGGAGGGATCGATATTTTGGGTTCCGATTTTAGGTTATTTAAGAGATTTTTAGGAGGGTCTTTATTTTTTTGGTCATTTAGGAGATTTTATGGAAGTGGTCACCATGATTTAAGCTAACAAAAAACTGTCGTTCTGTCTAAAATATTAAATTACAAGATTGTGTATCTTGAAGCAATTGCTACTTAAGAAATAACATATCCTATAATTCTGAGAAATTAGTATAAATTAGAATATTCTGAAAGAAAACATATGATTAGTTCTGCTAAATCTGTTAATAGTGCAAGTGGTGTGATTATTTACTTTAATCCATTTATTTATTTCCTTACTTTGAAGAATAAAAATGTTGTTAGGGTGTAAAAAATAGAGAGTAGCCATTTGCTGTTTTTATACAAAATATTGTTATTGTTAAGATGTCTTTCAACATGAATAATAATAATAATAATGTGGTAGCATTATCCTGACGTTTAACAGCTCATCAAAATCTCATTACCCAAATTAAACTCATTTAGATACTCAATAACTGGAACATGAAATCATCTTTTGTAAAAAGTTTAAAATTAGTATACTGTGATATGTTTTATTTGTAATTTATAAAACAGAAAACACACAAAAGAAATTCATACCTCTTGGTTAAACCAATTAGAGCATACAAAGTCAAATGTAACACGAGAACATCATTGGATGATAATAATAACACCAAAGACTAAAAATACAATATTTTTTGAATGAATAAAAATACAACTGATGAACACAATAACATAATACAGTAAGTAAATAAATTAATTAATGGAAAAGTGATGACGTGTTGTCCCAGAAAATGTAAAAAGAAATCGTAATCTGATACTTAGAAATCATTTGTTTCCTTACGTAAGTGAAACTAATTTGTGTTATTAAAATTTTTTATTATGAATCAATATCATTCAACAGTAGAATGTATGTGATATCTTAATAATTTGGTTAGTATATCTTCTTCATTTGTTTACAACTAAATATTACTGTGTAAATCTACCATTACTACTATTGTTCCACTCATGTTTTGTTGCAAATTTAACAATTAATTTGCAAATAAACTTTCTTTTTGATCATCTTGACTTAAAATAGTGCTCAGAGACTCTAACAGATTTAAATATCAGAATCTAGTTAACAACTTAAAATTTATTTTTAAGTTTTCCTTTAAAAGTTTAAAACTGCTGTGTCACAGTCGTACAATATCTTACGTGTTGCACCAATGCACAACATTTTGTTTATATTAAAAGCTGTTGTGCAACAATTTTAGTTCTTTTAAAAACTAAACTTTACATAACATTATGAAATAAAAAGAATTTGAGTGTTTTAATAGTGGGATACCATCAACTTAAGCGATGCATAATTTGTCATTTATACCCCTAACCCCCCAAAAAAACTAGTGCATGCAGACTTTTTATAATTTTAACTTATTTTTAAAAAAATTCACAAAACCTGTGCAAAACAGCAGCATAATTATGTCATCAAATTACATTAAATGGGTCAGTAATTGTTTTGAATGTTCTCCTTAAATACTGTTCTCCATCTGTGTGTTAAAAAAAACTACTGTCTCAATACACTTTTTCATCATCTTAGTTAAATTCTGTATATGTCAATAAATTTGAAAAATCAACTGATTTTTCTTGCTTTAATAACCCGTTCCCTTTTCACACAACACAAAAACACAAATAAATATTCAAGAAAACCCAAATAAGAAATTTGAAACGGAGTGCAACATTTGATTTTACATGCATTATTATTTAGTACAAAACAAAACATAGCGAAAAGTGACACCAAACAATGAATATGCAATTCATATGGATTTACTGGTATATGCTTCTTATAACAGATACAATTCAGAGCATTGTAATTAATAGAAAAGAGGGGGCAGATGTCGTTCATGGTTTAAAATGCAATACTACCTATTCTGAAGAACAAAAAGGGCAGACTTGCTCATGCATCAATACGAGTTCAACTTTCACATCTGACCACCTCAAACGTGCAAACTGTTTTAAACTTGAAGAATTGCACACAGCACAAGGTAAACAACAATGTATTTAAATAAAACTCTGTAATTTGATTATATTAACCTTTATTTAAAATGTAAGTTCCAAATTAATTTACACACAGTATTATACAATTACCCCATGCAATTTTTTTAAGGGGGAGTTTGTTCAGAATAGGGTGTAATCCAGGGGTCTTTTAGAGATTAAATAGCTATTTCCCAATTGAATTTTATACTGAACTTTCTAATTTAATAGAAAAGATATCTCTATTTTCTTCAAGATATGGAGCTTATAACCCATTTCATGCAACTTGTGAAGGAATAAAATTTCACAGATACCTCAAACCACCCTGATGAAATTCCCATTGGGATTTAAAAGCCTCAGTTATAGATTTCATAGTTATTATAATTGCAAGACTTTGCAATTTGTCTCACCGACAATTTATTATATATCTAGCAACATGATTTCTTTTATTTTTTACAGGCCCTACACCTGAATATATTACCTACAAAACTGATCAAAGTAAGATTACAATAAAGTCTTGCAAATCATCAGCACAACTCTCCTACACATCGATGTGGAATTACACAGATGGAACTGGAAAATGGAACACAATCAAAACAAAAGAATATATAATCCTTCGTAACAACACATTTACCGTAAGAACAGTAAATATGTGACAAGTGAATGCTTCTGAACATTAAGTTATTCATACAATTCCTTTTTTCCAACATTCTAGATACAAAATCGAAGCATGTGGAATGGTCTGTTAATTCTGTATAGCTACAAATGTGGTTCTGACAATGCCACTAACATATTGATTAAATTTACTGGAGAAAGAATATGTATGTTCTATTTCTAACGTTTTAAGAACAAACAAACAAAATAAGAAATGGTATTTAAAGCCGAATTTCCACTAGGTGTTCCGGAACGCACTGAGCATGGCGGCTATTGTTCTTTCAGTTTAAAACCCGCTAAAAGCAGTCCGCTCAGCGCGGTTTCAAAAGTTGACTCTACTTCGACTTTACGCGCGTTTTCAAAGGGCTATCCAATTAAAATGCTCCAAGGCCACGTGATATAAACAACTTTTTGCGAGAGCCATCAAAAGCATCACCTGTGACTAGATATCTCATTGTGGTGACACAAGGCCTTTCATTTGCACTTATCGGCTCTCTCATCTTTGTTTCGCTTTTCGTAATTAAAGAAGCAACCCAAGATAAAAGAGTTTCAAGTTTAGTGGGTGACATACTAAAATACTGAAAAAAAAGTTGACTGTCATACAATTTCATATCTTGAACGAGAAAATTAAATTCTCCTTTTATTTTTTGTTCTTGATACAGCCGTCTTATCCAAAACCTTTTTGCATACTTCTTTGTTTTGTTTTTTTCTTCTTCATTCAGCAACAACAATAGTTTGAGAAGATTTAATTTTTTAAACAGCAATAATTTTCTACGTCGAAACGTTCATGTTTACATTTTTTTGTCGTTTAAATGTTTACGCGCAAGTGGAAATAAAAAAATAACATTCTAAGTGGATTTATAAGCGGCTATTGTTTTAAAACAATAGCCGCCTATGCTCAGCGCGTTTTAGACCTTACATTTACTTGTTATCCATATTTAGATCCCTTAGCATCTAATGTAATTGATGTATTGACCATACAAGCAACATCAACAACAACAACAACACCAAGAAAAGAATCTGGTGCAAAAGGGGATTCAGGAATTTACATAATCATAGCTGCAGTAATAATCCCAACTATTGTTATAGTTATCATTTTCATCATTGTTGTTATTCTAACAAAGAAAAAATCAAGGTAAAACATGTTTCATGTGTGCGTTTCCTTTTACAGGAGGTAGCCATATTAAACAGGAGGTAGCCATATTAAACAGAAGTTCTTCATACTTTTTACACTACGCAATATTAATTTTCGTTGTCATGTAGTTTAAGATGCATATTTTTCTTGCTTACAAAATTACCAAACAAATGAAATAAATTAAATGTCTATACTGCCTGTTTTTTTAGGAGAAGAAAAAGAAAAGACGTGCTTGAAAAGGTAACATAATTTTTAACACTAATAAAATACTCAACCATGAACAACCACTAACCATCTGCCAGATTCTTATACTGACAAAATTTTAGTAATAAAAATATAAATAGTGCTAATTTCTTTCTGGTTCTGCTTTGAAAAATACTTCAGCATAGCAGAATGTTCTGTGTTGGTGTATTACATAAAATGTTTTCACAATTTGAACCTTTAGCCAACCAATAAGGTACAATTTTACAGTGAATCCATCGAATTTTGTAATTTAGAATTATCAAAGCTTAAAAATTAAATACAACGCTGAAGAAACATACACAACATTGGATGAAAATAAACAACATGAAATGTGTGACAATTATGAAGTACCTGCTGAAATTATGAATGCAGATAGAAAAAGGGGTGTGGAAGACAATGCTGAAGGACAGTATGAAGTTCCTGACAAACCTAGTCAGGACGGTTATGAAGATTTATATAATATCAACCAAGAAGAGATGCATTATTATAATACAACAAGTAATACCATCAAACAGCCAAAAAACTTTGTAAAAAATGATTATGAAAATTTTAACATTCAAAACCAATACTGATTATGGAATCGCATTTACAGTTGAGATGAAAAATTACATACTTGTAATGAACAAATTGTAATATAACTATCTAATCATGTGGTTTATTTATTGTGGTGCTACAAAATCTTTACCTTAAATAAGTATATTAGTGCATGTCTGGTAACTTTTAATAACTTTCTTCCTGACTTATGGTTATGTAAATATTCTTCAAAAAATGTTAACATCTGAAGGACTGCCATTTGATGGGGTTATGCTCTGTAACATTCTAATGGATTTTTTTTTTACCATTTAAAATATATTTTTTTTAAAACACAACAGCTGTGAATTTAATTGTGAAATTTGCAACAGGTCTTCAATTTAGACAGGTAAAAAGGTATTTTCACCCGCTAATCTGTTTCACTTATTTGTTTGTGAGCT
The DNA here is from genome assembly GCA_030067915.1 of Hydractinia echinata. Taxonomy (NCBI): domain Eukaryota; kingdom Metazoa; phylum Cnidaria; class Hydrozoa; order Anthoathecata; family Hydractiniidae; genus Hydractinia; species Hydractinia echinata. The sequence goes on from JASGCC010000088.1 coordinate 283,868, forward strand.
TCCTAAATTTAATGATGAAATTTTTAATGATGTATTTAGAATATGCAAGTGCTACAATATTTAGGTGATTCCTATGGTTGCTATGTCAATGGTTACCATATCATTTGTTTATGAAAACCATAAGTTTGAGATACAAGTATGAAGATCTAATTGTAAAATTTTTAATATTTTGTTTTTTAGTACAGGTATAGATTGTGCCACTTGTTAAAAAATGTTTTAAATTTTATTTTTCTTCTATTTTTTACCTATATACATGGTCTTACTAACATATTTTTCCTTCGTTCCATATTTTTCCTTCGTTTAAATCTCCACTGAGGCCAGATGAGCTTTTTTTCACTTTTTTAGCTTTAATTGTTCTAATGTGTGTTCTCCAAACAAGTTGTGAAAATAAAGTTGATTTTTTAGCTAGATGGTAAGTTATTGTAAAAAAAATTACAGAAATTGGTAAAAAGGGAAAAAAACTGCTTCAAAATAATTGTCTTGTAGTTATTAGAGCTTACTTTATTATGATCTTAGTAATAATATATGAAAAAATTCAGGCTGAGCATAGTCTAGGTTAGGAAGGTTCCTATAAACTAGGTTCTTTTTAAAAAAAATGAGAGTAAAATCTATACAGTTATTTGTTATCAGAAGATTTTACAAAGCATTCATACAGCAAACATACTGGTCAACACACACTCCAAACTTGTCAAAGTTTACAGCGGACTTTTGATCTAAGGTTATATGGTTAGATCCCAAATTTTTAAGCATGCTAATATTTGCTGACATTAGCATGCCCCAATTTCATGATATTTTGGGCCTTTCTGGATCGTGGAGCGGATTGTTCCATAATGTGAACATTGTTGAAAGTGCAGCTAGCGCATATTCGACCTTGGTTACTTGGCTTGTACCCCTACCATAGTACAACCTATTGCAACCTACCAGCTGCAGAGCACTTGTCAAGTGATCCTGTTTGCCCATTTAAAGAGAGGGAGCTAAAAAAAAATTTCCAATATTATCTCCAGGGTATTAGGTTAACTGGATATCTTGTTTGCAAATTAATAGGTAATTCACAAAGTAAGTTCAAAGTAACTTTGAAATTAATTATTAACTTAAAAACTGATTTTTACATGCTTTTGTTTTACATTCACATAGGGAAAAAATGGCTAATTGTCTTTTTGTTTGCTTGTGGGAATCTCTGTGTTGTCAGAAAAACATAAAATTAGATAACAATCTCTTAAGTCTCTTTTCAGGAGAATTGCTGTTTGTCCCTGTGAAAGTATTTTTTTGCATCAGGCGCTCTAGAAATCTAAATAATTTAGTTTTTCAAATTAAGCTTGTGGCTAGAAAAAAACAGTTTCATTTTCTGATCAGTAACTTAATCAAAATAATGATTATTCATTAATCATACTACAAAAGTATTTTTTTCCATTTATACTGACCTTAACTAACATAATAAAAAAGGTTGAAGTCGAAAGGAATGTGATAGTGGTATACACACAAGACAAAATATGTTTATATCCTTTTTATTTGTATTATTTACAAATACGACCTCTCTCCAAAAAATTAAAGTTCAGAGAAATGAAGGACCAGACACATTTACAGGATTGGAATGCAATAGTAGTAGATTTAATAATCCACATAATGAAAGCTGCAAATGTTTTGATAGTCAACAAACCTTCAGTTCATATGGAAAACATCAACTAGGATGCTATGGTAAATATATTTGAATGAACCCAGGTAAATATATAGTTATATCACATGCCATGAATAATTATGTACATTAAACTACTAATATCTTTTTTACTTTTAGATATTTACCATGAGCTTATAACTGTAAACAATGTAACAACGCAGATCAAAACCAATTTATGTGAATTAAACAAAATTGAAAATATCTTTGTCTGGAATGTGACTCATAACGTTGGTAGATGGGTTGAATATACAGAAATGAAGAATGCTGTAAAAATAAATGCAATAAACATTGTAAGTCTTTCTTCAAATTTATGCAAAAAGTAGGAATTTTTTACAGTTAAATGTTACATTAAATTTATAGACCATCACAGAAAGAAAGAGATGGGATGGACTACTTGTTCATTTTTTGTATTCTTGCAAAACAAATATTTCAACTAATATCACACATAATAACACTGGAAGTTGTTTAGTGAAATTCACTGGATATATAGAATGTAAGTGAATATTGGTAATGTTTTATGTGCCTTAGCTGGTTACATTAAATAATTTTTGTTCAAACACAATGGCCCTCCAAGATCAGTCAGCATGCTGTTTGGTAATATTTCTATAGCAACCAGAATCTAACGGAGTTACTCATTGATACATTCGTTTTTTTTACAATGTTGATCAGATGCAGCATTAAAATTTTTTCAAGAAACCATGCCTAAAGTTTTTAACAATTCTGGACTCTGTAAAGATTCATGCAACCTGTTTAGTCCTGATTGATTAAATTAACAACAATGTAGATCACCTTCAATAAGGGGACCAAGCCCGCTATCTATAATATACACTAAAATATACAAAGCATATATGAATTAAAAATGACTTCACTAGCAATCAACCATGCACGTTTTTGAGAAGTAACAAAACCTTGTGAACATTTAAATGTAATGTAATTCTAACTTCAAGAAATAAAATAAAAAATGAAGTTTCTACAATACGGAAAATTCATCTTAAAAATAAAGGTAAAGCAATACACATTATGCATCGGCCCAGTGGATTTAAAAAATTTATTAGACCTCTCCTTTAACAACCCTGAAAAAAAACCTTAACACAAATAAAATTCATGTGCTAAAGAATCATTCTAATTCCCCCTTTAAAAGATCGAAAGATTTTCATGAACATTTTATGAAGTACAAGCCCAATAATTTTTAATTTCAATTTACATTAATAAAGTTTACCATAACAAATTAAGGTTAGGTTTATCACAGATAAAATTGTTGGAAGATTAAATTAAACAAAATTTGTGCTTTTACTTTATACTTCTATGCTGAGTAATAGATTTGTCAACTGTTTCAAAATAACATTTTGTCTTTGATGCATTGTAAAAAAGGCAAAGAATTTTATATTTGGAATATTTTTAATTTCTAAAGTAAAACAAACTGTGCCCAACATCACTATTTAAAACGAAAAACAAAAACATCATTACCACCCATAATATAAAACTGGGAGCATATTGCTATTCACACTAGGAAAATGTAAAGTTAATAATCGACTTCACTTTATATCTATAGTCAGTCACTGTGACAACTTCAAACTAATTAATGGTCTTATTTAGTTTCCATATCTAATTAAAAATGCAGTATGCTTAAAAATGTCATTGATTGATTTTAAAACATAAAAGTACCACTTCCATTATTCAAGCCAAGAACAAAACCAACACAAACAACAACAACAACAACAACAACACCACCACCACCACCAACAACAACAACAACAAAAACAACAAAAAGAGCAACAGTAAAAGTGTATAACAAAGTCACACTCACAAAATCAACCAGACCAAGTTTACAACCAACAATTAAAAAGTTTATAAAACCAACAACTGCGAGGGAACAAAGAGTTACTAACAAACAAAACATTGGCATTATTCTTGCATTAGTTATTGAAAGATTGACCTTAATTTCATTGGTCTTCTGTTTTATCTGGAGGTTAGTGTATAATACAATGCTCTCCATGAAAATCTAGTGTTGATAAAATACATGAATAATGCCTAATATATTTCCCTTCTATGGCAGGCAGAGCAGTATTTAGCGCTTCACTGGAGGTTATGAGTTGATTTAAAATCTCCTTTTTGCTATTATTAGTTATATATTGGTTCTTGCAATGTCCGGCTTATGGTGCACATAAGAGAATCATTGTATATTGTTATGACACAAACAACCTAATTTAAACTTGTTTGAAAATTTGACCTGAAAATGTGAAAATAGCAGTTTTATGGACTGACTATTTTCGCCAATTCACCATTTTTTTTAAAAAAATGTGTCTATTCGTCTTCTAAAAGAAATTTAAAATCTGCCCCTTTACGTTCTAATAGCATGACAAAATCAATTATTTTCTATGTTTTTTTTTAGGATTAGAAAAAGAAACCAAAGACTTGAAAAGGTAACAGAATCGTTTAAATTACTACAGTTAGGTCAACTTAATACAAAATTGCCAAATAGACATGAAAAACGTAAGCGAGTCGACGAATCCAATATATTTAGTGAAACCTTTCAGCTGTAACTTCGGCCATCTTCAGTCAATACAAAGTTGTTAACAAATAACTCGTAATTTATTTGCTTACATTTTTCATGTCAAAATTGCCAAAGATAACATTCTTAATTCTAATATTTTTTTTTTACTTTTTGACAATTTTAAACACTAACATAAAATTACTTTTTAAAATGTTTTTAAAATGATTACTTTCATATTGCCTCACAAATAAATAGTGCCACTACATACAAATTATATTTTTCAGAATTATCAAAGTTTAAAAATTAAATACGAAGCGGGAGAAACTTACACCGCATTAGTAAGCATGGAACAAAACATGTTGGATAATTATGAAGTACCTAGTTTAATTCGAAATGAGGTGATGGAAAGAAATTTAGAAATCGATACCAAAGTACAATATGAGTTACCTAACCATCCTAGTCAAGACGGTAATGACAACTTGCATGTTAATCAAGAATATGAATATTTAGACATGCAAAATTCTAATACTAATATTGAGGATGACTGACAGTTGACAATAAAAGTTACACGTATATGGGCACAAACTTTGAAACAAATGCTGCTTATACCGCTTGCTTATCAAGAAAACTTTAAATCTGTGCTTAATTGTACATTATTTGCAACTGCTCATAAAGTTATTATTTTCCTCTTTTATAAGGAATCCTCATACATTTTTTGTGAACATTTCAATGCAATTCTGTGTATGTAACACTACATTGTATATACATCATGTATTTTTGTTCAAGAAGTAGCTATGTGCAACTCCTGTCTTTGATTTATTTCTGCAATCCCTATGAGATATGTTTCTACCTTTACATTTAACATAGAGCATTTCTAGTTGTGAAGTTTCTACATTTGACGTAATTCATACATAAGTGTAGCATTTTAGCATTCTGCAAATTGCAAACAACTTACGTAAATCCTTGAAAACAATTTATTTTTTCTTTGGTATTTCTAAATGTATAATTGCTGTAAATCTAGTATATTTACACATGTACTCTACTTAAGTGATTTTGATTGCGAAGCGTAATTCTTTGTTGAAGATATTATTTCGTTTGTCTGTGAAATTTCCACATTACTGTGGAAATTTTATTATTTCTTGAACATGATAGTTTAGTAGGCGACGTTTCGGGAGATCTTTCTCCGATTATCAGGCAAAGTAAAATGATGTTGGGCATGTTTTTATATGATTGCAGAGGACCAAAATTCATAAAAATTAAACAATCAGGAACAAGCTGATAATTACAGTTATTTACGGTAATTAACATTTTCAGACCTAGATGGAGATAGCTACTCCTTCTGTAGGGCTGGTAACCAAATCTCAGGAAGTTGATATGAGATGCTGCTAATGTTATTGTCACGCTTTACACTGTTGATGGTTTGTTTTATCTTCCTGGCCGTTGTTCTAAATTCTCTGTCAATGATTTTCTTCTCATCCCAATGATTTCTTTGGTTGATACACACAAAGTAATATTGAATTGAGATTTTTGCATTAATATTCAAACGTTTGTGCATTATTTGAGTATAATCGTTTATTTATAACTGACACTTAACATCACCTTGTGTTAAGCAGCAAAATTTTTTTATCAACAATCAACTTATCTAAAGGGTTTCTTTTCCAGCGTTTGAGACTGTGGAAATACATTATGTAGAATTCCTAATCAATTAAACAACAACGACATTTTTATAATTAATTAGAATATTTCAGCATCCTCAACATTTTCCTTATCTAGAACATGAAATGTCTGAGCAGCCTTTTCAATGTCTTTGTCAGTCACATTTTCTAAAGGGTTAAAAAATTTTAAAGTACTAGTCAGTAGTTAGGTGCTTATTTTTATCTCTTTCCAATAACCATTTATGACCCTAACTGATAGCAGTAATAAATGTTTTATTTTACTGAATAGGTTGTCCTGTGAAAATATTGACATAATAAACAATAATGGGCGTATATTCAATTCTGAATACCCTATAAAGGGCGTTAATTCACGTAAGGGCATTTATTTTAATGTTGGCGTTTTGGTTAAATAAAGTGGCACACCATAAGAAAATTATTTAAATAAAATAAGATGAATCAGTAAAGTCAAAACAATGATATGTTGTGATACATAGTATGTTATGTTAAACATTGAGTCTTGTATCAACATCATTGCTGCAAAGGTATCATTGTGAAAGTAATTGCAATTAATTAATCAACCCTAAAACAGTTTCGAATGATATGAATTATCTCATTCATGATCTTTGCTTGTCATCAAATTAATTAAATGTTGCATAGGTGTCTCAAGAAAAAGAAAGAAAAGTGAAACAAAAAATGTAAACAAAAACCGAAAGTTATTACGTGAAAAGTTTCATGTCTGCTCAGTGAAGATTAAGTTAGAAGGAAGTGCAACACAAAATATAGATTTACTTTTTCATGACTACCATTAAGCTTTGTCAATATTAAAGCGTTGTGACAATAAGCTAGAAACTGGGAGCATGTGTTTGTTTTCACAACAGCTTATTGTAGTTTCTAAATGGACGGTTTCCACATGCAATTATGTGCATTACATGCCTAGGACAATTAAATAAACAGAAATACCTTGACTTTTTAAGGCAATTAGTTTTTACAGCAAAACACTTAAAGCAAATGAAAATAACTAACAGCTCTAATAAAACCCTTTGTCCTATAGCATAATATAGACGGCAAGGAGGAGAGCAGTATACAATAACTGAGTAATATTAATTAATTAGATGTTCCCCCTCAGGGGACATGGTTCATTTGCATATAATTATATCCTTTTTTGTTTCTAGGTTTTCTATATAAGCTTGTCAGTTCACTTAGTTAATAGTAATAAGAAATTGACAAAGAGCAAATAAAAACATTAAAACAAAACAATTATCCATTGTGTCAATGATAATATTAGGTGATTAATAGCGGGTATTAAGTTTATTAACAAAAGTGTCAAAGATCATTTTGTTTGGGTTAAAGGGTTAACTTTCAAAAGAAACTCCTGCGAATGAGTGCAGTACATAAAAAAGTATACAATACATAAAAAAACAAGACATAAAATAAAAAAATATGAAACTAACGTTTTACATCCTTTATTTGACATTTTTTAAACTTTATAAAAGTTGTTATATTCAAAGAGAAAATGATGGTGATTTTTTCACTGGACAAACATGCAACACAACAAACTTCAACTATCCATTTAAAACGGGATGCAAATGTATGGAACAAAATAGTACGGTGCTGCCAATAGCAGACGTAATGAAGTGTTTTAGCAATGATGAACTCTTTAAAGGTATTTATTTTTAAATTATATTTTGATAAAAACAAGTGCTCTGTCCATGATGTAACTAATCATTCGTATTAGTATACAACGACATGTTTTTGTTTACGGTCAGTTATCAATAGAGTTACTGCATATACAAAAAATAGGTACTACAGATGGGTTTAGCTAGCAACTCTTTTGTTATTAAATAACTGGCTGGATTCACAACAACAAATTGGTATAAACAGATGACTTGTGAGACTGTTGTTGAGTGATTTTTTTCTCATAAGGAAAGTCATGGCTTTTTTTTAACAGCAAATAGACTTTTTAATTTTTTTTTGTGTCCTGCAACACAATTTCATTTATTTAGGTGGCCAGTAAGTAGAAAAAGAAAAGCAGTTGCTTAATATGAAACATGTCTTGTTATGGGATAAACATCTAGTAGTACCAGCAGTATCTTATATTCTTATTTTTAATTTTTGCAGAATATTCTCGAGAAATCCACCCAGCTATAAATACACAATCTGACACAATACGACTGAAATGTCAACTGAAAACTTTGAAACAGTTAAAGATACATGACTGTATCAATGGCTGGCTTGACTTTCATAAAGTTAATAAATCGATACTGACATTTAACGAAAGTGAAATCGTAAGTATATCACTTTCAAAATACTAATATGACTCAACAACAAAGAATATCATCTGTAGACATAAATGATCAGTGACACTAGCACAAAAGTTTACAAAAATTAATAAAAAAAACATACCAACATGTGCCACTTTCTTAAATTGTGAGCCAATATAGCACAGACAGTACAACACAAACAATGTTGGCCAACTTTATTAAGCATATTGGATGCATATTTAAAAAAGGTTTTCATAAGCATACAGAGGTTGACACTATGCTCAGAGGCTATTAACATATTACGTGATCAATTTTCATGACTTTTTTACTCTTCCCTGTAATCAAGCATAAACATTTAGTATACCCTCATCTTAAATTATGCTATCAGCCTGGATTAAGTAGACTAATGTTATCCAAACTTTTTTCTATTAAGCATTCCATGAATTAGATACAAATAGATATAGTTAAAATTATTATATTCTTCTGCTATCATTTAAACTGACTTTTCAAGATGAAAACAATATTCGTTGGAGAAAGTGCTTGTGTCAATTTTGATAAGAAAGTTTGGTACATGCAATAAGCCTTTAAAAGGCAAACTCATATTCATAACAAGCGCACTCAAACAAGGTTGCTAAACAATGTATTGTAAATGGCATGAAAACAACATCTCAAATCTATACAGTTCCATCAATTAGTTAACTGTCTCTTTTTTTTTTAAATCATTTACATGTACAAAGCACAAGGTTTACCCTGCAAGTTGGTCAATAAGTATTATTTTTATTTAGACACTGGTAAATCGTTGGCGTTGGAACAGTCTAATTGTTGCATTTGTATATCAATGTTCAGCGGATGATAAAAACAACGTGTTAATTGTAAAATTTTCAGGAACGGGGAGAAAATGTAAGTTTAACAAAAATAGAATGATTGTTTCTTTTTATTAGGTACTTAAAGCCATTAAAAAAATTTTTTTACTTTCACTAGATCCTCTACCAAAGGATATTTACAAGATATTGGAGAAAGTAAAAGCAAATAATGAACCAGCAGATGAACCTTCTAATTCTAAAGCTGCCATAATCGTTGGTGTAATTTTTGCGATTGTTGCAATAATTTGTATTCTTATTCTGATCGTGTGTATCAGGAAACGGTGAGTGATATCATGCATTCAGTAGTTTTCGACTCCACTGGTAGATTTATTCTGTGAGTATGGCTGCTTCTAAAAAGCCACAGAAACATTAAAAGAATCTGAAAAAGGCTAACAACAATGCTATGAAATTTAGAAGTAGAAAAGTAAGTGAAACATTTCAAAACCTATCTATGGCATCTAAAAATTTTGAACTTTTTGCAATCACAGAATAAGATATGTCTAATTATAACAAGATTTTTTAGACAGGTTCCAAAAAAATCATTTCTTAACTCTTTGCTTACTTATTTTGCAGGAGACAAAAGAAAGAAGCAATTGGAAAAGACGAAGAGGTATTTAACTTGATTTGATCAATTTTGAATATCAAACTTTCCTTCTCAAAGTAATCTTATTGGAGTAAAACTGTAGCTTTTTTGCACCAGGAAAGTAATCTCATTGGAGTAAAACTGTAGCTTTTTTGCACCAGGAAAGTAATCTCATTGGAGTAAAACTGTAGCTTTTTTGCACCAGGAAAGTAATCTCATTGGAGTAAAACTGTAGCTTTTTTGCACCAGGAAAGTAATCTCATTGGAGTAAAACTGTAGCTTTTTTGCACCAGGAAAGTAATCTCATTGGAGTAAAACTGTAGCTTTTTTGCACCAGGAAAGTAATCTCATTGGAGTAAAACTGTAGCTTTTTTGCACCAAGAAAGTAATCTCATTGGAGTAAAACTGTAGTTTTTTTGCACCAGGAAAGTAATCTCATTGGAGTAAAACTGTAGCTTTTTTGCACCAGGAAAGTAATCTCATTGGAGTAAAACTGTAGTTTTTTTGCACCAGGAAAGTAATCTCATTGGAGTAAAACTGTAGTTTTTTTGCACCAGGAAAGTAATCTCATTGGAGTAAAACTGTAGTTTTTTTGCACCAGGAAAGTAATCTCATTGGAGTAAAACTGTAGTTTTTTGCACCAGGAAAGTAATCTCATTGGAGTAAAACTGTAGCTTTTTTGCACCAGGAAAGTAATCTCATTGGAGTAAAACTGTAGTTTTTTTGCACCAGGAAAGTAATCTCATTGGAGTAAAACTGTAGTTTTTTGCACCAGGAAAGTAATCTCATTGGAGTAAAACTGTAGTTTTTTTGCACCAGGAAAGTAATCTCATTGGAGTAAAACTGTAGTTTTTTTTGCACCAGGAAAGTAATCTCATTGGAGTAAAACTGTAGTTTTTTTGCACCAGGAAAGTAATCTCATTGGAGTAAAACTGTAGTTTTTTGCACCAGGAAAGTAATCTCATTGGAGTAAAACTGTAGCTTTTTTGCACCAGGAAAGTAATCTCATTGGAGTAAAACTGTAGTTTTTTTGCACCAGGAAAGTAATCTCATTGGAGTAAAACTGTAGTTTTTTTGCACCAGGAAAGTAATCTCATTGGAGTAAAACTGTAGTTTTTTTGCACCAGGAAAGTAATCTCATTGGAGTAAAACTGTAGCTTTTTTGCACCAGGAAAGTAATCTCATTGGAGTAAAACTGTAGCTTTTTTGCACCAGGAAAGTAATCTCATTGGAGTAAAACTGTAGCTTTTTTGCACCAGGAAAGTAATCTCATTGGAGTAAAACTGTAGCTTTTTTGCACCAGGAAAGTAATCTCATTGGAGTAAAACTGTAGCTTTTTTGCACCAGGAAAGTAATCTCATTGGAGTAAAACTGTAGCTTTTTGCACCAGGAAAGTAATCTCATTGGAGTAAAACTGTAGCTTTTTTGCACCAGGAAAGTAATCTCATTGGAGTAAAACTGTAGTTTTTTTGCACCAGGAAAGTAATCTCATTGGAGTAAAACTGTAGCTTTTTTGCACCAGGAAAGTAATCTCATTGGAGTAAAACTGTAGCTTTTTTGCACCAGGAAAGTAATCTCATTGGAGTAAAACTGTAGCTTTTTTGCACCAGGAAAGTAATCTCATTGGAGTAAAACTGTAGGGAACTAACTAAGAAAGTAATAAACCATATTTTTTTAGTATGAAGCACTAAGTGTGAAATACAAACCAGATGTTTATGATGCGCCAGCAAACAAACAAGATGGCGGTGAATACGAACTGCTTCAAGAAACAAAACAATCTAACAAAGTTGAAGAGCAAGCAAAGACTGAAAATGAATACTTACAACCGGAGGATTCTTTTACAAATACAAATGATGACACTTATGAAGAAATGAATAAGTCCAATTATACGACACCAAGAAAAAGTGCAGAAAGTTCAAATAAAACGGACATTCATATACCAAGTCAAAAGTATAAAACACCAAATAATAAACCGAACTATATACCTAAGGAATTGCCACAACACTTGCGCACAGAAAAATTATTAACACATCAAAACTTCCACAAGACGACACCAGCTAAAACACCAGTAACACAACCATCAGAGAAATATAAAGTTCCAAGTAACAAACCTCTGTGTGTTGACAACAAAACCGAAAATGAACAGTTGATAGAAGATGAGATTGAACAAGATTATCAGATACCTAGTAATATCCCAACTAGTGAAGATGTTGACTATCAGGTACCTAAAGCTCTTGAAGAAGATCATGATTATCAAGTACCAAACAATGCACCACTTTATAGTAATATGTAAACAAACCAAAATAATAAATACGTAAAACATTTTCGAAACGTATAGCGCAAGAAAATACACAAACAATTACAAATGCACATACAATGTTTTTAGTGAACAGAACATTATTGTAGCTAGTTTATTTTAATTTTAATCAGAGCGAACTGCAACTAACAGTATTAAATTTCTGAGTACACTTTTGCTTATTATCTTTGCTTTGATTAAAGTTTTAACAAAAACATTTATTTGCGAGGGTTTTAGGAAATGTGCACAATATAAAATCAGCTTGCATTTTTTTAAGAAATTTCTGTAATACCTTGTCACATAAGTATTTTGAGATGAGAAAAAAAGTAAAAGATGCAGTATTCTTAGTAAAATAATTTTGAAGGAAGAATCACTAGTCTGGTTGAGCGGATTTTCATTCTTAGGTCTGTAATGACAGAAGAGTGGTCATTCAAACTTCGTTATCAGACCTACTTTGAACACAATGCCTTTTTTTAAGAGTACAATATTTTTTATCAAAGTTAACATTACTTTAATTGTAATGGTTTTTTAATGACGCTTCATCCATATTCCATAGGATATTTCTCAGAAATATACGAACAAAACACATAACTTATGTGTTGCACTTTTCTATGAAAAGTACAATTATGTTTCTATGGCAACAAGAACAGACATTAAAATGTTCATTTTTATTCATATTCACATTTTGAATTCAGTTTTTTTCACCTTTCTCAAAATAATTTTATTTTTTGATACTACAAGAGAAACATAGAAAACAGACTTTAAAACTTTTTGGAGAAGAAAGTACTTTCTTTCACAATTATACAAAAAGTAGGTGTTGTAGACAAAAGAAACCCTATTGCGTAGCAGCTCATTGAATAAACCAGTGTTCTAAAATTGTCACTGTAATGACTGTCCAAGAAAAATGTCAATGAAACTTTTTAAAAACAGATCCTTAGATTAATGAACATTGTACTGGAGTAATGAAAGCAGTAGCTTTACCATAAGTCAAAAATTGTTTAAATTGTAAACATTCTTGAAAAAGGAAGTTATAAGTAGGCTCTACACATCAGAATTATGAAAGAAGCAGAAACTTTAAATTGCTCCACTAAAAAGATTCTCTATAATCAGTTTGTTTCAGCTCTACAAATTTTAAACAACAGAGAAGAAAAGATGTTGTCAGACATCTTGTTTCCATGAATAAAAACTAACAAGATCAATTAAAAACAATTTATTAGAAGTTATTTCTAGCCGAATTCATTTTTAGAATTATAATTCTTTGTCACTTTGACATGCATGGGGGAGAAAAAGAGGGTGGGTGTTTAATTTAAAAAACGTCTTAATTAATGTTTCAACATATATACTGATCTCGAAGAGACTGCCTTGCAATAGAGATATCAAATTCAGAAAGACTTGCAATGCTGCGCTCTCGTAAATGTCAATCATGGTTTGTTTTTGAGGTTTTTTAATCACATTTCAAATTTCTATGAAATCATAAATGCATCTTTATAGTCATGTTCAGAATAACGTCCCTATTTTGAAAACTTTGAAGTTGAGATTAAAAAATATTTGACAAAAGTTTTTTTAAATCCAAGCAAGCACGATAATCATCATAATCATAAAAAGTTTGAGCGTAAAGGTAAATAAATACCCTATTATTTGAACCTATTTCATGCAGGCATTTTATATTGCACATTGGCTGAATAAGATTCCGTTGACAAGTTGTAACATGTCAACAACAATGAAAACAAGAATTCTGATATTTTGTTATTATTAAGTTTCACATGCATTTTAATTATGTGAGTGTACTTTCTATAAGATACCTTTCTAGATACCTTTCTATATCGAAACAGATTAATTAACACAGTTTCATTTTCCCTGACTTTTTTATCACAACATAGAGATTATGATAGATTATCTATGTAAAACTACATTTAAGCACTTCAAGACCCACCCTTTATTTTGTTATGTTCGCCAGTTAATTAAGGTGGAAAATCTAGTTGCAGTAAAAAACTGATCACCAGTGATTAAAAATTTTTATAGAGGTTATTAATTTCATTCTGGTGGTTACTAAAACTACATCAATCTTAAATAACTTCTGAAAAGAATGACATTAAGCTTAACTGTTAGTAATTATAAAAATCTTAACTGTTAAAACAACATAAGTTCACATCTTTATATCATGTTTTGTGTAAACAAGTTATAATAAAACAAAACATTAGAAAAGAAGCTAAGTGAGGCAACATCAAATACACAGTGCTTTAAATATGTTTTGAGGTTTTAAATTATAAATAAAGCAAACACAAGGAAGAATATTTATTTATATATATTTGGTTTTTCCAAAAATGAATGGGATTCTAAAGATTATTATTTGTTATTTGAGTTTAAAGCTTGCTTATGTTAGGTTTGCATAAATAACTTATGTTCAATTGGGTTTTTAGTTACTAAATACTACAACTTCATGCATAAAACACAGGTAATTTTGTAATAGCCATATTATATTTTCTGTGCACATACTTACTTTTTTTTTTTTTTTTTAAATTTTAAATGTTTCAATTTATGTGTTAGATCTTCTATGCTCAATATCGATTATCAACATCTTAGCTCCATACATGCAAATAGAGATAATGTTTCCAAACAAATTTGTATTCAACAATCTATTGCACACAACAAATCTTCAAAATTACCTAACTCTTCTTTGTAGTTATAATCAAAATTGGTAGCTTAACCACATGGAAAGAGTGACGTTGTGAGCTTGGAATCCATTTGATCTATTATCTTGCTAAACAGGTGCATAACAAACACCTTGACGTACTGGTAATTTGTTTGTCCACACTAGGCTGCAAGGGCCTAAAACTATACTACCATAGTAGCTACATTAGCACCAGTTTGCAGCTTAGTGGAACTTAATAACCTTGATGTGTGAATTAATAAAGGCATTGTCTGCAAAGGTTGTGAATTTAGGTCTAATTTGGTCCGTTATCTTTTTAGGCCAGCAAAGGTAAATGTAAATGTAAATTGTCTGTGATATTTATAATATATTTATATTATAAATATATTATAAATACTAATTATACTAGTTACTGGCTTGTGGAAAAATCCACAGGATCGTCCATCCATTTTTATACCGCATTAAGTGCATCTCACTACTTGCGGTAAAATTTTGCGTGACCGATTTATACAGGTATTATAATATAGATTCATTATAGATATAAATATGATCCTATTACTTCTAATCCTATCAATGACACAATGTGTACAAACAGATGAAAAAATCAAACGCAGTACTAATGGTGACATATTTTCACCAAAGATATTTAACACATGCATGCAAGAAAGTTTTAACGTAACCTTAGATAAAACACTTATGTGTCGATGTACAAAGAAGTATCCTACATTGTATCTGACAAAAAAGAAGAAGCGATTATGCATGGATAAAGTGAATATAGAAGCTGATGATGGTAAGACTACATCTTTTTAACACCTACAATCAATTCATCAGGAAGAGTTACGTAATCTTAACTGCGAATTGTTTTAGCAAATTGTAAGTTGAAACAGCTTCAAGGCGATGAAAGCAAAATACAGGTGCAAAGTTGCAAAAAACTTGGACAAATTGAACATATTCACATAATGAACACCAATAAATGGGACTCATACAGAAAGAGAAAATGGAATGTTTTTTTGAGTCACCACACTATTGTAAGTAATTATTCATCACTCAGTTCATATATACTAACATGACAAACTAAATATAACATGGAATGTGTGCCAACATTGAGCAAAATGAAATACAATATTCTACTCTTAATTTAACTTGATGAACCTTAACAGTGGCACAACTCTTGTTGTTGGAGGTATTAGATCTATATTATTGTTAAACTAGTTATAAAAACCCACGGAAGAATTTTAAAGTTTACTGTGCTTCTTATCAAAAAACGATTTGTTGTTAATTCCGTCAAAAAGACTGCAAATAATATAGAACAATTTTATAGAGGACATTTTATAGACGTTTTTAAAAACAATTGTAAAAAATAAAATTGACTTAGCCTGTTACAGACACACACACAGTTATCATATTTTATTTACATATAATCTCTTAGATACATCCCTATCATTTGTTATATACTTAAAAAATTCATTGTTATACTTACTTACATACCTCAACTTTTAGGTTTTTAATAACAGACCCCGGTTCAGTGGAATGCTTATAAAATTGGAGATGAATTGCCAAGAAGATAATAAAAGCATATGTGTATTAGTAAAGCTTACAGGAGAACTGATATGTAAGTATAATTTGCGAACCTGAGCTGATATTTATCAGTAAACACATATCTGGATTTATATTAGTATCTATGAATACGGAAATGTACCTTGAACAACCTGTATATATTTAGACCAAAGCAACCTCATTGACAAAATTATAATAAGAAAAGATGAAGAGAAGAATGTAGGGGTAAAGAAAGAAGATGAAACAAAAGAAAACAAAGATATAGAGGAAAAAGAAGGAAATACACCAACGAAAGACAATCAACTCATGGTGGTAGCAATAGTAGGAGCTGTTGCTTTTGTGTTTATTTTACTGGTTGCCATTTTCGTTCTTAAAAAGAGGTTTGTTAGTTTTCATAAATATTTCATTGCATATTATAAGTAACGAAAATGCTGTAAACATTTTGAACATTAATTCCCATCTCAGTTGAAGAAAAATAAATACATGTCATACATGGAAGAAGAAATCTAACAACCAGAATGATTTATAACTACAGCACTAAGTAACTGATAAAATGTAATGTTCAAATTAAAAAAAGTAGAAGTGGTGATTTAAGAAAGAAAAATTGTTTGAAAAATTATCCTTTTTTATCCTTTTATTCATTAGGAGAAGAAGGTCATCTTCAAAACAGTTTATAGACGAGGTACAGTGCATTCCTGCTTCTTAAAAAAGATATGTCAAGACAATTTATATTACTAATAAAAGGTTGTGCGCTTGATCACATCAATTTTATCAAGAATGTAAAAATCAGAAAGAGGCTTTGTTCATTTTCTAATCTAGACTTTCGGTGTCTTTCTCACACCATGTTCACTGGAATTATGTACAATGCATATTAAAGTAAATTATACACATTATAAATTTTAACTTGTTTGATGTTTATCTTAGAATCGTGAACCACTGTGCACGAAACAAGATCTAAATAAAAGTTGTGACATGCAACCTACATTAAGGAGTCAGTTACTTTCAAACAACGAAAATGAAAACAATGAAGAATATCAAGTCCCAAATGTCAATAATAACCAGTCCTCTTCCTTTATCAAGAAACATGTAGATTATCATAACACAGCAACACCAAATGTTACTAGTCCTGCAATGCCAGAAATAGAGTATTCAATTAGTACAAATAACATAAATAACAATCGGAAAGAATATGATACAAGTTATTACAGCACAGCTGCCTGTGCAATACCCATCATAAAAGATGAATATGCACAAGTGCATAAACATAGTGATACTGTAAGGAATGAGTATCAACAGCCCAGCGAGGACGAAGCAAAAGGTCCAGATTATTACAGCACAGCTGCATGTGCAATACTAATCGTAACGGACGAATATGCACAAGTGCATAAACATAATAATGAACCATGAATCAGTAACAGCAAGCACATGGAAATAAAATTATAATCAGGAATGCAGTAGAACATCTAATATAATGAGTAACTTTACTTTAAGTGTTTTACTTCATACTAAGTTTCTTATGTAAAATAAAATAAAAATCACAATGTTTTCAACGTGCGTACATCACGTGTAAACCAGGTTAGCAGTTCAAATAATAACAGAAGTTTCGGTTTTAAGACAAATTGTCTTCTAAGAATGTTTTAATATTACATGGTTTCTACACGCATAAATTTGTGTAAAATAACAATATGTTTTCCTAAATAGAAATTAAAAATTTCATTGTTACTGTTATAACCTGAATATAATACTGAAACGGTTTATCCATTTTTCAAGTATTTATAATCCTTTTTTTTCTTATGAAGTAATATGTTTGTATTGTCGTTACATACCCTATGAAAACCACCCCGGTCTCTTGGCTATAATAATAAATGACATCAATAATAACCTTTCACACAGGCTAATATATAAAAGAAAAACTTATATTCACAGAGAAGACAAAGTAGATGCAAATCACATCAAGTTTATGTACATAGCAAATTACAACAATGATTTATTTTATTCTTTTTCTTACATTTTTTGTTAATACATTCTCCTCTAACATCAAAGTTCAGAGAAATGAAGGACCAGACACATTCACAGGATTGGAATGCAATAGTAGTAGATTTAATAATCCACATAATGGTGGTTGCAAATGTTACGACAACCAACAGACCTTCAGTTCATATAAAAAACATGAAACAGGGTGTTACAAAGGTGATTCTATTCGAAAAAATCCCGGTAAATGTTTAGTTTTATCATATGCCATACACAATCTAATTTTTTTTACTAGATATTTGGCATGAGTTTATAATTGTAGTTCATATGGAAAACATCAAATAGGATGTTATGATAAATCTATTCGAAAAAATATACAAGTAAATAATATAGTTAACTCACATGTTATGAATAATTATGTACATTAAAATTACATTAAATTTTTTTACATTTAGATATTAAGCATGAGTTTATACCTGTAAACAATGTAACAACACAGATCAAAACCACTTCATGTGAATTAAAAAAAGTTGAAAAACTCTTAATCTGGGATGTGATTGATAATGTTGGTAGATGGGATGAATATAAAGTATTAGAAGTTGTTGTAAACACAAATCCAGTAAATATTGTAAGTAAATAAACACATTCTTCAAATTTCTGGTACAAAAGTGAACAACATTTTACATCCAATTGCTTGCTTACATTTTTATCATTTTAGACTATCAGCGAAAGAAAGAACTGGGATGGACTACTTGTTCATTTTTTGTATTCTTGCAAGACAGATAATAACATGAGAAGTTGTGTAGTGAAATTCACTGGAGATATAGAATGTAAGTAAAATGAAGTAAAAGTTAAATGACTCAATAAGAACCTTTAAAAATAAATAACTCTAATCATGTCTTAACTATGCAGAAATTTATATGTTTTAGAATATATTAGAATAAACGTTTAATCTTGAATATCATAGAATTTATACATCGAAAAAAAGATTTTTTATGGAAGCACACATCAGCATTTTTTTAGTTTAAATTTTCTGTTGCTTCATCATTGCTTTTCACCACAGATTTAAATTGTGTCAAAGCTGCTATATATCACCCTTTTGTTGGATTTGGAGTTGGATGGGGGGGATTACATAAGTTTAAAAATATAATTTTGTGGATCTTTTTGAAACAGTAAAGTATTTTTGCCTGATATAAACAAACTGTATTTACTGTTTTTTAAAATGAATACTACACCTAATTGCGATATTGTCACCCTATAACACTAATGTCTTAATTGATTTAATACCAAGGTAATTAAACTGCATGTGTCACTTTTATAAAAAATATGTAACAGAATTCAAATTCAAATTAAAACATCTGAGAAAGAAGGTCAAAAAATATATGAGAAAAAAAAATTCCTATCCACAGAGTTTGTGCAAATTATTAAAAAGAAATAATCAAACTTGTGTTGTCACTTCTTCAAAACATTTGAAATTTAAGAAATCTTCATTACAAATTTTCCACCTGGAAGGTATTGTATCTATATAACAATGCTTTACTCTATGCTAAATTCATACATTTTTGTTGAAATGCTTTTTTTATCTTAGATCCCTTTGAAAGAAATTTCCCCCTGCAAAAGGTCGAAACAACTAAACCAACAGAAGCTGTATCGACCACCACAACCAAGAAGAAAACAACAGAGTCTGCAACAACAAAGTCTGTAACAACAGTAAAAACAACATCAAAAATTATTACGAAAAAAGCAACATCACAAGGAGCAACAACCGTGGTAAAAGACAAAAGAAATGATGATAACAAACAAAATATCGGAATCATTGTTGGGATAATAGTTGTTGTGATACTAATACTAGTTGCTTTGGTCTTCTGTTTTATTTGGAGGTTAGTTAATACATTTAGTCAAAAAGTTGATGATATTGATAACGTCCTTACTGCACATGGGTTGTGGTGTCAGGATGGCCTTGAATTTTTTTACTAGATAATGAATTTTTTAATAAAGTATATTTTAAAGTAAAAGAAAAACTGCTTTAGGGATTTTTTTAAATGAAAAAAAATATATTGTCGGCCAATCATGGTGGGCGATATATCTTAGGCCCCTAAAATTAAATCTTGTGATGCGATTCCTGCTGTATGCTTATAAATAACAAAAGTGATGTTAAAAAATTACACTTGGCAAGCATGTTTTAGTTTGTCAAAATATTGTTCTGCATTGGATAGTTCATTATAACTTTATCATGTAATCCAGTTTAATATGGTATTAATTATTGATGTAAATTGTAGAAGCAATATTATTGCTAAAAAGTTTAATTTTATATAAATCTCCTATTACATTTTCTTCTAGAAGAAAAAAGAGAGGCAGAAACAATGGAAAAAAACAAGATGTTAAGGTACAAATGATTGCTCTGTTACATTTCCTCTTCATTTAACCTTTTTCTTTGAATCAACCATGGTGCTTCTGTCATGCATTAGGCAAATTTGTTTTTTTAATGCAAATGCTTAAAATTTTATGAAGAATATAAGGAAACAAAAAAACCAGACAATTTAGGTACAGATAAAACATGAGTCGAAATTTTTTATCTATTTTGTAACAAAAATCAAAATGTGTTCTTCAAAAGTTCTTCAAAAAGACCAAATAAAAAATCCACACAATTTTCTTCCATGCATTTATGAGCAGATTGTTGTTATTTAACTTTCATCTAACAAGATGGCAATGGGCATTATACCCTATATATATTATAAAATAGTCAAACAACGCTCCCCCTGCACATGAATTTTATGTTGCATGCATTGGAAGTACAACATTGTTAAAAAATTTTATTTAAAAGATTTTATTTCATCTTTAACACAAAATTTCAAAAATTTTGTTGTGACATTAAAACTTTCAAGAATCATCACAAGCAGTGGAAAACACATATATACTAATGTCCAAACATCAAAGAAAATCTGATATATCTTCTCTATAATGAAATGGCCATATTTTGTCTGTTCAAATTGTTGCGCAGCAGCTTTATATTATACCTCTAGCAGATTAATTTCATCACTTCATGCTAACAGGCAATGAAGGAAGCACAAAAAATCGATGTGGAAAATATGTACTAAGAGTGGATTGCTGTGGATTTTCCACGGGATAACAACTAGTATTATATATTCTGTTAAAATATTTGTTAAACATATTCTAAAATAATTTTTATAGGAGCCACTATATGCAGAATATACTCCAAACAAGACATCAGAACAAAAAGTAAGTTTAAAATCTCCTTCAAAAGATGAAGAGTCACATTACGACACAACATATACACAGGCATATGAAAGTCATAATCCAGAAGCACATTGGAATACATATGATTATGCAGCTACTGAAGACCTAAAAGAAAATAATGAACAAAAGTATATACCTGATGATCCGTATTACTACAGTACTGCAGCTGCAGTTATAACAGAACCCACTGTTGAGTATGCGCAAGTGGACAAAACAAAAACAAAACAAAAACATACAAATGACTACCAGGAAAATAATCTAAATAACAAGAAAGAAGAAAACGAAGAGCCACATTATTACAGTACAACAAAACCTGCAGAAGAAGCAAGTAAAGATAGTATAAACAGAGACCAACAAGATGATCCTTATTACTACAGTACAGCTGCATCTGCAGAGCCAGTTGTAACAGATGAGTATGCACAAGTACAAAAGAACAATAATTAGTGGTGCAAAGAACACAAAAAGTTTTCAAATCACAATATAGTGCAGGATAAAATTTATACTTAATTGGAGTGTACAGTATTTTTTTTACCAATTTTTAATAATTTGTACAAAGGTAGTAAATAAAAATATGAATTATAGTTAAACCAGATTGGAGCAAGACCTTGTTGAAATGCTAATTCTTTGTGATTTAGCAAATAGTCAACCATAATTGTTTTATAATACTGCAAATTTAATATTATGTGTTTTTTCTTATTACAGTTAGACGTTAGTTCCGTGAAACCAGAACAAATAGCAGTAATATTGTTAAAAAAATACTTGTTGCATATCTTAAAACTTGAGAATGAATAAGCACATTATATTTCTGTCTTGATTAGATTTATCTTTTTCTGAAGTACCCAATTATTTTAAAATGATTTTAAATGAGTATTAAAAAACAATTCTGATTTGAAGCTAAAAATATATAAAATGTGAGGAAATTAAATTATCTGAAGGAAATGCTTTGAATTTACTTTTTGAAAATTATTTTATACATGAATTTAAAAACAACAATTTGGTATAGCCAAGTAAAGAAGCAATAAACAAAAATTACAAAACAAAATTTATGCATCTAATTTTTTTGTTTCTTTCCAACAACACAACAAATTTAAAAGGTGAGCTTCTAAAAATTTCACCAATATGAAAACAAAACCAAGCGAATAAGATATAAATCTCATGCCTTTACTTGTTGCGATATGGTAAATCATTAAGACAAAAATCTTATTGCAAAGTTAATCATCCAAACAAAAACGATGTTAAAATAATGTTGCTGCAATGTTATTGCAATGCATCGTGTGATTATAAATGTCACTGGAGATCAGGAATGTGGTCCTTTGCCTAAATTGAATCATACTGTGTAAACACAAATAGATATTATTAATGGTTATTTAAAAATGGTGTATAAATGCGCTTAGTTTCATTTTCTACATGTGATGAACCAAAGTGGAAGTAAAGCGTTCATTCATTTTATCTTAATATTAACAGGATGATCCCAAAACAATTTAAAAAAAATGTTTATTTAACAATCTCGTTTTAACATGATTTGGTATTTCATTCTTTGGGTTTTAGAAAATCATTGTTCTCTTATGGTGTCAAAGGTGCTATTCTTTAACAGACTTTGGCATTTCTAGTATTTAAGATGTTAAAAGACAGTGAAAGGTAAAATACAATAAAAATTATTTTTTATGACTATAATAGAAAAAAGTTAAGTTAAGTACTTTTGAGAGCATGAAATTGATTTTTTTACACTCCTGCAGTAAAATAGGATTAACCCTTTTAGTCCCTGATCACCACCATACAATGACTACAACCTTATCATTTTTCCCTGTCATCGCTCAGCCATGAATAGCGTTTTCTATGTTTACCGATGTTTTATAGTTTAAACACTTTTTAAACATAAATAAAAGGATTTATCACCCTATAAAAACAAACAAAACGAGTGAATTATATAAGATTTCAAAATTGCTGAACAAATGCCATCAAAAGAAGTCTTCGCAAAATTTAGTGAGATCATTGACATTAATATTAATGGTGCAGAAAATGATATGGGAGGTATAATGTTGTAGTTTTCTCTTCAACACAAAACTTGGAGTAATTAATATTTTTCCTTTATTTATTTTCTTGTGTTTTGAATTTCAAAAAACCATACGTTTTTTACCAGATGATGACGTCATAGAAATATTTCTTGGTATTAAATTGTTCTTTGACTTACAAGTTAAAAAGGTTAAAGTTTTATTGCCATAGCTCTAATACCTTTTGCGATATTTGCAATTAAACAAATTTGAAAAAAACACAATATTTTTCTCTGGTAAACTAGTGGACAAATTGCTGGGACTGAAATGGTTAATCTAACTAATAATTTAGTAAGCTGAAAACAAGTAATAGGTGACTAGCTGTATGCCCGAGGAAGAATCCACTCTATTTCTCATCTAATTAAATTACAAATATAATAATAATATACAAAAAACAAATTTTTGTAGTATTTTCTTTCAAACAATCCATCTATTTTTCATACAATCCATGTAACAGATATAATAATAATATACAAAAAACATTAAGGTTACAAAACTTCTGTTGCCAATGTTTCTTAACCAAGCTTATGGCAAGTATTTTCTTTTAAACGCTGTAAATCCTATGCCAGTTGTTGTGAGCTTTGTAGTCCTATAGTTTCGATTAGTTCAGTGGTTGGCCTTTTGTCTTCCTTTTTATAATAATAATAGCACCACATGGGAAAGATGGCACAGTAAATAAAATCTCAACGATGCTTTAAAAAATTCTAATAATGCCTTGTTTTTTATAATCTTCCTAAATATTATTTTTCTTTCTAAATTTTATTTTTTGTAGTCAAGTTATAAATGTCACTTTGAGTGAATATCAGATATAATAATTCTAGTTTCATTTCATAAACTTCAGAGCAATTAATCTAAGTGTATCCGACATATAAAAAAATCTTTATTTCATGCAATTTTCAAGTTAAGAAGTTTCACATAGCAGACATTAAGACTATTTATAAATGTCTCCTTATACTAAACGAAACTTCATAAAAAACAACAAAAGTGAAAATTATTATTTCATTATTGTACAAAAGGGAAACTTATTATACAAAAATTATACAATTGTAAAAAGAAAACATTCTGTTTAAAAATTTTAGAAACATACTTATTTGACCTAAAAATGCAGATTAAAAACAGTTGCATCATCTTAATAAATTGTAAAAAAAAACAAAAAATCTTCAAGATACTAACCAAACAAGTCTTGTACAACTTCTAGGTTTCACTTTTGGTCATTAACCATAGATATAAAAACATAATTTTGTTTCACTTTACTGTAGATTAAATTATTAAAATGATTATAAATTTGCTTATTTCACTCTCGAGCAGGGATTATGAAAGTGCAGGCAATGTTGGAAACTGTGAAATGAACAACAGCAACTTAAGAATGCTTGTGTATATTTGCTTATGCTTGTTTTTTTTAAATACATCATTGCAGCTAAAAATTCAAGTGCAACGAAATGAAGGACCAGACACATTTACAGGATTGGAATGCAATAGTAGTAGATATAATAACGAAGATAATGGAAGTTGCAAATGTTTTGATAGCCAACAAACCTTCAGTTCATATAGAAAATATCAAATAGGATGCTATGGTAAATCTATTCGAATAAACCCAGGTAAATATATAGTTATATCACATGCCATGAATAATTATGTACATTAAAATACTAATATCTTTTTTACTTTTAGATATTCACTATGAGTTTATAACTGTAAACAATGTAACAACGCAGATCACAACCAATTTATGTGAATTAAACAAAATTGAAAATATCGCTGTTTGGAATGTGACTCACAATGTTGGTAGATGGGATAATTATACAGCAATGAAGAATGCTGTAAAAACAAATGCAATAAACATTGTAAGTAAGTCTTTCTTCAAATTTATGCAAAAAGTAGGAATTTTTTACAGTTAAATGTTATATTAAATATATAGATCATCACAGAAAGAAAGAGATGGGATGGACTGCTTGTTCATTTTTTGTATTCTTGCAAGACAAATATTTCAACTAATAACACTGGAAGTTGTTTAGTGAAATTCACTGGACACATAGCGTGTAAGTAACATTAAAAATTTCCAAAAACGTTTCTTTACACAATGTTGAATTTTTGCACAAGACAAAAGCATGCCAAATATTAAATATTGGCTTGTAATTCCATCTTTTTTTAATATTGGCTTGTAATCAAAGTTATAACAAAGGCACACATAATTTTAAGTTATTTAATACTGTTGTTACATTTTCACAGCCACACCTGCTTAATTTACATTTCAATCTTATGTAATGTAATCACAAAAAGATAAAAATCATATAAAATCACATTTCAAGAATCTCTGTATATATGCCTATTTTTTCTTAAAAACGATTTTATGCTGTGTACATTTACGAAAGTTTTATAGTTTCAAAAAATATTTGCTATTTAAAGGGGCTACGGAACGGCTGTTGGTTTTTTAGTGACTTACACGAAAGTCGAGCTGATGGCGGCAAAAACCAAACTGGCTATTTTTCCGGCATGTATGTAATTTACAGACTCGAACATATAGATATATCTAGAATTTTTATCTTCTCCAGCCTTGGCCATGTTTTTATCCAGAATGAGTCTTGCTGAAATATTTCTTTGTAATTTACTTTTCCAAAAAAAATATTGAACCAGCAAGAAAAGTGCGCTGGTCTGTTCATTGCGCAAAACGCGTTTGCTGGATTTTTAATATGTGCGCGGGATATACGGAATGTGAGCATTTTAACCGGTTCGTAGCCCCTTTAAGCTTTGTAAAGTCAAGTTTAAAATTTTTTTCCAAAACGATGGAACATGATTATATAAATCAATGTCAAGTTAACATAATCTTATCATGTTTAAAATGTTAAAACAATACTTATTTTTTATTTATTTCCTATTCAGTCACAGTGACAGTTTTGAACCACAAATGCTTTTTTAACCTAAATAAATGCCAAAACTAAAAAAGGGCCTCTGTTTTTTAGATCCTTTACCGAGTGAGCTTTTTGGGTTACAGTCAATATCAACTCGCAAACCAACACAAACTTATTTAACAGAAACTACTCAAAAGAAATTTAAAAAATCATCAGCACCAACAACAAAGCCGACACAAACAACACAAAAAAACACAACAAAACTAGGAACAGTGACTGCAAGAAAAACAATATCAAAAACAGCAACAGCAGGAGCAACAATAGAAACAACAACAAAGACAAAAACAACAACAGCAACAACAACAACAACACCAGCAACAACAACAACAACAGAAAAACAAACACATAACAAGTTAACAACAACAACAAAGACAACAACAGTGGTAAAAGACAAAAGAAATGATGATGACAAACAAAATATTGGAATCATTGTTGGGATAATAGTTGTTGTGATACTAATACTAGTTGCTTTGGTCTTCTGTTTTATTTGGAGGTTAGTTGCAAGAAAACGCTAGTAATGCAACAGCATACCCAGTAATTACGTCTATTATAATCATTTAAATGATCGTTATTTCCTTTAGACGAAGGAGAACAACATTTGTAGATGACACCAAGGTAGAAATATTAGTGTTAATATCTTGTATGCTGTTGTTGGTGGGGGGTGACAATCAAACAACACTCTCATAGTTGATGAATCTAACCATACAATTTTATGATAAATGCAAGAAAAGCATAAAATTTAAAAGGTTTTGAATGTTAATACGTTTAGGAGAAATAACTTTACAAAAAGTACACTATTGTGCTATTGCCTTTTTTCTCGCAACTGCATCAACAATAAATTTAGATTTAACTTCTAAACTCTGAATTTAAATGTGATTGATAAGTTAACATAATGTTTGTAGGTTATTTCATGATATTAAGAAGAATTGCAGATTCAACATAATTTTTATCTTCAATAGGAACCACTGCATGCCCAATATATCCCAAGTAAAACATGTGGCCAAAATCTTGATATGAATATTCTTCATCTTACACCAAAAGAAGACAACATAACATTTTCACCACAAAAGATTAAGACAGATTATTACAGCCCTGCATCTAGTGAGAAGAAACCAGTTGTTACTGAAGAATATGCACAGGCAGAAAAACAAAAGGAAACAAGTGAAAACGACACAACAACAAACCAAAATGAAGATCCTGATTATTACAGTCAAGCTGCATGTGTAATACCAATCGTCACTGATGAATACGCGCAAGTACATAAACATAATGGTGAATTAATGAATGACTATCAACAACCAAGTGAAAAGGACACGACAACAAACCAAAATGAAGATCCTGATTATTACAGCACAGCTGCATGTGCAATACCAATCGTCACTGATGAATACGCACAAGTACATAAACATAATGATGAATCAATGAATGAGTATCAACAACCAAGTGAAAATGTTACAACAACAAATCAAAATGAAGATCCTGATTATTACAGCACAGCTGCATGTGTAATACCAATCGTCACTGATGAATACGCACAAGTACATAAACATAATGATGAATCAATGAATGAGTATCAACAACCAAGTGAAAAGGACACGACAACAAACCAAAATGAAGATCCTGATTATTACAGCACAGCTGCATGTGCAATACCAATCGTCACAGATGAATATGCGCAAGTGCAAAAACATAATGATGAATCAATGAATGAGTACCAACAACCAAGTAAAAAGGACACGACAACAAACCAAAATGAAGATCCTGATTATTACAGCACATCTGCATGTGCAATACCAATCGTCACTGATGAATACGCGCAAGTACATAAACATAATGATGAATCAATGAATGAGTACCAACAACCAAGTGACAACGACGCATCAACAAATCAAGATAAAGATCCTGATTATTACAGCACAGCTGCATGTGCAATACCAATCGTCACAGATGAATACGCGCAAGTACATAAACATAATGATGAATCAATGAATGAGTACCAACAACCAAGTGACAACGACGCATCAACAAATCAAGATAAAGATCCTGATTATTACAGCACAGCTGCATGTGTAATACCAATCGTCACTGATGAATATGTGCAAATAAAAGCAAAATAAAAATCTAAACACAAACTAACAATAAAAAATTTTTAAACATCATCTCCATCTCAAAATGTCTTATTTTCATAAAGAAGAAGTGGTAGCCTTCTAAGAAAGTTTTACACTACACACACAAATTTCTACCTGAAAAACGTCTTACTCTTCGGCAGCTAATTGTAAGGGGGGGGTGTAATAGCAAGGGGGGGGCGATATTTTTGGAAAAGATTAAAAAACAAGGGGGTTAATAAATGGGACAAGGTGGATTTTTGTAGAAATCCATAAAATAGGGGGGGGTGTCATTACCGGGGGGTGGGGAGGTTGGTTAGATTTGTTTTTCTTACGCTAATTTCGAACAATTATCTCAAGTGGCAAATGTGTTCGAAATGGTTTGAGTATGATACCCTTGTATTGCAATAATAATCAAAAGAACATAACAGTTTTTAACAAACATTGATTAACACTGTTGTATAGACATAAGTTTTATTAAAAGACGTTGTTCCATTTTATTTTACCTGCAGAAAGTGATATTTTCTTCCAAAATCCTTAAACGGGAGGGGTTGCTAATAAACAGGGGGGTTGGTATTTTGACAAAAACTGCTAAACGGGAGGGGTGTTAATAAATGGAAATGGGTGGTGATTTTTTTCCAAAAATTATTTTTTTGAAAAATCTTTATCGGTTTTCTGGATATATGTCATGGAAGTTTCGCTAATTATGCAAAATTATGACGTCATGAGCTAGCTCTAACACATGAAATTGCAGTTATTGAGCATAATTATAGTAACTGCATATTAAAAGCGCCAAACTGAGTGGCCAAAAAAACATTTTCAAAAACATCATCAAACTATTAAATACGGTACAACACACAGACTTAATGATGTCATGCATAATTAGTGAAACTAATAGTGAAATTAGTGAAAGTTTAAATTCTTAAGAACTTATCAAAATTTCTCAAAAAAATTCTTAGAACTAACTTGTTTTTTCGAGTGAAGGTAAGCTTTAAAAACTATAGTTTCATTGCCTTATATTCCCAAACACTTACATAGCAATGCAGATAATTCACTAACCTTGAAATTAACTCTAGTATTTATCTTACATTGTAAAACACGTTTGTAACAAAACATTAATAGTACATTTTAGGAAATTTGTGAAAAAAATATGCATTTTATGAGAAAATGATCCCAATAAAACTTAACTTTGTACCCTATACCCAGTTTGTCATATTAAGCCGAGAATGATGATAATTGTTTTTAACTCAACAATGTACAAAAAAGTCTCTTCTTTAAACAATCTCCCAAAATTGTCTTCCAAAATAATTCTCTCTAAAAAGAGGTTAAACCACTACTACTTTGAAATAAATATCAGGGATATTTAGATTTCTGTTAGTATTTTGGCATTTTTACTCATGTTGTTGACAGGAGAAAAAGTCTTAACATTTTTTTAAACCTTCATTGTTTTTAATGTTTTATTTTCTAAACAGATAATCAATTACACATTAGTTTGAAAACCAGTTATTTGTAAGAAATAGCATATAAAAACCAGGTTATTAGTTTAAAAACACCAATGACGTCACTCTTATTAACTGCTTTATTTATCTAGATTAAAGGTGAAACGAACGAAACTTAAAGTTGATATTAAAAACTGTGAAACTAAACACACAACAATTTTAAGCCACAAATACAAAACTTCATCATGGTTTTAATAGAAAAAATGAACCTGCTTAATTTATGTGTAATTCTGTTATATTTTATATATCTGCCAGTTCATAGTGTTGTTATCGAACGCAAAGAAAGTTCAGATGTAATTTATGGTATGAAATGTAACAATACGTTTTATAAAGAACAAAAAGGAAGGGCTTGCAAATGTGATACCAAGCAATCTTTTACATCGGATATAAGACGTAAACAAGCAACAGCTGCTTGCAGGAACCTTGATAATTCTAGAACTAAACATGTTATTTGTGGGGTTAGAGACAATAAAGTAAAAATAAATGATTGTCAAATACCAAAAGTAACAAAAGTACACATATGGAATTATAGAAGATTTGGGGTATGGATGTCATTTGATGTAGTAACTAACATGCTAGTGATCGAAAACACATCAATTGTAAGAAATTTTTGTATATATTTCAAAAAAAGACATTCCTATTAATTAATGGAGAGTATTAATTGGCATTTAGGTACTGAAGGATCGAAGTTCATGGGGTGGTTTGCTTGTGAAATTTGATTACACATGTCAACAAGCGCGAAATAGTCAGACAATCTTGGTAAAATTTATTGGAAAAAGAAAATGTATGTATCTTGTATTATGATACTATAATTAAAACCATTTTGCTAGGACATTCATTAAAGGTGTTGTTCTATTTTAAATGGACTTAAACGGATCATGAATTGAATATATTTTACAAGGTGTGCCATTTGCATGAATAGACCTTAAGAGATTATATCATTTATCAGTTTGAAAAAATATGAAATTGATTATTTTTAAGGTAAGATTAAACTATGCCTCTCTTGTACACCTGTTTCCCACCTTCATCTGTTAGCCTTGACAGTTTTCAGATGATAGAATTCTTAAAATTATACTGAGTTATAATAAATTAGACATTAACAGACACATATATACATCAGAAAGAAAGAAACAGATTGACAAGCCAGTGTTGAATAGAAACATCCAATCTATACCTCTAGAATTATCCTAATGTGTAATTTATATTGTTTTTTTTTTCAATTTGATATAAAACCTTGTAATTTTGAATCATTCTTGTACAGACACGATCATGGGATGCAGTTCGCCCCGAAAGCTTGTCAAAAAACACTTGGATTTGTAGAATCTGTTTCTTCCTTTCGTTTTTTTTTTAACAATTACATCTTCTTATGTTATATATATACATATATAAAAATTAAAATGTTTAGGTATCTGAAACTATACCGTCAAAATTACTGTCACTCAATTAAAAGAACAAAAAAAGACTAAAATACACTAACACTGTCATTAAGGAGTTAGCCATAGTTAAATTATTCAAGAAGAATTGGCCCACCTTTGAAAGACATTTTTGTCCGACACACCTTTAATCACATGTAGTAAGGCAATACTTTGTTAGGTAACTTAATATAAATTATCATTATTTAGATCCCCTACCATCATCAATTAGTGGTATATTTTCAACAAAAACAACCAAAAAAGTTGATGTGAAAAACTCTCCATCAAACATGCCAATCATAATTGGCATAATTGTTGCTACAATAGTTATTATTTCTGCAATGGTATTAATTGTTGTATGTATCAGGAAACGGTATGACATAGCTGATATAATTTATTTTAACAGTAACACCTTTCTTAGATACTAAAGTGGGCAACTGTCTAAAACAAGCAGTCTTTTCATAGCCTGTAGAATCAGTCAAACTCTTACAATGACACACCAAAGTAAAGCAAAAAGTTAAATGACAATCCAATGTTTAGATATTAACCACCTGCCACTCTGCCGTAAAAGTCAAAATCAAATAATTTAAGTATGCTCCTCTCCTGTGAAGCGACAAATCAGTTCAAAATATTTTCTATTAAAAAACCTCACATGCAGCACAAAGTGGATATTGTATAAGACGAGCAGTATCTCCGCACAAAAAGAGACAATGAAAACTGTATAAAGCAGGCAAATTATGAATTTTGAATAAATCAAATAAAAGAAATAAAAGAATCTTTTTTTCAATTTTCATTTTCACATGTCTTCTGTATTTCTGCTACCTTTAAAGACGATTGCAGAACCTGCTGTAAATTATATCAAAATGTTTTTACAACTAGTACCATTTCATGTCTAAATAAATCAAAAAAAAAAGTTGTCACAGTAAACAACAATCATGCTAAATATGATCTCATTCCAAAAAAAAAAAAAAAAAAACTGAGAATGAAATTTATGTTAACAAAATTATTATGTTTAGAAGAAGAAACACACCCAGAGAAGAACACAAGGTATGAATTTCATTGCAACAGTCATGCTCTATAATAGTTCATTGTATAATCATTTAAATTGTTAAATAGTATTTTCAATACATACACAACCTAGCTTCATGTAATTAGATTAAATGAATCAAATCAAATCTATACTTCATCTATATTTTACAATAAAAGAAACATTTTTGTGTACTTAGGAACCACTATATGCTGAATACTCCACAACACCAAGTAATGAAATAATGCTCAACACGCCAACATTTCCAAAAACAGAAGAAGAAACACAAAATCAAAGCGATACAATTTATGCTCAAGCAAGTGAAAATCCAACAGAACATAACAATACTACTGATTATGCTTTAGGTATGAACACAACAAATACATACAAATCTATTTTGAAAGAACATAATCCCTCACAAGAGGAGTCAAACTATTACAGTACAGCGATATCTGCAAAACAAGAAGTGACTGAAGAGTATGCACAAGTAGAAAAACATAATCAACCAAATAATACAGATATAGAAACCAATTTCAAAAGTGATGATTCAACTTATTATTACAGCACAGCAGCATCCGCAAAACCAATCGTGACTGATGAATATGCGCTAGTAAAAAAACCTATAGGAAACAATGAAGAAATCAATGAGTACCACAAACCAAATGAAGACAATGCAATGACAAATCAAAATGACAATCTAGATTATTATAGTATAGTAGCATCCGTAGAACCCAACGTAACCGAAGAATATGCACAGGTACAAAAAAACGATACCAGTGGGAAAAAACAAAATCCATATGGTTACGCTCAAGTAAATTAAACTTTCTTAAATGTGGAAATAGTTATTTATAAATAAAGAAATATATGTAAGCCCATAGAATAAAAGCAACAGAATTTGATAAGTTAGCATTGTCTTTGAATTTAAAAGTTCTCTCTAACTTTAAGTTGTTCTTACAGGAGTATAATGTTGTCTTGTGACACTTTTTTACTTTTATGTCCTAAATCTTAATTCTTAAATTCTAAAAAACGCAAGAACATTCACCGTCACAGAAAAAACAGATATTTTTTATGACAGATAATAGGGCTGTAGTTGTAATTTGTAAGAATCACCTAATACACAGAAGATATAAAACATAAATAAGAAACATTTAATTTAGATAAAAATTATACATTGCATGTAATTAATCATTTAAAAAAATTAATCATGAGTCGGTGTGGTTACTGATCTAGTAAAAAACATAATCAAAAGGCATGTTGTGTAGATAGTACACATATAACTTCAAACAATATAAATCCCTTGCATTAACTAATAAAAAAGCACACAGTAACTTTCTGTTTTTAAAAAATACCAGCTCTTGAAAAATCTAATGTTTTGTGCACAAAACGTTTTCTTGCATTAAGATAAAAAGAACAGACGGCCAACTTATTTGAGATGGAGGGTTTTTAAATTTATTCTGTCCAGCTTAATACCCTTTTAAGGAACCACCTTATGTTGAACAACTTGTGTTTAAGACTATAAACTCTGATTTTTTATTCAGTAGGATACTATTTTGCATATTACTGTTTAACTTAAATCTTTCTCAGTTTTGAAAATAAAAAAATATAGACTGGTGCCAAGAAAAACTATTATCTAAATAACATTTAAACAACCTCATATATAGGAAATGTAATCTTAATATTTAGATAAAAAAATAGCACTGCTAGATTTGATTCTTTTTTATTTTATGAAAAGATAACTTCTAATAATAATTGTCTATAGTGGCAAATAACTCACAAAAAATAAACAAACAATGCTTGTTTACTTTTCACTTTAAAGTATCTCATCAAGCATCAATCTTCAAATCATATTGGTAAAATAGCGATTTTTAACAACTTTTTTTGTACTAATTTTTTTTATTGTTAGAAAATGTATTCTAAATGTAATCTGCACTGTATAATACAAAAAATTAACATAATCAAAACTTCCGTGTTTTTTATTTTCGCCTATGGTGTTTTACAGTTTTTTGGATAGAAGCAAAATCCTGCAGAACTCCCAAAGTTATTTCCCTGAGTTGAAGGAGACAAGCATCATCCTTCTTGTCACTCTTGTCAAGGTAAACAAAGCAGACCCCGGGAAGTACTTAATACTGAATAGTAAAAAAATAGTGGGTGGAATTGAAAAAAATGCTGATCATAATTGTTCATTTTTTTTCTTATCTTATTTTGATTTTTGTTCTGTATGGCTACACACACTCTTACTTAGTATAACAATTTCATTCTTCCTGACATTTAAAAAAAATCCATTAAAAAGGAATTAGAATGTCTATCTAGATGGTTTCCTATGTAAAGAGTGTTAATTTTTGCTGATGGCATGGACAACCTATGGTACAAAAAACAAATAAAAATAATACATTCCTAGTTTCATAAAAAAGCAAGCACATATTTTAGCTGCTCTACTAAAGAAAAACTACCTAATTGTCCATCTTATCTTGTTGTACTATGGAAAAAGGCCATAAAAGCAGTACATTTAGTTTCATTAATATTACTAAGACTTGAAGTAGGTATATTTTTAATAACATTATTTTCCTTGCAGTGTGATCAATGTCTGTATACATTGATAACTAATTGTTAGTTCTTTCAGTAAGGAAATTTTATTATTAAGTTTAAATAGCCTTTTTAATAGTAAATATATATCATAGCATTCAATTTGTGTAACTAATGAAACAAATGCAATGCTTTAATATCTTTATTTGCCAGCTGAAATATACAGTGTACTTTGTTATAAAAAACCTCAATGTAATGATATTATTTTTCATAAGTACTGCCCTCACACTCCCCCCTTTCCCAAATAACTAATGGACACTACTAACCAAGTTGGCACAAAATACAAAAGAGTTTCTTTAATAACAAAGCAGGCTTACCAAATATTTCTTGACACGCTTAATCAAAGAACTTTCATTTTAACATATGTTACTTCACTTAGAATTCACTTGGGTTTTTTCTCAGTTACCAGAAAAGGAAAATTATTTTAGAAGCACTGATACAAGCAGACAGACAAGATATTGTCATAAGGCTTGTACACAAATCAGGTTAAGGTTAATTACTGTCATTAATCCCTACTATAATCTAATAACCATTAACTTTCACTATTGTAAAACATTCTTTCCCAGGTGATGTCATCAAATATGACTAGTGGTTAAATTGAGTAAACAGAAACCAACTAATTGTTAAATATGAAACCATCAGCACTATTATTTTCACAGATATCTTTACATAGAAAGTAAAAGTAAGCTGTGGCACATGATTGTTTTGATTTTTATAACAGTTGTATTTATAAGATAATCATACAAAAAAACTTTGTCTAATAATAAATGGTATAAGAAAGTAGCAAGATAAAGAATAAATTAAAAAGGTTTTATTGAAACTGTTAGCAGTATTAGAGAATAAGGAATGTTTTTATTCAAGATTTTCATATTTTCCATAACGTTAAATGAAAGTTTGGAAACTAAATATGTAGAGAGGGATGTCACGGATGTATTTTCCGATTTTGGGGACGATGACACAAGCACAAGTCACCATGTCAAAAATAATGTACGTAAATGTACTGAAGGACACACATTCTACATGGATACTAAACACAAAATGCCATCATGCTATAAATTCAGTAGCATAATTAACATGACAGGTAACAACTATGTTCTCCATAAGTATATCTTCTTATTCTATCTCTTATTTCAATTGTATTTGTACTATATTGTAGACTATTTTAGCGATAATATAACTTAGTACAATTTAGTTCAGTTTACTTTCATTAGAAATTATAGAAAGAATAGACTGATAGGGATAACTGATTTTTCATGTGATTATTACCTGAAAACAGAAGACCCAATTCTATTTTAGGCATGTGTGTGCGCATGCAAGTATGATTGCATTACAAAACTGAAACTAATCATGCTTTGTTCTGTATAAAAGAAACAATTTCTCTCTACAATATTTAGGTGCATCACGCATGTTTATGTGTGAAAAGAGTAGTTGCAATTCAAGAATCCTAACATGCAATGATAGTATCAGTGATATAGAAGTATGGGATTACAAAAATGGAAAAGCATATTGGAATAAGACGTACACAGCAAAACTTACTCCCTATTTTCCAACAGATTTACAACATGTAACACAATTTCAGGTATTACATATACACTAAAATAATATTGTTTTGAAATCTGCATAATTGTTCTTCTTGAAGTTCAAATTTGGAAATTTTGACAAGATAACAAAAAACTAAAAGTGCCATAAGTGAATGTGAATATATAACAAGTGAATGTAATATAGAAATAGCCTACATAATTACTTGTGGGGACATAATTACTTGTGGGGACAAAATTCGAAACATAATCAACATAATTTAGAACAGAGTTGTACTTGTATAATATATACAAAAGACAATGGAAAATATCAAAATACCAGCAATGACCCATCGATACATTCCATAAAAAGTTGCAAAGATATTGGCATTTAAAGATTTCTTGGTGAAGTCATCAACCTTTTTTGTTCTAAAAACGAGTGGGTTAACCAAGCTTTAGGATGGTCCCTAGTTGCCAACGCAGGAGATTTAAAAGTACAATGCAATGGTTTTGGTAATTTTAAAAATGCTATTGACCTGAGTCTAATGCATTTTTGGCTACTCCAAAGAAAAATTAACACATCCACTTTGCCTATCACCGATCGACAGACGTAATTGATACACTTTAGGCAGAAAAACAATGAAAAAAATATATATACAAAAAATCGTGTAACACTGATCAAAATAATGTATAGGATCATGTCTTTGTAACAAATGTTTTAAAATTTTGTTGATGTCAGCAAAGACCAACAAATCCACAAAACATTTTTTTAACAAATTTTTTTACTTTTCCTCATTTTTGCGTAGAGCTTGGAACACTGACCAAGAAAATGCATAGGATCATGTGCTCCTGACAAACGGTTGAAAAAGATATTGGGGTTAAATTTTTTTGATGAAGTCATCAACCCGTCGATTCCTAAACGGATGCACAAACCCAGCTTTGAGAATTATTATATTTTGAATTTCTTTATTCGTTGTTTATTTGGATCTACATATATATATTATATTACACCAGTACTTGACTGCTGTTTTGTTGAATATTATAATGGCACAGTATTCAAATTAGGACATAAGAGAGGAAGTAAATAATCAAAAAAATGTAAATGAAACAGGTTTGCAGACAAATTGGTTTACAAAAACATGTTTGGATTTGCAAATTGTGAGCTGCTAATTTGAACCCTGCATGTACTGTCTGTAAAAAAATTATTAATTGCACCTAAGGCTAACATAAAATTTTTGTTCTTTGTATTTTGTTTTTATACTAGGTGAATATAAGTCAAGGTGATTGGGCAGGTCTCCTATTGAAAGTTAGTATGACCTGTCATAAAGAAGGTGGGAAAACAGTACTACTAAAAATAAAGGGAAGAAGAGATTGTAAGTATATGTTTGTCTGAATTAGTTATAAATACAATAACTCAAACACACATTTGTATGAAATAAATTAGTTAGTGAACAATTTCTAGGAAAAGTATGCCCTTATTTTTACTCTTTTTTATTATTATTATTATTATTATTATTATTATTATTATTCGTCCGAATATTTATACAGGATATAGCCACTTCAGTGTTGGAAACACTGTTATTAATGTGGGTCCTGTGTTCGGAATGTATACATTAAGTATACACCGGTAATACCTACCCAATTTCCCTCACATGGCATGGGTTGACCCAAAGCTGTGGTAAAGGCACTTGCTAAACATGCCCGCGCTGAGGACCGAACCACAGACCTTGTGATTGCGAAGCAAACTCCATAACCACAAGGCCACATCTAGCAACAAAAAAATCATAAATACCAATTTGAAAAATTTGAAAAACCATGTGTGTAAAACTCTCTGAAACTAATATAAAGAATGAACATGAAGGATTAATTTCACGTTAAGAACTACTTTATAATCCACAATCCTTCTTTCTTTATAATGGCAGTTACTGTCTCTTCTCTGGTATAACATTAATTTAGTTGAAATTATTTTACTGTATTACAGTATTAAATTTTCTATTTTCTATTTTCTATTTTCCACTATAACCCATTAATATCACAATTTAGACCCATTAAATGAGAATATTCTCAATTTACCAATGAAAATGTCAACTGCACAACCGTTATCAACAACAACAGTAAAACCAAAGCCATCTTTAGCAACAACAACAACTGAAACAATTAAAACAGCAAAACCAGCAACAAAGACAGGCTCAACTGCACCAAAAGTTAAAACAAGTACAAGTATAACTTCTGCAAATACAACCAACTTTTCTGCAGAAAGAAATGTACAATCAACTTCAAAAACTCCTATTATAATTGGGACAGTACTGTCAGTCACCTTATTGGTAATTCTAGTTGCGGTTGTATGTTTAATACGAAGAAGGTAAGTTGAAAGTTCGTTCTTTGTTTTTAGTGTAGAAAATGATCATTACATTCTAAAATGTAAATCTGGTTTTGAGTAATGAACAATAAAATACAAATTCTGGACTAAACTCAGACATAAAAGTGTCAAATTTTGGCAAAATGGCCTAACAAGTTTGGTGACATTCTAAGTCATTGATGCTTCATAATAAAAATTATGTGCTGTGTAGGGCATCAAACCAAAATCAACCTTCTAAGAAGACACATGTCAGTCAGGTGAGAGAACGTTATAGATTATTATTCATGCTGCATGGTTACGATACTTACTGAGTTTCTATATTTTTAGGTCTCATACTTTTCCTTATATATTGACTATTACTCGAAACTAACCCTAAAAATCCCTATGAGATCCTTATAATCTCGAAATTATAATAACTTTTGTTTGTATTATCCTTAGAACTCGAAACTTACAACACAACTTTATTTAATTGAGGGGAATTTTTAGCACATGATTAATTGGATTTAGGGGCAATTTTTAGCGTTTTTAATGCAAACTATGTAAAAACAGAAAAATATTTTAAATAACTTTTTTTTGTCTGTCAGAAACTTTTAACAGAAGTAAAAATTCGCTCTAGAACATAAGTAATTAATTTTAAGCATGGTACAGATTCCAAGCTTCTGATGTGCTAATATAACTATTCCTGCCATTTTGTTTAGTGACGCACTATACAGGTGTCGAGTAGTTTGATTTAATTTGGACAAGCCTATCAAAAGTCATAATTATGTTCGAAAAAAAACAGACAGAAAAGGGTTAAGGAGATTAAATACTTAAGAAAAGGTTTTTACATATATTTGCTAAATATGAGCATGTCATATGCATAGGGGAGCATTTTTTCAGACAACAAAAGCCAAAATATAGTCCATAAAGCCTGTGGAAGAATCCACTTAAGCAGAATAACAATGAAAAGAGCCGTCAAAAATAGAAGAGGATAAGGTAGGGTATACATAAAGCAAAACATAATTTTGTTCATTAAGTCATAATTAATTTGTTTTATTTGTTATGTGACTTTTGTTGTCTCTTTTATATGTAAATTTTTGTCATTGCAAACTTTTAGCCTCATTTGCATGATTTAGGAAAATATATACAAAAATTCTATACTCTAATCTTTTAAAAAAGTGCATATACTTAAAATTAAGAGAAAGATTGGTTGCGGAATTAGGACCACGTGAATATACTTTTATCACAAGACAAAAAAAGTTTAAGCATTTTAAGCAATTTTGTATTACATCTTTTCTTTACATAAATCTTGTTTATTATAGAGAACTAAATTAAGCAGGCAACCTTTTTATTTAGCAAATATTATATACTGTTTTTCAGGTGGAACAACCAATGTATGCACAATATGTTTCTACACCACCTCAGCCATCTGCACTTGAAAAAAATCAACAACTTGAACCGAGATACGAAACGCTTGTACCAGAAAACCAATCAGATTACACATACACATATGCTCACATGCATACAAATCAAAACAATCAAACAACAAATACTTCAGAAGATGATTATTATAGTGTTGCAGCATCTGCACTTCCAAATGAAACTAGACCAGAAGAACTCCCTGAGTATGCACAATTGAAAAAATAGTTCGCCTCACCTCTTGCTATACTTTTTTTGGATCAATAGCAATTTGTATTATATGTTTATAAAAGAAATACATTAATTAAATAAAGAGTATCTACTTAAATAGATTTACGGAGAAAATATTCAGTTTTTACATTATAAACATATTTAAAATATGATGCAATTGTGACAATCAGAAAAAATTTAAGAATTCATCCAGTGCACTGAATTAATTAAAATCAACATTATGACTTATTTTTTTGCTGCTCTTCATCATATTATTACTATACTGTTCAAAATAACATTCAATTAGATCCCACTAAAAACTTTACCAGGGAAGTGAATTATGAGAAACAATTTAATACGCGCACATCTCCATCATCTCCAACTGTTACCAACTTCAACCACTTCAACTTCCAATTCTCTTACACAGCTTTACAGATAATTCAATAAAAATTGTTGTTAATATGTGTGTATTTGCGTTTTATGAAAATAAAACAGAATGTAGCAGTGTAATAAAGTGTACAGGGCCTAAGTCAGGTCCAAAATGTACACCTCTAAGGAGTGCTTTAAAAATGAATCAGATATTTCTAAAATATTTAAGGCAAAATTACATTCAACAATTTACATATTGTAGTTAAGGATTGTGTTTTTTTATCCAAATATATTTTCCTCTACAAGAAATCCTGTTTTCATTTTTTTCTGTTTTAATCTATAGTAAATATTGTTCACCTATACAGTTCCTGATTCCACAAATAATAATTATTTAACACTTTAATGTTCA
The DNA here is from genome assembly GCA_030067915.1 of Hydractinia echinata. Taxonomy (NCBI): domain Eukaryota; kingdom Metazoa; phylum Cnidaria; class Hydrozoa; order Anthoathecata; family Hydractiniidae; genus Hydractinia; species Hydractinia echinata. Next base: position 324,979 of record JASGCC010000088.1, read on the forward strand.
CAATGAAAAAAGATGTAAAAACCATTCCAGGTTTTGTTAACCGTGCTCCTTTTTTTAAATGTCATGAAGGCTGTTCAATGCAACTTGCAGTAATTAAGTAGATTAAGTTGCCACATAAAATGTAGGAACAAAAAGTTACCGCATTTCTTTTAATAAGAGACCCCCTCAAATACTAGAACCACTTCTTATTGTAGTCCGCTCATAGAGGTCTGTTGTATAGATAAAAGACCCCCTCCAAAACTTAATTTCTCAACTACTAGCTTTCTTCTAATTGTAGATCCTTTTCAAGATTGGGACAACTTAATAGTAGACCTGTCTTATATTAAAAACAGTATAATTTAGGCTGTTAATTTATAGCGTCATTGACTTAGGAGTAGGGGTAGGAAAATACAATTTAACTCAAGTGAAAGAGCTATTTTGCCTATAATACGGATAAATTGCAGAATCATTGGGCCAATAAAATCTTTTTTAATTGTTAACATAGATATTGAGTAAAAAATTTTATATAAAGTGAAAGTACAAGTTACAGGAAAAATTTTGTGATATCTATTTTTTTTAATTTCATTTCACCTGCTAAACACTCATTCTAGAAATAAAAGACCCCCTCTTATTACTAGCCTCTTCCTAATTATAGCACCTTCTGGGAGGTGTCTTCAAGTAATAGAAGACCGGTCTTATACTAGAGTAAATACGGTATTTAAAAAAACAAAATGGAATGTCAGCAAACTATTTGAGAAGATCTAATTTTTCTGATTTAGTGGCAACCTTCTAGCAAAAAGTTATGTTTCAAAACAAAACTGTAGCCACTAAAATTTAAATCAATCATCAGAAATGTCTCAGAAAGGAAAACTTTGCAAATATTGTTAAAGAGTTTGCCTGCACTGAGAGCATCTGATCTGAAGTGCTAGCTTTTTCAAAAACTAGCCATCCCAGGGCTTCCAAAGGTTAAAACTGAATTTGAAGAATGCCCTGGAAGTGAGTTTATTCCAGGAATAAATTCCTTTCTTTAAACTTTTCTTTTGCTGCCTGTTACCAAACTTTACAAAATTAGGTTATTTTGGGTTCCGTGCAGTTATTGTTTTCCAGGGGTGTCCCATCAAAAGTTTTACCATTTTTAAAAATCAGACTTTCTAGAGCTTTTAATGGTTAAAACCTCAATTTATAGAACACCCCAGAAGTCAGTTTTTATGGGGATACATCATCTTGCTTACATTCAACTTTTGCTGCCCAGCCCTGAATTTTAATGGAATTAGCTTATCTCCTATTGGCAAAAAACTTAAAAGCTTGACCAAAACAGTGTATAGGATTATATTTGGGTTTTTACTGATGTCAACAACAATTTTTAAATCATTGCATTGACTATGCCTATAAAAGTTTGACCAATTTTAGTTCTAACTTGACTGTGGTTAAGCACACAAGATAAAATTATGGTTTCCACATGAGTTGTCAAGTTATTTGCCTCCAGAAATATAGAGTGTAATGCTATAATTCCAACAACAACCTTGACCACAAATTATTGTATTGAGGTTTTGACTAGTGATTGAGACAAATTTTTTTGGTTATTATTAGGGCAAAAAAGATGTATTAGGGGATAGTGCTAACAAAGCAATCAGATTGACTGTTGTTCATGTGTAGTTATCACTAATTAGAGTATCAATTAATCCAATTAATTACTTCCCATTTTAGAGAAACGTAATGGGAGATGTTATGGACTGTTGCTAAAATTAACTTTCCTTGTCTCAATCACTATGTCTCTTCCTGTACACATAAAATTAAATGTTGATAAGATAAAATGTTGTTTTTCTACTTCTTGGGAGTGTACCAATGATTCAAGGACTTATACTAAAGTAATGTCAATAATTTGGAACAACTGATAAAAAACAACAATCAATAAAATGATGTGTTCATACCATTTTTAAAAAAATACATAGTTATGTTCAGTACTATTGTTGGTTAGGAATAAGAATGCAATATTATGTAAGAGCAGGCAAAGAAAAAATGAAGGCGGTTCATTTAAACATCTATATTAAGACAACAGAATCTAAGTAGTTGTAATTTTGTGTAGCAGATGATTTTTTGTTATGCACAATAGCACATTTCAGATTGACTTTTTTACATTATTTTTAATGTTAACATTTTCACTTCTCAAAGATGGTAATAGAAAACAGTAAAATGAATGTTTACAAAACTGAAAACAAATCTATACCTCTTTTGACCTTTTTTATATACTTAAGAACAATCTTAAGAACAGAGGAAAATCAAAAAATATAACTTTATATCATTAAATTAATATATATATACTAAAAGTTGAATGTATCCAATAGAAAATTAAAAGGTATTTAATTTTATTTACTTCAGTATTCCTGTTTGCGATTTTCTAACAAGTGATGAGGCATCACTTGTTAGAAACACCTAACCTTTTTTTTTTTTTTTGTTTCTTGTTTTATAAAATATCAATGGCAAAAATTAATTTCTGTTTTTTTGTGTAGAAAGATTTGAACTTATTTGTGAGTGACATAGGAAAGGAAAGTATACAGTGGCAAACTTAATTTGCACTAACCATCTTACATAACCTTATCACATCCACTTCTAAAAACAAAGTAGGACATCTTAAATTAATACAGGTTGTGAAAAATGAATTATGACATCTTGTCACAACATTAAAGAAGAATGACACCAATCAAGTTGTTTAAAAAACCCAATTATATTTATACTATTCTTGCCTGTCAATTAAGTACCCATCAATCACTCTTGAACACATACTAAGGTAAACATTAGAACAAAGAAAGATCTGTCAAGAAGACCAATTACTTAACAATTACTTTGATTCAAAATAGAGGTGGTAGGTCAGCAAAAAATGGAAATGTTGTGTAAAAAATAAATTTCCCCTTTTTGCTGTTAATGTTTACAGGAAATTCTGATCTTTCCTTGTTTTCTTTCCTACACCAATGCATAGTTCGTTTTATAACAGAGCACAAATGATAATTAAATCTAATTGATTGACTTAATTAACTTCCAAAGACCTATTACATAACATAATTGCCACTTTCAAAATAGATGACTGTGAACAAGACATATGCAAACTTGAAGATTGGAAATTAAAAAATAAGCATATTATATTTATTCAACTTCAAGGTACTTGAAGGCACAATGAAATACCTAATAATTTTAATAACACTAGCAAAGTATAATTTGGAGGGACTTTGTATGCTAAACATATCAAGACAAGTATTATTAGACACATATATTGGTTTGCCATGCCAGCGACAATCAAACAGTCACGACACAGGTTCAGGTGAATGTAAATGTAACTTCGAGTTTAACACATTCTTTTCACGAAATAATTCATTGCCAAGCTGCATCCACAATAAAAATGTACCATCAGTTACAGGTATGTTTTATAAGTCTATTTATATGTGCTTTGGATTATAATGTCTTGTTAAGGTTTTGCCAATGTTCTCAAATTGTCTCTTTACATTCTTAGGTTGCCCATCTGGAATTAATATAATAAATGCAACAAAAAAAGAAAATATAACACTTCCGTGCAATACAAGAACAATTGAAGTTATAGAAATATGGGACTATAATGTAACAACGAAGAATGGTGATTGGGTTAAGAAATGGAACAAAACAATTCACTCTCTTTTTAAAATAGAAAGCAATAACCTCCTTCATGTAAGAGTATTTTGATAACTTTAGTCAATGAAAATTTTGTATCACAACAGAACTCTACAAGAAATGTGTACAATGCTATGCCTATATTCCTCCTAATGTATTATTTAGATCAAGTATGGAGAGAGAAAATGGGAAGGTCTTCTTATTCGTATATCCTTAAAGTGCAATGCCTTATCCACAACATGTCTCACAATAGCTTTTCTTGGAAATAGATCACGTAAGATAAGTTTCCAATAAAATATTTTAATCATTTTTTTTTCTCTCACTCTACTGTTTTTATTTTTATTTGTTTATTTTTATAATTTAACTCTTTATATTTTATAATTTATTTTATATTTACAATCATCTTTAGATCCATTACAGAACAACACATTGCAGGGTGACATCATAGTAGATATTAAGCCGTCTAAGAAAGTCACAGGTGGAAAAACCAACATATGGATGTTTATTTGGCTCACTTGTGGACTTTCTCTTGCTATTATGGTGATTGTTATCGTTTTAGTTGCAGTATTTATATCTAAGAGAAGGTAGGTTCCATTAAAATTCTCTTTCTTCTTTTCTCTTTCTTGTCATGGCTACTTTATGTTTGTTTTTTGTCAAGTTTCTCGTAGATTATTTTACATTTTTTTTGCAGATCAAAGAAATTTACCATAAATGACGAAGAAAGGGTATGACATTACAATTTTTTAATCTTTCAAAGTCATCACCAATGTAAACGTTATAATGTATAAAAAACATCAGTTTATGACTTTTTTCTGCATTATATTGTATTATAGAAATTTATAACTTGTTGAGAGCTGAATGACAGGAATGTCTCAACAAGTTGCCAAAGATTTCTTTGATTAAATTCTATTTTTACATATTCATAAAATTAGTGTTTATAGTGTTATTCTATACCAGTGACATACAAATCGTTTTTTTGTTGAAGAACTTCGCAAGCAGGGAGTTTGTGGGGGTTACAATAGTGAGTCTGGGTGGAGCTTTATCAGTAATTCAGAATATGAATTTGGAAATGATTAAAAATAGCTCCTGATATATCTCTATGTAAGATGTATTTTTAATTTTTATTTTTAATTTTCTCATTAATTCTTTTATTTAATTACAGGTCAAGCAGCGATTACCACCCAACAGTTCTATAGAAACCGGTGTCGAAATAACAGATGACAGTAATCAAATATACAAAGAGCTTGATGAAAAATATCAGCATTGCAAATCATTTTATAAACCTCTGGAACTAAATCAAGGATCACAGAGACAAGAACAACCAATATATGAAGAGGTTGAACCTGAATATAGAGAAATTGAACCAACTTATAATGAACTAGAACCGAGATGTGATATATACGAGGAAGTACCTTATTCTGTGAACTCCAAAACAGATTCTGTGTTGTCAGAAAGTGTACAGAGTACTGATATACATAAAAAAACTTCTCCAGAAACATTTAAATATATGTTTGCAGAAGTAAGCAAAGACTAACTCGTTACACAAACATAGAAAATAATATATTAAGTTATTTGAAAGTTACAAAATCAGCTTTAAAGTAATTTACTACAGGAACTGTTATATTATATAGTTAAAAGGTGACATTACCTTTTTATTAGCCAATACTTTTCGATATGTAAATATAAAAAACAAAACAAACAAACATTTTTTTACTAAAAATCAAACCTCATGTATTCCATGATTTACTACTATCATTCGTTGATGAGTTTCTGCAGATAATTTTTGACATATATCTAAATGAGAATATATTGAAAATCCACTGAATTCAGTCAGTAAAAAATTATAATCACAAGAACATACACACATTAAATTCGTTAGCCATCAACCACCATAACACCGAAACATTTAAAACTAATTTGAACTAATTGGCATAGTCCACCCCCCCCCCCCCCCTTAATGTTGATTTTTCAAATTTCCCTGCTTGGGAGAAAGAAGAAAAATAACTGTGATTGAAGGAGGGGAATTATTAATTCCTTGCAGGGATAAATTTATGTACTATAATTATATGTACTTTCTATTAAACAAAAATATTCCTAAACATAGTAATGTAATGTGCTAATGAAACGTGACTTGTTTTAACCCAATCAAAAATGTAAACAGAAATTTCACATGGGCTATTGTAGAAAATATAATTCGCTTTGCCTGCCACAGATACAATTATTATCATAAGAGCTAGTCTGTTTAGTCGAAACGAAAAATCGACTTAGGATGAAGAAGAATGAAAATGATTTTAAAAAACTTGATGATGTCAGCAATGACATCTATATAGACAGGTCATCTTAATGTATTTTTAGCTAATTTACTTTATCATGTGACTTGTTTTAACCCAATCAAAAGTGGTGTAAATAGAAGTTTTATAAAATGTTTTACATGGGCTATTGTAAAAAATATAATTCGCTTTGCCTGCCACAGACACAGTTATTATCATAAGAGCTAGTCTGTTTAGTCGGAAAGAAAAATCGACTTAGAATGAAGAACAATGGAAATGATTTTAAAAACTTGAGATGTGAGCAATGACATCTAATATACAGAAAGATCATTTTAATGCATTTTTAGCTAATTTACTTTATCATGTGACTTGTTTTAACCCAATCAAAAATGTAAACAGAAGTTTTATAAAATGTTTTACATGGGCTATTGTAGAAAATATAATTTGCTTTGCCTGTCACAGACACAATTATTATCATAAGAGCTAGTCTCTTTAGTCAAAAAGAATAATCGACTTAGGATGAAGAAGAATGAAAATGATTTTAAAAAACTTGATGACGTCAGCAATGAAATCTAATATACAGACAGCTCATTGACATCCACAAAAAATACATCCCTCTGATTGTTTGCCTCCCTAACAAAGTGGATATTTCAACAGGTTATAACATCTAAAAAGAATAATTTTGAAGATACTTACTGGTGATTTCTTTTAAAATGTCTGTCACTAATTCATCACTGTTATAACTCATATGATTTTTACTGAACGAATGTAAATTCTGAAAGAAAAAAAAAGCTATTTTAATTATGTTTTACTAACATAATAAATTAAAATAAAAAACTTTTTTTACCTTCGCTATTACAGGAAGACCATCTAAAGCATGAAGCTCATTCTAAAGAAAAAATATGATTGCCAAATGGTTCTAACATTCAAACAGATAGATCAAAAGCTTGCTTAAGACAAAGTAAAAAATAATTAACACGCCAAACATATATAGTCACAATGTTTAGAAATTACACACATGGGAAAATAGTAAAACTAGATGTCAAAATAATTGTAGCGTGCTTTTTCTGTTCATATTGCTACTTTTTGTCACAAACAGAAAATGTTTTTTCATTACAATCATAATATTATATACAGAAATTGAAACAGTATGTCAAACACTTTTTTCCAAAATGCAATTGGAACACACAATAATAAATACGGCTCTTAAAGGAGAACTAACGAAAAAACCTACGTTTTTTTATAATTCAAACATTCTTACATATCACGAAAAAAGCATGGCATAAAAAAATTAAATTCTATCATTTTTTGTGTGCAAATTCTGTCCCCTGAAATCGATAATTACATTAATGGTCGCAGCCATTATCGCATAAAAGCGAACATATTTTGTAGATTTATGACGTCACATGGCATACATAGCTCAACAGGTTTGTAAGACGATGGATGAAAATTTAGTCACTTCTTCATCTTCTCAAAGTGATTTAAATTTATCGCGAGGTTCGAGCGATTAAGAAGACATGCTAAATTCTAGTAGAAAAACATACTCATATAAAAAATAATTTCCAAGAATTTGACATGCGAAACAGATAAAGAAATAAAAACTTGGAGACTGTTTTTGTTTTGCTTTCCTTTCACAAAATCACTTCTAGTACACTTCATTGCACATAATCATTTGAACTGTTGTTTTCGGAACTAGCAAATTAAAGCACCTGTCGTCTTTTAAGATGTTTTAATACAACAAATAACACAAGAAAATTTCATAATAAATTCGAATACGTGTAATACTTATGATTTTCAAGTGATAAACTCATGTCTAAAATTATATTTATGACAGTGAAACATTGTTATATTCTGCAAAAGATATTTTTTTCAAAACATGATAAAAAAATTACTTCAGACAATGACAGGAGACACAGTTTTTTCTGTTTAGCATTCCATCGCTTCTTTCATTCAGAATGCGCTTGTTTACATCCCCACGGAATTACGTTACACAAGTTAGTAATCTACTGAACAGAGAAAGGCCTCACCGACACTGTAGACTACTTTGACTTTGAATATCTCGAGAACCAAAGCTCACAAATATAAAAAAAAATTACACAGTTCATATTCACACTATAATGAATATTTTACGCAATCAATTGTTAGTTCTCCTTTAAACAATAACATGATTATGCGCATAAAACCAAAATAAAGTATTTCTATTTTCTTCTATAACATCAGTAATTTATAATAACCCCCCTTTTAAATTCAAGTACCTGAAAGTTCTGATCTCGTAATAATACACGCAGACATTGAAACAAGCGATAGAAATTTTCTAAAGTAGCATTTTCATTCCAATAACTAAAATAGAATAACAAAGAGCACAATTTGAATTGAACATAGACCCTTCTGTCAAGAACTTGATTTCATTTCATTTGCTACCAATAGCAAATTACCTGTTACGCAGACGCGTCTTTATTAAATCTCGAAGTATCTAAATGAAAATAACAAAAAAATTATCCTAATTTTCTTAAATAAAATATTGGAGTAAGTGGAATTATGAAGACCAAAAAAATATTTTACTATTTCGTGAAATAAAATAGTTTGGATTTTTAAGGATTGTAAATAATATAATTGCAGTTTGTCTCCTATCAAACAACTACAGGAATAAAATTTTGTATATACTTTTAGAAACTTTTCCACATCAGGTAATTGACTGAAACACCTTTCATCTTTGTATTTTGACCTAAGAAATATAGGAAATAGCAAATAATAATATATAATAAGTAAATGCTGAACTTTTTTCAATGAATAATCATCCCTCTGAACAAACTAAAAACAGTGTTAATTTTGAGAAACTGCTAAGTAATTTTGATGTTAATTGTGTATATGTCCTTTCTTGTAGCCAATAAAATTGGAGATTGGCTATAAAAAAAAATAAACATCACTATACATACCAAAACTGACGCAGTAGTTTTGATTCATAGTGGAAAGTAACTTGCGCTGACCTATTGGTTGATTGATTATTCTTAGTAGGAGATGCAATATCCAACTCACTCTAAATTATGTGCAAAAGAAACTTCTCTACTTTATGCCAACATAAATATAAATCTTAGTAAAAATGAAAAACAAAACAATAGAACAATGGATAAAACAACAGTTGGCTGGAGTTATTATTAATCAACACATCACTTCGGGCACGAAGTCATAGATGGTAACTAAGTAGTAATAAACTAATTATATACTACAAGATCAACTTCCTTCTTCTAGTGTGTACACAAATTTCATATTTTCTGTTACAATTGATATTTGTGATGTTCTCTAGGAAAACTGACCACTTCGTTATTCGTATTTTTAAAATAGGAGATCTGGAAATTTCGTATTTTTCAAAATAGAAAATACAAATTACATATTTTTCAAAATGTGTATTTTAAAAAAAAGGAAAATCATATTTCCTATTTTTAAAAATATGTGTATCTGAAACAAATACGCAAATTTTTAAAAAATATGAACTTCGTATTTCTAAAAATACGAAATTCATATTTTAGAAATACAAAATTCGTATTTTTAAAAATATGGAATTCCTATTTTTGGAAATCCCTTATACGAAATTCTACTGTTTTGAAAATATGAATTGATACACCCTCAAAATAAAAGTGGTCGATTTTCCTATAAAAATCACATATAACATACCTTGTATTTTTTCACTGGAATGCTTAGCAAATCAACCACTTTATCCAAAAACTTAGAATCCTTTGATACGCTATGATAATACAATGAAAAAATGTGGGTCACAATTTATCAATAATTTACAACTCTTACAGAAAGCTATAGCAAACCCACAAAAGTTACAAATTATTATGTGATTTAAATTTTATGGAGGTCTTCTTCACCAAATTTAAATCACATAGTAATTTAGGGTACCTAGCAATCAATATTAAGAACTATTTAAGCCTAAATTGGGATCTTGATAAATTATTTTTTTAATTTTGCTCAATTTGTTCGTGATTTTTTAAATGGCACAGCAATGTTTTTTGGAAAGTTGAGGAGATATTGGAGTTTCAAAGTGTCTTGCTGACAATACCAACCTGTTTTAACCCAGCTATAGAAAATTAGATGGAAAGAATATTTAAGAGTGCTTAAACCATGATCAATATTAATATTTCTCATTTTCCCAGGACACATGTCGTATAAAAAATTAGTACATATATGTTATTGGTAGTAGTATAAACAGTAGCTAAATAAATAACTTTTTAATCCCTCCCTAATTAATTGATTTAATTCATGATGTTCTGTAATGTGTCTTTTGGAGTATACTTGTTTTTCTGTTGACAATTATTATGTTTTTCTTTCATCCCAACTCCTTTTCAGTATTCTCTTTTTTCCCCTTATTTTGAAAACAAGAAAACTAGATAAACATACCTTTCATCTGAGGGTTTGTGACTCCCTTTTGTGCGATTTGTAGGCATTGCAAGGATATAACCAATCAATCATTATTTATTCCCTATTTTTTTAAATTAATGTACACCCTTACAGCATTAAGGTGGTGATACATGATTCGATTGTCATATTCCATTTGTCAACTTCGACAATCAAATCAAATCTTGACAGGTGATACACAAAAACACATTATGATTTTTCCATTGACAAAAATACATCAGAGGGTGAAGACAGCTGCAAAACCATTGCTGTTTTATTGGAACTGCTACAAAATCAAAGTAGGACAAGGCAAAAAATGCTATATGCTATAATGAATTTTGATTAAAACAGGACGACTATTTTAATTTCTTATGTCTTCTGTTAACTTGACTTAAAGAAAGAGATATTTCGAAACAAGACATAGTAACGAGAACATCATTACCCGTTTGGATGAAATTCGCTGTTACTTTTGAGGCTCAAAGAGCATCTTCCTGCATCCATTTGCTTATAATAGATTTGTTAGATTCTGCTTTCTATTTTTTAACAACATTTTAAAACATCCTACAATTTGAACTAAAATTCTACAGCACGCACAAACTATTTATAAAACATAAGTGTTTTGAGTGGTTTAAATCCTTCAGAAAAATTAAAAAGGTTGAACCACAAAAATAATGGTCTCTATAAAACAAATTTATTTATAAATTTGCACAAAATTAGCATTCAAGGCGTGTGATGTGTAGCACGCCTGTTGGTTTACTCATTAAGACGATTGCAAAAGCAAAAATGCACAGGAGGCTCAATAAAAGTTTTCCGAACAGAACATCTCCTTGCAAAACCGATAGAGCAGGTCTTACTCATTACCTGCTGTTTTATGCAGAAGAGAGAACCTTCAGGAGTATATAATCCTGCAACTCTTTTTGATACAATATAAGGATTTGTAGTCTGTTTTTTCTTTTCCTTTGTTTTCACTAAGTGATGGTGGCATAACATACCCAACATATTTCATGTGATAGATTTTTAGATAAACCTAGTGACTGCATTCAATTCAATACCCTACCCATGTGATAGATTTTTAGATAAACCAAGTGATTGTATTTAATTCAACACCCTATATACTAACCAAAATTCTTTTCTGAAAATAACCTTATTTTTTTCATTTTTATGGTTTCAAAAGATAGCTTACAGTTCTTAGAACTCCATACTTGCACAAATCCTTCAACACTTGTTAACGTTATAGGTTAATATTATTGTGTAAAATATTTTTTCGCATCAAGGTACCAACAATAAATTAGCTTCAGGATGATGAAGGATTGTTCATACATAAATTTAACATAACACACCAAATCAGAGGCAAAGGTCAAAGGTAGACCAAGAAAGATTTGTCAGGAATTTAAGTTTAGATCTGACAGTTCAAAACACAATAACAAAGGTCATTAAATACCCATGTCCAATCCATTCTCTCAGTCAGACAGAGTGGTACTATTCTGACCCAACTTAGAACATGGCCTGTCTATAGATGGGATGGACCATCTTTAGACACGATGGCCCCTCTTTTCACATGTTGCCCTGTCAATTGACGGGCCAAGACTAACTCGCAAATGCATTTTTCCAAGTAGTTAGAGACTTACTTGTTGCATTATTGGAGATGTTTTGAACTGGTTTGTTGTGTGCATAATGACAAGCTAAATAATTATGACTCAGATATCAAGATATAACATTCAGCTCAGTGTAATGTAATGGTATATGTATATAGCTAGATAGCAATCTAGCTATTTTCCAAGCTATTTATGTTTACGTTTCAAGATAATCTATGATGGAATTATTCCAATTTGACCTATTACGTAATTTGGGAGGCAGGGTCGCCTTGGCTAATCTTTGGGGGCAGTCACAATTGAAATATTTTGTAATATATTTAAAGAAATATATATTATGTTTTAATTTATATTTTATGTAATCAGTCTCGCCAATTTTGAGCGATACACCCTTAATTATTTCAAGGATGGACCACAAAGGCAGTTATAGAGTGTTTAGCTTCTCATTTGAGCTACGGAAACTTTTTTGAAATTCTTGCCCAACTAGCAACTAGACAACAGCCTTATGTAGGGGATCAAACTCACAAGCACTTGGACGTGAGTTGAGCGCTCTACCAACTGAGCTACTAATACTTATTTATCAAATTTATTTGTCAATTTTTGTCTGTGTTTGTTTAATTTTTAAGAAAAGCAGAATTTATGACATTTTGAGAATTCATGATTTATTCTTTTTCCGGAGACATTTTTGTCCTCTCCAAAGACACTGCATTTGTCCACAGTTGAGCCTGGCCTGTCTTTGATTTTTTTAAAATGGAACAGTGTTTGTCAGCTGTTGGGCCTCTAGCCCATCTTACAATGTTTAACTTTAGTCTGGGAGTCTTAAGACTGGCCCATGTTGCAGCTGTCTCTAAATAGCGTCAACAGTAGATATCAGTAGATATTGTGGCGCCGTAGATTAGTGGTTATAGCTCTCGTACTCTGTGCAGGAGACCGGGGTTCGATTCCTCTTGACGGCGATTCAACATGGGCGAGTGAATGTTACCATAGCCCTGGGTTAACCCAAGCCATGTGAGGGAAATTGGGGAGATGGCACACTGTGTGGGCCGTTGGATGTTGCCGGGAGTTGTCTAGTAGAGCGCGGGCCCTAATTGGGTCTGCGTAGCTCAAAATGAGCATTAAATACTCCAGGACTCCCCATCAAAAGCCATGGCCCCTCCTGGAAATAATAGACAGGGTATATCCCTTGATATTTGTGAGGCTAGCCATGTAAAATATGCACATCTATCTATCTATCTAACAGTTGGGCCTGTCCCATCTTATGACACAGTTTTTTAAAATTGGAACAGTCCTTTGCATAAAGTTAGGTTTGCCCCATCTAAAGTTTTTAAAAATCCAAGATTATTTTGTCAACAGTTGGGCCTCTACCAACTTAAGACCAATTTACATACATTTGTCCAAGGTCGGGCTGGCCATCCCAACTGCGAACATGCCAACCCATCTTTTGACAGGCCAGTCTCTCGTCTAAAGTTGGGTTGGCGTCCGTTTTGGTCAGAACAGTACCACCACAATTGGGAGAATGCTAGTTTGGTAAACAGGCTTTAAAGCTGGCAATTTGGATTATGATGAAGTGTTTTATGCTACACTAAAGTCCTTTATTTTTACCCATCCACACAAACAATATCTATTGAACCAGAATCAACCAACGTCAGCCAGAAGAGCCAGTCAGAGCCCAAGCAAGTTTACTAGGTAGCTACAATCAAAGCTAAGAAACTCCTTGCTTTTGGTGGTAGCTAGCTTAGATACAATTGCAAAAAAAATTGATTGACCTATATCATGTGGGTTTATCTCCATGTCGCAAAAGACAAAATGCATTAAAGTTTCCACACTTCTTGTCCTCTTCTCAATTCTCTCCAAGAAGAGCACGACGGCTGAGATTTCTCTTGTTTTGAAAAGAATACACGTTGCTTGATGTACGCGAGAGTTCACTGGATTTAGGAGAAACGTAAATAAATAATTTAAAATTGCCATAGGGGTGAGAACAGTACATCGTGTTAGTGTGAGAGAGAGTGTTGGTGTTTGGATAGCCAGACTGGTTTGTTTATAAACGACCAACCTCTCGTCCCCTGTTATTTAGATTTTTTCATTGTTTGCTTGCTCTAGCGAGTGCTAAGGATCATATACAGCATATGTACATCGCGTGGGAGAGTGTTCATGTTTGACGGACTGGTTTGAACGACCAACCTCGTCTCCGGGCGGTTTTTGATTTTTGTTGTTGTCACGGGTGGGGTTCGAAGCGGAATCTAAGAGTTACTACGGATCATAATTGAAGTTGGATGGTCGTGAAATTTATTGATTAGGGTGTGTTATTCTTCATTGCCGTATCAAGAAGGGATTGGGATGATCAACCTCGTCCCCAGGGCTCTTTTTTAATTTCCGTTGCCGCTAGAGGCGGGCGGAATCTTTAAAATGTCTGATGGAAGATATCCTGTATTATAATACGCTGTGTGAGGAGTGACTATGTAAGTCCACAGCACAAAAATCACTGGGCACTTTCTTATGGCTCATGCATTGTGTTAACCCTGGCGTTGCGCTAAAATTTACCAAAAAAATAAATAACCCGCCAAACGAGAAAACATAGGGCCATCTCTTATTTATGCTCTTACAGCGCTGTACGCGGCCATAATATTTTATATAATTTGTCTTTATCCCCGGTTTTTAGCATGCGCCGTATCTCACAGAAACAAGTTGTTTATCATCAACTGAAAAAAGAAAACCGAAGCGAAGAAGGCTGTCTCTTTTTTATATCTTTTGTACTCTTCATTTCCTCCAAGAAAAATTCTGAAAACGTTATTACAAAGCATGATAATAATAATAAATATTTAAAGTGGCTAGCCCAGAAAATCAAAAAATAGTGGATTGTTACCACTGGGGGCCACTAGAACAAAAAAGAAACAAAAATGATAAACCTTAGACTGCCTCAGCTCAATCAAACATAGTAACATATTTTATAATCTGTGATAATTGAAAAGAAAATGAATTAAAAACAAAAATTAAAAAATGATCTCCATTAGAATTTGCCAAATACATTAGAGATGGAAGTCTTAAACGAAAGCAGACTTCCATCACAGGTCACTTGGTCTGGAAGATTATTCCACACTTTTGCAGCCCTAAACGGGAAGGCTTTTTTGCCAAATTCCCTATTGACCAAGGGAAATGTGAACCTGTTTTTGAAGCTCCTCTTTGTTGGTGAAGGAATTTTGAGCACATGTAATCAGAAGCAATGTGATTCATGGCTTTGAAAACTAACATCGTTTTTAATGAGTACATTATTCAATGAATATTCCCTCTTTTTCCCAAGAAAGGTACGGACACATTTTAAATTCTAGTTTTCCATATCTACCCTGGGTGGCACAAGCCCATGCCAAAGGAGCAGTAGTTGAAATATGGCATGACAAGTGCATTAATTAAAAGGTGTTTGGTGTGAGGTATTAAACAGGATAATATTTAATTAGTATTTTTCTATTTATGTCATTAATGTGCATTTTTTTATCAAATATTACCCCGAGATATTTAATTTTCTCTCCTCTTCAAAGGATTACCCATATATTTGATAGTTTTGTTCTCAACTTTTTTTAACTGGATGTGGTTGCCGAAAAAGATTGTTTCAGTTTTGTCCGTATTAATAGTCATTTTGTTATTATTCAGCCAGAGGTCGACTTGCGAAAGTTCTAACTCGACCTGTGAGCAAGGGTATCTAAGTTTTTATAGAATGAAATAATTATTGTATCATCCGCATATAGATGGTGGTAATTTGAATTGATGGCAGATTTTAAGTCATCAATATACAAAAGAAAACGCAGGGGGGGGGGGGGGGGCAACACAGATCCCTGCGGCATACTGAAAACGTCGTCATGAAGCAGATTTGATCTGGAGTCGTTCACAAGAGTCAGCTGCATTGGACCTGTTAAGTAGGTCTCGGAGCAGTCAAACGCAGCATCTCTGATGAACCATAGTTTTTTTAAAAAAATGTTATGATCAACAGTGTCAAAGCCTTTTTAAGGTCAATGAGCACAGCACAAATAAAGTTTTGTTGGTCGAGCTCAGTAAGAATAAAATCAGAGACATCGACTACTGCAGTTTCTGTGGAAAAGAGTTTTCGAAATCCGGACTGTCTGTCATTTAGGAAGTTGTGCTCAGAAATAAAATGAGAAATTTGATCGTGCACTAACTTTTCAAAGATTTTCATAGGAATTGGCAAAATGGAGATAGGCCGATAATTAGTAGTAGGATCTGTTTTATGCCACTTTTAAAAATAGGAGAGGCTCGTCTTCCAACATTTAGGTACATAACCAAAATAAATATTTGTTGAAAAGACTTGATAAATAAATACTTAAAACTGACGAACCTGCTTTTAGCAGTCGCGAACCAATTCCGTCCAAGCCTGTAGCTTTATTAAGTTTTAGTGAGCTAATTATTTTTTCGACACTTTTGGTCTCAATAGGAGCCCACCGAAAATCGTGTCTGCTAACAGGTGGATTAACATTAGTAGTGACAGGAGAAAATTTTGAGGCTAGTTTGGCACCAACACTGATAAAAAATGAATTAAATGTGTTTGAAATTTCTTTTGGGAGAGATGTTTCTGTACCATCGTTTTAGACTATTCGTTTTATTGAGGTAGTATTACCTGACTTATCAGAAACCAGTTTTTTTAAGGTTTTCTAAAGTTGTTTTGGCCGTTTTTGAAAGTCCTGCAAAGCGTCATTATAGTACTCGTTTTAGAGTCGATTTCTGAATCCTATTACCTGGTTCCTTTTTTGTTTGAAAGCTTCCCAGTTTATGATGGATTTTGTCTTTGACGCTTTCTGTTTTAAAAAGTCTCTTTCTTTGATGGCTAATTATTAACAGGGCCGAAAAATTTATGTGTTTTGAAAGGGGTTAGCCACTGTTTTAACGTTTTTATTCAATTTCTTACATGCTTCATCAAGGTCATCATAATTATTAAAATATGACCATTCTAAATTCCAGAGGTCCTTTAAAAAAACCTCCCCACCGAAGTTCTTGTAGCTACGAACGTTGATAGTTTTAGGTTCAATTTTTGGCCGTTTAAATTTTCTGATCACATAAACTAAATTGTGATCACTGATGCCTAAATCCATGAGACTAGTTTTAGAAATACAAGAACTGTTAGAAAGAATCAAGTCAATAAGAATGCTACTATTTTCTGTCACACGAGTTGGCTCCGTAATATCTTGTTTTTAGGAAAAGAGTGGAGCATAATTTCTGTCTTTTTTTAGAGAAAAGAGCATATTTTGAAAGCATGTTACAGTTAAAATCTCCCAAGATAAAAACTTCTTTTTTCGGGGGATTTTATTAAAACATTGTTTATAATGAGTACACAGGTTTTTAGTACTCTGCAAAATCAATACCTCAAGCACGCCAATCAATGTCTGTTGTCTCTGGACGGCGAGATGCTTTTCTCGCCGTGACGCCCGATTTAAAAAATTGAGATCAGAGCGCCGAACGAGAGTTTTGTGGTATGAGTGTGCGGTAACCTCATCTCAGGACATTTTGTATCTTTTCAAGAGAAAACAGTTGCTGTGGTGAACGAGGTTGGGTGGTGGATTTGGTAAAAAAACGCGAATGGCCGTGGGAATAAAAACAAGAAGCCCTGCAGCTTAAAGATTTCCGCCATTAGTAATAATCTGAAAAAGTACTGAAATTTGAAGAGGACTGAGTAATATGGGGGAACAAAATCATTGAATATTCTAAAATTCTAAAATTCAATTTTTGATTATTATTGTAACTTAAATTACATAAACTTCATTTCTCTATAAGAACAATTTTAAAAGAAAAATAATAAACCTGAAAATTGATGAACAATAAAAACAAAATAAGAACAACGGCAAGGCTGAAAATTTATCTATTTTCTCTTTTTCTCTGAAAAACACCTTGGAAAATATCTTTAAAGGTGGCAGCAATTTTTTTTTTACATAATCAGTTACGAAAGGTTATTTTCAGACTACATATTCTTATTTTTTCTTTTATAACACACTTGTCACGATTTTATAGCTATAATACATTATATCTTTCACCAAAAATATTCAGCCTCAACAATTCCTCTTTAAATTAAAATTCATCAATAATTAATTAGTTCTGCTGAATATAGGTTTAGTCTACAGCCTGTGTCACACGAAAGCCTGTGTCACACTAATGAAGCAGATGCAGAAGCAAGTGAAGTAAGCATGCGCAGTTAGTGTGAAGCAAGAAGTGAAGCAAGAGGTGAAGCAAGTAGCTCACACTAGCGCAAGAAGATCACTTGCATTCTTTTGATAAACATGGATGAAGAGGAGTATTTAGTTATGATTTTGGGATATTTGTTGTTGAAAAAACGACAGCGCCAAGCGACGAGAAAAAACTCTAAATATTTTAAGAAAAGTATGGGTTAGCGAAATTTTTAAGCATCGTAAACAACGTGGTGTTTAACATACGCTGGTTCAAGAAAGTGTTGTTTAGAGACAGAGAATCTTATTACAGGTTACAATTTTATATAATTTGTTAGCATAGGTTTGTGGAAAGAATTTGTTTTTTGTTTTTTTACTATTTGCTTCACTTGCGCACCTTGCATTACCTGCCCACACTACAAAAATCATGAAACAAGCGTGAAGCAGATGCAGCAATGAAGCAAGAATATCAAAATTTTTTGATATTCTTGCTTCAACGTTTGCTTCATGCTTCACGCTTGTTTCATTTGCTTCAGTCATGCTCACATTAACTTGCTTCTGCATCAGCATCTGCATCAGCATCAGCATCAGCATCTGCATCTGCTTCATAGGTGTGACACAGGCTTACGTGCTTGCAAAATTGTACTGAAGGAAATAACGTAATTATTAACGTTAATAACATCAAAGATGGCGGATTATAAGACGATCTGCACGAGCTTTAACTTTTGATAGCATATAAGTATTGTTCATTGGATAATAAAACAATTTGTTGCACTGTTAGGATTCTTATTGGCTTAAAACTAATTTTAGCCTCGTTCTCAGAAAAAAATCTGTCAAAACGAGGATTTAGGCTTTAGCCTGGATAAGTTCCGGGCGTCCAGCCTAGTTGCGCTGTCTCTATCTATCTCTCTCTATCTCTTTATCTCTCTCTATCTCTCTATCTCTCTATCTCTCTATCTCTCTATCTCTCTATCTCTCTATCTCTCTATCTCTCTATCTCTCTATCTCTCTATCTCTCTATCTCTCTATCTCTCTATCTCTCTATCTCTCTATCTCTCTATCTCTCTATCTCTCTATCTCTCTATCTCTCTATCTCTCTATCTCTCTATCTCTCTATCTCTCTATCTACCTATCTACCTATCTATCTCCTCAGGCGATTTTAAAGATTCCGCCTTTGCCGGCGGAAATCAATAAACATTTTTAAGACCTTGGGTCGTCGAGAAACCTAGCCGTTTCGTAATGGCAGCAAGAGCAGTGGATGACCTGAGCGACATTTTGTCTATCGTCTCTTAAAAGAGTTTTTGTATGTTGTTTGTAGCTAGCTAGCTAGCTATGTATGTGTGCAGAAATGCCACAAAAGTTTTCCCTACGGCAACAATGCATCCACAATACTCATACAGTGTCCAAAGTAAATCCCTAAAATTATTTCGACTTCGTGTCGTCGTCGTCGACGTTATTATTTTTGTCTTGAACTTACGTTACGTAGAGCTATAGCTATATTAGCCAGGAGACCCAGCGTAATTTTTCTTACCACCGGGAAATCGGAGTAGTTTCAAACTCATTTTATCAACTCGAAGAAGAAAGCTTAGTTAACTCTAGGCTAATAGCTAGCTATATATGCTAGCTAGCTTACGATATGACCCCCTATGACTTATTTCTCTTTTTGATAAAAACACTTCTTTTCTTAGTCAAAACACTTCTCTTCTTTCATCAATGGCGCCGTAGATTAGTGGTTATAGCTCTTGTACTCTGTATGGGAGACCGGGGTTCGATTCCTATTGACGGCGATTCAACATTGGCGAGTGAATGTTACCATAGCCCTGGGTTGACCCAAGCCATGTGAGGGAAATTGGGAAGATGGCACACTGTGTTGGCCGTTGGATGTTGCCGGGAGTTGTCTAGTAGAGCGCGGGCCCTAATTGGGTCTGCGTAGCTCAAAATGAGCATTAAATACTCTAGGACTCTCCATCTAAGCCATGGCCCCTCCTGGAAAAATAATAGACAGGGTATATCCCTCGATATTTGTGAGGCTAACACTGAAGGATTTCCCACAAAAACACTCAAAGATTCACCACAGATGATTTGAAAGACTATAAAAATTAAAATAAACTTACTATGTTGTAGCGAAGTTTTTTGATACGATGTACTTGATAAATAACTTATATATATATATAAACTTGTTTAACTCCTTTCTCTTCAAGTGCCTTTTTCTAACTGTCTGCATGGTACAAGAAATTGCATTTTGGAACTGCTCCAGGCAAGTTCGGGCGAGTTCAGGATAGTGTGGCCGGTTTCGGAAGATAACCGCCAATTTAATTAAAAAAGTTGCCCTAACTCGCCAGTATATATGCAAGCATTTGTAGCCTGTCTGCACCCCCTTGAGACACATCTTATCTTCCATGAACCCAAAGTATTACCAGACCAAATTCTGGTCTGTAAGGGCCCAAGTAAGTTGTACCTTGATCTATTGTCTGCCGCCTGCATGTATATATTTACCACAGCATAAAAATATATATTATTATGAAAATTTTATTATTGTCCTTACTTTTTGCCCACATCAAGAATAACATCTGAGATATGCATTTTTCGGGAACCATCAAAAAAAAAATGAACACATCCACTATGCCTGTCACAGATGCGGTGTATTATTATATATACTAGTCGATAAGGCCAGCAGGAGAAATCCACTGAGGCAGGATAAAAATGAAAAAGAAGCGTCATTTGAATTTTGATGACGTCAGCAACCCATCCACACAAAAAATAATAATTTAAAACC
Source organism: Hydractinia echinata (assembly GCA_030067915.1). NCBI lineage: Eukaryota > Metazoa > Cnidaria > Hydrozoa > Anthoathecata > Hydractiniidae > Hydractinia > Hydractinia echinata. The sequence continues at coordinate 345,794 of JASGCC010000088.1, forward strand.
TTGTTTTCAGCGCTGCGCTGATCAAGAAAATGTATATGATCATATGTTTTCGTGCAACGCCTGAGGAGATATAAGGGTTTAAAAATTTTTGCCAACGTCAGCAAAGTCGCCCCAAAAGTACCAAAATTTGTATACCCGTATCGTATAGATCTTGGAACGCTGATGAAGAAAATGTGTAGGATGATGTACCTTTGGCAAACGGTTGCAGAGATATTGGGTCATCAACCCATCCATTCTGAAACGGATTTGGGGACCCAGGTTTGGGAAAGTTACCCAAATTGGTCCTAGGTGGTCCCTAGTTACCCACGCGGTGAAAAATCATTGACGTCACCACCTCGTTTCCAAGTTATTTGGCCTAAAAGTTTTAGGTGCTGTAATGGCTTCATTAATTTAATATAGGATATTGACGTCGTGCCGTAACGTCAGAAAATTTAACATATTAGACATGCATTTTTCGGGTACATCAAAGGAAAATAAGCACATCCACTTTGCCTGTCACAGACAGACGGACACACTCTCCGTATTATTATAAGAGATATATATTAGATCAGCTTGATTTTTTCAAATTACCTTTGAATAAATAGATGAGTTGCGACATGACGTAATGTTTTGATTTTGCATCGAGAACAATGGGCATGCAACATGCATTTGCATGCGTATGCACAGGTAAACAATTTAAACAACAGACCACATCAATCAAATATATCAAGTAAAACTGACACTCTAAAATTCATAAAGTCTGCTCTTAAACAAAGAATATATTAGTTGAGAAAAAACAATTTTAGTGCATTTTCAATCTTGTATTTATAAAAATCTATAAATTAACGTAAATAGTAAATTTAGCCTATGTGGTCCTTTTTTTCTTGCCTGTTAGGATGCTTGCTCATTTCAGGAACTTTATAAACATTTCACCAATAAAAGACAAATAAATAATTATAATTTTATGTATGTATATTGTATATATATATACGACAAACGTTTGATAAAAATACATTTTGGTATTCTATTGGTATATATTTCTTTATTCATTTCAATAGTTGGATTGGTGGACACTAACATGATTTCGAAAAATGGCATCCATTTTTTCATAATCAAAATTAACTACTCTAATACTAAGCTGAATTGATTCAGGTATTATTTTATTTATGCACATGCTTACTGGAACCTGCTACAACATGGAAACTGAGACAGGTGAAGCCAAGTATATTTCTTGCGAAAAGTGAAAAAATATACAAGCTATGGGAGTAAAATTGTGGACCAGACTTTTCAATTGAATTGTTAAGAGAAAGTTTCGGGCCACATACAGAGGGGTGATAAATGCTGAAGTGTTTAAATCATAGCAGCCATTAGCTCGCCATGGCTACATTGTTTTTTCTCTATATATTTTACATATTTTGCTTTCTGGATTTTCTCTCTTATTTTCTGAAAGGTTTTATCTTGCAAAACAGACTTTAGTGTTTTAGGGGGGGTAGGCTAATCCATGTTGACAAAAACCTTGTTTAAGTTTTTCAACAACTGATTTTCATGGCACGCAATGAATTTAAAGAACTTTCAAAATAATGTCTGGTCTTATTAAGAGTCATTTGAGTCGGTCAAAACTAGAAAACAAACATGTTACAATCTTAAATCTTGGACCCATAATTTGCAGCAGTACTCATATTGAACTTTTTAAAAACTTTTAAATAGGACTTTGTGTATATCATTTGGCATAATTTTTGTCTTTCAGGTTCTCTAAAATTATTGATAAGTATAACTAATAACAAGTAATGGCTGGGAAATTAACAAAAGGAAAATTAATAGCAGTTATTGGAGATCAGGTAAAAATTACACGAGAAATATTAATCCAAATCTCTACTTGTCCAATTCCTAATCGAATCAAATTACTCTTAGGATACATGCACTGGTTTTCTGTTAGGTGGTATTGGTGAAGTTAACATGAAACGTCAAAAAAATTTCTTTGTTGTAACTAAAGGTAACAGATTTGGTCATAGAAACACTACCCAATTTTATGTATCTATTTTTTTTACATAAATTTTATTTACTTTCAAATAGTTTTGGATCTGGCAACCTCTACAGAAGGCATTGATTAACTAATTGTTTTTATCTGAAAATCAGGAATGTTTTTCAGCATGTTTTTTTCTATTTATGCCAGTGTCTATATGATGCTGTATATCCGTATTATTAAACTCAGGAAAAAGGTATTTATAGGTATATATATCTATATGTACCTATATGGCCAAATTCAACAAAATATGTATATATGGATTTTTTTCAGGGGGTGGTCGGGTTGTTTTGGGGGTTAAAACTCAATTCTTATTATTTGTTTTATGTTAAACCATCTTAGAGCTTGCAAAGTCAAAGACAAGATATGTAAAACTTTATTGTTTTGCCTTAGCAGCTAAAATCCATTTGAAAAAACCTCAGAGATGTAGAAAATCTTACTTTTTTGGCAGTGTCCAACCTTGGTTGTCTTCATCAAGTCATTTAGTATAATCTTTTGTCAGATTCAACTATTAACGAGATTGAAGAAGCATTCAACAAGTTAGCTGCTCGACAAGATGTTGCTATCATTCTGATCACACAAAAGGTTAGTGTTGTTTTTTGATTTGTTTTTTAATGCTTAGAAATAAACTGATCCATATTCTTAACCCTAAAAAAATGTTCCTAACTAAGACCAGCCAATTTTTTTTATACTTTTGAATACTTTGAAGTAGATTTTGTGAGATCTTCATGCATCCAACTCGGCGAGTCCAATGCGCATCATGTCAATGGCCTTGTGGTTACGAAGTTCGCTTCGCAATCACAAGGTCCGTGGTTCGGTCCACAGCGCGGGCATGTTTAGCAAGTGCCTTTACCACAGCTACGGGTCAACCCATGCCATGTGAGGGAAATTGGGTATGTATTACCGGTGTATACTTAATGTATACATTCCGAACACAGGACCCACATTGATAACAGTGTTTCCAACACTGAAGTGGCTATATTCTGTATAAATATTTGGAATAATAATAATAATAATAATGCTGTTTGTGTTGGCCTTTCGAAACGCAAAGACTCGCCCAATTCTAAGAAATGAGAAAGTAGCTGAGCCATAAATTGCTCCCCCAATTCCACAAAAGTTTGTCTGACTGAGCAATATCAATTCATCTCGCATGGAAATCAATGTTATCTTATTATTTGCATTAAAAAAAACTAAAATATATAAAAAGAACAAGATAAAATAGATAAAAAAATTTATTTTCTTATTGATAACCATTTAAAATATCCTAATCATGTGTTTTGTAGATAGCCGAGGAAATACGTCACGTGATAGACAATCATTTGGCACCCATACCTACAGTCCTGGAAATTCCGTCAAAAGATTTTCCATACGATTCATCAAAAGATTCGATATTAAAACGAGCCAAGGTAACCTCTCAATTATTTTATCGTTTTGTCCAGGTTATCCCTACCACTTCCAGATATGCTGCTGTTTGATAATTTTACGAACCTCTTTCATAAAGGTTAAAATCTGACAAAATTACATGCAATCAAAATACGGAGCACTACTTGGATTATAAAGGAGCCAAGTTATGAGATTGTAAAACTCTCAGTAATAATATTCTTTTAAAATTGTACACAATTTTCTTTGTTTAATTTAACCCTCATTAAGTTAAGTACTAATTTGGGTAATTTGGGGACAGACTCAGGTATGACCATCTAAATTTGAATTTCAAATTCTGACATTCCGTTCAAGAACTGGTAAAAACTTTTAACTATGAATTTTTGTTGGCCCTGAAACCCCAGAGTCAATTTGGCTGAGCAAGTCAAATTGGATAGTCACGTGACCTACTTTTCGATAGAACCTGTGAGAAATCTGGCTTTTTAGGGTTGAGACTGCCTGTTATTACTGTAGTACTAATTGAAATTTTTTTGTTTGAACTCACAAAATACTTATTATAAATGAAAAAAATGCCTATACTCCAAGTTCTTGCTACGAAGTTAATATTATTCCTATTTTTCTTTTTAGGGAATGTTTAGTGCTGATGAGTTGCGCTAAGAAAAGCCTACAATAGTCATCATAAGAAGTTTTTCTAATTTATTTTTTGTTGATTAACATTCTGGTAACCACTTCGAGAAATTTAAAATAAAAACAACACAATGAACATGCTCCATTTCTGAATGCTAGAAAGTAGCATAGCAAAGCTAGAGAAAACTGCTCCTTTCAAATTAGTTCTTCCTGTCTAAAAACTAAACATTTATTCGAAGCGTTACATAGTGAGCCTGATAAAAACTCCAACAAAAGAGGTTCGAAGAGAAACATTTTTTTACATGGCGAGACAAATCCTTCTCTGTATCAACCATTTTGTCAGTATTATGCATTAGCCGATGTTTTTTTCAGACGAGTAAAATATATTTGAAGTTACTTTTTTACGTACTAGTCATTATTACTACGTTTATTTACATACCAAAAATTATATATCTGCATTATTAAATTTATAACTTATATAAAATACAAATGTTATTCTTACACTACCATGGAATTCCCAAAACATAGTCAATGAATTTTATTTTTCATGTGAGATGCAGTTTCATATTAGGGAACCATTCCACCAAAATTAATAATGTATACAGAAGACCTGTCTTTTCATAGTGAAAACGCTGCATATGCGAGAGTATGCGTATACAAACCTAAACATTAGCTTCACAAATACTGAAAAGATGATGGATCAAACAGGACTTGAACTTGACAACTTCTTTCGCAGGGCATTTTTTCGCTTTTCTTATATCATTTCTTCACGCCGTCTCGGATATCAATAAGGCGAAAAAATTGCCCTGGGGGCGAGGTTGTTAAACCTGAGTGTGGATTTAAATGCAATTGCGGCGAGTTTACGTTTTTAAAGGTAACGGCTGTGCAATGAATAAACTAATTTTTCCGAGATGGAATCATCGTTGGTAACCCTAACCAGACGAAAAACTCAAGGACAAAACACGTCTAAAAAATTATTCATTGAATAAGTCATAGTAATGCACAAAGCGTGCAAAAGATGTAACACATGAAAGCTTGGGTCTTGGGCTGGGTCATGCGGTTTTAAGTAATGAATTTTAAAAACTCAGCATTGGTACTCAAACTCGTGTTCAATAAAATATTGGCGAACACGGGGCATGATAGTTCATTTACACCGACAACAATGATGGTCACTGCTTTTTCACTTGCTTGGTTGTGTAAGTTTACAAGAATTGCAGACTCGGGTCCATTTAGCTTGCCTCCAAATTTTATTAGTTTAAAATTTTGCAAGTAAAACTACAGAATGAGCAAGGTGTTTACTGGCGCATTCACGCAACAACGAGACACACGATACTTATTATAAGAAATTAACATTTTACGTTTAGCGCGTTAATTAGGTGGACGTCCATTTATCAATATAATTAAGGATAGGCGGTAAATTAATCAACAGTCATTTCTATAAATTACAAGGACCACTAAATGGAGCCGTTGTGGTAACTAATACTTAATTTTTTTGTTACAAGCCGCCGACCGCATTGACTCTTAGCGGTTAGAAACTGCGTGAAATGCAAAATCATTCGAGGAAAAACATTATTATAATCGTTACAAATTCAACACAACAACATCATTTTTGTTATCAGAATAAGAGATACGAAACCAAATCACTGGCGATGCGATCTCCCTTTGTACTGACGTTGCTGCTGTAATTTCACCAACCTCGATTCAAAGATATTAAATCCGCAGCATGTCGTGAGATCAAATACCAGTCAACAACCTAAGGTCCTAAGATTTTTTTGTGGTACATGCTCCAAACCGGAATATAAGAAAAGTGAGACCTGATACCAGGTAATACCCGAGATCCAATACCCAATAACGTCACCAACAACACCCTGTTGTCGATAACCCGATACCCGGATCCATCTTTTACTTCTAGAATTTCAACTCTTTTTCATTTAATCATCGATATGTTGACATAATTTTCGATTTTTATCAAACATAAGAGTGATGTGGAATTTTAAAGATTTTGTCATCGGGTCCGTCAGAAAATATGAATTGAGATTAAGAATTGAGTTGGAAACAGATTAAAGCCAAATAGTTGAATCAATTTTGTACTTTATTTTATTATGAATGACACTTTATATTTCACAAATCCCTCAAAATTTAAATGTTGCTAACTTGAAAATAGTTTGACGTCTCTTGGAACAAAACTAGCAATGGTTAAAATGATAATAAACGTTTATTATAAATTCGTTTGAAAAAGTTTTGTTTCCTTGTTTTACGGTCGTGGTAAGACCTTTTCGTTTTTGAAACAACAATCAAATTTTACACATGATCAGATGGAATACCAGTAGCAAATTTTCCTCCACACACTTTGTACGTGTGATTGAGACCAGATCTTAACGATTTTAAGAAACTTCTAAGAAACTTACACAAGGCTGGGAGAACACAGAATAAAAACGGTTTTTCCTTGCAATATATGTTTTCACATGCACCTATTTGTACTAAAATGTATGTATATTACATATTAAACAAATCAAAAATATTCTATGAAGAAACGAACACTGCAAGAACATTTTATTTTAGAAGAATGTACAGGAAGAAAGAAACGTTCGGAATTACGTTAGAAACGAACCAACCATATCAGTCCATACCTCAAAAAAAGCCTTGCAAATAAAATAATTTTTAAGAAACTTTTTTCCGGGTCAAATAAGAAAAATTAAGAAACATTTGAGGCTCAAATTATCGATCGAATGCTTAGGTTTCTTATATATATAAAAAAGTGTAGTTACAATTGGTCAAACTTCGTGTAAAGGACAACATCATATTTTCTTTTCGTATGTACCAACAAATGTGGAAAAGGCAATCCCCACCCATCCCCCATCCCCTCTGCCAAGGTATCGGGTATCGGCACCACCAGGGTATTGTATTGTCTCTCGGTTCACGGGTATTGGTGCCAGGATATCGGGTCTCGTGTATCGCAAAGAGTATCGGGTCTCACCTTTCCGATATGCCCCTGGGGCCGAGGTCAAGAGTGTGTCAAGCACTCTGGCATGGGTGATTTTAAGAGAAATGCTTAATAAGCTATATCTTATTTATGTTGATATGGGGGAGAATACTTCGTATCCTAAGTTATAAACAAACTTCTCAGACCACGATGATGATGCAAATGCAGGTCCATAATCTAATCCTCGTGTGTTAGTTTAGCTAGCTGCAGGTTTGTTAATCTTTTTTTGTAACTCTAAGATATAGGACTTTAGCCACTGTGGAAAACTATTTGTTTTTTCACTCATAGTACAGTCATATTGTGTCTGGTGTCTGTAAGCACCCAAAAAAAACTGAGGTTCTTCTTCTATTCTGAATAAAGATTTTAGCTAGCTAGCTCTAGAGCGCTAGCTAGGTAGGTAGCTATAGCTAGATTAATTCCGTTGTTTACATTTGCAGCAGTAAGCTCTTTCAGCTTTGGCATTTGCGTGGCAGGAAAAAAGATGGGGGCGCTAAGTGAAGCAAAGTAATTATCGGTCCATATTCTTCACACAAAGGCATTCTTAGGACTTTTAATGAATTTAAATAAACCAAGAAGGCATGACCTACCTACACTCGATAATAGTTTATAACCCCAACGATGTTCCCGTTGAAGAAGAAATCCACAGTAAAAGACCTTACTTCACCACCAAATCCTAGCATCTTTTTTCCTGCCATGCAAATGCCATCAGAGCCAAGGAGCTTACCGCTGAAAAGTAAACAAGTGACGTCACGCTGGAATATAGCCAGCTTTTAGTTAGGGCCTGGTTACATGCACAATTTCGCCCAGCGCAAAATTCACTCCAGGTGAAACCAACCCCATGCTTGGTCAAGTTGTACTTAGTGAAATTTCGCCCTGGGGTGATTTCACCCCTGTTTTTAGCATAGGAGCGAGATTTCACCCCGGGTGAAAATTCATGATTTTTGCATGTAACCACATTACTGCGGGGCAAAAAGGGTACGTATTAGGAGTATATACACAAAACTATGCTGAAGGAATGTTTTCTATCGCTCATGCTTATATATTTTACTATTTCTTGAAGAAGTTGTTGTGCTGCTTGCGTGTTCTACGTATGTGATTTTATAAAACATTCTACTTTTACCCCAAGTGAGTTGACCATGAAATTTAAATTTTTTTTCGTCCCTTGCATGTAACCATACCCTTAGCTGCCTAGATTAGTATAGTCGACTTTCATCGTCGACTATACTAACTTTCATCGACACACACTTTATTTTACACGTTTGATTACTATTAAATATAGTATGAATAATACAGCAACTAAAGGAGAAGGTTCCAAGCAAAACTTTGCAAGAAAGAAGAAAAGAAAATTCACTGGAAACATTCATACACGCCGCCAAAATCAAAGCACTCCTGATCTACAAACCCCAAATACTACTCCAAATTCGTGTTCTGCAAGTGCTAGAAAGTTGGCCCCTTTTATAAAAAAAAAAGACTGCAGATAATGTCAACAAAGACTATTTTATGTTTGTTAATTTTTCCATTTTGAGCGAAATCATAGAAAGTCTCGCTTGTCCGGAATGTAGTTGTGCTATCACGACTGTTGACAATTTGTCCTCGCGAATGGGTTTTGCACATCAATTGGAAGTATGTTGCAGTGTGTGCGAGTGGAGGAAAACATTTTATACATCTAATGTGTGCAGCAAATTTGATGACAACAAGAAGGATGTACAAGGAAGGAAAACATTTGAGGCCAATAGTCGTATGGTAATTAGTTTCCGAGAAATTGGACGAGGACATAATGCAATGAAAAATTTTAGTCGCTGTATGAATTTACACTGCATATCAGACACTCCATTTTAAAAAATTGCAAGCTGATGTATCAATGGCATATGACAAAGCTGCTAAAAAAAGTATGAAACGTGCTGCAAATGAGATGGTACAAGTTTGCGAGGAAAAACGACCCACCGCGTAAGTGCGTCAAAATTGATGGAGCGTGGCAGCGTCGTGGACATGCTTCCCTGAATGGATTTGTCGTTGGTGTTGTAGACGATAAATGCTTAGACTATGAAGCATTGACAAAATTTTGTATGGGTTGCAGAATGTGGGAAAATAAGAAAAATTCTCCAAGATACAATGCTTGGAAAGCATCGCATGTGTGCAATATCAACCACACACAGTCCTCTGGAGCAATGGAAGCAGCAGGTGCGGTGCAAATATTTGGGCGTTCGATAAAAAAGAACAACATTATATATTCTCACTACCTTGGAGATGGTGACACTTCCTCTTTTAATCAAGTGGTAAAGTCTGATCCTTATAGAGAATATGGAGTCGTACCTGAAAAGTTGGAATGTGTTGGTCACACCCAAAAGCGAATGGGTACCCGCCTACGAAACTTGGTGAAAAGCCATAAAGGAACCGCAACCCCTCTTAGTGGAAGAAAAAAATTGACAGAAAGTATTATCAACAGTATGCAGAATTGGTATGGTCTAGGCAATAAGGAATAATACTAACAACATTTATGCCATGAAAAAAGCAATTTGGGCAATTTTATTCCATTGCACTGCCTACACAAATTCTGAATTTCGTCATCGATTTTGTCCTCGTAATGATAGTACCTGGTGCAAATATTGGTATGACAAACAACATGGTACATCTAAATATAAGGATCATATCAATTTAGACATTTGGATATCTGATCTACTGAGGCCTATATTTACTGCACTTTCTGATGACTCTCTTTTGTCCAAGTGTTTGCATGGTCAAACCCAAAACACGAATGAGAGTTTCAATGCTGTTGTATGGACTCGCTGTCCCAAAAACATATTTGTGGGCAAACAAACTTTAGAAATGGCAATAAACTCTGCAGTGTTACATTATAATGATGGCACTGAAGGTGTTAAAAATGTGTTGAAATCTTTTGGGATATCAGGAATGGTGACAGACTCAAAATCTAATGAGCACAACATTGAAACGCATTCAGCGCCAGGAGGTTAAATCAGGAGAAAATTTCAAAAAAAGAAGAAAAACCCTTAGAAAAATAAAAAAAGGACATGTTGATAAAGAAACTCCAAAATGAAAAGCCTTCATATGTACCAGGAGGGTTTGACTAAGCTAATTCATAATTTGTTTTGTTGTTTTTTATATCTACAGTAGTTTTCTTTTGCGTTTTTAGGGACTTCATATTTTAGCGGAATTTTTTAACTTTGTGACGTGATATTTTTTGACAGAATTATGCAATTGTTCTGAAATTTTCACAGTATCTTTAACATCATATAAGAGCTCATTTAACGAAGAATCACCATGTATAAACATTATATATTATGAAAATCTAACTATTTACTTTTTCAAACATGAGTTTTTTTATTAATGATGAATAAATTATGCATAAATTAAAATTTATTATGAATTTATAATCTATTTTTCGTTAAATGATAGAATGATATGTAACCAGCATACCTTGAAAAAGTCATGTAGATACCTATAGTAAATTTAAAGATATCGTGTTTTAAAGTTTCCTTATTTTTGAGCAAAGTTATGCCGTGAACCCGGGCTATCGAGGCAAATTTTCGCAGAAATTTTTTTTTTCAAATTTTTTAGCTGTATTTACCAATTAAATATATTTTTTAGGCAAACAGATCTCTTTTCACGGAAAATAGATTTTTTCTAGACCTACCCCCTTAATCATCGATATGTTGACATAATTTTCGATTTTTATCAAACATAAGAGTGATGTGGAATTTTAAAGATTTTGTCATCGGGTCCGTCAGAAAATATGAATTGAGATTAAGAATTGAGTTGGAAACAGATTAAAGCCAAATAGTTGAATCAATTTTGTACTTTATTTTATTATGAATGACACTTTATATTTCACAAATCCCTCAAAATTTAAATGTTGCTAACTTGAAAATAGTTTGACGTCTCTTGGAACAAAACTAGCAATGGTTAAAATGATAATAAACGTTTATTATAAATTCGTTTGAAAAAGTTTTGTTTCCTTGTTTTACGGTCGTGGTAAGACCTTTTCGTTTTTGAAACAACAATCAAATTTTACACATGATCAGATGGAATACCAGTAGCAAATTTTCCTCCACACACTTTGTACGTGTGATTGAGACCAGATCTTAACGATTTTAAGAAACTTCTAAGAAACTTACACAAGGCTGGGAGAACACAGAATAAAAACGGTTTTTCCTTGCAATATATGTTTTCACATGCACCTATTTGTACTAAAATGTATGTATATTACATATTAAACAAATCAAAAATATTCTATGAAGAAACGAACACTGCAAGAACATTTTATTTTAGAAGAATGTACAGGAAGAAAGAAACGTTCGGAATTACGTTAGAAACGAACCAACCATATCAGTCCATACCTCAAAAAAAGCCTTGCAAATAAAATAATTTTTAAGAAACTTTTTTCCGGGTCAAATAAGAAAAATTAAGAAACATTTGAGGCTCAAATTATCGATCGAATGCTTAGGTTTCTTATATATATAAAAAAGTGTAGTTACAATTGGTCAAACTTCGTGTAAAGGACAACATCATATTTTCTTTTCGTATGTACCAACAAATGTGGAAAAGGCAATCCCCACCCATCCCCCATCCCCTCTGCCAAGGTATCGGGTATCGGCACCACCAGGGTATTGTATTGTCTCTCGGTTCACGGGTATTGGTGCCAGGATATCGGGTCTCGTGTATCGCAAAGAGTATCGGGTCTCACCTTTCCGATATGCCCCTGGGGCCGAGGTCAAGAGTGTGTCAAGCACTCTGGCATGGGTGATTTTAAGAGAGAGAGAGAGAGATTTATTTTTTATTAGGAGTTTACAATGAAAATATATAATATGAAAAATATATTGAACATTTACCTAATAAAAGGATAACTAGCACAAAGCACTTTATGTGCTTAAATAACGTGCTAGCTACCTGGGAGAACAACAGGTAGGACGAAGCCACAGGACAACACAGGGACAAGACGAACATTCAGACGAGGATATCACAGAGTCAAAGTCAAAAATAGCATGAAATGTCTGGAAGCTGCTTAAAACAAACCTTCAAGCAGGAAAAAGGAATTTGGACTGGGTGAAATAAAATAAAATTGTAATTAGATTTTATATGTGTTAATAAAGTGACTATGTAAAAAAATTTTTAGAGAAATAGATAAATGAAAATAGAAATAGAGAAATGCTTAATAAGCTATATCTTATTTATGTTGATATGGGGGAGAATACTTCGTATCCTAAGTTATAAACAAACTTCTCAGACCACGATGATGATGCAAATGCAGGTCCATAATCTAATCCTCGTGTGTTAGTTTAGCTAGCTGCAGGTTTGTTAATCTTTTTTTGTAACTCTAAGATATAGGACTTTAGCCACTGTGGAAAACTATTTGTTTTTTCACTCATAGTACAGTCATATTGTGTCTGGTGTCTGTAAGCACCCAAAAAAAACTGAGGTTCTTCTTCTATTCTGAATAAAGATTTTAGCTAGCTAGCTCTAGAGCGCTAGCTAGGTAGGTAGCTATAGCTAGATTAATTCCGTTGTTTACATTTGCAGCAGTAAGCTCTTTCAGCTTTGGCATTTGCGTGGCAGGAAAAAAGATGGGGGCGCTAAGTGAAGCAAAGTAATTATCGGTCCATATTCTTCACACAAAGGCATTCTTAGGACTTTTAATGAATTTAAATAAACCAAGAAGGCATGACCTACCTACACTCGATAATAGTTTATAACCCCAACGATGTTCCCGTTGAAGAAGAAATCCACAGTAAAAGACCTTACTTCACCACCAAATCCTAGCATCTTTTTTCCTGCCATGCAAATGCCATCAGAGCCAAGGAGCTTACCGCTGAAAAGTAAACAAGTGACGTCACGCTGGAATATAGCCAGCTTTTAGTTAGGGCCTGGTTACATGCACAATTTCGCCCAGCGCAAAATTCACTCCAGGTGAAACCAACCCCATGCTTGGTCAAGTTGTACTTAGTGAAATTTCGCCCTGGGGTGATTTCACCCCTGTTTTTAGCATAGGAGCGAGATTTCACCCCGGGTGAAAATTCATGATTTTTGCATGTAACCACATTACTGCGGGGCAAAAAGGGTACGTATTAGGAGTATATACACAAAACTATGCTGAAGGAATGTTTTCTATCGCTCATGCTTATATATTTTACTATTTCTTGAAGAAGTTGTTGTGCTGCTTGCGTGTTCTACGTATGTGATTTTATAAAACATTCTACTTTTACCCCAAGTGAGTTGACCATGAAATTTAAATTTTTTTTCGTCCCTTGCATGTAACCATACCCTTAGCTGCCTAGATTAGTATAGTCGACTTTCATCGTGACGCATGTTTGTTTATAATCCCCAGACCTCTTACACAAATCAACAGGCAAAATAATGCAGGCGGTAAGCCGTTGACCAGTCCATTCCAAACTTTATTTTCAGGTAGAGGCATTTGATCTTAAAATTAGAATATAGCTCGCATGTAAAGTACTGTAAAAAGGTTTGTTAACATCGTGTTTGTGTAACGAGTGTGGTGCACATGAACCACGATAAAATCGTAGTCTTTATGTATAACAAACATTAAAACATTCTATCATGGCCACCACGCTAATATTATTATCTCCACGAAGGATCGTGTGTCCCACGATCATTTTCGCGAGCTCCACAATTTCTATAGGCAGTATAATTTAATTTTTTTCCTTTTTTAAAAAAAAGTCTTTCATTAAAGTTAGTTTGTTTGTTTCAGGTTTTATCGAGTTTAACGAAGCATATTTTTAACTTTTGCTTGGTGTATACTTTTTCGTCATGAACGCGATTGTATTTTTTACGAAATGCCATTTTGTCTAGAAAAGTTAAATTTGTCTGACCATAATGTAATTTTAATTTTAAGAATTTTATTAACCACTAGTCGATAAAGCCCATGGAAAAATCCACTGAGGCAGGATAAAAATGAAAAAGAAGCGTCATTTGAATTTTGATGACGTCAGCAACCCATCCACAAAAAAATAATTTAGAACCTTGTTTTCACGTTGCCTCTATTGTGTAGATCTTAAAGCGCTGATCAAGAAAATGTATATGATCATGTGCATTTGATAAATGGTTAATGAGATATATGTAAGTGTTTAAAAATTTTGCTAATGTCAGCAAAGACCGGTCAAAATACAAATTTTTTTTAGAAATTTGTATACCTGTTGCCTTTAATGATCTTGAAACGCTGATCATGAAAATGTATAGGATCATGTACTTTTGACAAACAGTTGCAGAGATATTAGGGTTTAAAGGTTTTTTGATGACGTCATCAACCCGTCCATTCCGAAACAGATTCGGGACCCAGGTCTGGGAAACTTACCCAAATTGGTCCCAGGTGGTCCCTAGTTACCCACACTGAAAAATAACTGACGTCACCACCACCTTGTTTCCAAGATATTTGGCCTCAAAGTTTTAAGTGCACTGCAATGGTTTCATTAATTTAAAATTAAGATATTGACGTTAAAGTAGTGATATTGACGTTGCGACGTATCGTCAGAAAATTTGACATTTGAAACATAAATTTTTCAGTGACATCAAAGGAAAATAAACGCTTGTTATGGACAGACACACAGAAGCTCCGTATTATTATAGGAGATAAGCCTGCCAAACATATCGCGTTGTTTTGTCGATTTTTTGTGTTTAAGGAAACGTTGAACTGAAAATATATGCAAATATTTAACAGTCGTAATTCATGGTAATTTGTTGCGATGAAACTAAAATGCGTGATGCGCTAATTTTGTAAGCACAAAAATAGTTACGTGGTTAAACAAAAGTTGAAACTTTTATGTGATTTATAACAAAAATTAGCTACTTTCGCTAAATTAGTTATAATACAAGTGAAAAACAAGACAGATATTATTGTCGTAACACCCTCCTTCGTTATGATTTTATATATGTTCAAAATTACGCTAGCTAAAATGTAATACTGCAAGACTTTTAGTCGATACCATTTAGGAAAAATAATTAAAACAAGGTAGAATACGCTTGTCGTAACACCCTCCTCCGTTATAAATTTGATGTAAATATGTTTAATGCCGCAAAAGACTTTAAACATTGTCAACTAAACTATAGTCTGTAGAAATATTTTGCATTTAAATTTAGTTTTTCTTATAAGGCTGCGCAAAAAACATTAAAACTTGCTGTATAACTTTCAAAACAACACAAGTATATTCTGTATAACTTTCGAAACAGCACAAGAATATTTCTTGCTGTATAACTTTCAAAACAACACAAGAAAAATTCTTGCTACATAACTTTTAAAAACAACTTTTTGAGCATGCAAGTATTTTTTCTTTTTCTAAAATATTATAGAGCGATGAAAAAGGCTATTACGCTGATTACATAACATTCATTTCTTCGTGATTGATTTGTTTAAAAAGTATAGATAACATTAAAGCCCCTTTCCTTCATGCTGACACTCTTATGCTCGGTTGGTGCATTACACTGAGACTCGAACGGAAGACCATTTGGAACCATGCCACAAGTCAGTCAGACCTTCATCGTCACAGAGAATACTGCGAGAAGAGTGCGCACCCATGCATTAAATATAACCAGAACATGGGAGAGGTTAGGTGTCCTGTACCTTAATACAGCTTTCGGACGAATGTTTTCGTGATGTAATACCAAAGAAAAAACATGTTGAATAAAGTTTAAAAAATCTTTTTAAAAGGAGAAAGAGAAATCAAAAATGTCTAGAAATATATTTAATGCCAAAAACATATAGCGAATCTGCCAACACGTCATCACGTTCAACGTTGTTTCAACCTTGCACTTGTGGTTAATACGTTTTACAAAATTCATTTCTATACAGCTTAAATAACATATAGCGGTAAACAAAAAATAGTTAAGTGTGGAATCACACTTGCAAATATTCACATCGTACTTGTAAATTTTGCTTACGAGTGCGATTTTTCGCACACCATAGCACTCGTAATTTTTTTAGCGGGTGCTTTTTGTAGCTCTGGCATAGTTTTATTCAAGAAATGGCCTTCTTGTCGTAAACCCTCATCCGTTGTTATTTCTTTTTGTTGTTGTTCCGACCATACATTTTCGTTTAAATTATTTTTATCTCGCCGACCAACCGACCGTAAGTTACTATCGACTTTGCCCGTAGAACAACTAATTAAGTTTGAGTCCCTTAATGCCGTTTTGATGCCGCTTGATTCATGTAGGATTAAAATCTATTATATAGCTAGCTTTATGACAACGAATTAAAACAAGTGTTAATTTATTTTTTTGCGGTCGTTTTTTGATTTAATTGATAAACTAATACAGTCTTTGTTGTTTTACAATAGAAGTGATCTATCGTGGACGCCACAGTGTAATGTTTAATTTTTGTTTCTGTAGTCCACGAAACATGAAGTCTGCGATTGTTAAAAAGCTACGCATCGGGGGCTATCGTGGTTCGTGCGTAACATGAAATAAACACGAACCATGATGTTAACAAACCTTTTCACAGTACTGTACTTTAGATTTAGATCATATATCAGTGAAAAGATGTTAGTAGCCAGAGTACAAAGGTGTTTAACCATAATTTGATTTTCTTCACCTAAGGTCTGCATTTTTTTGGCTGTGGATATTTCTGATTTTTTCCGCACATGCGCAAAAATCCCGTAAAAACGTAAATGTTGAAACTCAAAACTGGCTTTGAGACTATCAACAAAACATGTTTTAGCCTTACTAGTTTGGGTCAAGTTATTGAAAGGACATATCATTCTTTAGCATAGCGTCAGGTTGCAGCTAGCTATTTTTATGTTTGCAAGGCAGATAAGTTTTGCCATTACCAAATTAAGATTCCCTCAACTGCTATCGAGTTTAACACTATATTATTGTAAAAACAACAGTATAGCTATCCTATATAGGATTTATACGGTTGTCACGCCGTTGTGGCGCCGTAGATTAGTGGTTATAGCTCTCGTACTCTGTGCAGGAGACCGGGGTTCGATTCCTCTTGACTGCGATTCAACATGGGCGAGTGAATGTTACCATAGCCCCGGGTTAACCCAAGCCATGTGAGGGAAATTGGGGAGACGGCACACTGTGTGGGCCGTTGGATGTTGCCAGGAGTTGTCTAGTAGAGCGCGGGCCCTAATTGGGTATTTCGATAACCGGAAATTATTGTAAATTATTGGTTCAGAGATTTTAAATGAAATGACTGATAAAGGTTAATAAAAAGAAATATTTAATCATAAAGTAGTTCTTCCCCTATTACTACCAGAAAATTGAGAGCTAGTACTACAAATACCCATGGCAAAATTGCTCTAGATTCCTCACTCATTTTTTTTGGTTGAAATTGAAAATTGTAGAAACTTCGTTAACAAAACTGGTTTTCCAATCCGGAAATAATGTCCATCATTTTGAGCAAAAAATTTTTTCTGATCAGGAAATTTCCTTTTCTTTAACTTGACCACTGCTTAAGGCTGCTTTCCACTTAGTTGGATCGGACCGGATCGGATTGGACTGGATTGCGATACGTTTCGTTTTTGAATTTCCACTCACGAAACAGGATCTTGGCGCGCATACTTTTTTTATCCAATGTAAACAAATATGGCTGCCGTGAATATCCGTACATTGTTTCTTACTTTACTGATTAGAAAATACATACAGAGAAGACGAAGAAAACTACTATTTTTTTGAGATCTTTAAAAGACCATAAGACTGGATATGGCTGAATAATGTCAACAAGTTGTTCTCTAACTTCTGCATCATTTAAAGCTGCTTCCTCTTGTTGCTGCTCTTGAATAGCAGTTTGTACAGGCTGCTCAAATTCGGGAGCTGAATATTCGATGAGACTGTTGTTATGTCCATTTAAAATTCTGTTCAAAATTTCTTCGTGGTTATCCATTACTTAACAAATATATTTCCTTCTCCCAATATAGACGTCTTTACGAATAAGCGCTATAGTGGCTGCCCTTATTAATTCAAAGTCACATGACCAGAAAAATACTCGTTCATCATTGGCTTAAACATCGATCCAGCCGGATCGATCCAGACCGATCCGGGAAAAGTTGAATGTTTTCAACTTTTTTCAGATCCATTTTGGATCGTTCTGGACCCAAAATGTGCGCAATTTGCGCATGCGTGGACTAAAAATCCGGTCCGATCCAGTCCAATCCGGTCCGATCCAACTAAGTGGAAAGCAGCCTTTACCAGCTTTATGTGAACTGGCTTTTTTTCCAGGAATCTGCATCCTTATAAAAGGTAACATTGCTTTGAACAGTTTATGTGCTGGATGTTGAAATTTACTACCAGATTTAAACATTTTATTCGGTTCATGTTGTCAGTATAATAGGATGTCTTTTAGTTTTTCTAAAAATGTAAAATGTAATACTAAAAAGTCTTGTTGTTGACAAGACTGTTTAGTATTATACTAAAAACAGCTACCTGACATAGTTGATTTCAGAAGCACTTCGATCAGAGTCCTGCTTTGATTTTTTCTTCTCTGATTTTTCCTTGAAAATACTTGGATGAGCAATTTTAATCTGATCAAAGATATAATGCTGTCTGATAGCTACTGAAAACCAACAGCTACCTTAATTTTCACAAGAACTACTTTTTATGAAGTTGGCAAGTCCTAATAGTTTGATGACATTTTGTTTCTCAGTTTATACTGTTTCTCAAGAGACATAAATAAAGGTACATATAAGGTACATTATTGTGTACTTTAAGGCAGATCAGAAAATAAAAAAATAGTATACATCAGTCAATGTCGGGAGACACGTGCGATCGCACGTGCACGTGCAGGCACACATGCAAAATTGTTTAGACGAGCGATATATCGCACATGCAAATCGTTACTTAGTATGATTTTTCACCTTGTATTGGGGCTAGACCTGTCATAAATTCGATGTATTGATCTCCTAAGACGATGACAAATGTAAATGGAGTACAAGTCCCATTGACCTACCTTCCCGATGGTGTACTTCGTTAAGTTAATAGTTCACTACTAACTGGCTTTCTATGTTTCGAGATGAACTCATTAGGAAGTACGTTGTGCACGTCCTATTTACGAACTGAAGGTCAGGGCATCATTAAAAGTTGTATATCGCAGAAGTCGCCGGTGACATGCTTCAAAAATGCTTGTCACGGGCACAGTTCAACATGAAGCAAAACTGTACAGGAGACTCAATTGATAGAGTCTTCGCAGAACATCTCTCCTCACAAAACCGAGGGCAGGGCTGACTTATTGCCTGCTGTGTGTTGTGGGAGAGAGAACTTCCGGACTTCTTTTTAATACGATATACAATTTTTCACAATGTTTTCTTTCTTATTTTATTTTTGTGAGTTGAATTCAGGAAATTAATCGATCCACAGTTTCGAATGAAATAAACCACCCCTAAAAAAAATCGCTCATCATAGCACGTCTATATTCAACTACACGTGCGAATGGAAGCACATGCACTAAAATATTCCCGATATAGACTGATACATAGTTGGTTTCTCAATAATTTTTGCAGGAACTAAATTTTGTAAATTTGACAAAAACTTTTAAATTCACTAAATCTACTTCTTTGTGACAATTCCGGATTTCAAGAAGTATAAAATTTTGACTGAAATCGCTGGAAACATGAAGGAAATGTTAGGAATGTCAGAAAACCAAAAGTTATTGAATGACCACCCTTTCTTCAGATTGGTGGCAAAGCATCCAAAGGAACATAAATTTATATAAATAAGAAATGTTTTCCACCTGGTAGTCCCAACTGCAGTGATTCACTACTCAAATTAGAGTAAAATGAATTGTTAACCCATCTGCCTCCCTTTATATTTCAAGTTTTCTATTAAAGACTAACAAAAATTTAACATTACAATACTAACTCAATAGCATCAACTTTTTCTCTTCTCAGATAGTCTACGAAACATTGAGTGCTGTACAACCATTTCAGAAATTCACATGTATCTTCATGTACAAAATTTCATAATTTCACTGCAAGCATGACAGCCATCAAAACTACATTACATCCATCGCAACAGATGGTAGCATCTTCAGGAGGAGCTCTATTGGTCTCTCTTTTCAGTAAGAATTAATTATTATCTTTTGAGCATATAGGTAATTTTTTATTTCTAGATTTCTTTTTGTGTAGCAATTTTTACTTTACTTTTTTTTTATTAGCCACCCCATTTGATGTTGTGAAGGTTCGGTTGCAAGCACAGCTAAAGTCAAATAGTAAGACACGGAACTCAATTTGCTTTCTTCATTTCATGTTTTTTTAGAACTCTTCTCGTGTTCTATATGTAAAGAGTAATGTTGTCTATTAGCCAGTGATTTTTTTGTATGTGATCAATAATGTTTTGCAAAATCCAAGATTGAGGAATGTAAGCATTTCTGGAGTTCTAAAGCAAAGTCAAAAAAGTTATAGAATCAATTTTAAATGCCACAATGTATGTGTTGAGAAATTACCCAGAAATTAAATTACATTTTGCATTATCTTAGCTGTCAGATGTTCTGTGTTCAATGAAATTGTGGATACGTTGTGTTTTTGCACAAAACCTCCAGCTTTCAACAGTCCAGTACTGTGCACAATTGGTGGAAATATACAAACGGTGCCCAGATTCTCATCAACCACTGTGAGTTTTTATATATTTTTGATTTTGTACAAAATACAAGTGACTGACATGTTAATTAAAAAGAAAATTTCATCTTTCCCTAACCCCAATGAAAGATTTAAATGCACTAGGACCCTTTTGCAGACCCTGATTGATTGTGGGAGGTTATTTAAGCCTATCAATAAGAGAATAACACCCAAGCAATAAATCTCTCCCTCAAGGTTACAATAATTTAAACTGGGCAAGCAATCTAAATAAATAGAATAAGTTTATAAACGCATATTTTATTACAAAATCTTTTTTATCTATTTTATCTTGTCTTTTTTATATATTTTGGTTATTTTTTACTGCAAATAATAAGAAAGATAACGTTTATTTCCATGTGAAATGAATTGATATTGCTCAGCCAGACAAAATTTTTGTGGAATTAAGGGGTCAAATAATGGCTTAAACTAGTTTCTCATTTCTCAGAATTGGGCGAGTCTTTGTGTGAGCAAGAGCGATCACTCTCCCCTTATTGATAGGCCTGTATTCTAGATAAAAAACCAAAATACAATTTGTAGAAATTGAAATGGCGATCAAAATAATATGATGATTATGTGTTTTTGACTAATGGTTAAGGAGATACTGAAGTTTCTTTGAGACATTTGACCAATTTGGGTCTGAGCATGCCCCTAGTTACCCACACAGGAAATTACATCAGTTATTTCCATCTAAGTTACTTGAACTCAAAGGTTATCAAGTGCAATACAATGGCTTCACTAATTTAAAAAATTTTTATGTCGATGTAACATATTGACGTTGTAATGTAACATTAAGGAAATAATCATTTAGCAAGTAAGACATATTCCTTTGCTTACTTACTTACTTAATTGAAAATGTGCATATTCACATTTTTCCTTAAAAATATATTAACTTAGAATTGTTATATAAAGCAATATAATTTACTTTTATCATAGGATGCTTTCTTAAAAATAGCACGAATTGAAGGAATCAGAAATTTGTGGAAAGGAATGTCACCAACTCTGTATGAGCTTTTATTACATATATATTGGTTACACTTGTTGCAATAATATATGTTTTTATGGTAACTTATCCAATAAAATATGATCCGAGAAGCAAGGCTAAAGTCCTTTCCAAAACTGATGATTTATGTGCTTTTTTCTTTTAGCATACAAATGGTCCCGCAAACCGTCATTTATTTCACTGCTTACGATCAGTTGAAAGTTCGATTTGGTCATGTGGAAGGACAAACAGGCTTTGGGGCACCCATGTTGGCAGGTGTAACTTCAAGATGTATGTCCTTTTCATAATAGTTGAAATTACATATAACAGTAACATAAAAAAAATTCTTACGTACTTTTTAGCAACCATTGTGTTAAGTGAGCGCTGGAAATAATACCTTATTAGGAGGCCATAATTTCTAAAGCAATGTCTACCTTGCAAAATTTTACTGGTGATCATATGTAAACGGGCAAATATGCAATCTCAATGATCTATATGGTTTATTACAGAAGGGATTTTAAGCTAAATTGCACAACTTTTTGGGCTAAGTCTTAAAGTGTTAGCATCTAACTTTTCGTTTTTCATTAACGAAGGCGACATAACATAGCCTTAAAGTTTGAACAAGGATTAGCTGTATTGTTTTCTATTTTAACTTTTCTAAATACAAGTTCTTGTTCTCTAGCATTCGCGGTGTTTGCAGTGTCACCTATTGAGATGGCTCGCACCAAATTTCAATCAAAGAAGAACTTGAAGTACAGACAACTATTTTCAATTGTTATCGAAACTGTAAGAGCTGAAGGACTGCTCTCCATGTGGAGAGGGATTGGACCTACCCTGTTACGAGATGTACCCTTTTCAGGTATTCCAAATTGATTATTTATATGACTCCATATTTTATTTTTTTCATTTCTTTTCTTATTTTTTTTCGTTGCCTTTTTTGTCCCATAGTAACAAACATTTTATATGGATTTTATTATATTTACTAGCAAATTTTTTTGTTACTTACATTATTTTGTTACCTGTAAAAAGATACAAATTTTAAATCGATTTTGGAATGTACTTGTACAAAAAAGTTGTTTTTACAGTCCTTTTTGTTCCAGACAAGAAAAGGTTTGATCAAAATCTTATATTACGTCTTAAATTACTTGTGTATTTATAGTCTAACCTACTTTTTAGCATTGTATTGGGCTGGATATGAGACTCTTAAATCACTGGACCATTTCCGTAATTTTGCTTCAGCATTTGTGTCTGGTGCATTAGCAGGAATGGTTAGTAGCTGGGATAGTAACTTTTTTTGCAAATGAAATAAGAAAATGTGTTTTGTTGTTCTGAGTCTCTGTATTAATTGTTAGATAACAGCATAATTTGGCCACCAGGTTTAATTTGTTTTTTGATTAATAAGCACACAGACCTTATGAGAATGTCATTCTGCTGCTTCACAGTGCATTTTCGTGTTTATGAAACCGAAATCATTGCTTTACGATGGATAATGATTAAACTGCGTTCGCTTTTTTTAACCAAATTTGAAACAGAAAACAAAAATGGCAGGTTAAATATGATGATATAAAAATAATATTGCTCGCCACTTTAATAATGTTTTAGAATAAAATTGGTAAATATTTTAAAAGTGTGAGCTGACAAGAAAATAAAAAAGATTGAAAATATATATACATTTATATGAT
Organism: Hydractinia echinata; assembly: GCA_030067915.1. NCBI lineage: Eukaryota > Metazoa > Cnidaria > Hydrozoa > Anthoathecata > Hydractiniidae > Hydractinia > Hydractinia echinata. Next base: position 369,021 of record JASGCC010000088.1, read on the forward strand.
ATGATAACCGTATTTCTATAAACAAGCAAACTGTCAAAGTTGAGAAAATTTGTAAATATTTCCATTTCCATTTTCATACCATTTACATGTTTGCCTTAATTGGACCAGGAGTTATTTTTTTTTTTAGGCTTAACCTTGACCTTTCGGTCCTGGAAACAAATATTGCTGAAATTATTTTGTAGTTCGGCGAACTAAATATTTTTTTTCTCGTCATCGACTCGCATTATTCTGATAAATTATTATGTTAATTCTTCTGGTGAAAGTTTTTAAAACCATTTCATATTTTATTTCCAGATGGCTGCTGCGTTGACTACACCATTTGATGTTGTGAAAACCTTTCGACAGATAGAATTAGGAGAGATGAAGCAAAGTAAGTTGCTAACAACAATGTTTCGTTACTTTAACGTGTTACAAAGAAGAGTTGCCATTGGCTCAAATCCAGTGACAACAATTTTAAAATTAATCTAAATTTTGGGTAATATGGATACAAATAATCTTGTGACACAAGTGTACTTTCAATAAAACTTTTTGACAGCATTGTGCTTTCAGAATATTTGTTTAACATGGTTTCAACATTTTATAATTATGGCACAGTTTTGCAAGTATTCGATGTAACACAAACCTGTTAGCACAAGACCTTATCTTATTTTTTGTAAAAACGTCATATTTTATCATCAAAATATTTCTTGATCAAAAATTTAGCATCCTCGCGAAATTTATAATTGGCTCATTCGTGAAATTAGTTTTTAAAAAAAAATAAACTAAAGGCTTTCCAATATCGTTGTCAAAATAACATATTTTGCTTTAAATGCAAGTTATTATGTTTCAAAGCAGTGTAATTGCAACTTTTTATGTTTGCCTTTATCAATTTTCGTATAGTAGCATTGCTCTAACTTCTGGCCTGCCACACATGGGATAACAACACTATAATCGAAACCTGCCAGATTAGTGCCTCGGACCTGCAACCAACTGAATTCTCGAACACTGCCATATTCGCTAAATGGCTTATTTGAAGAAATGTTTTTGAAAAGACTACGGACAAACAGCTAACCTAACTCTAACGGATTTATTTTATATTCAGATTCCATGTTTAAATCGAAGTTACCCTTTACTTTTTCAATCATCTTCAAGTTGTACCGAACGCAAGGTGTAGCCTCTTTATTTACAGGTTTGTGAAATTTTTACATGAAATTTTTACATGAAGCTAATACTACTTGCAATAATTTCTCATATTTGTTTTTTGAAGTCTTATGTAATTGCATGGATTAACAAATTAAAAATGGGATGAAGTGTCTAAAACGTTAAAAAAAGAAATTATTTGTGGTTAAGATGATAACTTTCTTTAGGTGTATACGCACGTCTTGGTAAAGTCGCACCTGCGTGCGCCATTATGATCAGCAGTTATGAGTACGGAAAAAAATACTTTGAGAAAAAGAATTATCACGCCCTTATACTTGAGAATGGTTGATACAATGTCTTGCACCAAGCACGCAGTGGAAGGATGAATCGTATGAAAGCAGTACCAGCACAACTTGTACTTTCGTGGTTGCACACACCAGTGAGAAACATTTAAGCAACCTTTCTTAATAAATGTAAGCCATGTAATAACTGCACGAAAGTGACAAACTAACGTAGTTGCTCACATATTTCGTTGAATCGACCAAAGGATAAATAATAAACCACTGTAAATTTTTATTGTTCGGGTTTTTATTGATGTTATAAAAATTTATTATGGTAGTCCTAGTAGAGCCTGGCTTTCAATGCCATAGTACGGGTACCAGGAGGTCAAAAATGACAATCCGTGCTTTACTTTATTTTTAACCACAACTTCTGACACCCAGACTATCAACATAACATTTAAATTTGCATTTTTAAGTTGACTTTTCTGAAAGAAGCTAAGATTCCTTGACTGTGGAGTTAACAAAGAATAAAGAAAATTGTTAAAGCATTTTTATTATAAAGCGTCGAGAGGACGAAAATTTCTGTTTACTATGATTTCTATAATTCAGAAATAAATTCAGGTTTTACTTCTTCTTAAACTTTTTGGTTATACAGTCTAATTAATTTTTCCTGTGGGAATTCGAATTAGGGAGAGTCAACTGTACATTTTTACCACATATGCTTACGTAAAAAAGTTGACATTTTTTTTGGTGAATCGACATTTCTTGTCTGACTCACACGTTTTTAAATCGTATTTATATCATTTCTACCGTACTTTTTGTTGTCGTTCTTATTTGAAAGATTTTTTTATTCGGATCCATTCAAATTCGTTTGAGTGTTCGTGATCGAAAAATTTTTTACCACTGTTTTATATACTTGTACAAGTTTTTTAGTCAAACCTAATGACGTAATTGTCTAACGGCCTCAAGTCACACTAATGGCATAAATTTTCGCGAGAATGTTTGGGCTTTTCCAGGGTTCCCACTCTTTTTTCAAAACAAAATTTGAGAAGATTTGAAGACTTTTGAGGAGATTTTTGTGATTTTTTAGGAGCTTTTGTTAACAAAATTGAGGAGATTTGGGGAGAAAAATTTGTAAAAAAGGAAGGAACACACCGACTGGCATCTCAATATTTTCTTACAAAAGATAACTAAGAAACTTTGCTTAAAATACAAACACAACAAGAAGCGGACCGGCTTTAACAATTTCCGCCACTCATAAGCTCTTGTGAGGTTTCCGTTTTTCCTAGGTCCGTCTGTTGGAGATACAGAAGTGGGTACGCAGGTTCCTCGTGCCTGCTTATGTTGCTTTCAAGCGAGCAGGAAAGTAAAAAAAAAACGTCAACAAAAGTTTTATAAGATGCATTTTGGAATGAACATTGAAACAACAGCTAGCAATCTCGGTCCCTGGTCCTATGAGCAACATCTTCATCGCTCACATTTACCCTTATAAATTCCATTTCATATCTCCTTGCGTGCGTACCAGCGTATGTGTCTAGAATGTAACTTGTCAAATGTTCAGCCTTTTAAAATTTTAGCAAAGCTGAATTACCAAAATTTGACATGCTCCCGCTTTCGTTGTGCACATGCGAGTCAAACAGAAAATAGTCACGTTTAGACCACAAGATTGCAAATGTGAACCCATTTACAAGCATCAAAACCCCATCTCCGCTGTCAAAATTATCTTCTACGCGCAGAAAACTGATATCAGTAGCATCAAGGATACCGATGTTTGTATTCAAACGTGTAACTGACAAAAATGTTTTAAAGATTTCAACACATTCCGGAAGTTCGTCTGTCTTTATTCCGGAAAAAAGTTGCTGAATGAAATATTAGGCATTTTGAGGCAGACTTTTGCAATCGAAACACAGAGTAATCGAACTGGCAAATATCCTCGCACGTGTATACAACCCAACCGAGATTACAACTTGCGCAAACCATGCTTTGAATCACAAAAGAACAAACTATGCAGAATGGAACGTCAATTATTTATACGAAGGGTATGAATGAAAACGCTGAGCAAATATGAAAAATTATATTTTAATCAATTCAATTATATATTTCAGGTTCAAAACAACAAGTACGGGTATTTGAGTATTTGAGCTTTTTAGTTTTCAAGTTTCAAGTTTTCAGTATTCAAGTTTTCAGTATTCAAGTTTTGAGTTTTCAGTATTCAAGTTTTGAGCTTTGAGTATTAGTTTTTCAGTACTTCTGAGCGTTTTTCAGACACCACCTATCACCTAAAAGAAATAGAAAATCGATTAAATTGATGACAACATCATACACTGGAAAATACAATTGACACTGTTACAGTTTAGAGAAAGTTAAAATACTAAAAATGAGGCGATAAAAACATAAACAATTTAATTTCTGGCAAAATTTTATAGGATAAAAAAATACATCAATAAACTGCTTGAATGCCGAAATGAACAATTATTGTATCCAATTCTGTACTAAAACCAAAATACATAAAAATTAAAATATGATGAAGAGAGAATAGCCAAACAATTAGGGGTGACTCACAAATCGAAAAGGAAGTGAAATACTTCGAAGTTTAAATATTTTATACCGTAAAACATGAATTTTCAAAACATGTCGGATTGGCGTTCAGCATACACATTTTGATTTGTGAGTCATCCCATATACAAAACTACATCTGAATTTTTATTCTTTATTGGCCAAGATGTTGACTCCCCCCTCAGACAAATGCCAATAAAAAAGACAACATCTTTTAGGAGAATTAGTCTGTAATAGAATATAGTAAGCCAAAACAGTTTTATGCCTGTCAGGTATGGTTTCTCATATATAGCAATATTCAACGAGTCATTATATTCGAGTCATTTGTTCAACGATTGTGATATTATATGTTCAACCAGTCATTTATATGTTCAACCAGTCATATATGTTCAATGAATAATATACAAGCAACGAAATATTTTCAAAATATCTGCTTTTTTCTTACTTGAAATGCAATACACATGTCTATTTCGCCTTCTTTGAGCTTTCAGAAAGTAGTGCCTATAATATTTTTGCCTGATTATGTTTTGTGAGGAGTCGTTAAATATAAATATGGAAGGTTAAACATATATGAGTCGTTGCACACATAAGAGTCATTAAACATTTACAATAAACCACGTCGGATTTGTTGAACATATCACAATTGTTCACAATTGAACATAAATATTCAATTTGTTGAATATTCCTACGTGTGGGCAACCATAGGTCAGGATGTGTGCACATGTATTGAACTTTATACACATTTGCAACTTTGTTTTGATTTGGGAATGTATATGCTCTGTCACTGTTAAATCTGAGAAAGGGCTTAAATTTTCTGCAGATTTTCAGATCAGAGTAAGTAAATTCGTTCCTAGGACCAACGAACAACTTAGGCTGAAGAAATTGGTACCTCAGTTTATCATCGTCTGCATTTCAGGGAGTACCATGCAGGAAATTTTCATTATTCATTATTTTAAAGGAGGTTATAAGGACAGACTTGATACAGAGGAAGTTGAGTTTAGATCTAACACAGTCTAGATCAGATTGGAAGAGGGTCATTAATATACCCCGTCCAACCCATGATAGCATGGAAAACGGACGTTAAGCCGAGAATGATGAATGATGATGAACCAGTCATTTATATGTTCAACCAGTCATATATGTTCAATGAATAATATACAAGCAACGAAATATTTTCAAAATATCTGCTTTTTTCTTACTTGAAATGCAATACACATGTCTATTTCGCCTTCTTTGAGCTTTCAGAAAGTAGTGCCTATAATATTTTTGCATGATTAAGTTTTGTGAGGAGTCGTTAAATATAAATATGGACGGTTAAACATATATGAGTCGTTGCACACATAAGAGTCATTAAACATTTACAATAAACCACGTCGGATTTGTTGAACATATCACAATTGTTCACAATTGAACATAAATATTCAATTTGTTGAATATTGCTACGTGTGGGCAACCATAGGTCAGGATATGTGCACATGTATTGAACTTTATAAACATTTGCAACTTTGTTTTGATTTGGGAATGTATATGCTCTGTCACTGTTAAATCTGAGAAAGGGCTTAAATTTTCTGCAGATTTTCAGATCAGAGTAAGTAAATTCGTTCCTAGGACCAACGAACAACTTAGGCTGAAGAAATTGGTACCTCAGTTTATCATCGTCTGCATTTCAGGGAGTACCATGCAGGAAATTTTCATTATTCATTATTTTAAAGCCGTCACAATCCCTTCATTGCGCATGCCACAAAGCCACCATTTTTCTGTTTACAGTACATTGTCTCGCTCGGCCAAAATATGGATACAAATAATCTTGTGACACAAGTGTAATTTCAATAAAACTTTTTGACAGCATTGTGCTTTCAGAATATTTGTTTAACATGGTTTCAACATTTTATAATTATGGCACAGTTTTGCAAGTATTCGATGTAACACAAACCTGTTAGCACAAGACCTTATCTTATTTTTTGTAAAAACGTCATATTTTATTATCAAAATATTTCTTGATCAAAAATTTAGCATCCTCGCGAAATTTATAATTGGCTCATTCGTGAAATTAGTTTTTTAAAAAAAATAAACTAAAGGCTTTTCAATATCGTTGTCAAAATAACATATTTTGCTTTAAATGCAAGTTATTATGTTTCAAAGCAGTGTAATTGCAACTTTTTATGTTTGCCTTTATCAATTTTCGTATAGTAGCATTGCTCTAACTTCTGGCCTGCCACACATGGGATAACAACACTATAATCAAAACCTGCCAGATTAGGGGCCTCGGACCTGCAACCAACTGAATTCTCGAACACTGCCATATTCGCTAAATGGCTTATTTGAAGAAATGTTTTTGAAAAGACTACGGACAAACAGCTAACCTAACTCTAACGGATTTATTTTATATTCAGATTCCATGTTTAAATCGAAGTTACCCTTTACTTTTTCAATCATCTTCAAGTTGTACCGAACGCAAGGTGTAGCCTCTTTATTTACAGGTTTGTGAATTTTTTACATGAAGCTAATACTACTTGCAATAATTTCTCATATTTGTTTTTTGAAGTCTTATGTAATTGCATGGATTAACAAATTAAAAATGGGATGAAGTGTCTAAAACGTTAAAAAAAGAAATTATTTGTGGTTAAGATGATAACTTTCTTTAGGTGTATACGCACGTCTTGGTAAAGTCGCACCTGCGTGCGCCATTATGATCAGCAGTTATGAGTACGGAAAAAAATACTTTGAGAAAAAGAATTATCACGCCCTTATACTTGAGAATGGTTGAGAACAATGTGGAGTCTTGCACCAAGCACGCAGTGGAAGGATGAATCGTATGAAAGCAGTACCAGCACGACTTGTACTTTCGTGGTTGCACACACCAGTGACAAACATTTAAGCAACCTTTCTTAATAAATGTAAGCCATGTAATAACTGCACGAAAGTGACAAACTAACGTAGTTGCTCACATATTTCGTTGAATCGACCAAAGGATAAATAATAAACCACTGTAAATTTTTATTGTTCGGGTTTTTATTGATGTTATAAAAATTTATTATGGTAGTCCTAGTAGAGCCTGGCTTTCAATGCCATAGTACGGGTACCAGGAGGTCAAAAATGACAATCCGTGCTTTACTTTATTTTTAACCACAACTTCTGACACCCAGACTATCAACATAACATTTAAATTTGCATTTTTAAGTTGACTTTTCTGAAAGAAGCTAAGATTCCTTGACTGTGGAGTTAACAAAGAATAAAGAAAATTGTTAAAGCATTTTTATTATAAAGCGTCGAGAGGACGAAAATTTCTGTTTACTATGATTTCTATAATTCAGAAATAAATTCAGGTTTTACTTCTTCTTAAACTTTTTGGTTATACAGTCTAATTAATTTTTCCTGTGGGAATTCGAATTAGGGAGAGTCAACTATACATTTTTACCACATATGCTTACGTAAAAAAGTTGACATTTTTTTGTTGAATCGACATTTCTTGTTGACTCACACGTTTTTAAATCGTATTTATATCATTTCTACCGTACTTTTTGTTGTCGTTCTTATTTGAAAGATTTTTTTATTCGGATCCATTAAAATTCGTTTGAGTGTTCGTGATCGAAAAATTTTTTACCACTGTTTTATATATACTTGTACAAATTTTTTAGTCAAACCTAATGACGTAATTGTCTAACGGCCTCAAGTCACACTAATGGAATAAATTTTCGCGAGAATGTTTGGGCTTTTCCAGGGTTCCCACTCTTTTTTCAAAACAAAATTTGAGAAGATTTGAGGACTTTTGAGGAGATTTTTGTGATTTTTTAGCAGCTTTTGTTAACAAAATTGAGGAGATTTGAGGAGAAAAACTTGTAAAAAAGGAAGGAACACGCAGACTGGCATCTCAATATTTTCAAGATAACTAAGAAACTTTGCTTCAAATACAAACACAACAAAAAAATGTTTGTAGGCTACAGCAACCACAAATTGTGGTGATTCAAAATAAACAAGAAGCCCAGGGGCTTGAAGATTTCCGCCATTAGCCTAAAAGATTTTAAAATTTGAAGTTGATCTTGAAAACGGAGAATTATGGGGTAAACAAATCATTGAGTATTCTCAATTTTATTGTAAAGGGCCTGATACACTTGTACAATATCACTGAAATATAACTTATAATATCAATATAATTTCTTAAAATATGTTTAAAATAGAGTTATAATTTCTTATAATTTCTTATAATATAGCTATAATATGTATAATTTCAACACCTGACATGTGCGTCATAACCTCATAATTTGCTGCATGGCTATAATCTTTGAATAAAATCAAATGAGTTTGATTTTAATAATATTGTTGGTGATCTGGTTTCAAATGCCTTTTGTATGTGTGACAATAGATCTATTATCTGCTAGCGTTGTTGTGGCAACGATGTTATGAAATTAAATGAAATTATAACGATATTTTAACAAATTATAAGTATATTGTAGAAAAATTATAACTGTATTATAGAATATATTTAATGATATTATACAAGTGTATCCTAATAAATAAAAAATAAAATTCATGAATAATTAATTAGTTCTGCTGAATATAGCTTTAGTCTACGTGCTTGAAAAATTGTACAGAAAAAAATGACGTAACATCAAAGATGGCGCATTATAAGACGATCTTCATTATGCTACACTGCACAAAATTTAACTTTCGATAGCATATAAACTTTAAAATAAAGTATTGTTCATTGGATAATAAAACAATCTGTTGCACTGTCAGGATTCTTATTGGCTTAAAACTTATTTTAGCCTCGTTCTCAGAAAAAAATCTTTAGCCTGGATAAGTTTCGGGCGTCCAGCCTAGCTGCGCTGTCTCTATCTATCTCACTATCTCCTCAGGCGATTTTAAAGATTCCGCCTTCGCTGGCGGAAATCAATAATATAAAAACTAGCACATATAAAAAATAACTTGATGTCAAATATTTTTTGAGGAGATTTGAGAAGATAACCTAAATTTCAAAAAAAATTGAGGACATTTGAGGAGAATTGAGGAGACCTTTTGAATTTGAGGAGATTTGAGGAGGCGTGGGAACCCTGTGTTCGCAAAAAAGCCGTAAATGATACTTTCGCCATACGCGAAAATATGTTCTCCCAAATCTTTGGCAATTCAGGTATTGTTTTTCCAGCGAAAGTTCAACTTGCAGATAATAATAATTATATGGTATATATTGTATAATAGCAGTAGTTGTGTTTATCAAAAAAAGTTTTGACTTTTTCTATTACGAAGCTGGAGTATTTATTTTCGTTTCATAATTAACACCTTTCCAATTGCAAAAGATGTTCAACCAGAAGACATACAGTAACATTACTCAGTGTTATGCCAACCAAAAATCTCTCTAAGCGGGCATTTAAAAAGCGCTTTCGTCTTGTTGGAGAATGAAGAGACCAGGTGATTTGGAACAAAAACAAACAGGGTAGGGTTGGTACATTAAGTATACAGATTTATGCACCAGACTTTTTCGGACAAAATAGTTTCAGACGTTTTTTTAATTTAGTAGACCCATTCGCAACACCCGAATACTAAAGAACTTGTAGCTTAAAAAAGAACGATGTTAGCAGGATATGCAGCTATGTTGCGTTGTTCCAAAACATTTTTATGTTTATGTCTTTTAGTGCGCTGTGCGCCATTGTTAAAGTTGCAGCTGACTTCTTTAAATAAGAAATGCAAACAGGTTTTTAAAATAAGGTTAAGTGTTCGATTTTTGCAAATATTATATCTCTATAAATATACATTTTTAAATAAAAACAAAAATAACTTTTTCAATAAAAAACCCTAAAAAAATGTAACATATGTACATCGCACTCGAACTGATAAAGCAGTAAGCCACTATAAAAATATAAACATCTTTCACGTACTATCTATCCGATAAGAATTTCCATATTTGCTCCTCATCATTTTTACTACAAATGCTCAATTCTATTGATCCACCTTGTGTCGCAGACAGACACATTCCAGTGGATGGATTATATAAAATGCCCTAAAATAAACAGAATTAAGTAATTTTAACTTTACAAATAAACATCTAAAAAAGAGGAAATAATTTTCTTTACACCGAAATTTTCTTCAGGTATGTGTCAGGCATTTTCAACAACAACAATATTGCGGTTTAGTATGATGCTTTTAATGTGTGGCAATGGCTTACAAAACTTCTTCAGGATGATACACACAAGATTGAATCACAATTTCAATACAGGCGAGTTTTAAAAGCTCGGGGAGGTTTATATCATTAACCAGATTACTAAACCACGAGGTCCTCTAAACAGTGCTAAATTTATGGCTTTTAGTAAAGAATTATGAGCTGCAAAAATATAAAAGAAAATATGAAGCCACTAAAATCATTCAAACAAGCATTCTCGTCCTCTTTGAGATTAGCTCTGGGGTCGAGAATACCAAACAAGGCCAAAAATCTTACGTGTAGATAATTCCATTCTTGACCAGAAAGATCTTGATGACATTTCATTATTCGTGCTTGTTTGCCAGTTTTGACAAACATAGACACATCCAAACAAAGTTTCTTTTTAATTTTTAGTTCTCCCTGTGAATTAAGGGACCAGCGGTGCTGAAAGAAAAATACAATATAACATAAAGCATTGGAGAAGGAAATAAAGAGCGTGTTTTGTACTTTCGAGTATAAATACAAATATTATAAATATGAAACGGTGTAAAAACAGTGGAGAATATCGCGCTATCTCGAAGTAAAAACTTTGGTCTCGTCAGCAATTACGGTCTCGCTAACTGAAATCTGTCCCGCTATCTCGAAATAATTTTTAGTCCCTTGGGACAAATTACAATCTTTATCTCGAACTTTTCATGCCGCTGATAGAAACCGGTTACGTTGTTGTTCGAACGCTATATCACTTTCGAATTTTGAAAGCTTTACGGAACGTTTTTCTTTCTCTCCACTTTTTCTATTTTTTATCCCCGTTGCGTATCTTTTACTCTCGAGATGTCAAAAGGTGAAGCTTACTGTAAAAACATTGAATGAAAAGTACAAAGCACTTAAAGAAATAGAGAAAGGGTTCTCAAATAAATATCGAGTCCCGTCAAATACAATTTCGACTTGAGTCAAAAATAAAGAAAAGTATTTGAAATGAAAGCTTTGGTAAACAAATCTTCCAGCAAAAAGCAAAACTTAAGAGAGAGTCATTTTGAAAAATTCGACAATGCTGTGCTACGGGGTTTTCTGTCAAAACGGAGTCCAAACATTCTAATAGCAACTTGTACTGGGGTTATAGCAATTTTCATGCATGGCCTAGATCCAATGGCTAAAACGGTGAATTTTTTTTACCTTTTTTCTCACTAAGGGGATTTAAATAGTATGCAAGAATTAATTGTCGCGAATTAGTCAATTCAAGATTTTGCCAAAAAATGTTTTTCGCAAAATTTAAAAAAAATTCATTTCTCGTAACTTATCTTGCTTCGACATTGTGGGGTATAAAACCTACGTACCGTTGATTTGAAACAATGGGATAGTGATATCAGACTGTGCTTTTGAAGTACACCACCATGTACGGATAAACATTTCTTCCATCGTTTATTTTGGATCTACATAAATCAAAAGAAATATTTTCGTTCTAAAATTAGCTACCCTTGGTATTCTTACATGGTAAAATTAAAATATAGGGAATTATACAGATAAGTTAACATTTACGCAGAGGGTGAAATTAGGAAAATATGAAATTTAGTTGATAAAATAATGCACCTATAATATAAAAAAACATCAACGTTTTGACTATGTTAGAGTGACATAACATTAAAATTAGTTGCCAAAATCCAACTCTTAAAGAGCTTTTTGATAGTTGCAGAATTTAAGAAATCACAAATAATAGTTGGATACCTTTCCCTCTTCCAGCATATGGTATTCAATCTGGTTTCGCCTAAATGTTTGAACACCAGGTCTGACGTTTGGTATTTCGAGTTCTGGATACACCTCATTTAAATACCACTTGAAAGTTTTACACCTCAACTGCTGACGAAGAGTTATTCGATCAGTAACATTCACTATAACATTAGACAAATCTTTTCGAATATCATAAAAATGTTTTTGATACTCGTCCAGCCATACTTTTACCAAACGAACTGAGTTTCTTGCCATTGTGTCTCCTTTACCAGCATCTCCGTAAGGTCGACGGTTACGAAATAAATGACCAACACGTGAGCATGGAACAAATTCTAGTCTCCCTCCGCACATCCAAATCTGAAAACACAAAGAGAAATCTTTAATGTTACTTAAAGCAAGAAGTCTGGGGAAGTTAGACATTGCTAACCAAACATGGCGACCCAAAAATTTAAATTTTCAGTTGTTTTTGGCCACAATTAGGCAAAAAATGGCACATAGATCAAAGAAGAAAAACCAGCATCGCTATATAGTCCATCCGCATACCACCTTTACTTAGGCCAATTTTCTTTGGTATTTTCTCATTCATACAAGTCTAGTTATTACTTCTTCAGATGGCTTTCAGGCTAATTTGTTTGCTTTGTAGTATTTTTCAGACTAGAATAAATATGAAATCAACTTCATGCACTCTCTGTACAAGTGTCACTCTATCAAGAAACTACTTTCACCACAGAACGTGGCTTGAAAAGAATATAAAAATTAATATTATGTCAACATTTACTTGTTGCATTACAGAGTTATAGTCTGTCAAATACTAAAACAATTTTTTTTTTGTACTGAATTTTGAAAAATAATTAGAATTAATTGAATTGAATAATAGAAAGTATTTTTGAAAAATGGTATGATTTTAAGCTTTACAATTTGCGTTTAATGTTTCATGTCGAAATATGGCAAAAAGTCAGTATACTGCTGAATCAGCACATTTCAAACTACATCAGTGTCTGGAATATTATTTTATTTGTACGCCATGCATTAAGTTTGACTGCAATCTACGAATTGAAGGTTATATTATGTTCTAAGAAATCTTGATAAAATACAGCAAAATTGCATTACCCGAAATGAAATTTCCAAGTTTTCACCGCCCCAAATGTCCATACCTTCATCATATCCACCAAGTTTAAAAAAGTATTCTCTTTCCATCGCAAATATACCACCTGCCATGGTAGGAGAACTAAGAACAAACATTTGAGTAAGTGCAGAGATTCCTTTTCTGATCCCGTTTGTAAAGAATTTATAATTTCAAATTAAAATTGACTAACATTTCTTGTTAGTTGGTATAAAACTGACAAAACAAAGTGATTCTTTTTAATGTTGTACACTTAATAAAGTTAAAGCACATTCCAATTTCAAAGAGAATAAAAAAGTATATATTACCTATATGGTTCTGTGTAGTATTTTGAAGACATATTAGGAATTTCTTCCCACGAAAAATGCATGCCCCAATTAAAACCTCCTCGTACATATGGAGAAGACTTGTAGACAAAGGTATTTGGGTTAATCATATCAATGATAGGACACACAACAGTTTTAGTGTTGTTTTGAATTCTTGCTAGAAGAGGTTCCATCCAATATCGACTGACCTCACAATGACTATCCAGAAAAATTAATACGTCTCCTGTTGCCAGGCGAGCAGCAGTCAAACGAGCTTTGATTAATCCTTTTCTTTCAGTTGCACGATGTAATTTAACAATTGGAAAGTTGGCTTCCAGAAAGATAGGTAGCTTCTTAACAAGTCTTCCTTATGGTAAAGAAAAAAGATGTTTAAGATCTAGATGACAACCTGTCAACAAACAAATATGATTTACCAACTTTTCTGGGTATGATTTAAAAATTTTACCCTTTTCCCTGAGTTTTCACGGGAAGGTGTGTAACATAAAGTGAGTTGACTACTTGATTTCACAAAAAAATATTATGTGAAAATAAATAGCTGTGGATAAAAATATTTTTCTCTTCCGCCTTTAGTGAATTAGTGAACCCAAGAAATATAGTTTTGGTTCGCAAAACTTTGAACCTGCGTTAAAAAGAAGAATTTAGCCCCAAAACGGGATACATACACACCCCCGTTTTCAGAGAGATTTTTGTAAGCAGTAACAAGCAAAGCTCAAGTATTATGTTCCCAGATGTTTTGCATTGATAAAGTACCCAGTAAACTTTAATGTAATACACACAAGGTTTTATTAGGATTAAAAATAACATGACTTTTCATTCAGTCAATTATTTAAAAAAATATATACAAAGAATTTTGTCATGAAACATCGCTAGCGCAAAGTAAGACGCAAAACTAAAGTAAAAAGACAGATAGAAAAATCTAACATACCATGATCACTAAAATCATCGAAAAGTATAACTTCATGTAAAAGTTTTCTTGGTGTTCGTTTCACAACACTGAATACTGTTCGTAATAATGTTGACCATGCTTCATTATGAAAACAAATAACAACACTGGCCTTTAAATATAATAATGGATACTGGTCCAGTTTAGAAATGCATCTATAATATAAAAATGCATCAACATCTGAACTATGCTGGAGTGACATAACATGATTTTTCTCTCTGAGATGATGAGAAAATACCTTATTCATACGAATTTTAACATAGAGAAAATTTGGCAAATTTTTAAGTTGTTCTAAAATTACATTAAGTTCACACCAATATTTACATTTTTCTTTGACATCACCAAATTAAAACTCCAAATTATTTTTTCTTGTATTGTATTCTTGTATTGTCAAATTAAATCCATGCCAAAGTTAGGTTTTTCTTTTGTAACCAATATAAATATGACACAATAAAAAAATCACGTTTTAACATGACTACAGTATGGCAAAACCCTAACAAACTTGTTGTATACACAAAATGATGTATATACTTTAATGTCAGAAACTTTCATGGGAAGAAAGTTTCGTGGTCTTGCAGTTTTTAGACCTTTTCACAAATTTTTTCCCCACAAAATTTTGCCAAATGCCTCAACTGCAAAAGTTTTGTCCAGCGAAATTTTCCATAAAAGCTCAACCGCAAAAAATTTTTCCCGCAAAATTTTTCAATAAAATTTTTTAAATCCTGTCGCTTAAAATAACAAAATGTCTCAAGGAAAAAATGACAAGCAGAAAAAAAAGATCCCAGAACTTGTAGAAAGTGATTAAAAAATGAAAAAAATGGATTTATAAATCAAAAAGTTGTCTTGATTTTTCTCTCTCCGCGAAAGTTTTCCCCGCGAAATATCTAAAATTAGACCATCCGCAAAAGTTTTCCCCCGCAAAATATCTGAAAATAGGCCATCCGCGAAAGTTTTTTTCCCTTGAAATTTGCGAAACTTTCTTCCCGCGAAAGTTTCTGACCTTAAAGTATACAGAAAATAATAATAGGCTAAATTATTTTAACTTTTTGTGAATTATTTTAAATCAATATGGATTAACCTACGTTATAAACCATTTCTTAATTATTTTCTCTTCTCTACTCACCTTAAGTATGGAGTGATTAGTTAAAACATGTGATTACCCATATCCCAAGAGGTGGCAACTTATACAAGTATTCATGTTGCTTTAGGCTTATTTAAGAGAAGGTTTACCTTATTTAAATTTTGGAGACAGTGTAAACCTATACCTTTTATTAAATGTTTGTGGAATAACACGATCAAAACCAATGCGATCTGATACCAAGACATTGAATGCATATTTGCTGTAACCAATTGCACGCTGCTGAATTTCATCTTCATTATGAATTAAACCAATCAGCTCAGTATTTGTTAAATTAGTTGTCAACAATATATTTTGCTCTTTCAAAGGTAAAAGATTTTGATGGTTGTCTCCATGTTTTTCTATTGACTTTTTCTGTATCGTTTTTACATTATTTTTATTTTTCAGTAGTATGTGATCAAGTAAAAGCAACCAGCCAAATATTGTTAAAATACAACAACACATGAAATATTTAGCAATTCTTTTTAAATTTAAGTACATCACAATTTGATGACAGTTCTGAGATGAGAAATTCACACAATTTTTTTTTCTAATCTATAAATTAAGAAAACAAAAAAGGAATCCTTAAATTGTTGGTTAGCTGCAATATAAGTTTGTCTGAAGTTTAAATCACAGGGTATATTCTTTTGAAAGCATTAAAATGAGATCTTTTGAAGTTATTTAAACAAGCAAGTTCAAATCAAGTTGAAAAAAAATGTCTAAAGAATAAAATGAACAATAATAAAAGTAAAAAAAAATTAGTTTTATTTTAAGATTATAATTATACTTTATAAAAACTTAGTCACGCTAGCGATTAGAGTAAAAAATGTTTTAAAATTACCTATGTGGTGGGTAGTAATATAAAATCTAAAAAGCTATGCTGAAAGTTTAATTTATTTTTCATTAAATTTTTTAGAAATCTTTATCAGAAATATTAGGGGCCGTCAACAAACAGTTCTCATCTCGATTAACGGCAAATTGGCCATTATATACCCCTAATGGCCAATTTGCCGGAGGGGGTAACGCATCATCCATTAAAAATATAAAAATGGAGACAAATTTCATTTTCTCACCTTCAATTCTTTTATGGAAAATGAAAAAAAATTCCACAAATTAGAAAATGTTTCCACAGTAAAAATCCGCCATAATCGAGAATTGGTTGTTGTAAAAATGGATCTCGTGTTCGTATAAGTCTCCACGAAGATTGTTGTTCAAAGCGCGACCAATCAATATCGGGTATTTATGAACATGTACATACTCATTCCCAGAGACCATACTCATTCCCAGAGACAATGTTCGCAAGGAATTTTGCAACGGAAGTTGGGAGACCATGGAGAACACACTGGAATGGTCTCAAGATTAAGCTAGCTAAAATAGATATCGTGTTGTACATATATATATATTACATAAACCAAATAAAATGTTTCTAAAACGTGTTCATTATTTGCAACAATGCTATTCATCTGCGTCTACGCTTCGATCAGGCCATTGTTGTTCTGCGCATTGTGCATTGCAAAACAATAGCGGAGGCAAAATAGGGGGCAAAATTCTATTTAACGGCCAATTTGCGGTTAACAGAGACGAAAACTAACATAGGGGAAATGAGCTTGCCGTTAAGGGGCATGGGGAGGGGTGGTCCGACTCTAGCTGCCAAATTGCCGTTAATGGAGACGAAAACTGTTTGTCGACGGCCCCTTATATACTTAATATTATAAAACTAATTTTTAGTTTAACTGAGGTATTTTTCCAGGCACCCCAACCAACTCACCAACTCAATCTTCTTCTGCTACAGTAATAGGGTAGGGTAACAGTAATAGGGTTATTGAAGTCCTAGCAATACCTTTGTGCCACAAAATTTACTGTGAAAGATCTTGCTTTAACTCGCGTCCACATTTTTTAAATCAGCTACGTAATTTCCATTAAATTTAAAAAGGCATATAAATGAGTTTTTTTACTATACGTTTGAAGATGAAGCTAAGCTAAGCTCTTTATGCTACATAATTCATCCAGCTAACAGTGTCTAGTGATATACACATGGACCACCAAATATCAAAATGAGAAGATGTCTTTGCCACCATATTTCATTCGATTTCGTTTTCATTTTCTGGACCTGCTCTCCCCCTTGGATACTATTTAAAATTACGGAAACTCTACTTGAATTTCCAGTCTAAATTTTGCAACAGGATATTGTAAATATATTTACTCCTTATATATTTCACCAGATTTACCAAACAGAAGAAGAAAAATCTATGTAAATATATAAGTTAAAAAAATGAGGAAAAAGGAGAGTCCTGATACCTCCCTAGACACCAGTCCCTATGAGACCATTCGTGACATAAGTACATCGGATCAAAATTAAAATTTCAGAAGCAAGGAAAAAAACATGGCACAGTTGAGTTGATTTTATTTTTAATTGTGATTGCTGTTTTATTAGCTACTATGTAATCTAGTAGGACATTTAAAACATGTAGCTAGATAGCTAGTTAAAAGCATACTTGAAAGTGTGGATATGAACACAAAAAAGTATTTAAGCTAGGTAGCCAGCCTATTATAGCTAGCTAGCTAGCTTTTATTTTGTACTTTTATTGGCTATAGCTGGCTATAATAAGTACAAAATATTATGTTTGCCTTGGGGGCAGTACTTTTGCAAAAAAATGGATTGAGAATAGATTCTTCATAGTTTACAGGCAGTATTATGACTCTAAAACAACAGGACAATGGTAAGGCATTAGAGCCTAGAGTGATTCATACCTTTTCCATATGAGAATATCCAGTGAACTTACCGTAATGCTTGGAATAAACGTCCCCTTCTATTAAACGCCCCCTCGAATAGACGCCCCCTCCCCTTTTCAGTCATTTTTAAAATAAATGCCCCCTCTAAATAGGACGCCCCAGACCATTTCGTGAGAGGCGCCCCCCACACACGCACAAATTTGTTTAGGCGTGCACATGCAAATTTTGTTTTCTTTATGTCTGCGATAGCTTTCTGAAATTATCGAAATTACGAAAAAAGCGAAATATGAAGTCAGAAAATGATTTAAGAAGGCTTTACAACCCTTATCTTTAACTTAAATCTTTTTCATGTATGTTGTTAAAATGCATAAAAAGAAACAAAATAATGAATTATTATTACAGATCGTAACAACGATGTACAGAAGATTCTTTCTCATGTTTTTATAATTTTATTATCCATTTTCATCTTACTAATCATAGTATATAATAAGTTTCATGTGTCTTATTAATTGTATTTTTAATTTTTTTTCCACATTTTTTGTGGCCACCTGTTGTTTGAAAGTAGCGAATATAAAAAAGAAAAGAAAGAATGAATATCATTAAAACTAAATTGTTACATTTGTTACTGTTTTTTAACAGCATTTATCAATTTAGTCCTTGTGAAATACATGTCAATAACACCTCAAAATGATACCTACCATACTGCTCTATTACCAGAAGCAAATCATTTCAATATGCTCAATAAAATTTAATAAACGCCCCCCTCGAATAGACGCTCCCAAAAAATTTAATAAACGCCCCAGGCGTTTATTCGAAGCATTACGGTATACTATATATAGGGTACTGTTACAATAAAAATTTTTAAATGTGTCTCAATTTTTCCTTTTATTTTCTAAGCTTTCTTAGGATCATGTTCCAAATACTGCGAAGTTATTTCGACTCTCTTACCTTGGCATTTTTTTTCTGTAATAAGTAAATAACCAAGTCAAACAACTATTTTGTGTTGAAGGTAAGTTGAAATAAATTCACTGTATAAAGTTGACTGCCATGAATGATTGTATCTCAGGTAGGTTAAGGTTAAGGTGTTTTTGTAGAGAAACATTCATTGGTTGTTTCTTAATGGTAATAATAGTATGAAACCTGTTTCTTATCTCTAGAAATTGTTCAAAATGCATTTAGGAAAACATATTTCTCACATGCTGTATATACATATGTGAGATTAAAAATATATGTGCATGAGTATAATAATAACAACACACTTGCAGTTGATTCTTCATTCATGGTAATTTGTTTCGAAGAAACCAAAATGCGCTAATTACTCATTATTTTCGAAAATCGGGGGACCAATTATGTTTTTTGTAGCAGGGTTTGAAATCCGACGCGAGTCCGCGAGTCCGACTCGCGCAGAGACTCGCGTTAGTCATGGCTACGCGAGTCCATTTGTACTCGCGCTAAAAGTTTAGAAAATTGAGCTTAAATATTTAGATTTTTCAAGGATATTCTATTGTACATTTTTTACTTACTTTTCGTTGTATATTTTAAGCAATAAAAGGAGCTTTTATTTAAACCAAGCATAAGCCAATGTCCGTAGACACGTGCGATCGCAGATCGGATAAACCCCGTAAAAATAATGTTTGCAGATATCTTCGTTTTTTATGTTCTAGCTACCCCCTAATTTTAGAACAAAAACAGGAAAGTGAACTAGCTTTTTTAAAGTTGGTTTAATAGTGTTGTTAACTGTCAATGATTCCTTTACTAAATAAAATTATATATAATTATAATAAAATTATTATACTTATAAGAAATATATAAAATAATATGCAATAAAAAAACATTAGTTCAAATGCGTAAATAATTATTAAAACGTTCAACAAACATTTAATTTAACCACGGCAAAACACGGCATTTAATTAAATACATTTTAGCGTTTTTAAAAATAGTTTAATATACCCACAAGTGGTTATAAACTGTATTTAATGATACAGTTGAAGTTGTTCCACGATTGATTTTTCAAATAGAGCTTTTAATAGTTAAATGCTTCTTGCATTGCCGTAGATGGCAACTTAACTACGCTCTAGATAATCAACTTTTTAAAATTTATTCGTTAAATTTTCGGCTATTTAAGCACATTTTAGCGTGTGCGATGTATCACACGCCTTGTTAGCAGTTGCTTCTGTGGGCGAGTACGTGTGTGATCGCACTCGTCTCATGCAATTTCCCTGATGTAACGGTCTAGCTCCTTAGACCACAGGGATATAAAATTAAACTCGCGTAACTTACTTTTACGCGAGTTTTTTTAGACTCGGCGGACTCGCGCAGCATAACTGACACAAGTCTAAAAAGACTCGCCTGAAATAGGGTCGGATTTCAAGCCCTGTGTAGTAAAATATGTTGTTAAACAAACAAAAGTTGAATTAGATACTTTCGCTAAAAAAGTTACAATACAAGTGAAAAACATTGTTATTATTGTAACACCCACCTTCCGTATGATTATTATATATAGTCGATAAAGCCTGTGGAGAATTCCACTTATAGGCAGGAGAACAATGGAAAAGAGAACCATCACTGGAATTTGTATACCTGTTGCCCTCATCGTATAGATCTTGAAGCGCTGATCAAGAAAATTTTTAGGATCATGTCCTTTTGACAAACGGTTGCGGAGATATTAGGGTTTAAAGGGTTTTTAATGACGTCATCAACCTGTCCATTCCGAAACGGATTCGGGGACCTAGGTTTGGGAAAATTACCCAAATTAGTCCTAGGTGATCCCTAGTTACCCACACGGTGAAAAATCATTGACATCGCCACCTTGGTTCCAAGTTATTTGGCCTCAAAGTTTCAGGTGCATTGTAATGGCTTCATTAATTTAATATAGGATATTGACGTTAAAGTGGTGTTATTGACATTGCACCGTGACGTCTTAAAATTTAACATTTCAGACATAACTTTTTTGGCAACATAAAAAGAAAATGACGATATCCACTATGACCGTCACATACACTTCGTATTATTATATAAGATGTTTGAAAATACGCTAGCTAAAATGTCATAACACCCTCTTCCACTATGAAATTTAAATATATAATTTTAAAGGGGAACTCCAGTAAAAATCACTTTTTTCTTTTTTGTTTTATACGTACTCAGAAAAGCATAAGAAATCAAAAAAAACTTACTTCACTTGTTTTCCTTATTTAAAATTGTTGTACTAGCCTTCGCATATTCAATTTTTTTCTCTTAAAAAAACAGACAGTCGCGATTTCATTTAATAAATAATGACATCACATCGTGCAGAAAGTTTAAGCGAGCGCAGAGAACGTTCATGTTAAGACATATATAAATCGCTTTTTGTATGTAATTTACGTTTAAATCTTTAAAAAATGGTTAGTTGCTCTGCGTTTCGATGTACCAATCGATCAGAGAAGTGTAAAGAAGTCAGTTTTCACAGAATCCCGTCTGTGAAAAAGAAAAAAGAACTTAGACAAAAATGGCTAAACAAAATACGTCGTGCAGGTGATCTATCAAGCGATCAAAGTTTTTATATTTGTTTGTCGCACTTCACAGATAGTTCTTTTAAAAGAGATCCCCAGGAAATAAACTTCCATATTAAAATATATTCCAACTTCGTAAAAATGCCATTTTAGCTAGTGAACGCGATCAAAGTTTCTCATTTCTTCTAATTTCATTATTTGTACTTATACCACAGAACACAACCAAATAACGTTTTGTACATTTTTATAATAAATAAAAGAACATTATACCAATTTCCAATACAAACACCGACAAAAAAGTTTTCTAGTTACACATGTATCTCTCGTAGCGCTCAAGTTTCTATTCTTTGTTTTTCAAAAAAGAAGTTTTTTTGATGGAAGGACCCGCCGAATATTTTCGGGGGGTAAATGTGCCCATTTTCTTCAATCTTTGTTACTGTTAAGGCTGCATGTAATGCTGATAATGCAGTTCCTAAAACAGCTTTGTCAAAACAACCACTTATAAATCAGTAGCTTCTACAACGCATTTATGACCTACCATAATCATAAGAATGATTTTTATTTATACAATATTAATACCCCCGTTTTACCAACTTATCACGACACGAACATTATTCGATCTTTCGATCACGCATTTCAATGGTCCTCCATCACGGAGAAAATTTCAACGTTACATAAAATTTGTTTGCATTTGTGCGCAAAAAAGTGCGTGCGGAGGAAAGATATTGCTGAACTGTGAAATAAAAATAAATTGGCTTGTAAAGTAAGAAAGATTTTTTA
Source organism: Hydractinia echinata (assembly GCA_030067915.1). Taxonomy (NCBI): domain Eukaryota; kingdom Metazoa; phylum Cnidaria; class Hydrozoa; order Anthoathecata; family Hydractiniidae; genus Hydractinia; species Hydractinia echinata. The sequence goes on from JASGCC010000088.1 coordinate 391,345, forward strand.
CTGAAGCAAATGATAAAGTTTTTTGACGAAAAGAATGTAAAAAAAAAGCGATTAAATATATTTTTTATTTCTTTAAAAAGAAAATATTTTGCTAAGAACGTTGCTTTGAGTCAGTAAAAGACACCTCGTCACTTTGCATCATTATTGATTTCTCCCTTGTGAGACACAAGAGGTTCAAAGTCGTATGACTGTAGCTTTGTAAAGTCTTTTTCATGAAGAGAATTATCCGATTCTAAGTTTTCTAAGTTATAATCTTCGTCATTATTACAAGACGTCTTATCAACGAACAATGTAAACAGTAAGTAAACAAACTTTTAGAAGGTGTGCTGCTGAGCTCACGGACTTTCTGCACGATGTGACGTATGCTCATTTATTCGGACCTAGTCCTCTCGACTTTACGCGACCTTGCAAATTTATTTGAAATTGAAGATGTTTACAGACCCGATTAAGGTATAAATAAAGATTTTTTAACGATTGTAAAAGGTTTATTTTGACATATTTATGTATTGTCTTATCAAAATAACATTTTTTTCAAATATTTTTTTTCCACTGGAGTGCCCCTTTAATGCTGCAAAAGACTTATTGTTAAACAAACTATAGTCTGTAAAAAAATTCGCACTTAGATTTAGATTTTATTAGACTGTGCAAAAAAAAACATCAAAAGAGCTTCCTGTATAAATTTCGAAACAGCACAAGTATAACTTGCTGTATAAAATTCGAAACAGCGCAAGTATAACTTGCTGTATAAATTTTGAAACAGAGCAAGTATATACATTATGTATAACTTTCAAAACAGCACAAGAATAATTGTTGCTGTATAACTGTATATTGTTGTGCTGTATAGTGCTGTATATGCTGTATAAGTTTTTGAGCCTGCAAGTATTTTTATCTTTTAACCTCCACAGCTAGTTATTTTGATAATTCAAAACAAGAGAACAAATTTATTTAAAAAGAATAGACTAAATAAGTTAAGAAATCAATTTACACATATTTTGCTCTTTAACTACATCATTACAACCACTTGTGGTTAAATCTATATTATAATACCCGTATACGTCTGTCACGCAAAATGGTAGCTTAGCTGCGCAAGTAGCGAGAAGCACGCAATGCGGTATAAAAAGGACGGGCGAACCCGTGGATTTTTCCACGGGCTAACGACTAGTTAAATTAAAATTTATTTAATTATGTTTTTTTCTGCGGCAAATGTTAACATTTATTTACGAATTTGAAGTAATTTTTAAAAAAAAGCTATTTCACTTTTTTGCTTTTGTTTTAAATGTTCTTTAATAAACTATTCTTGCATGAGCTGTAAATCGCTTGCGTAAAATTACTTGAGTGCGTGTGGTTGTGTACACATGTGATCGCACACATCTCCTGACCAGGCGTGCAGATTTAGAGATTTTTTATGATACTGTTTGCTTAAATCGAGTCTCCTGAGGCTCCACCATCATTAAAAGAATGAAATTGCAAAAGTAAATGTATCCTGTAGCAATAATTTTTGCAGCTCACCACTCTTGACAATTTTGGTCGTTTCTTTTTTGATTTGACAAGGAGCAGGTTGCCAGTCGTCACACAATCTTATATCTTGTCTATCCATTTAGATACAACAAACCAAGATCAAAAGTCACAATAAGATCGCGGCCATAAAGAAAAACCATAAAAACTACTATTTTAAATGTGTAAAAAAACATGCATCATATAAAATGGGGGAAAATAGTCTTTACAAAATGCAATACAAAGTTGTAATGTTTTCGTGAATTCAACAAAGTTGTGCTATTTGGGATAACAACGGAACATTTGACCCCTGTATATTTCGTTCGATTCAGAACATTCGAATTGCACATCAAGTGTCGTCAATATAAAACATCAAAACAATACCTGATATTTTAATAAGATTTAAGGATTATAAACGTTTTAGAAATGTGAATCATCAATTAAACTTTTTTTTGCAAATGAAATAATCATTACAGAACAATTTTAATTTTTAACTTTTGATTTTTTGTGGGGATAAGAATTTAGTATTCCATACTGGTCAAATGGTAGAAAATACACTCTGGATACATCACTGAGTATTCCATAAACTGTGGGTGACCGTCACAGATTATCTACTTATCTCCTCTTCTAATAAATTTAATTAAAAAGGTGAACATAATAAATGAATCTTTGTTTATCATTAGATGATTCAGTGTATTTCTCATACTATGGTCATGAGAATACATGATAGTATGATTTTTCAAATTATATTACTTGTTATCACAATGTTAAATGTAAAAAATAGAACCTCTTCAAAGGCTTTGACAAAATATGCAAGAGAGACTAGACTTCTAGAAGCAATAATACTAACATAGAGTTTGGCAGATTTCTAGCAACAGGAGATGCACAACAACTGTTATGAATACAAAGTAAAAAGGATAGACCGAATCACAAGCACAAGTCTTCACATGTGCGTTCTTATCATGAAATTTCCAACAGCAAATAATAAGCGTTGAGAGCTTATAGGTTATAGGTGCATTCTGAGAATAGGTTATACAACCTCTAGGGTCAGCTCTAAATAATTCACTAATGTCAGTATATATAGTAAATATTAAAAAAGAAATAAAAAAGTATATAAATGAAATAAAACTCATAAGTCTGGTTCACTGATTGATAGATTTATAGAATTTTAAAATAGTACGTCAGCAATTATGTAGACAAATGCAGAGTGCTGACGTAAATTACAATTAGGTTGTATAATAATCAAAAAAGGATGAGCTAAAACAGCAGAGCTTCTTGAACACTATTTATTTCTTTTTGTGCAGTCCAATTATGATAACATCGAAGATTTAAAGAGTCAGAGGAACATTTAATAAGCAAACTCTAAACACTGGAGGCTTTGCAGCCAATATACCTTTGACAGAAGTTAAATTAATGTTTTCTAACAAGCCTATTTAATCAGTTTGTGTTTGCTTGTGGATGTACTCAAATAAATGAAATGTTGCTAATGAAATACAGTGAAATTTAAGTAGCTATAGTACGGAGATACTAAGCTGCATTTAATTGTGTTTTTCTTAACTTAAGTTTATTTATTATTTTTTTCTTAAAGATGTAAAATAGGTTTATTGAAATTACAGCAGATGCCTAATTTACGCAAGCTTTCCAATCACACATGGATCCCTCACTTAGAGAAATTTATTTGTGAGATGCAGCGCTCGCAGGGTCACTTTTCCTAACCAAATCTTATTCGTCACTGATACCAGTCTTGGTCATAGGGATTTAGCAGCTGAGTGATACCAAGTCGCCTCAATAACTTGTAGTGCGTTATGGATACTAAACATCACAATTAAATTTAAAAGTATGATTCGATTTTGTACGCACAAAATTGCTTTTATGGTGCCCACACCTGTGATTTTTTTTTTCAAATTTAATATGTCTAGAAATAATAAACCCTTGCACGTGTGATATTGGTTTTACATGTGCAATTAGGCCTAAAAACACCACTTCCAATTCTATTTCAGGCATGTGTGGAGGTGTTCAAATGTGATCATACATGCTGGAATGACAAGACTACATCATCACCATTCTCCCCACCCCCCTCATTCTCTTTATCCTCCTCATTATCATCATGGGTTGGGTGAGGTATGTAATGACCTTCTCTTAATCTGATACTGTGTTAGTTCGAAACCTTTATTCCTCTGAATCAAGTCTGTCCTCATTACCTGCCAAGTTTTTCTAAGTCTACATCTGGGCTTTGTACTTGAAGTTTTACTTAATGTTGCATTGTTTTGTGTTACGTAAGACCACTAGCAACCTTAGATAATGTGTTATATCCTATTTTGTATTCGATAGTGGCATCATACAATTACAATCTCTTGTAAAAGCTTTAAGTAAGGACATGAGTGGGGCCACTCCAGTGATAAGAAACACATCAATACTAACATTATTAATCTGTAACTAATCTAACGCCATAGAAACTAGGATTTGATTATTAGAAAAAAAAATATGGCATTGCTCAAACTTTGTCTGATCAGGGTTTTTTGGATGACTTTTAAATGAAATACGACATTGTCGAAGCTTTAATTGCTTTTTAAAGACTGTAGCCTTCCCTGCATTTTCTTTAATAACTCTTTTTGGCTATGTTGCATGGTTATGATACTTACTCAGTTTTTATATTTATCTATTAGGCACCTGTATGCCAAATATTTAGGTTCCATACCTCACAGAGCTTTAAATATTGGCTATTACTCAAAAACTACCCCTAAAAATCTCTATGAAATCCTTGTAATGGGGGGAAAAAAAAAAACTTTCGTTAGGATTATCCTTGAAACGTACAAGACAACTTTATTTCGTCAAGGGGAATCTTTCTGAGAGTTTCGGTCACATGATTTATCCGATTACCCAATTTTTTCGGAACTTACCTGAAAATTGGAAAAAATCGAGCAATTTATGGCCTTTATTCATGCCAACTATGTAAAAAGCAGAAAATATGTTAAATAACTTTTATTTGGCTGTCAGAAACTTTAAACAGAATGTGAAAATTCGCTCTAGAACGTAAGTAAAGCTTTTGATGACATCACAGAAATAGTGATGACATAAGCAAAAATGCTATTTTGTTTCTTCTGTGACGTACTATAAGTGTGCTATTTTGATTTAATTTGGACAAGCCTGTCAAAAGTTATGAAGGGGCAGAATCCCCCCTCCCCCCTTCATAACATGTTCAAAATACCCTGGACCGAATAGGGTTAATTGTTATCTCTAAATAACACTTAAGAAGAAAATCAGATACAATGAAAGATCTGGAAACTAGGTTAGCCTGACCTTTGAAGTCTAGAAAAAAACACTACAGTAAACCCAAAAAACTCTCTCTGCTTGGAAAAAGTTCAGAGAGTTACTTCCTTTGTTGACTAGCAGAGTCTTGTCAATTGAGGTAAAAGGTAGGTTGTATGAGGCCTGTGTAAGAAGTGTTATGTTGTACGGTAGTGAGACATGGGCAGTGAAGCAGGAAGATCTTGACCGTTTAGAAAGGAATGATATGAGAATGGTTAGGTGGATGTGCAACGCCAGTCTGAGAGACAGAAAGAGTTCAGATGAGCTAAGAAGCAGGCTAAGTCTCCGTAGAATTAAAGATGTTATCCAGATAAGAAGATTGAATTGGCTGGGGCACTTGGAAAGAATGGAGGAGGATAATTGGGTAAGAAAGTGTAGAGACTTGGCAGGAGGTTATAAGGACAGACTTGATACAGAGGAAGTTGAGTTTAGATCTAACACAGTCTAGATCAGATTGGAAGAGGGTCATTAATATACCCCGTCCAACCCATGCTAGCATGGAAAACGGACGTTAAGCCGAGAATGATGATGATGATACGCTTAAAAAAGGGAAAAAGAAGAGAGGAAGTGTTGGTAAGTGAAAATAATTTTGTATCTCTTTGCGTGTGAGAATATTATATTGTTAAAAAAGTAGAACAGCAGGAGAAACATTTTGCAATAATTTTGCAAAGGAAAACAGAAAAAATTGACAATTGCACATTTTTAATATAGTTAGGTTTTCTCCACTACATCGATCAGTCTCCAGTAGCGTTAACCTTCTTGAACATTCCTCTCAACCCTCTTCCTTCCTGTGCTACCCTCTACTGTACCTTACAAAGAACCTAATCTCCTAGAACTCCTAGTCCTTTTATATCTTACACCTGTGATTATTTTCATGGCACTCCACCTTCCTTTATTTTTTATACATGTCATGGAGCTTCCACCTCGCCCCTTTTTGTTTTCCCAGTCTTTCCTTTTTATCATTTACAAAATGCCATTTGTTTGACCCTTTACGCTCTGATACACTGTGTAACATGATTTCTTGACAATAAGCTACGCCCCTTTGACTTTTGTGATAAGACTATATTCTTCCCAAACTTACTAGAATTCACAGACAGATATCAGTATATAGTTTCGTCACCCTAATTAATTCATGAAATATTTGTTTTCCTCAATTAAGTAGTCATTATGGTACATTTTTAATTATAAACTTCTCTAAATTTTAAAATAAGTCCTGAGTACTTCCTAAATAAAAAATTTATCTAATCACTATTGTAAACTGGATTAGCTTTTATGGCTTTTATATTGTGTTGTTTAATATAAGCTTTTTTTCAACGTATAGCATTGATTGTTGTCTCATTTAGACCGCATTATGACTGAATTTTTATACTTCATATGTTAATAAGGTTTGAAATGCTTTGAAAGATTATTTGTGTTGTCAGTTTTGTTTTGTAGATAAAAGCATGACATAATGTCTCAGTAAATGATCGTGTAGTAAAATTTTATTAAATTGGTTGATCGGTATAGAATTACGGAAATCTAATCGTTAGATATGTTAGTAATGTTAGCTTTATATTCTTATTGTCGGTGGATCACACTATTTTATAAGTGATTGGATTTATATCTGTCTTTATTGTTTAGTATTTTATGACTGTTGAAATAATAATTTCTTTTAAATTGTCTCGTTTTCTATACGGAGGGTTTGTAATATGTCTGAGAAATTTGAAAATTAGGGTTATATTTAAAATCTCAGGAAAATATCATCAGAGTTAAAACTGGCTCAGTAAACTCAAAACTTTTTACAAATCAATTCTTATGTAGGAATTGTTTTCTACAGAAGGGTCAATACCGAAATGAAGAACATTATTCAGGAATTTATTTCAGAAAAGTTAGCTATGAACCATAGTATAAAAAAGCATGCACAAATGAATGTATCATGCACATTATCAGTAAAAAATACGTATTTTTCTGTTCAAATGAATCATGTAACCACAGATATCAGACATGTCATTATTTTTTTGTCCTAAAATTTAAAGCAGGACATGTCTGCTTCCTTTAAGGAAGGATATATTTCTTTCTTTTTTTATAAGATATTATTTCTATTAATTTTATGCAAACATACTTGTATATTTATTACGAGTTGCAGCTGTATGTTGTTGATTTTGTTTATTGAATTACAGACAGAAGATTTATCGGACAATAAACATTATTTGAGTTTGTGTAATTAGTTTGTTTTAAATATATATGTGTATATTCTGCAGCTTTGTTTACCTTATAATGTTCACGAGACCTTTTTAACAGTTATTTCTGCATATGCAACTGTATTTTTTTTGTACTTTTTTCTCATATTTTTCTGTAAGTACTATTTTTTAGATTATCCCCTTTTTCTTTATTTTGTTCAGTATTAGACAACAAATCTATCTTTTGTAATATCTCATTCTATGGCATCCCATTTTTGTAATCGAGTAGTTCTTGGCTTACCTGGATATCATTGATCTTTGTTGTGCTAAAACCTCCTTTAGAAGCCTCTTTGTAATATAACATAACAATATAATATAACAAGACAGTGAAGAAGTCATCCTAAAAATATTTTCATAAATGAATTGAATGTATTTTTATTTTATACTTTCTTGTTCCTATTAAACTATTTCGTTGTGTTTTTTAAGTTGTCTGCAAGAAGTTGGATGGCAATTGAAAGTAGGATGTATCAGATGGAATACCTATTGCTGTATTGCTATATTTCTAAAAAAAAATGTGTTTAAAATATCAGGACTTTTAAAGAGGAGTGTGCACAAATCCTTCAGTTATATGTTATCTTCATGTAACTTGATTGTTAACTTTTCTAATATTTTCAGCAAATATGTAACTTAGTATGTTATGTAAACCTTGTTTCATGTTTGGGCAGCAAATTTAATTTTCTCCCCCCCTGATTTTTACCTTAAAACTTCATAAAACAGGGGTGGTAGTTAAAGCAATTCTGTGTTTCTTATTTGTTTATTTACTATGCATGTTTAGATATATAAAAAACAATAGTGATAAAAATATAAACATTGGAAGCTGGATTTCTCATCAAAACACGGGTATGACTTTTTTATCAGCAAAATTTCTATTTTTAAGAAAAACGTCATAAATTTCACATAGTAGTTTGTTTGGTTGTCATTTTGTGCTGTGTGGGGTAGTGTGAAAACTTTGGGCCTCTTTATCAACTTTATTGAATAATGTAAAGAAGATAATAAGAGAACCATATATAATAATTACATGAAAGATGAGGAAAAAAATAATTTTGTTTGTATTTTTGGTTTAAAATTAAAGTTACAAGTGAAATGTCTTCGCTGATCTAAAAAACTCCTTTGACGTCTTTCTATTGTTTTCGAACCAATTGTGTACATGGCACAACAGTAGGTAACTTTTACATTACATCGCCTTAAAACATTGTAAAAATATAAGTCATAAACACAGACTTTGTGTTTTATTATGTAGACTATTAATATTAATTATATGGGATATTAACTTCAAAAGAAGAATTATAAAAAAATTATATCCTAACTTGAAATAAAAACTAATTTATATATAAACGAAAACAGGTTTTTTTATTACTATGTATATATAACAATAACAATAATAATTATACTCATATTCCATTGTTTTTCTGTGTACTTTTAGATGGCATCATCATCGACCCAAGCCATCCCGCTAGTGTTGGGTTCTTTACTGGCAGTGATGCTGGCCATACTTGGGGTTGTGTTATTTCTCTTTTATAAGAAGAGAAAGGAGAGCCTTAACTATAAAGCTCCACTAGAAATGATGACACGTAGTTTAAGAAAATTAAGTAAAGCACCAAAGAATTCTAGTGGGAGTAGCAGTGACAGCTTGCACCGCCAACAAGCCAATATGGTAATATTTATTTTAGGTCATTTTAGACTTGATCTGCACATGTTGTTCTATAGCATGCACTATTAAAACATGTTTGATCAGCTGAGATTTTACGCACTAATTAACCACCCACCCAAATAAGCACCAACCTATACCATTTTGCTTAAAGAATTAAGCCCCTACCCTTGATCTAGTTTCTAGTACAATATTTCAATATGAAAGAAGTCAGTAGTTTTAAAAAAATTTTTTCATAAGACATACCCTTATATATATGCATGTTTACCAGTTCAACAGTGTGTTATCATTTGCGTTACTTTTAATGAAAGAAAACATGCTGTTTAGACTCCTATTTTAAACGACACAAGATTCTGGGTTCCTGAAGTTTATAACTCCATCGTGCAACCGTCACCTACTCCTCTCAGAAAAACAAGTCGGCTGCAATCTACTTTAGATCGGGAGATATACTCTAAAGCACATGATACATCATATTTACAAGCGGCTGATCATGAGGTATGGTGCAAATTGCAAACTTATCCAGTTTAAGATGCCAGGAACTTTAGTCAATGTTGTATTTGGTGTTTATAACTTTTGCAGGCAGTAATGTACTCAACAGTGAAATTAAATAAATATTGATTGTCCAGGGATTCTTTCTAATTCGTTTTATCAAAACGTATAATCTTTCATTAAAAAGATGAGATTATCAGAGCAAATTCCATGCCTTATATCTTCTCTATCTGAAGGATTATGATAAGAGTAAATCGTTCTTTTGCTTGTACGTTGTTGTTGTTGTTGATAGTAAACAATGAAATACATGAAGCACGTCCAGGTCTCGATGACGTCCAGGTTTCGATGATCCCCAGGTCTCGATGACCTCCAGGTCTCGATGACCTTTAGGTCTCGACGAACTCAGAGAAACTTATGCATCATTAACTTTATGACCAACATATGCTAGTCTTTTTTAAATTTTACTATAATTTTTATTGACTGCCTTTACTTATATTTGGAGCTTTTAGAAAATACGTTTGTTCTGAGTGGGGGAGGGTCATGTAATAAAAACCCAAATAATATTTTACTTAGGTTCAGCATTCGAAGATTTGGACACTTTTTTCAACTATTTCTTGTTGCAGGTATTTGATGGTGATATGAAGAAACACTCGTCTGGTTCCCTCCGTAGAAATAACACACTTAACTCTTCTAAACGCGAGCTTTCTCGTCGACTTGCTAGTGACGGGGGTAATCGAGGCATGCTTCATTTTTCCATACAGTACAAGCAAGACAAGTAAGTTATAAACTTATATAACCATTATCTCACAAGTGGCTGACTCCTGACTTTGCTAAGTCTGCAGCACCTTTGTTACTTGCACATTTATTTATAAGAAACATGATTTTAAAAACATAAGGCTGAGTTAAGGGCTTTAAGGGCTGAAAAATATTTCTACCGTATACCATAAACATTGATTTTAAACGCGACTTAAACGTTCAATATCTACGTTTTATTTCAGAGCTATTCTAATCGTCATCGTGATCAAAGCTGAAGGTCTACCTATGAGAAGAAATGGTGAACGTTGTGATCCTTTTGTCGACCTGCAAGTAGCTCCGTTCTACAAACGCAGGATGCATTCCGAGGTGCATCAAAAAACGCAAAACCCGACATTTAATCAGCTTTTCGAATTCGAAGTTCCTCCGTATGAGATCCGTGGTCAAACTGTCCATTTCACCGTGTTAGACTTTAGTCAGCAGTTATCTCATGAACCTATCGGTACCGTGTTTTTCAGGTTAGATAGTGTAGACCATGATGCTTTCATAGCAGGAAAGGAATTTGCTTTGTGGAAAAAGATTGACAAGGTTTGTAAGGATTATGTGGTTTTTGATGATATATGTACTTTTAATTGCTCATTTCACAAAATAATAGGAAACCTGAAAAATTACATTGATAAATCGACAGGCTCTTGCTTAAAAGCGTTTTGAGAATACGGGGGTCAGGCTAAGAAATTTCAGAAAATATTTCTTATAAAAAAAAACATGGTACTGTTGCATGAAGAAATGATAAAATTGATGACATTGCCTTCATATACTGGTTGGACCGAAAGCTAAAGAAATGAATCTCGAACAAAAAATTCTTTAGATATATGAAGTTTCAGCGTTCATAAAATACAACTATTAACGACCAAAAGAAACCAGTTGTTACTTCGTTATACATTGAATAAAAAAGTCACTTAAAAACGTTCTGACGAAGAAACACATTTTACTATTTGTGGTGGCGGTTGGGATGTTAACCAGAATAGTTTATTTCTAATGCTCAATATTTTGAACTTTTATGTTCTTCTTTATAGGATGCCTTACAGCCATCCGATAGATTAGATGGCAAATATCGGGAGTATCCGATGGAGATGGATTTAGACAAAACAGCTATGTTGTTGTTATTGAGCGTGAATTATTTAAAAATTGCTGAAAGACTTACAGTGACAGTAAATAAAGCAAGAAACCTGCTTCTTGTTGATAGAAAGGGAAAGCTTGGTGAGTTTTTTTTGTAAATGGACGAATAATCAATTTGTTATATAAGAGTTGTGAGAATGTTTGGTTAGAGGAAATCTCTAAAATGAAAGAATTCCGCAATATTGTCCTAATAAAGATCAAAGTTAAAAAGGCTGTGCTTATTCTCTGACTAGATTTTAGCCTTAGTAATGTTCTCTGTCGTTTTTAACAGAATATCTGCTTATATAAACCCTCTTACATTGATACCTACTTTTTGTTTTGTGCAGTGTGTCTTCTTATACAACGAACACTCCAAAGAATACATAGGGATACCGGAAATTGATTTTATTTTAAACAACTTTCATTGAAAGATTTGTGTCTTGATTTTCTTAATGTTTATTTTCTCCCTTTTCTTGATATTCCCTTGAGCCATACACGTTCTAACAACGTTAATTTTCGACAGAGCCTAAACAAAAAAAAATATTTTATATGAAAACGATGTACAAAGTTACAAATATTTGCGTTTTTTAACCAATCCTTTTTTCCTACATTTTTTCACAAAATTGTTTCGTGAATACGTTTTATAAAGCATGGTGACTAGTACCGCTGTACTAGCCATCAATCCTTATACACCACCTTATCATGCACGTTATGTTTATATAGTATATAGTATAGTATATTTTTAGAACCAAAATCGTGTCGGAATTGTCGAGTATCCACGTAACCGCGTATTCGCCCCTAATATAAGTCTTTTTTTTACCGTAAACAACATTTATTTAACCAAGGAGGCATCGATATATCAGATGAAAGCACAAAACACTATTCCTCGCACGTTATAATTTTTTTAACAGCATAGTCAAAGATCTGTGTTTTTATTTTTTGTTCATCATACTTTGTTTCATCCGCATTTACATTGTGACGTATGCCGCCATTAAAATGTTGTTAAACGTCAATCTATACCGTAATGTTATTGTTGACACAAGCAGATATTTCTTATGCACGAAATATGTTGACATAAAGTTTTCCCGATATTACTATTTCATGCAATTGCATCTGTTGCATGTTTTGTCTGTCGTGCGGCAATAACAATGTAAACATTTTATTTTTCACTGTATAATTATATTTTTAATTTGTGATTTTAATTCAGATATCTTTTTTTTTGTCTAGACCATCCATATGTATCTGTTTCCATGAAACATTTCGGGCGACCTTTAAAAAAGTTACGAACAGGTGTTGTGAAACACGAAACGAATCCGGTCTTTAATAAAACGTTAGTTTTCGACGTACCCAGGCACCTAGTTGAACATGTTTCACTTACTGTTAAGCTAAGACATCACAATGACATGGGCAGAGATCGGACGTTTGCTATTTTGACTATCGGTAAAAACGCAGTCGGATCAGGCTCGGAACAGTGGAAAGATATGTTAAGTTCATCAGAGACCGTGCAAAGGTGGCACCGGCTTATACCGATAGAACCTGTTGAAGACTGATGTCAAAAGGCGATACATTCGTGTTGTTTAAAATTGTACATATTATAATAAAATCGGCACTCGTGACGCGTATGTCAGGAAGGTATATAGGTTCTCCATCCTACAGACCATTTTTTGTTTGAAAAAATCAAAAATAAGATTCTTGCGGCAGTGCTTATAATAAACTCGATGCTGCAAAAGTATAATTTGTGCGCATGCGTGACAGCAATTGGGTTGCTCAACAGCAGGAAATATCTATATTAAAAGTTTCAACTTTCTGTCTGTGAGACAAAGATTTACTGCAAGTTGCGGCGGGAAAAACCCGTAGATTTTCCCAACAGTTGAATTGCGTGGATTTCCACGTGCATACGGCTAGTTTTTTTACTATTTGTTCTCGGTAGATGAGAATTCATTGTCTTGCTTAATTACTCACCAAATTTGCAAAAAATATTTGATTATATATTTTAATAAATTTGCGTATTTATTTGTTTTTTAACTGTGTATTTTTTGTACACATTTTCACGTGTTTTTTATATCGTGTTGTATATACGTCAATTTTTTGTAGAAATAATTTATGTCGAAAAGCAAATGCAGTAATCTTGGAGACTGTGAGTCCCATGAAGCAATTCGTTTGTTTATTGTTGCCATGGTAATGCTCCAAATTTTGTTGGCCTTCCCATCTTTTTTGCAGTGCGTAATTTAGGTGAAAAAATCTCCTATCCTATTTTTCTCATGGTATTGAAAACGCCCGGAAATATTTAATTTTATAATCGTGACCATGGCTTGTTACTTTCCACTCAAATGATCGCTCTTCCAACAACCCCTTTGTTATCAAAACATACTAGACTCTCATGACCCAATGAGTATTTGTTTTAAAACCCTATAATAAGACTGTAATAAGACTAATCGGCAAAGGTGGAAAACCCAATAAAAATTCTGTTTCTGTACAAATTCAAAACAACGCGGCGCCTCTGTTACTCATTCGTTAAGCCCAGTTGACTAGTTAACAAATTCGGGTAGTTTCCTTGTTTGGGAGAATGGGTAGTTTTCCATTCAAACAAACGTTACCCCCTTTACCAGGGAATTAATTTTTGCAAGAATTTCTTAGGAAATAAAATTAAATTTTTGCAAAAACAGAATTTCTCAATTTTAAAGATACTCCAAACTATGGTTCCACACAACCTCGTACACAGGGCTCTTTTTCTTGTTCTGACAATCTTGGAATAGAAATTTCTCACCGTGTCTAAAAGTGTCAGCGAGACAAAAACAGCCATGGGGTCGAGGTTGGGTTCTGCAATATAGGCAGGGAGGGGTTATTTTTTAAACCGAAATTGCGATAACTAGACCCTTCTCTTGGTTTCTTATAAAACAAAAAAGCGGAGAAGAGGTTGTAGAGAGGTTGTACACTAACCTCTCTCTAATTATAGATTAGTAATTTTGATGAAAGAGTTGTAATTACTTCATCCAATTATTTTTGCAACCAACCTTATTATCAGTTTTTTATTCAATTCAGCGATCACAAATTTCTTCTCTAGTTGACAGGGGCGGTCCAGTGTGTAAGTCAGCGCCATCAACCAAACCTCCCCAGGGATGGTTAATTAGGTTTTTTATAATTGCACGGAACCTAAATTAACAAGCCCTGGTACCGATGTTACCGTCAGCCAAACTGACAACTTTTGCTAAGGAAAGTAAAAAAGATTAGGTTACCATTGTCGACTACGGTAAACAAGTGAAAAAATGATGTTTGATAGCGTTGCGGACTCCTTTCTATATTGTGGATCGTCTCTGAAATAGTACTGAAATAAAGTATTTTAGAGGAAAGTTTAATTTAGATGGGCGTTTGCTAGTTAGTACTTGGCTCGTGTACGAAAAGAGTTGAGTCTCCGCGCCAGACTCCTGGACTTTGCGCCGTAAATAAAACGGGGAAAGAGCGTTAGGTTTACAGAGAAAATCGGGGAAACCGCACCCGGAAAACAATTTGTAAACATTACATTACAACCTCCAATTTATAAAGTGTTCTATTTAGTGACGTACTGGCGATTTCACTATGGGAGTATCAAATGACAAAATAAATGTCACGTGGTTAATACATTTTGACAAAAGTAAAACTAACAAAGCACGTGTCCTATTCTTTCAATTGGCATTCACAAAAGTGAAACCGTAAATCAAAGATCACTAAACAAGCTTGTAAAATATGTCAATGATGGCTCTAGAGACAACAAATTAAAAGGCGGTTTTAAAGTCATGTCCAGATAGCAATGGAAGCTAGATGAATGGAGGTAATGATACTGGCATTTGTTTTTACGTTTTTTGCGTAGGATTTTCCTGTAGCTAGCTAAGTAGCTAGCTAGCTAAACAAGTTTTATTGATTGGATGGAAAGCTAAAGAAACAATTCCCCTCCCTAATGCATTATTAATTACATCTATTTGTAGTTTTATTTAGCTACTTGTTATAGCTAGTCTAGTATAAATAAAGCACGAGTTGTAGTTGGTATCTTATTTACTTAGGAAACAGGGTTTACAGACACCAAACTCTCCAGGAAAGTCAACACACAGTCACCAGTCTGTGGGTTCTATTTTTTTACTGGTTTGCATTTGAAATGTATTAAAACCTTTCTGCAAATGGGGGTGTATCTAATACTAGCTAAGCTTTTCATGGAAAATACGATAGATTGTTTTACACAGATGGAAAAAAGTCGATTTATTAGCATGACAATATATAGCTATAATAGCACTTGCTGTACTTTCGTGCAATCACTTGGCAGTAATTTGTCAATTTGTAGCTATGTAAAGTCACAATAATTCAATGAGCCATGTGTGATCCCAACCGCTACGCCGAAAATAAACATAATATATATATATATATATTATTTTTTTCTGAGATGGTAGTGCACAAATCATCATCATCATCATTCTCGGCTTAAGAAATACAAATAAGAAATACAAATATCATTATTAAAAACCGTCAAGGGAAAAATCAATTGACAAACAATATCTGCTTCTACTACATTGTTAAAAACACTTTAGAATCACCTGTGGGAAATTAAATTCTTGTTAAAAATACTAAAATATATTAATTAATATTAATTTCTCTCTGATATATAATTAAAATTATTGTAAATATTATTTTAAGAAACTTTACCATTTTCCTTCCAAAATTAGAGGTATTTCTACGAAAGATGTTTATCCCAAAACATAAAATTAATCTCAGACAATCACAGGAGACATTTATATATTATAATTTATAATTTATATAAATATATATGTCTAGCATTCCTTCGCTTTGTTTTTTCAGAATGCGTTTGTATGCCACAGAATTACTTACACAAGTTAGTAAATTCTCCTTATGGACACCCATGTTGGTGATCATGGTGCCACTTTGCCTTATTAAAAATTGCTAACAGTCCTGGGATTCTTATTTAACATTGAGAACTTTAAAACACAAATTACAAAACCTTTTGTTTTATTTATAACTTTAAGGGATAATAACTGAGTGGGCAACCTAAGAAAGCATGTGCAACAAAAAAATTAGCCAACCCTTCTGTTTGAAGCAATGATATCTTTAAAACATTCATTTACTACAATAAAAGTGAAGGCTAAAACAATTTTTTGAAAAATGTATGCTGATTTTTTCTAAATTTTTAAAATCTTATGTCTTCCTTTGTTCTTTTGCTTAAGTGGATTTTCCTGCTAGGTTTATCTTAATAAACTGTCTATAACATGCTTGATGATAAAAATATTTTTAGTCTTTAGTGGATATGAACTTTTTTTGTCATATAACACCCTCAAGATACTGTAATTTAGTTTGACTTATGAAGTGTAAAAAGCAGCTAAACAATCAAACAATTACAATCAACCCGTCATACACAGTCATTCATGGGAAATGAAAAAAATGACAGTCTTGAACAGGTGGCTGGCTTTGTATAAGAAACCTTTGTATAGCTGTCACAATTATTATTTGCTATCTTAAGCTTAGTCCCCACTGGGGCGATGATCTCTCATGGTTTTGCATTGCAATGAAATTTTAAAATTCATTGCTCATTTTTTATCGCTTTTCTTTTACTGTAACGCCTACCATCCCCACCTGCCGTCACTTTTTTCTAACAACACAAAATGAATGGAAGCAGTGTATTATACAATGATACGCATGATGAAGACAGGAATTTTGTTATCAGCAATGTACATGATGATTCTTCCTAAAATAATGGGAAGAAACGAAGAAAAAAATGTTTCAAATAAGAGATTTGGATGAGAGAAATTTATTGCGAAAAGAAAGGATCATGGTACAAAATGTTTGGGCGAGAATCACTTTCATTTCTTCAATAAAAATGTTCCTTTCAAGAATATCATTTGTGGATGCACGATCAGGAAAGATCATGGTTTATCGCTTAAAAAAATATCAAAACTTTTGATATCCATCGCTTTCTTCATCGCTTATTTCAATTCGTGATGAACATAAAAATCTCATCACTTTTAATCCCCACTGACACGCAAAAAGTTCATTGCCTTAAAAAATGAAAGCAATGTGAGATCATCGCCCTACAGTAGTACAGTAGACTAAGCTTTAATAAGTAGTAAATTTCCGTTACACTTAAAAATTTTTAAAACAAAATAAATAGAAAACCAGTTTTCATTATGAGAAAATCAACAGTTGTGTAACTGGCTCCAATGTCGATTCAAGGTGTGTAATCTTTTTAATGATTTTTAGACCATGAAAGATATGTATCATATTTCTCTGATGCCTGTATAACTTAACTAATTGGTTTATAAAAACAAACAAAAAACAATGTCACATCATGGCCCCGACTGGACACACCAATCTTTGTTTTGTTTATTCTATTTGTGTGATGTGATTATAAAACTTGCGTTTGCAATGGGGAAGACTATTATATATATATCCATTCTTTCCAAGTGTCCCAACCAAATCAATCTTCTTATCTGGATAACATCTTTAATGCTATGGATACCTAGCCTGCTTTTTAGCTCATCTGAACTCTTTCTGACTCTCAGACTGACATTACACAGTACTAGCTATTTTCATATCGTTCCTTTCTAAACGGTCAAGATTTTCCTGCTTCACTGCCAAGTCTCACTGTCGTACAACATAACACTTTTTACACAGGCCTCATACAGCCTCAGAGAAGTCAATACATTGCCGAGTGGGCTGCAAATATCATTCAGTGGGCGGAATGATATTATTGCCGGTGCAATGCATGATTGTATATAATTCTAAATTGCAAGCAGGTGGTAAATGACATTTTGACCTATCAACTTCTCATTTATGCCTGTAAAATTAACGTTACTGGGTAAATGCTTCCAGCCCAGTATATTAGCAATTATTTGTTGAATTATTTCTTGAAAGTTCTAACACAACCTGCGATACAAGGATGTCCAAGTTTTTATGAAGCCTTTGTAATTCGCGTTAGCACTCGGCATTTGCTGACGTAATTGCCGACATATTTTTAAAATATCTATAAGCTCGTGTCAGAAATTATTTGCAGTGGTAAAATTGCACACAAGAAGTCCGTACCAGGAGTGCCACATTTGTGAACCTCTTTTTAACTTTGCCATTTTGCAGGCGCTGTTAATAGCATAATGTTATTGATGTCATACTGCAACATAAAAAAGGGTAACAAATGGGACATAACTTTTTCAGAAACATCAAAGGAAAAGATTAGATTACGGGTTTTTACGAAATATCTCTTTTATGATTGGACCAGCAACAGGTTACAAGTTAAACCTATAATATTTTGTGCATAACAGTGTGAACATAAGCTGTAAAATTTAATATGTATCTTCAGCTCTGGTTATCAAAATTTCTAAGCCTTGTAAAAAAATTGCCTGTGATTAATATTACAACGAAACCTTTTTATGCACACTTGAAATCAAAATTAGCTTTAATTGCTGTAATTTAATTTTTGTTTGTATTTTTCAAAAGACTATAAATTATAACTGCAGTTTCTTTTCTTTGGTTCATAAATAGAGCTTGATCTAAATTCGCATCAACTATAGAAGAAGAAAAGTACAGAGTCAAAGAGATTACATTTCATTTCATTTTCCCTTAACTAGTTTTCCATCATTTTGGCATGCATTAGATGAGTTAGAATTGACAGTTGGTAAGGAATTATTATTTTTACTAAGAGAGAAAAACAGCAACAAAGTTAATTTTAATCATGTGATAACACCTTGTTTATAGTACAGTAAAGATTGTTGTAAACCTTGTTGTAATAGCATTGTTTCAAATTCTTTTCTCAAAAATTTGGTTAGCGAGAATATGAAATTACATGTGCTTATCTGCCTTGTTAATGCGCTGACATTCATGTCAGCAACTGCGGATGGCCAACATGAATTTAAACACAGTCTTGGAAATTCCCGGAAAAATATGTTTTGTCGTAGAAATTCCTGGAAAATCTTGGAATTTCGACAAAAAGTTGAAGATGTCCTGGAATTGTACCCTGAAAAATAATTTTGTTGAGTTAAAATAAATTAGTTGCGAACTACGCTAAAAGAATTTTCTCAAAAAGTAGTCAAATTTTTAGGGTAGAGGTTTCTTACAATTCCTCTTTTTTTACTTCTACACCCCATTAAGCATTATTTTTTATTAATTTGTCATGGATTACCCATAACCAGCGAATGGAACTCTATCGCATTAAGATTGCAAAGGTTGTTATAGACCAGTTTTGTTATCTTTTAAAGAAAGCTTCCAGGGCTTCAGTGTTGTATAGTTTGCTAATTGAGAATAAAAATGATTGTAATTTTTTATTTACTATTAACAGTTAAGTTGAAAATGGACTCTGAAATTTTTTTGTTCTGATTTGTAAAAATTTCATTTCTAAGTGATTGGTTTTCTGTTGGATCCAAGTGTTGTTTTTCAGCTTTAAAAATTATTTAAAAATAAATTCACTGTTCAAATTGTGTTGAGATTTATTAAATGTCCCAAAAATTAATGTAAAGATTTATCATGCATAGAAGAAATTTGTTTAGATTTAAAATTTCTCGATATTGCTAAATTTCTTGCTATTACCTAAAGTTCCTCGGTAAGCATGGTATATACAAAGATTTAGACCTGGGGGAAATGGACCATGGATAGTGTAAATCACCTTCATCGTTTGAAATTATAAAAACTGAATATTATCTTCCTACATGGTTTGTGCAGAAGTTTATTCTCAAGACCAAAATGACATGAAAATTAAGTTGGATATATGGAGGTCTAATTTACTACATAACCATTACATATATAAGTGAAATATATAAGTGAATTTTTCTTTAAATTTAACTTCAAACTGCAGATCCACAAAATTTATTCCCCACTAAACATTAAATCCCCTTTAAGCAAAGTCAAATGAGGAGAAAAAGATTTTATCGGGTTTTACAGAGAAAGTGCATTATGTGAATGTGAAACTAAAGTTTATTGTTTGTTTTAGGAGTAAAATCATAGGGTGAATTAAGTTCATCTGTATGTACACTTCACTTCCATTCACCCTTTCAGTACTAGTGACACGTAGGGCGTAACACGTAGGGCTCAACATCTCGTGACTTTTAAACACTCTAGATTGGTTTTTCTGAAAGTAGACTGAATTTCCTACAAGATCAAGTTGTTTTGTGTCCGCCATGCCCAAATGCGACGAAACTTGTGAATTTCTTTTTTTCCAAAATGCACAACTTTCCCAACGTAATTGGTTAAACACAACGGTTATAACACATTTTTTTCCTGGTGGTTACACAAGAGATATTTCCATACACATGTAATGCATGCATCTCAAAAGAATGTATTAATCAAGCTTTTGTTTTTTATATATATTATATATCTGGAAAGTTACAAGATTTTTTTTAATATAAATTAAGAAAAAATATTATTTTCTTGACAATTTTTTTCATAAAATGATAAAACTTTCTGATTTGCAAAATTATTTTTTCTTTTTAAATGAATTCGGTTTTTCAATATATTAAGCAGTATATTGATTAAAGTGCAATGGTTGGGATGTCTTCCTTGATTGATTGCTTATCTTTCCATAAGCTTTGATTGAATAATGTTTTGTTTTCCAATAAATCAGTAGAATAATTTTTCTCTTGAGTCCTAGAGTTTCTGAAAATTTAGCATGGTTAGTTATTTTGCCCTGAAATCGTCCTGAAATCTCAAACGAAGTCCTGGAATTTAGATTTTAATTTTTCGTGGTCACTATAAAAAAGCTTACGAGCAAACCATGTTATTTATTGTATCACACAGTAAAATTTAAACTGTGTTTAAAAAATTTAATGTAGTCCCAAAAAAATATGTTAATGTAAATGTGTTTTTGCTAAGGAATGTTTTTCTTGCAACAAAAATTTTGGTTCTCCTTTCATAAACAGTCTTCTTTTTATTGTTCACTACAATTTAATTTGTGGTGATAAGTTATGATAACCTTTTTTGGACCGAACGTTCACATAATAAGTCAAACAAGAGTATATTTCACTGGTAGTTATTACTGGTAGTACTCAAATTTAATTTTAGCTACAATTAAAAACACAAAAAATATGAACAGCATGTAAATGCTTAAGAAAAAGAACCGTATATGATGATTTTTGCTATTTTGGTGTACAACATTTTTGTCTACACACTGGATCACCTTTTTGCATCTCTGCTATAGTTAGAATGAGTAACTCATCACTTTATTCCTTATAAGGTTTAAATTTAAGACGTTGGGAATTTAATGATGTTCTTTGGGAAATAATAAAAACTGTAAATTGTTCAGATGGTTTTTTGTAATGTTCTTTCTAATTTTTATGACAGGTACTTAAGTTAACAGGCAGTGTCTTCATTTTTATATATTGTACCCACATGAACATGACTGTACATGCAACAGCAGGCCTAAGTGAAAGAAGAGTTACCCGTGGGAGCCAATTACCATTGTTTTTGTTGTTAATATTATTTCTACTGCAGATAATATTTACATTTGTTATTTTTACAAACTGGACATATTTCCGATATCCGAAAAATTAATACCTTTTAAAAGACTATATGTATAAATGTTTTTATTTCACTTTAAAACTATAAACTGATGCTAACAAAGTGATTTTGCAAGTCCCACTTTAACAATAAAACAACGTCTTTCAATTTTACTTTGTGTTTGAAATTTAACTTTGTTAGGACATTTTCTGCAGATTTTTTTAAATAATATACGTAAGAGATAAAAAGGATAGTGCAATAAAAAGCATCTTACTTGTATTGTTGCAACAGTGGGAAAAGATAAAATTATATGGTTTCTGTGACCCCCAGCATGAGACTTGATTGGTATTTATGTTGCAAAATATTGAGGAAAAGTAAAATTATTTTATTATTATAGTAAATATTGTCACTTAAACGTGACAAGATACATCTTAAAGTCTTTCGTGCAGGGTTTTAAGTTAGTAAAGACAAATTGATTATTTTACCATGTGGTGCAAATCACATGATGTTGATTGCACCCTCTTTTTATATTTAGGTGTTATGTTACATACTTTCTTGTCGTAATCATTTTCCCATTATGTTGATGCCACAATTTGAATTAAAACCCTTCTAAAACAAAACCACAAGCTACTTAATCTAAGTACTTTGCCAATCATTGTTAGAATTTTTAGTAATCAATTCTACTCAATGATGACAGTGTTTTTTCATGAGTTAAGAAGTTCAATTTTAAAAACAACATTCTTTAAAGTGAATTTAAAAGATAACTCAATTTTTTTGGTGTAATTTTGTTAAATTTAACTGCAAATGTTATTGATAGATTTATTATGTTCCAGATTTTGGGATTATCTAGGAGGATATTTTGCAAAGTTGAACCTTTTAATCCAGTTGTATCAATGATCTGTAGCACAAGTGCCCCTTTATCTGCTCCTCCTCAGATCAGATAGAACAAAAATGTGTTGATAGGAGTACATGATTATTTGTAGTGTTCTTACGTAAACATGAAATATTCACTGGAGGATATGAATGAAAGTATCAATAAAAATGGTGCACATGTTGCTAAATTAGACTTTGATTTAAAAGGTTCCCTTCATGATATCGAATATACTTGTAATCCAATA
This sequence comes from Hydractinia echinata, assembly GCA_030067915.1. Lineage (NCBI taxonomy): Eukaryota > Metazoa > Cnidaria > Hydrozoa > Anthoathecata > Hydractiniidae > Hydractinia > Hydractinia echinata. The sequence goes on from JASGCC010000088.1 coordinate 413,988, forward strand.
TTTTCTGATTTTCTTCCCAATCCGAAAGTGGTAAGTATTATTTTTAGATCACGGTTTCGATTGTATTGCAATAATAGAAGTTGTGTTATATATGAATGTGTCCAGCCTCCTTGTAACTTCTTCAGTGCTTGTAATGTAACGCACGTTTGCAAGTGAAACTTCTTTCTACTGAAACCGTCATGACACAAATCTGTTAATATTCATGCTACAAATTCTAAATATAGATCAAATAGATATTTGCTGCAATAAAACTTTTTTGTGACAGTAAAAAGTTATTGCTGTAATAGAAATAAAAAATATTATGATGAGAAATATCACAATGTTTTGCTGGATCTATGCGACTTGTCCTCATTTTACTCTGATAGAGTAAATATTAAGAGTCCAATAGCCATATCTTTGAATCTCCTTGAAATACCTGGAATTGAGTTGATATCTTGCAGGTCGAAAATTTTGGACCGTTCCTAAACGTAAAGGTTAAGAAGTTGCTTTTAACTTCTTGTTTGATTTATTGAAGAGAATGACGAAACTGAGTTCTCTGCATAATATTAAAAAAAAAATACCAAAAAATTGTTTCTTAAATTCTCCTAAATTTTTAAATTTTAAGAAGTATGTAAACATGATTTACATTTAAAAGGTTAACTAAGCCCTTTGGAAGGAAGTCTTAAACATTGCAAACTTGCAAATTTGTATCTTTAAATGATTTTTAAATGATTCATTAAAATAAGTTTAATATCCTTTTTAGCAAGAGCAGGATATATTATTATGGAGATGAATCCATAATCATGTTTTTTTGTGAGATCAACTTAATCAATCCTTCCCTATCCTACTCCCTATCTTAAATCAATGATAAACCAGTATAACCCAAACATAAAAGTTTTTTTAACTTGAATTTTAAATTTAAAACTCATTATTGTCCTTATCTGACTTGTTATTGTCTTATCTGACCAACATGTAGTCAAAATAATAGTGGTTATTTTTTAAGAAAACGTTTTTTTGATATTTCAGACAGTTCAGTATGTGTGTGTGAGTGTCAATTCTGTGTGAAAGTTTAAAACTAAGAAAGGAATCTCACAGAATTGTGAAAAAAATGCATTTTTAACAATGTCTTCAAATTCTTCTGGTGGAATTGTAGAGGTAAACAAAAACATGTCTTAAAATAGAATTTATAAAATTAAAGGAAAATAATATACTATCATTTATTTATCATAATCACTTTGCTGATAACCGGTTAATATCTTTAGAGGTTGTTGTTGATGTATTATATAGTTTTAGCATTTTAATTTCTTGTTGAAATCAAATCTGAAAGACTTATATAACAGCTTTCTGGTTCAGATTGATGTTAAAAAAAAGACGCACAGATGTAATTTAAATATTCCAAATTTTGAATTACTCTGAAAAGTTTTTTCTTTACTTTTTTTTGTTGCTCGTTAAAATTTTGAGGAAGTGAGGAAATTATCTTTAGAAGTCATACGTGCTATACAAACTTTAAAGTTTATCAATAAGCAGGATAGAAGATTAAATCTTCAGTGTAAATATTAGACAGAAACTGTCAATATGTTTGTTATTTTTAAAATATATAATTAGGTAATTGTGTGACAATTGTATTTTATGCTGACACTGACATTTTATGAAAGCACATGGGATTTGCAAAATTATCGTTTATTATTTTTTTTTTTAGCATGCTCGTCGTATTAATCAAGAAGCACCTTCACGGAAGATTTCAACGGCATCAAAACCATGGCAGGGACCTGAAACATACACGTTGGAAAGAGAGAAAGATGGTTATGGCTTTACACTGAGATACTTTATCGTGCATCCGCCTGTTGCTTCAAGTCCCAGCCCAAGTCCAAGTAGCAAAAATGAAAAGGTACATTTTTATGGTTCATACACTTCAAGACCATGTTCACATGTTGCAGATAGAATTTTTCCAGAGAGAAATTATTATGGAATAACGTGTACAGGCAAGCAGGAAAAAGGTGGTCATTAAGTGAAAACAGTAGGGTTTGTTTATATTTTAAGGTCCTAATCGGAACAAAATCATTCAGTATTTTTATTGCATTTGGATAGGCTCAGTTGCATGTGAACAATCTTTTTTTGCAACATGTAAGCATAGCCTGAATGTGTTTTACACTTTGCCTTGGATTTACAAATTCAGTATAAACTCATTATTTATAATTTGCCAGAGCTTAGGGAGAATGTTTTAGTAGTATTTAATAATATATGAATTATGCCACCATACAAAAACCGATATCTGAGGAAACAGCTACCTCATTACTTGGTACGCAGCATTGTTAATCCATTTAAATTTTCTGTTGCAAATTTTGCCACCATGAACGATACTTCCATCCAATTATTTCTATTTTTCCATTTTTTGGAAAAGCTGTGAGTGTTTTATAGGACAATGTTGGCTTGAAAGTTCTAGGTTTAACTAGTGTTGGTGCTTCTCCAAACTGTATCATGTACCATATGCACCTCCATATGACACGAGTTAAAGATGTCAATCCCAACGTTGATGTTAAATTTATTGAACATCATGACAGAAGAAAAACAATGCATCTATTTTATATCTGGCCCATAGCACATTATCAAGCTGCCTACGACTGTTCACCATCTGATCTAGTAACATGTGCTTTGTGGAATAATGATCACTATTTAACATGGAACCACATCTTGAGCTTTTTTATGATGATTTAAACTGTGGATTGCATTTAATTCAAAAATCACAAATTAACATATCTCATTGACACCCTTTTCAGTCTTAAACGTACAATTTGCTGCTCAAGTTTTGAGTAAATCTGTATTCAAGTATTACAAACATATGGACCATCTGATGTCATTGGCACTGCTTTGTATTGCAAAAAATTTTGACCGCATGATTGTTCAAAGCTCACTGGAAGTTATCACAAAAGGAAAACCTTTTCTTTAAAGGCCTAACAAGGTGAACGTTTCACTTGACTTATTAATACATTTCTTCGATAATTTTCAGACTGAAAAATTGCTGCTTAAAATTATCCTCAGTTTACTAACAATTGCTAAAGCAAATATGTTCATTTCTTATGCAAAGACTAAGAGAGAGACTTAAATTGACTATTAGTAAATAGTCAATTTAAGTAACTATCGAACTCATAAAGTACTCAGAATGTACCTTTTGTATTTACTGAAAAAAATTGTCAAGTTCCTCTTGGAAATTAGTTTAGCCAGCAAAGATCAATTGGACATTGTAAAGACAATCAATCCTTTAATCTTACGTTACAACAACATTACGATTTTGTACCTGCAAATTGTTTTGATCAATGGCTGGTAACTGCCGCAACGCTGACCCTATGTTTACTACAGTAGGCATTAAGACTGTACCATTCTGCCAAAGGAACAAAAAAAATTACCTGTAATGAGATCACAACCGTAATGAAATTTTGTTGTGCATACATTGAGTTTTTCATATTGGGGCGATGTGAACTGCACATGCACCATAACTTTGTACACATTCGTAATGACATTTTGAACATGCGCAATAGCTACGTGAATAATTTGAGGCTGAATTGAAGTTTCATTTTAGTCTTTTGGACTGAATTGAAATCAACACCAAAATAAGTTTCATTTCGCCAGAAATCATGTAAACATTTATAAAGACTACATACACAAGAGACCAAAAGGAAATTTTTATTTCACCACCAAAGTGAAACTTCTTGTAAAGACTGCCTAAGTTATGCAGCCATAAATTTGATAAAACATATTTTGTGTTTCCTGAAGAATTACTTGCTATTGGCTCAACATTCTTTTTGCCATTGTGGATTAAGTCTTCTTTTAAAACTATTTTAAGTTTTTTTAACTTTTAAAGATTTTGTCCACAAAAAGTTTCTTTCAAGTTTTTACCTATGTTTTTACATAACCAAAAAAGGCCAAAAATGGAAACAATAATTCTGCAAATATTTTCCCGGAGAAACTATTCACAAACCAAATCCAACAAACCAAATCCAACAAAACATTTTTTTATTGATTCAAAAAGATAAATTCAGCAAAAAAATTCTTCAACATTAATTTCTTACCATAAAAGATCCTGACTTCATTTTTATAGTTTGTCAAATCCCTAGTATTCTTTCTTAAAAAAATTTGGTATACCCAAACTTCTTGCGAAAGTAATGCTGTTTTCATATGTGTGCATGGTGTTCGATGATCTTTGTCTGGTGATACAGATGTATTTTATCCCAGTTCGAAGTGACTTAATCTTTTTTTTAAGATAAATTTCTGCTGTTCAGTTTCATCTTCAACCAAAGAAAAAGTTTGTACACTGATGTAAAGTTTCATCAAATGAGCCAGCAAATGCAAAGCTTTTTCGTTTTCTACGTTTTTCGCAACAGGATTTCACAGTTCAAAATATATTTCCAATTTCCAATAGTTTTGCTACTATTTCTATTGCTATATCTTTTTTTCCAACTTCTATAAAAATTGTGTGAACTTCAGGTGTCATATTCCATAGATTACCCATTTATCAAGACATCACTTTTAGAACCTTAATCCACAGATTGCTTACTGGCTAAAAGTATGTTCAAACTTTGAAACCCATCACATTTCATGTAGCTTTTGAACGTCGCAGACATCTGTACATGGTGGAAAAAAATAACCACCGTAAATGATCGATTAGGCCCCCACTCCCGAATAACCCTCCCTTCTGAGTAAGCCCTCTCCCATAAAACTCATTTTGACAAAGCCCCTATTCGAATTCACAGTAGTTTCTATATAGTTGATAGGGACTGAGAAAATACTACTATAAACAATTGATTAAATGGGATTATTTTATAAATGGGATTATAGGTTGAGGTATTAATAACACTCGTGGTTATAACATCCAATTCAAAGTTAGGGTATTTTTCTTTTTTATCGTGCAACTTGTCGAACAATATATTTCCGAATATCTTGCTCCTTGTAAAAGCAACATAATTTGCTGGAATAATAAAGAGATCCATTGTTTTAAAGAGCATCAGCCCTGTCAGGCTGGTCTTACAATGCTCAATGAGCAAATACAACTGGTAAACGAGACAGAAGACGACCCATTTATCCCAGATGCCGTCCCTTAGAGACAATCGTAGACAAGGACGAAGAAGGCAATAGTGATATTAAGATCGCTTAGTGTTTGTTTTTATTACTTTTGGAAAGACATGTTGTGTTTATTGAAATCATTGTATTTATTTTTTGCACACTGAATTTTTGCATAATTTTATAAGCCACTCTCCTCTCCCATTTACCCCCCTCCCAAATAAGCCCCCTCCCCTAAAACTCATTTTTGAAAAATAAGCCCCTGGGGGCTTATTCGATCATTTACGCTACTTATTTCATGTTATTGTATGTTGTAAGATGGTTTTCTGATAAATTTTCTGATAGATGATAAATTTTTAAGGTTGATGTTATCTGATGACACACACATCCAACAAATTTCAAAGCATTACCTTTGAACCAGCTCTAAGACATTCTTATGGTTTTATATGGTCACTAATGATACGGCATGTTTTTTTTAAATGCATCTGTCACCCATTCCAACATTGATGCATATTTTCGTCAAAACCTGGGTAGGCGAAGAAGAGTGAATTTTAATCTTCTATTTTGTTAATTTTTGCACTTGGCAACGGCACCTTCTGACAATTCGTTCACGTCACATTAAATTGTGATTAATAATTTTATGTGCTGCTTACAATACACATTTCCCGAATTAGTTTTCTTTGATGCACTGCTGCTTTTTCTCAACTTTTTTAAACAAAATGAATGTGGTTTTTGAATTCCTTACCTAAAACTTGATGAAATGTTAAATCTTAAGATTCATACCGCAAACAAACAACCTGTTAAAACAGGTTTTTTAATTTAGGGCTAATTGACCTCTGCTTGAAACCGAGGCTTGTTTGTAAAAGTCAAAAAATTAAGAAGACTTTGACCATAACATTAATACCACCAAAACAACATTTTCACATGTTGAATTAAATTAAAAATTTATACACACACCAATTCAAATAAACATTTGGACTAAAGCCTGTTTAAAATTAGCAACTTTTGAATTTAGGTCTGTTTAAAATTAAAGAGGCGGAATGTTTGTTTTTTTAAGGGATTTAACCGCAACAGTTATTGGACTGATCAAGGACTCACCGGGGATGATGATGCGTTTAGTTCTCAAACTCAGCCTCCTCCACTGGACACCTTTTTTATCAAAACTGTTACTCCAGGAAGTACAGCTGATCGAGCAGGCTTAAGGAGTGGTAAGAAATTTGCTTATTTTTAATTTTTTAGTACCGCTAGATGATTGGTCTTCAAATTTCTGTTAATATTTCGTAAATTGTTATTTTTAATTATTTCTTTCCCTCTCAATTATGGTCAGTCCCAGTAGTTTTGTGTATTTAAAATGTGTGTCCTTTCTCTAATGTCAACGATTGCATGCTAGTTTTCTTTGGTTTCCTAATTGTGCACTTTCACTACTGAAACATATAATTTCTTCAAGATGTGAATATTTTAAATTTTAATTTAATAAAAGACATTATTTCATATATTACTTAATCCACAATAGGAGATCGCATTGTTTCAATCAATGGAGAATTAATTGGAGGGAAAACATTTAAAGATATTATTGAAATAATACAGTATTGGTGAGTGCAGTTTAATTTTGCGCCTGTGAACATTAAACCCCTTACGTAGACAAAAACTACTAACAAGCTTTCTTGAATTTAGATGAAAAGTAATTAGCACAACAATTTACGACGTTTTGGCTGTTCACACACTCGTTCACACATTTTTCTTAAATTTACTTTTTTTATACTCAGCTTAGCTTCTAGCCTGACTCCCAAAGACGTAATCATCTGTGGCTCCTTCAGTAACCAATAAATGACACAATTTTGTAATGCTTTTTTAATCTTCTAATAATTCTGAGTAGTTATGATCATGAAATGTTGCTAAAAGTTTAAGTTATACATAAACAAAGTAAAAGTAATGGAAGTCAATGGTGCTACAAATAGTATGACTTGTTCGAAAATGAGGTAAAATCATAGCCATGTAATATAAGTCATCACCCAGTGTTGGGCATTAATATTATTTGAATAGCATTATTATCCAGATATATTTTATTACATTTCCGCAACTCAACTAAATTCTGTGACACTGGATATTTAGCGAAATTTAGTCAATTATTAAAAAATCAAAAAAAATCTATGCATTAGATCTTTTAAGATACGCATTGTATTGAGATTAACTTGCATTTATTTATTGGTATGGCATTGGTATGTTTTTTCAACAAGCTTATGAAAAGATAACATGTGTATATGCAGGAGTGAGAATTTAAGCAGCTTATGCTCACAGTTTTTATGTGTATTAAATCATGTTCTATGCTTGTATTTTTAGCAGAAAATCCTTTCTTGTGACATTTTTGTGCTCTTTAAATTTAATTTGTTTGGATTAAAAAATTTAGTTCTGTGACGCAAAACATGTTTTCGTTGTTTCTCAAAATAGGACTGTACACACTTGAGATTTTGATGACGTAGTTAAATAATGCCTTTTCGATAATGTAAACATGTTTTATTCGCTTATTTTAAATGGCTAATTTTAAAAGAGAAAAGCTATAGAAATAATGTAAACAAATATACTAAAGAAGCGAGAGGTTAAACAACAACTTTTTTTTGATTTTTTTTTGATTTTTTTTAACCCTTCTCACTGCTGGGTAAGTTTTTTAACATTTACTATACCATTAATTTTTCATCTATTTTTTATTTTGATTAAACAATATCTACCACAGATATGTATTTAAAAATGTATAAAGCATGGTTTGTGTCATGTGCTATGCATTACTTAGGCACCTTCAATCCTTTTGGTCAGTTATGAAATATCTTTATTATGTCTCACAGCGGTGTATTAATTTGCGTTGAATCCTATCTTAATAGTACATTATTTTCATCTTAATGCGAATGTGAAGGAAAGTCAGGATAAACTAACTATACAATCAATTATCTTCTCTATTGAATATCAGGTATCAGTTGGTCATTGTTTATAAATTTATCGTTATAAAATTTGCTTGCTTTCTTTCTTTCTTTATGTTTGTTTGTTTACATTGTTAAATTGTTTTTTTATGCTGGTCACAAGAGAATACAACTAGTCTGATGTTAGAGAGTAGTATTTTATAAACTAAGTTTGATGTCTACTTTGTCTTGTAATATTTTCAGGAATGATTTAAATTGGTATTAAGCTTAGCACTTTAGATTAATGAATCTTAATCTGTAAAATAATCCTCCAACCATGACACATATATACTTCTCTTTACAATTAACTTTAGAGAAATATTTATATCAAGATAAGAGTGACTTAAGCATATATTCTTGAGGTGCTAACTTTTTCTTGTTGTTTTGATTGTTGTTGTTGCTTTGGTTGTTGTTATTGTTGTTGTTGTTGTTGTTGTTGTTGATGATATTTCTGTTACTGTTATTTTTAACATTGGGAAAGGGCTTAGATTGAAATATGTACTTATGAATTTATACTAAAAATAGTTTGTTGTAACCAAGATGATAAAATGTGAAATTTGTTTTTGGTTTTGAAGATTTTTATACTTTTTATACTTGAAAGTGGAAATTAAGTATTTTTAAAGAGCAATAATTTAAATTAGCAACTAGTGTCCAGTACACTTCTGTATTTTTTGCAGTTAAACCAAAACTATACTTTGTATCTTTGGGTTTTGTTTTGTTTTGTTTTGTTTGGAACTTAACAGTTCTTGCTTTCTTGTTAAAAATTGATTTTACACTGTTACCTTGTTTCTGAGGCTTGTCTACCACAATAATACATGATTATCCATTCTTTATCTCTTCAATAAACTACCCCGTGCTGTGACTAATCATTTTTAAAAACCTATTTTAATAGCCAGATGTAACTTGATAATACCAGAATAAGATTGGTTTATGCTGTTAAGTTTATGCTAAAAATGGTACTGGGAAGCGTTTACTTTATGGTGATCAATTATTTTTTTAGCTAAATGTTTTATGGTACTTTTCGTTTAATAGTCAAGAGGAACAAGTTATAATGTTTTTGCTGTTAAACAACAAAGTAAACGAATGTTTGAAAAAGGTTTAAAAAAGAATAAAATATCCTAATAAGCATGTGTCAATGAAAATCTAGGAAACTCGTGCGGTTTTAAAACTTGTCCTGAGTGGAATTGGAAAATCTGAAAAAGATGAATGCAAACCGTTTATCGTTATAAGTATACAAGATAACAAGAAAGTTGGGTAACTCAGAAACTGAGAAAGAACTATTCCAAAATCGTTCCCTATGATGTGCTTAAAAAAATGTGCTTAAAACATTACGTTACAAAGACTGTTTTCAAATTTTTACAAATTCTGGGGAGAAAATATATAATTTCTAGCTTTGGTTTAAAAAAGACTTGTCAAAAATTAATAGCTGTGCAGCTTTCCTATAGCCTAAGGTCAACATTTTGGATTTTTAAATACACCAGTAGACGAAAAATCTATTTTTTTTGTTTCACCAACAATAAATGGCAAAAAACAACTTAACTAATACACTCCTCTGTAAAAGGACAAAATTAATTATAGAACAGGTTAGAATTATAAAACATCAACGTCTGAACGAAATGATTATTCTTTGAATGAAGGAAAAATCTTTACACATGACTTTTTACACTTAGAAAATGATCAGATAAATGATATTATGCAGTTCATTCTATGAAAGTGTTACTTTAACCTTCTGTTTATGGCCATTTGTTATTGTTGAATGTCTTTGTTTTTAAGTAATGTTGAGTGTTTATTACTTTTATATCGATGTTGGTTGGAAATTGCATGGAAATTTCCCACTCTCACTCTATGCTTTCGTTCTATACAATATCCATTTTCTAGGAGAGTAGCAAGCATGCATACCCACATGAGATACATGCAAAATGGTTGTATGGAACTGGTAGTATGACAAAATGTTAAACTTTATATGAATTAGATCAATGTACTACACCTGGAATACACCTAAAATACAAGGAATTATAAAAATGTTTCCTGAAGGTAATGTTTGAAGTTAGGTTTAAAAATTTCAAATTTATGCAAGTTGTGTCAAGCTGCAATATGAAATGAAAATTTCAAAACAACAATTTTTCAGATAATTTTTTTTAAATCGACAAACAGCTTGAATTGGTCAACACTGGCAGTTAATATGCTACGAAATATCTATGTCGACAAGGCTTTTTTATGTTCCTTCTAATATGCCCCAATTATGAAAATGTCAACATCAGGACCTATGAAGGCCTAGAAGTTTGAGTTCGTTTACTTTATATTTTATTTTACCTTGCTTATATTATTAAGGTGCACCTGAGTTCATGCAAGGTTACTATTTCATGCACAATAAACCAGTGTGTTAACTGTGTGTTGGTGAACATTTTGTGTTGTTTTTCATATCCTGTGGAATGATATGTTTCTCAACATGGTAATCTTTAAATAAGACTATACAGTCAGACCACATTCAAAGGAGCAAAACTTTGTTTTTAATGCACTGTTACTATGGCGATTTATCCCACTCCAAATAATCCTGATTGTCTTAAGGGATGTCCTTCACATATCTTTACGCCTTAGTGTATGATAACAGGTTAAGATCTGTTTGATCTGTAGATTTGACAAGATTTTATTTATGATTAGATTGATAAATATTAGTGTGTTATTTGTTTCCCTGCTTTATTGTTCTTGTGTAGAAAAAGTAAAAGATAGTGGAATAGATAAATAGAACTGTTTCCAAGGTTCTAAAACGTTTTTACATTTAGCAGTAAACTGCTCTAATGACAACTAAACTGAAAACATAGAACATGTTTAAAAGTAAAAAACTCACATCTGTATACTTAACTATCTCTTTTTGTTTCGCTTGACCTTTTCTATTCGTATAACTAAGAGAGTAGCCTGTACGTTTTGCAATAACTTTTTATTGTAAATATTTACTTTTCATGGTCTTTCCAATCCTATGCTGTTGAATATCTTGATAGACATAAGTTCTATAAGAACACAACTTTCAGAAAGAACAGTATCCATGAGCGCTTATTAATGTACAAGAGAAAGTTGAATGCCAATTATATTTGAAACACGTGATTGCCTTAATTAAACACATTTTTGTAAATGTGTGTAATTTTGGGTACGTTATCTGAAGGAATGTACTGGATTAACACCCTGGTTTTGGTAGTAAAATACAGTACTACTGCGTTGCGTCTGATAACCTTTAATCTCATTACTTATATTAACTAATTATTGATTTAACTTTAGGGAGGCTTGTACTTACCAGGTAGTTCAGCTTCATTTCTTCATTGTTTCTTTGCAATTGCTTTGTAGTACAGCCAGAAATATGGCTAAACTACAAGAACACCAACTCTATGACATAGCCACTTCCCCTTCCCCAATGCCAATGTTTTGATAGAAGTTTATTAGACATAAAAGTATTAATAAAATGGGTAGTTCGGTTTTTTGACTATTCCGATAGGTGCAACCACCTAAGTAGAAATACGGAGGTTTTGGTATAAATGTATACTCATTGTGTATTTGAATTTATCTATATGAAATAAAAGAATAAATAAAAAAAGAATTCATGTCTTGAATTGTGAAGTATAAAAACGTATAAACCTTTTTGGTTTGACTTCATTTAAGTTTTGATGACGTCATTTTGATGACATTTGATATAGTTGATGTCATGCTCAATATTTATATTTAAAATTTTAATTTAAATAATAGAACGCTGTGATGTAATTACAGCTTAAATAGCTTTTAGTTTCAATGGAAAAGTGAAATTGATATTTAATTAACTTTCTGTTACATGATTGTCATATTTCTTGTTTTTTTGTATGTACATATCTGTTCTTTTGTCTGTTCTCACAGAATAGAAACAATTTAATAGTCTCAGATAAAGCTCAGTGGAGTTAGTTTGTTGCAGGTATATGCTGTTTGTTACAGGAAGTCCTTAATTTTTATATTTTGATTAGTATTATGGTTGAGATCAGATAAGAGCTAGAGATAGTGGACATTTGAATGGGTTCAGGTAATTTTTCTTGATGTATAACATTTATAACGGCGACTGTAACACTATTATGTAAATGTTTCATTTCTATTTATATCAGTTATCGTGTTCAATCAGGAAATATAGAGCTAATCATTTTGTATGTGTTGTTAAGAGCGTTACTACAACATTGAATAGGTTTCAACAGAATTAATTAAGCTTGTTTACCTTGTAAAGAGACTTAAAAGAAACATTTAATGAAGCATAAAAGTATTTGTTGAAATGGACTAAAACAAAATATCCCTAATCTTTGATCCCTTTAAGCAGTGAAAAAACCTAAAGTGTTTTTATGAGTTCATTATTAATATTAAATATAACTTGTCTCTTCTTATTTTTCTATCGTCTATTACAAAATTAAATTAAGCTGTCAAACTTTGTATTCGTCAAACTTTTTTTTACAACTATGAAGTGTCGTGTCTCCATCTTTTGTTTGTGATGACTAGTCTACATCAACGTTTCAAACTGAGTGGGAACCTCTTCAGGTAGTCGACAATATGTCTTTTAATTTGTTTGTTTTTTGCTCTGTGATTGTCAACATATTGAAAGTGGAATTTCATTCAAGTTAGCTATTTTGGGCTTAATGGTAGCCAATTGATTGATCACTCTCTGTGTAAAACGTTCTTGGTATGTTATTTAGGCATTTTAATGTCTCTGTAAAGAAGTACAATTTGAACGAGTTTCTAAAATGCTTGTTGGATTGTTATTTTGCTCTTATTTTTATTTAGTTCTTTTTTACAGCTTATTATTATTATTATTATTATTATTATTATTATTATTATTATTCTATCAAATTTTCATACAGGATATACATATCAGGAAATGCAAATACTGTTATCACAATGGTCCTGTCATTGGCTTGTTTGTTGTGTTTTTGTTTGTTTGTTTGTTTGTTTTTACTGTTTATGTAGAGTAATAGAAATAAGTTATATTTTTTTTAAAATTAGAAAGGTGTGTATGTTAAATACTCTAGCACTTAAAAATGCATCTTATATTCCCATGAATTTAAAGAAGTGTCATAAGTAGTTGAAGCTTCATAACACTCAATCGGGTTTTTTTGTCACTGATACATTTTAAGTGGAAAAGCTTTGGTATGTTATTTCAGCTTGTAACTACGCAGTAAAAGAATAACCATTACGTAGGAGTGTCTTTTAAGCTGGACAATTCGACTGCTCTCCGTTACTTTAACTAGTGTCTTTCTAACTGTGTTTTACTTTCTAAATGCATCAAACCTTTTACTTAGTTTTTACAAAAGTTATTAATATTTTTTTTATCAGATGACCAACTCTAATTTTGTTTCTTGCAATTAAAAACACTTAGTGTGGAGATAAAACTAATTATGCTCAAATACTTAATATGATGGCCCTTTCTTTAAAAGAAAACAAAACTCACAAAATGTCAAAGCAAGATATCCTATGGGGAGTTCCTAACAAATATTAACTCAAGGTGCAGACCATTGATAGCATGTGCATTGATAATTTCTGTAAAATCATTTTAACATAATTCATTATGAGAATATTGTGTATATTAAAGTTTGTTTATGGATTATTTTCAAAGGCTGATTTTTACAAAGGGAAGTTTGTCTTTAACAAACTTTGTGGTATGTTTATAATTATGACTACATCACAGTCTTACTCTTGTTGAAATGTTTTTCTTGTGGCTTTAAAATCTAAATTGACATCATATCATTTGACGTAAAGACAGTAGGGAGATTTTTTTAATATTAGTTCAAGCAAAAAGCATGATTTAGAATTATTTCACACTTTTTTTTTTTAATCAAGGAATTATCCTATTGGAATGTTGTGAAGTTGTAACAACTCAACTTCATGGAGATATAAACATTGCTGACTTTGGTATTCGAGGATTTTAAAACAATCCTATTTCAGGGATTGTTTTTTAATATAGGTAATCTCTACAAGAAAGAAATGTGTCAGAATGTATTATTGATTGTTAAGCTATCTCCATTTGACTAGACTAATATTTATTTTCACCAGTACAAAACATTCTCATATAGCATTCACACGCCATACTTTACTTGGATGTATGTTTTCTATCCACATATGTTGTCTGTTTATTTTCAGGACTGAATTTATTGTAAGTCGAGAAGTTGTTAAAATAAAATGTTTAAAACATGGTTATGTTAAGAAAATAAAGGGAGAAAAAGTTTCACTGTCAACTTTGAAGGCGTTAGGACAGTTTTTCCAACCTTTTTTGTCTTAACTGGTAAACATAAACTAAACACTCTATTTTGTGTCTGTGTCCACAGATAACGTTTTTTAAAACTCATTCACATAAAGAGCATGCACCAACTTCATACAAGTGGATGTCCTATTTCTGATCAGCTGAAAATAATGGTATATATATCTTAATAATGTTTGGAATAAATGAGGCAAATGACTATTGTACTTGGTTTGACTCAAATTGAAGTAGAAGTTTTTATTCTTACTGAGACAATGTTAGTTGTTGTATATATTTGAATTCATAATTTTTATAAGAAAGTACTTTCTGCAGCCATGTTGGTTTTCTTTCATCATAGATAACAAATGGATAAAACTGGATATCACTTCAAGAGGCTTCTTAATTTGTTTTTTAACTTTCACTAATTAACTGCCAGTTTCAAACATGTAATTAGTTAATTACTTCATTGTCAATCTCAACCAATTATGATTACATTTTGTATCAGATATTTTGTGTTTCCTAGTCATTTTCTTATTTTGGGCTCGCTTACTAATGTTGTGTAGATTGTGTAGTAGTCATTTTTTTATTTTAAGGCTCGCTTACTAATGTTGTGTAGAAAGTGTAGTGATCATTTTCTTATCTTGGGCTCGCTTACTAATGTTGTGTAGAAAGTGTAGTGATCATTTTCTTATTTTGGGCTCGCTTACTAATGTTGTGTAGATTGTGTAGTAGTCATTTTTTTATTTTAAGGCTCGCTTACTAATGTTGTGTAGAAAGTGTAGTGATCATTTTCTTATCTTGGGCTCGCTTACTAATGTTGTGTAGAAAATGTAGTGATCATTTTCTTATTTTAAGGCTCGCTTACTAATGTTGTGTATTTTTTTCAAGTTATGAGGTTTTGATTCTTTCAGCGTTTTCATGACAAAGATGTTAAGAAGTTTATTAGCTAGGATAAAGTCACGTTTTAGGAAGTTGTTTTAGATAGTTTTACTCATTAAATATTGGGTAATTACATTTTTGGAGTAATTAGAAATTTTGGTTGAAACAGTATCGAACCATTATTGTTGAAAAATGTTGCTCGATTCAAGCTTGATTGGTTCACATATTCTTGTTGTTTTGTTGTTGCACTTATTATAATTGTATTTTGTGTACAAGATGTCAAAATGTCCGAGTGTAAAATTAAAATATGAGTTTTTTTTATTACATCATCATCAAACATATTTAAATATTCACATTTTGTTAACGCAAATATGTATCATTCTTTTGTAAGCCAGATTTTTAATGAAGATAATTTGATTTTTTATAAAGTAATTTGAGATGTTTGGTTGTTGCCTGGTGGTTACTAAGTTGTGGTTGGATCAATTGTTTTCCTCAATATTTAAAAATATGTAGAAAGAGTGTGATCAGGCTTCATATTATAATGTTGAAGTTAGAAGTATGGAAGTAATTATTGTAGTGTCTTATTTATGTGTGTGTTTTTCGAAATACCTCGGTTGAATGTAGGGAAAGGCTGGGGGTTTTTCTTTTAAGTTTTGAAAAGTTATGTTTTTTTCATCTTTCTTTATTGTTATTTTTTGTAGTATTTGTGCACAGAAACAGCTGAAATCTAGGAACGATAAAACTTTCTGTAAAATACACCAATGTCATGGAAATTAAAAGTGAACGATTTAATCACGTTGGATTGATAGTTTTAAGGAAACATATCTTGTAAAATTCAGCTGTTTTGTAAACAATCAGTGGGTATTTTTATGCACAACAGCCACCATACTTTCACGTTTACAAACCTTTTTCAGATGAAGTCTGAAATGTGTAGTAGAATTTGCCACTTGCACTGGCTGATTCATGGATTAAAAATTTAAAGTTTCAAAACAAATGTCTAGACATGTACATTTCTTATGATGAGACGATAGAGGCACAATAACAAATGTAGTGGTGTGTTGTTTTTCTAAAAAGCATAATTTTAAGTGACTGATATATTTTTTTTTTTAGTACTGGAGATTTAAAAGTTGGCGTAGTTCCACGCAATGAAGATATACTGCAACTTGTAAGTCATTGTTTGTGAAAAATGTGAATATTATTTTAAGATACTGCACAGAATCACTGTAATGAAGTGTGAAATTCGATAAAGTTATTTATGAAATGTTATTTTTTATGGATGTTTCATGTATCATGTTGTGTAGAGATAGGCACAATCCTTGTATTTTTGGAAGTGTATTCACCAAATATTTTTCTTGAAATGCTCGCCTGTAAGCCATCTTAACGTTGCTTTGTTTCTATTGGTTGTCTTAGGTATTTGAAGAATACGTTTACGACAGCGCATCAGTAACCAGTGAAAACAGTCGCAACTCTCGCAATTCTGGCTCGTTAAGTATGCATCAACCAAGCGTTAATAAATGGTCCGTCCCTATAACAAGCACAAGAAAATCTGTTACTCTCGATTCACCAAATGCATATTCAAATAATAACAACAATGAAGACACACCTGAGAAAAAAATAGGACCCTGCGTGCAATTTATCGCTGGTACTCCTGTTGTTAAAACAGATAACAAAAACAGTAGATCGAATTCGTTAAGCAGTTCGGGCTCTATCACTCCATTACAAAAGTCAGAGAAAGGATCTCCATCGCAGAGAACTTCCTCTTCAAGTTTTGACCCGTGTGTTTCATTTATAAGTGGTAAACCGCAAGTCTCGAATGAAAGCCCAAAGGAGGAAAATGATGATTTATCTAGTGGTGTACAACCGTACAAGCTTCAAAATGCTTTAAAAAAAGAGGTTCAAAAGAAAGGCTATTCTGTTGGCACCAGGCTGGCACCGAAACCTATAGCTGGTGTGTCAAAGCCTGGAGCTGTCAGCAACATTGCTGGGTTATTTGCAAGTGGGAATGTCGAAGAGCTTCAAAGTAGTATGAACAGAAAGAAATCTGCAACTTTTGTGTTAAGAGATGATTTCCAAATTCGTTCATGTAAAAACAAAGTTCAGGGAGATGAACCTAGCACAAAATCAAACAGCAATGTCGATAAACGAAAAACAACAACAACAACAGCGAGCATGTCAACAACAACAACAACGACGACGACGACAACAACAAACACTAATACAGAAAAAGAGAATGCAAAACAAAGCCCAAGACAGCGCACTAATTTATCTTCTTCGACTTCACAAGCTACTTTAGTCGAAAGCCAAACCTCCTGTTACATGAATAAAGGTGTTTCGGCCTTAATAAGCAACACCATAGTGATAAATGGAGGGAAGGATGGAATTACGAACATTCGAAACATAAAAAACAATAAAAATAGTCCCATGTCGCAACGCAAACGAACTCTACTTAGTAATGGACGCAAAACTTCAATTTCGTCGTCCCTTGAAAACTCTGAGGACGAAGATTCACATGTGGATTCAGGTGATGAAAGTGCTCTTGAGAATTGGAACGGTAGAAGAGTTTCTTATTTAATGGCAACAGCAAAGAAAGCTGAAAAGGCTGGCAAGAAAAATGCAGAATCTAACACTGAAGCAGACGATGAAGATAGTGATGTTAATGTACGGTTTTTTTTGAAAATTTTTCACAATTTTTACATTGTTTTTCTTACAAATTCCTTTTAATCGCGAATTTAGGTTAGCTGAAACGTTTTGTATATCGCAAATACGCTTAAAGCGAGTATTAACTTTAAAATGATGACCATGTTCCGTCTTCATGTTATTCGAAGAAACAACGTTTTAAGCTATGCTCTTAAAAGCTTTAAAAGTTATTATTTTAATGATCTCGGGAATGTTGTAGGATTTTCTCGAACCACATGCATAATGAATTCAACTGAGAATAAGTTAGTTCTTGTTTTGGTCAACATATAAGCGAAAGAATTAAGAAGTCTGTAATCTTTTCTTCTTTTTATCTTCGTAGACAAATTCCAAGGACAAGCTGTTTGGTCAAAGATCTGCAGAAGAAACGGAAGTGAAGCCAGTAAGAAATTACATATTGATAGTGTACGATATCCATCGTGAACCTTAATGTTTTAGTTTCCATAAAATAACCAGTTAATGCTATATCACTATTTCTCTGGTTAGATTTTAAAAGAAGGTCCACTGAACAGAAAGCTGGAACGATCGCTTGATAGAAAGGTTTATATGATTTTTTTGGACTTTTTTCTCAATTTTTTTTTTTATTATGTTAACCGGTACTTTATTGGATGGTCTGGGAATTTTTGATGATTATTTTAATGATAAGTTAAAGAGAAAAAAGAATATAAGGGGTTTTAAATCGAATGCCTGGAACGAGCTTCAAGTCAACCATTATGGAAACATTTGCTAAATGTATTTGAAGTTTGTAACAGATCAAAATTCTTTATAATTTGTCATCAACTATTTACAAAAACTTTAATTTAAAGTTTCTTTTAAAAAATTTAAATTGCTTTTTGTTGTAATATGAATGTTTTTTATCTTAAACGTTTTTTAGAAGGCAAGTACTCGTACCTGGAAACCGATATATGCAGTTTTAAAAGGTCACCGCTTGTTTTGTTACAAAGAAGGAAGCTCCGATGCTGATGACGATATCATTCAACCTATCCCCGTACGCAGTACAATCATTGAGATCGCAAATGACTACGTGAAACGGAAGCATGTTTTTAGAATGGTTACTTCACATGGGAACGAGTACCTGTTTCAGGTAAACCTTACATCAATCATCTTCAGTACTTGATGCAACATTTTATTGCAACTTTGCAACTTTTTTCTTTTTCATACTCTTCGAGTTTAACATGTTAACTTAGTCATTTATACTTTACATTGCAGTAAGTTATCTTGTTTCAGGCTGAAGATACGGGTTCTATGGTGAGCTGGGTGAACACACTTCGAGACGCAAACCCTGACAAAGAGGTAAAACAGAGCTTTTTTGTTCCTTACAATTTCATTTGTCGACGAAGGAGTAAAAAAATTGAATGTGTTTAATTTTTTTAGAGCTTAATGAAATCTACCGCGATGATAAAGCAAGAAAAATTAGAAGAAAGCGAAAGTAATAACAAGTAAGTTGTTGTTTTCGAGGTATAGTTTACGAGGTGTTGTGGCGTTTACGAGAAGGATCAGTTGCGCTTGCGAGGAGTAGTTTCGTTTACGAAAAGAAATAGTTGTGTTTACGAGAAGAAATAGTTACGTCTGCGAAAAAAAGTAATTGCGTTTGCGAAAAGAAGTAATTGCGTTTGCGAGAAGAAATAGTTATATTTGCGAGAAGAAGTAATTGCGATTGCGAGAAGAAGTAATAGAAGAAATGGTTAAATTTGCGAGAAGAAGTAATTGCGTTTGCGAGAAAAAATATTACGTTTGCGAGAAGAAGTAATTGCGTTTACGAGAAGAAATAGTTACGTTTGCGAGAAGGAGTAATAGAAGAAATAGTTACGTTTGCGAGAAGGAGCAATTGCATTTGCGAGAAGAAATAGTTACGTTTGCGAGAAGAAATAGTTACGTTTGCGGGAAGGAATAATTGCGTTTGCGAGAAAAAATAGTTAAGTTTGCGGGAAAGAGTAGTATCGTTACGTAATTAGTACGTAGTTTTTAACGTGTACATGTGTTTCGAATTTTATTTTTGTTTAAATTAGTATTTTTTAACATTTTCTAGTAATTCAACAACAAGCAACAAAAACGGTATCAGCAAGGATAAGAAAGGATTATCCATCAAACGAAGTAAGTTTTTACATGCTTTCAACTTTATAGAGAAAAAATTACGTTTAAAAAGTTGCGCGTGAAAAGCTGTTTCATACGTGTACTATAGAATGAACAGTAAAATACAATTTATTATTCACTGTAGTGGATAAATCGTAGTGAATAACTTTTGTGCGGATTCTTAGTGATGACTAGTCCACAAGTTTAGATTTGCTAAAATCTTTTGGAACATATAGGTCATTTTGGTTTGCGAGGAAGCAAAAAAAGCCGCAGTCCCAATGTTCCACCAAGAATACCTAAAGAGGTTGTAGCTGGCAAAACATTTGGAATTCATCTGCAGCACTGTCCACCCGCTCGTCATTTGAAGGTAGAGAGTTTTTACTTGCAGCTGTTGATGTTGTTTTTATGGAATTGATATTCTAACGTGATCAAACGTTAATGTTTAGAATATACCGTTGTTATTGGAACATTGCTGCAGCACAATTGAAGATATTGGGAAAGATCTCGTTGGTATATATAGGTACAAAATTATTATTTAAATAGTTATATTTGTTACGATTTACGATGTAACGCATATCGCATTGTAGTGCTTTCGTTATCGAGCGCGATGAAATTTTAAGACAGCACATGGGTTTGCCCATTCATGGCTTTTTTACATTTCCAGTGGATCAGGAAGGAACATTGTCATTGGAAATGCAGTAAACTTATTCATGCTGGAACATTCCTCCCCTAACACGTTTAAGAACATGATAATGATAATACAACAGCTATTTGTACTTGACAACCGAATTTTAAAGAAAGACTGATGTATCCGTTTATGTTTATTTATTTTTGCAGAGTTTCTGGCAATGTGGCCTCAGTGCAATTGCTCAAGACTGAATTGGACACCAAAGAGACTGGCGAAATTGACTGGGATGACGATGTTAGTACTTGTTATTGTTTCTGAATGTTCAATACACACGATTTCAACATTGCAGGAGCGTTTTTTCTGTTGTTATTACTCGTATATGCTGCTGCTGATATCAATAGGTTTAAAGTGTTTTGTTTTACGAAGCTTTACTTGCTGAAAAATGCTTCAAAACATTCGTGCTGTTGTTTACATCCTTATTTACTTCTAGAAATGGCGTGACCCGAATAATGTTGGGAGTTTGTTGAAATCCTTTCTAAGAAATATTGCTGATCCCATCGTGCCGAATGGTGAGCCATCGTATTTCTCTTATTAATCTGAAAGTTGTTTAACACGCTTATCTTTGTCTGTTTTGCATATGCGATGTTTATTTGTCTCGCCTATCTCACAACTATTTGTCTTGCTTATCTGGAACTTATGTGTATCGATAGGACAGTTGAGCGTTAAACAAAAAAGTAAAAAATGGCATATCCAACGAAATAGAGCGAAGAAAAGAAGTTACATATTTTCCCTTCAATTTGATTTATCAGACCATACTCACCAGTTTTATACTTATCTTGATTTGACTTTAATCTTCAACACTGGGATAATTTTTTGAACTTGCCCTTGGACAACACAGTTCATACGTTCATCTGTTTTGTACTTTCTACTTTATCTCGAATAAACTGTGTTCTCACTCTTTACTATTATTATAAATTATAAAGTATTTATCCTTTTGCGTTTAGATTTGTATATGAAGATGATTCAAGCAAATCGTGTTTCTGATCCAACTGAACGGTTATACGCTATGAAAAACGTAGTAAAGAGTTTACCAGAGTATCACTTCGAGTCGTTGACGTTTCTAGTAAAACATTTGAAAACAATGTCAGATAACAAGGAGAAAAACAAGGTAATCTGTCTACCGCAAGAGTCTTAAATTTCATAGCAAAATAATTTCTAAGGGTTTTTAATTTCGCTTATCAATCTAAAATCAGAATGCTTGATTGGTACTGGTTAACAAAGAATATTTTGCAAAAGTACAAATAAGATAATTAAAATCATGGAAACGTAGCTAAACTACCCTTCTCTTTATTATTAAATCTTTGAGAAACTACTCATGGTTTTCGGCAGCCGTAATTCTTGACGAAAAAAAATCTAATCAATAGTTTTGAAAAGATCCGTCGAATAAACCTCAACTTGATTTATTTTCGACCATTCTGGCTCAGAAACAGCTGCTCAAAGTTAGAAATTGTTTCTGTGATCAAAAGTGTTGTCATTTGGCGTTTTTTATTTTCGCAATTTTTAAAACTCCGCAAAATTTATTGTTTCCCTTCTGTCTGCGGCAAGTGAAATATCCTATAAACTTTTGCTAAGAATATATGACAAGGATCACACTAACAATGCATTAACTGATTTGAATATATGACAAGGATCACACTAACAATGCATTAACTGATTTGAATAGAAAAGGAGCTAAAAAAGTAAGAGTCAAATATAACGCTAGAAACAGATCGAAAAGCAAAGGTATCGAGAAATTTATTCGAAAGGGCGAATGTTCGAATTGTAATATTCGAATATACATGTTACCTGTATTTACGTACAAATAGTCTAACACGTAGTTTAAAGGTGGAGAAAGCAAAATTTTTTTTCGCCACTTTGGTTGTAATATGATGACGTGAATTCATCTTCCTTGTTGTAGATGGGTCCTGAGAATATGGCCATTGTATTTGGTCCTAACATCATTCGCACGAACACTGTAACAGCCATGGTACAAGACATGTCGGATCAATGCAAGATTGTAGAAACTTTTATTAAACAAGTAGGTTTATCCGTTCCATCAAATTGCGCTTGCCATGTTATCAGAAAATATTGATGGGTTTTCTTTTTCGGATTAGCAAATAAAATTTTGTTATTGGACTTAACGTCACACGGAACAGTCATTTTATTGGTTTTTGTAAACAGACTAAGATAAAAAAAATCAATGATCCTACTGATTTTTTAATTTAGTTTCGTGCATTGTTTACATGAGATCTAATATTCTGTTTAGTGTGATTGGATGTTTTCATTTGATGAAGATTGTGGTCGACCAATCCAAATGGAGGTGCGAAAATATTTCACATCATAGTGTTTTGTTATAAGAAATATATAAGAAATTGTTTTACGAAGTTGATGGAAAAAAAAAGAATATTGTTTTGCAAATTTAGTAGACTTCTTCTTGTAGACTTATAACTTATAACCTGTGACGGAAAGGTATAATGTATATAAAGTATATAAAGTATATAAAGAATAGAAACCAAACTCAACTATCCCCCGATTTTTTCGTTAGTAATCGTGTCAGGGCTTCAAATAAAACTAGCCTGGATGTTACTGCTAGTAATAGTGGCATACCGCTTTATTGCTTTTGACATGCTAATGTTTCCTATTTAGATTCAGAGTGACGTTATAAGTGTTGGTGTATCGAGACAACTAATGGATTGTTTGACTCAACAAGTCAACACTACAGAACAAGGTATGTTGTCGTCTTGTTTATCTCGGTGTATGATTGGACGTATCACTTCAGGAAACCCTGGGCTTGTTGGGTTGATACACCAGCTTTTCGTACGCACCTATGTTAGCATTTCTTAGTAGCGCTTTTCATAACATTTTGTAAGTTTAGGAGTTTGTTTCTTTTTAGACAACGAGACAAGTTCCAAAAAGGTAATGTTTATTCACATGTATAATGTTTAACTATAGCTAGAAAAGTCCTGTTTAGTTGTAAGAATGGAGAAAGGGAGATTTTAGAAGTGTTGTTGCAACATTTTTTGGTCTGTTCAGCGTATTTTTCACATGATTTCTTTATGTATATGTAACACCAAACAATACTAACTTTCTGCTTATTATCACATATCTACGT
Source organism: Hydractinia echinata (assembly GCA_030067915.1). Lineage (NCBI taxonomy): Eukaryota > Metazoa > Cnidaria > Hydrozoa > Anthoathecata > Hydractiniidae > Hydractinia > Hydractinia echinata. The sequence goes on from JASGCC010000088.1 coordinate 437,630, forward strand.
TTGAGACGACACACCTTCGCAGTTGTTTTTATTGGCATTAAGTAACTTTGTTTAACCTGTCGTATTTTTTTAGGGAAAAAAGTTTTCGACGTTAAAGTCTAATATCTCAATGAAATTACGCAGTACTGGTACTAAAGTTGTGTCACCAAGATCGCAAAAGAAGTCTTCTAAGACAAATCAACCGGATGATGACATTGAAACGGACGAAGAATCGGGTTGTTACTCGCAATCTCCTCCTACCATAAATAAAAACGACAAAACAAAATCCGGGAAATACCGATCGAAAGAAATACGTCACATTAATACAAATACTAACAGCATTCCGATACGTCGAGGGAGTGACAACGGCGTCACGACGACAAAGATTGGAAATGTGTTGTTGAACTCCGAGGTACACATGCAGTTTACCACAGGACTGCGATCTCCTGAGTTGAGCCCTCAGCTGGAGAGGACTAAACCTTACGGAAACGATGACGGTAATGATAGTGGCGTGACGAGTCCTCAGAGGATGGACAGCGATGATAATATGAGCGTGTATAGCGATAGCGGCGCGCAAAGCAGTAGAAAAGCATCGTTAGAGTCAGCGTCAGCACCTAGCCCGCGTGTCGAACGTCGAATCGCATATCCGAGACAACAATCGATTGGTAGCTGCAGCAGCAATGATGAGAGATCGCCACCTCTCCAAAAGTCCATCGTTGTCGTCCCTCCTTGTAAAACTGTTAAAGAGGAAAAGGAAATGGGATTTCGGAGAAGGGATACTACTAAAGGTGGTAGAAGACATAGAGCAAAGAATGATACCCAAAATGTGTCAGATAATGTTGATGATAATTCAACTGTATTAAAACGATCGGACATGCGACGCCGTATGAATTTACCTGTTAGCCCTCGAGCATCTAAACGTGAGTTGTACTCCATTATGCCGGGTGACGGTAATGACTATGAAGAAAAAATCCGAGCCTTGATTGACCCGGATTATGAAGGCGATATGAAGGAGTTAGCCCAATCAGAGATAAAAACAGAAGAGAGAGCGGCTACAACAAAATCCCTGTCACCAGCAATAAATATAAGCAGTGCGAAAACGCCAGAGAGTGGTCCGAATGCTGATTGGTGGTTATCTGGCAGCAAGAATATTTCTCGTAGAATGTTAAATCCCCCTAAAGACAAAACTGCTGCATTAAATATAATTACAAGTGTAATTGGTAATAATCGCATGAAAAGAACCAGTTCCGAATCGAAAGACGAATCTACGCGAGAAGAAGAAGCTCTGAGAAGAAATCCGTTGCTGAGCCCGACTATCGTACGACGTACCGGCTTTCCATCTATGGCAACATATTATCCCGAGTTATCAACACGTACAGACAACTTGAATCAAAAACAGGAAGAAAACGATAAAAGAGTACGAAATATATTATCGAAAGCGCGCGATAGTAGCACGAAATCTCCAACAGAAACTACGTCACAGTCGGATAAGTTAAAAAAAATAAACGACTTAAAGCCGACTTCGACTTTGTCCGAGTCGCAATCTGAAAAACTAGACCGCTACTTGAAGCAAGTGACGGAATTATTGTCCGACAATTCAAACAATGCTGAAGATCGTGAAAAGATTAGCGGCATACTTCAGAGCTTTCAAACGGCCTGCAATACTTTAGATTCGCAACCTAGACAGGTTAATTCTGAAAGTCATAGGGTACGGCCCGTCGCCAACCATCAAGTTCTCAATCGAAGTTTATCAGGGCCGACGAGGAGGACTAAAAACAATAAGGCAAATGACCGAACGTCACCGTTGTTAGACACAACTTATAGTGACCTAAATTATAGCAAATTATATCCACGGTAGCTGTTTCTTTTGTAACCAACGAATACTCTTACCCTCAGGTACGCAATACAACATTTTTTTGAAAGCTGATAAAAGCTCATGTAAGAGGGAGGTTCAGAGGGAGAGTCAAAGTTTTATTATACAAAACTGTCAATTTAAGTCATAAAAAAGCTTTTCTGGAATTAGTATGGAATAAAAATCCTAATATTTATTTAAAATGCGATGTGGCATTTGACTGCTATTTTAAAATTTCGGAAAGTCTAGACCCATAAAAACTTTGTGTTAAGAGAACTAAAAATTTATAGTATTTTTGATAGCTTTAATTAGAAACCCCTCCCTTGTACGCATTTGTTAGAAAGAAAATACTAAAAAATTTGGTATAGAAAACATATAGACCTTTATAACTTTTTTTTGTTATTTTTATACTGTTTTGTACATAAGTGCTATTTATTTTTCGTTTAAAGTTTTGTACTTGTAGACATCGACATACTTTCTTGTACTTTACAATAGAAATATTTCGCTGTTTTAGAACATTTTAGCATTCCTTAAGACCTTTGCATCGTGCTTCATTTATACAGTGTATCCTTGTGTTCCTAAAAATGATTAATACATCGTTCTTTGTTCTTTCTCTGAATTGAAAACGGCTCGTTAAACTTTGTTACAAGGTAATCGAATGCGTTACTCGATAATCGAATACGTTACTCGATAATTGAATACATTACTCGATAATCGAATACGTTACTCAGTAATCGAATATGTTACACGGTAATCGATGTTACTCGGCAATCGAATACATTGCACGGTAATCGAATGCGTTTTAGATAATCATATGTGTTGCTATGTCATCGAATACTCAGTAATTGAATTCACTCGGTAATCGAAGACGTTACTCGGTTATCGAGATCAAAGCTCGCTCACTGTCTTGCATTTATCACCAAAATATCTATAGCTTTTAAATTCAGGGAAGACACTTTGGCGCCAAAGATGACCTTTATAAGGTTTAACTGGCTTATATATTTTTAGTGTAGTTATTTTGTTAACATACTACTTCATCGATCTCTTACGATCGGCTCGATCACATGTGTACTGTGTACGCGTTAATTGGTTAATTGTGGTACTCAGTCTCCAAGTTTTCTTTGTTTACAAAGGTAGAATGATATACTTCCAGGTTAACTTTAGGAGACATGGAACCACAATAAATTTAGAGACCAGACAATCTCTTAGTGTGTACACTTGTTTATGATACATATTCTACTTTTTTTACTATTTTTTATTATCTTTTTCATTCGTTTTTATTATCTCTTTTTTGTTTAGTGTTCCTTTTTAATATAAGAACTGTTGTTTAAATAAAATATAATGACGCAATAAATTTTTCGTGTATTCTTGAGATCCCAGCTTGGTGAAAACTTTTGCTTGGTGTCAACTAAAACTTTCAATTGACACTTTTGACAGTTGAATGTTTATACCCAAGCAATAAATTAGCCTACCTGAAATTTTATTCCTTATATTGCTGAGAAAGTGAATTTGTTTTTAAATTCTGTTGTAGAAAGGGAGAAAATAGTGATAGTAACTTTGAAACTTCTGGTAGCCGATTTTTTATCATTTTGAAATTGAAGGAGGAAAAATATTCTTAAATTCTACATGTCGAGCTCATTTTGAATGTTCGAATATGTCGATATATCAGACCCTTTATTCATTTATGTATATAATTATATGTTTGTACATTAAAAATAGTTTACACCCTTTGTTACTAAAAATCATTTACACCCCAGGGCGTTAAATTACACCCTATGATTTAAATTTTTTTTTCCATCCAACGCAATGAAAAGAGAATTTTCCATGCTGAAATGTACGGAAGCTCATTGGTGCCATTTTTTGCTCGTGTTTTAAAAAGTGGAGCAAAATCGATTTTAATTTTTGCTCGTGTTTTGAAAAGTGGAGCAAAATCGATTTTCAATTTTGCTCGTGTTTTGAAAAGTGGAGCAAAATCGATTTTCAATTTTGCTCGTGTTTTGAAAAGTGGAGCAAAATCGATTTTCAATTTTGCTCGTGTTTTAAAAAGTGGAGCAAAATCGATTTTAATTTTTGCTCGTGTTTTGAAAAGTGGAGCAAAATCGATTTTAATTTTGCTCGTGTTTTGAAAGTGGAGCAAAATCTATTTTCCTTTTCATTATTTCTCCACTTTTTGGAACAAAAGTGAAAAAAGTGGAGAAAAACTGTTGGATTCCGGCTTTTTACACACACCACGTGGGAGATTTGACCAGTACGCTCGCCTAATCAGAGCAATCAATATAGAAAGGGTTGCGGAGCGTGGGACAGGGTCCCCCAGGTTCGCAAGCGAAAATTTTTAGTGGCCCTGTTCTGCCCAATCTTGGAACGCGCCCCGTCTTAAGACTGGCCAGGCCAATCCTCGGACAGTGACAAATGGCTGGCCAGTCTTAAGACTGGACTGCCCAATCTATGGACGTACATGTCCAATCTTAGAACAATTGTGGAAGTCAAAGAGAACAATGAAAATTTTAGACTGTACCTCTTAAAAGGAACATTAAATTGAAACTTTTCTTGACAAATCAAAAGGTCAAAAAATTATACCATGTAAACTATTCAACCATATTAGCTGGCTATAGCTAGCTAATAGCCAGCTAGCCAGTTAGCTATACTTCTCATCCAATGAAGTTATCAGCTAGCTAACTAATAAATATGGTTGAATACGATTTATCTGATTCTTCATATATAAACATTTTATTTTTAAAATTTGGCTACTACAAACTGTATAAAAATGCTAAATGTATAATACGTGCTAGCTACACCATGGATACCTCCACTCCATTTATACCTCCATGATGGCTACACCTAGCTAGCTACGATTTTTACTGTGTGCAAAGACTGGCCTGGTCAATTTAACAGTATCAGCAAATTCGTTTTTTGTGTACATACCCCAAATATAATTTTTAATGTGCCTGAGAATGTTTGTTAGGTCTTGCAATCAACAGAGCTTGTGTGGCACATCCCTTCTTTAAAATCTAAAAGGCGTCTGAAAGATGGGCCTAACATGGTCTCCTGCCCAATCTTGTGACGCCCTGCCCAGTCTTAAGACTGGGCATTTTTATGTCCAAAGATTGGGCAGAACAGCCGCCCTAATTTTGAAAAGATTGCTTGAAGCACGGCAAGACGAACTGCCTTTTCTAATTATGGCATTTTTTTGATATACAAATGAAAGTGGTTATTGTAGATGCAAAATAATTACATTTTACTAGCCCTGTCCAGGATTTGAACCTGGTTCTCTCATTTGCATGAGTGTCATAAGCCATTAGACCAACAGGGCATAAAAATATACATAGCTATATAAAAAACTTTACAGGTGCATCTTATATATGCTTATGGATTTATACAGCACACATAGCCTGGTTAATTTTTTTGTGGATATCAAATAGATAAAATTAACTCATTGAAACTAAGTGAAAAACTCTAGAAAATTATCTGGATATCGACCCACACTTCTAAATGGCGGGGAAACATTAACCTTTGATGCAGTCACTTTGGACAGAACATCTGTACCGTATCCCAAATATTCAAGAAATTCTACGATCTACATAGAAAGAAAAGAAGCTTGGCTGTATCAAACATTCTTTCACATAAATTGGTTAATTCCATCTACCTGTTACACCTTTTTGTTACTTTCATTTCCTGGAGCGATAGCGCCTGATGCCATCGTCAATTTGTCGTCCGCCATATTATAAACAACAACAACGAATCCGTGTATTTCACCGAACGATATTTTTTTTCTCTACTTTTTAAAAATGGAGAAAAAAAATCGAACGATATTTTTTTTTCTCCGCTTTTAAAAAGTAGAGAAAAAACTTTCTGTATATTTTTTTCTCCACCTTTGAAAACACGAGCAAAAACGTTGCGCATTGTTTCTCCACTTTTCAAAACACGAGCAAACTCATTACGCATTGTTTTCTTGTGTTATAAAAACACAAGAAAACTCATTTTTTTTGTTTGCTCGTGGTTCTAAAAACACGAGCATTGGCACCAATGAGCTTCCGTAGAAATGCTTAAACATACATCTCTTTATAAAAGTATTAATTTTTCTTTTTTTTTTCTCATTCTGGGCTACCATTTTGGGTTGCGACGCGGTCTGGAGACTGGGCTCTAAGATGGGAAAATGAGTTGATAGATAGGGGAAAGCAGTAAAAAGGAAGAAAAGTGGTTCATACGATTTACAAACGATAGCTATAAACAAAGTATTTTCATAGCAAAATGCCCAGTGTTAACTGTGCTGTTATCGGCTGTACAAATATCCAATATTAATTTCAAAATTGGAAGAAAGAACTGTGTGATATCATGGAGGTAGAAATAATGGTGATATACACCAAAATGTCGTCAAGAAATTATGTGGATGAGAACGACCATTTTATTTTTACTGTTTTTCCAGTGTTAAAAACAACAACGAGCAAAGACAGAATTGGATTAGACTTTTAAAGCGAGAAGGACGTAATAAATCAAAATGAACTCCTGCTGGAAGTAATATAGGCTGTTTATTTCCATTTGTTGATATAGGGTTCCCACTGCTCCTAATCCAGATCCATCTTTAAACATGGGTTTCGAACTCTTCCAGAAGCGACCAAGAAGAGAATTATTTTGGTATGAATTACCTTTTTTTTATTTTTTTTTTATTTATTTAAGCTTTGCGACTTTTTACATTGCCCTTTAAATATACAATACGAGCTGCCAGTTAATTTATGAAAAAAGTGGCTCCAACCAACCAGATATATATAAGTTTTGCAATTTTTTCTAATCACTTAAATCTTTGCTACCCAGTTCTGTAGGATAAAACATTAAATAGTTAAAAATGTTAGGGCACGATAATAAAGGCCAAAACGACATGCTATCTGCCTCATAACACCATCCATGAGGTATCTTGAATTTATCTGGGGTAGCAACCTCGAACCCAGGGCATGTATCTGGGATAGTTCTGTTGTCAAATCTTAATTTACTTTCCATAGCATCAAAAACTCTTGCCACTAACATTTCTTTTTTCAAATAAAGATTAAATTAAGTCTTAACAAGGCTTTTAATTCTTCAACTTTCATCTTTGCTACCATATCGAAATCCAGTTTTACATATTAATATGGCTTGTTTGACTGAATGATGTTTATACTTCGTTGTCTCAAGTTAAAATGGCTTATCGCCTTGGAATTTTTCACCCCCTTATGGTTTCCAGGTCTCTATAATATGTCACGGCCGCGGCGTGTGGGACTGGTGTATTGACGCCTCTACAAGTTGGTGGTAAGGGTGAATAGCCAAGTTTCAAGCAGAGGTGAATTATCACAAAATTAAAAAAAACTGGTTTAACAGGTTGTTTGTTTGCTGTATGAGTCTGAAGTATTCACATTTTACAAAGTTTCAGGTGAGGTTTTAAAAATCACATTCATTTTCTTTAACAAAGTCGAGAAATAACAGCGGTACATCAAAGAAGACTAATTCGAGAAAGGTGTATTAACATAGAAAGATGTATTTATAAATCTTATCTAAAGCGCACATAACTCGCGTGGACAGATATCTCCGCGAATGGGAAATTCGCGAATTTATGCGCTCTTTGGAGATTTTGCGACAAGAATTGAACCCTTACACTTATTCTTTTATCACCCAAATTGGAACTATACCATCATATATTTGTGTGACTAAATTTGTGGTTTGTTTGTTGTTGTTACTTTTGTCGATCAAAGGATAAATTTTTATTGTGTTTATAAACTTTCGGTGCTCTTGGAAATTTTCGTTACATAAACCTTCGCGATTTGGCTAAAAAATGGCGAAAGTTTCCGCAAGGCCCAAAAAGCACAAAAAAATTATCTAGTTATATAGCTGATTGATGTTACTTACCATAGATTCTAATTTTTTGTTTTTGTACTAATTCTCGCCATGTTTTCCGATTGGATCTACTCTTCAGAATATCATAAGGAAACAATGTTTTGTTTCTGTTACCAAGGAGACATGCCAATAGGTGTATATAATGCAGACCAGAATTACTGTATTGTAAAAAGAGTGTAATGTTTAGTTTTTTTGCTTTTTTCTGTGACAGCAAAACAGCGTAACAAATAGAGTATTTTGAATTTCCAAGAGAAGAAGTCTTTGATAAAGCGATCAAAATTTTTTGTTGATTGACAAGACAGGCGGGAAGTATTTGAGGAATCAAGATGTTAGATCTTGATTCCTCAAATACATCCCGGACAATGGACATATTAAAAATTAATGATAACGGAACAGATAGAGTGAAACACAAATTGAGAAGTGATCATCAAAATTAATTTTTTTCTTCTCTCAAAGTTTAATCTCCCGCCAGTCTTTTTTTAATGTCATCCAGTTCTTGGATTTGTTTTGTATTTTTGTGTACGTAAACTTGTTCTTTTAAGTGGAAGGCCTGTAGCAATAATCTAAACAGTCCATAACCATCCATGGTAGCCCTGTGGGTAGACACTATACCATTTCCCTCCAACACTACGTTTCTTCCTTCTCTCCCGAGTGGTAGAGTAGTTTAAGATAAAACCGACGTAAGAAAGTGCTTGAATGAACGCCCGCTATGATCATCATTTAGCATCCTTCTTTCTATCCTTGTAGCTATATCCCAACTACTTCGAAACCAAAATGGTGATGTTTTACACGCGTCTTTTCTATAAGAATACACTCTATAAGAATATTCAAGATGAAATTCAATAAGAATTTAGGAATATCCTAAGAATATCTTCATCTTGAAATTTTGCTTGCATCCTAAGTGGAATATGAGCAAATTCCTTGTTAACTGGTATAAACTTGAATTATTGATGTAAAATGTTTTTTCTCAGGCTCCATGGGTTTTGTCTGCCAATTGAATTAGGATGTTTAAAACAACAACCCATTCTTTATAGCAGGTTGCATTTTCAGAACTCCAATCTTGGTAAGAATATATCAAGAACATTCATGCTAAAACGAAAAGATCTATTCTTATAAAGAAGCGCAATATCCAAGAAGCTTTTATATCTATGTTTTTTTTTTAATTCATTGAGAAGTATAGGTCGGCGGGAAAGCCGAGAACGGTGTTGAAAACATAAGAAAGTGGGTAAAAACGACTGTCCGATACCAAAACGATACACATATAAAAATCTTTGTGTGTGGTTAGTAGGAAATTTTACACCTTACACCTTAAGTTAACAATAAAAGGTCGCAGCATAACCCTTGGACACCCAGCGAACGAAACAGTATAATCTGACGACATCATTAGTGCGATCTATTGTCAATATGGAATAACTACACTCGTAATTGCTCCTTAAGAACTATCTCAAATGAGAACAGGAAACAATGATTTAAAGAAATCATTCATTTGGTTTAAACTTTAAGTAAGGTGGTAGAACAAACCATTTGAAAAGAGATGTACGGTGCTGATTTTTCTTCGTGTTGTTTTTGTTTTGATTTAAGAATTGGGGTTTTGGTTATTGCATTCATCCACATTGTAAGAATTTTTATATATTTATATTCTATGACTTTTATCTCTAAATAGGTAGCTAGGAATGTTTAATATCTTTCCGGCTTCCGTGTAGTTGTCACTGACACACGATGAGAGAGGCGTGAAACGGAAGAGTGTATTTTACATAATGGAAAATATAAAAACTGATACAATGTCTGTCTATTGTTGTGTCAAATTTTTCCGATTTTCACTTTCAATTTTTAGCAATTTTTATTCGTGCTTGTTAAATCAGATTTATTTTGTCAAATCAAAACAACTCAGGCAGCAATAAAATTGCGGAAATTGAGCCTTGATGCTTCTTATTATTAGAATTCGGAATACATGTTTTCAAACAAGTAAATCTGAAATGAGATTGGATTTCTTATTTTTTAAGTCTCCTTCTTCCTCGTGCCCAGAGTCTCTTGGCCCCTGAGCTGTTATTACGGAGGGCCTGATATCAAATTAATCAGAGCGGCAAAATGCTCTGAAAACGAGTTTGAGTCTTTTTGCCGGATTTGTTTTTATTTTGTTCTTACCGACACGATTTAAAAGTCCACTTAATTTTCTTCTGATTTACAGAATTTTTTTCTAAATTTTATCTGAAATGTTTGTGTTTATATGAGAAACAGATTTTGTTGCTAGTGCAGTTTTATAATTGTGTTAATGAACAATTGCGTCTATATAAGTATGATGTCGCATATGAGAAAATAAACGATCGCAAGCATCCGGTATTGTCTTTATTTATGAAAATTCAGATTCGCGTTGTTTTTAGTTTTTAAAATAATGATTTGAGTCTTGGCCTGTTTTTATTTTGTCGGCAATGTTTTAGGCCAATGTTCTTATAAAATTGTTCTTACAAAACACAAAAAAACGTATAAAGCATATAAAACATGTTGCTATTATCTGATTTGATGTTTATAATTTTTGGGCTAAGAATTACATTTTACTTTTATTTTTATTTAGATTTCATGTGCCCAACAATTCTGTTATGGTGTGACCCTAAGCACTGTTTATATACCAGAAGAATCAAGCATATCCAGTGAACTTATATACATTCTTTACATGCATATAACTCTACAGGGTTGTCAACTGTTGTGTAGCATAGCGGGATTATTCTCCATCACTGTCCAACAGCAGAAATACCAAAAATACATTTTCATATGGGCGTGTATTACAATCGTGAATTGTTTATACCAACTCAGTGTATCACTTTATGTTTTACTTGCGACCAAACTTCAAGACATCAATACCATCATGATCATAATAGCTTGTATCTACATCCTATCAAATCTATGTTTCAGTGCAAATATATACAAATATTTCAAACTTGCTAGAAAAGGTTGTTTTGATCGTTCGTTTCGACTTGAAACAAATCGAGACGCATCATTCTCGTTAATGCATACTGATTATGATTTTGATCGCAGAAGACGAAGCTCTGAACCATCCATTATGACGCCGTGTAGTCCAACACCAACTCCTAGCCATCCTTTGCTAGCCATATTAGAGAAGAAGAACGAAAACTTTGCCAGTTCTGTAGAAAGTCTTCATGGTTTAGTTGCTGTTTGAATCTTTCACAACCTCGTCTCATTAATATTGCTGTTCATATGCATTGTGGGTTGTAACGCCTGGGGATGAAGTTTTATTTCCGCCAAATATAACGTAATGTTGTGAAATTTATTAGCAACGACGGGTGGATCAGAATCGAGTCGCTTTGATTGTAGATTTCATATTATGTAAGACCTGAATATTATGAAGAAGAAAGAAACAAGTTACCTCCAAAACGCACTTTACTGATTTGTATATTTTCGAAGATATGGAGTTTTTCTAAATTTTTAAGATTGCTGTTCGCTGTTCCGAATAAATTTCTTGGTCCTTCCTATGCAAATCTAAGGTTGCAGCAAATTTTTTTACCATTTCTTTGATGTATGAAAAATAATTAATCAGCAAGAACTTAAGTAAAAATTTTGCTATGTATGTATGTATGTATGTATGGTGTTGTTGTTGTTGTTGTTGTTGTTGTTGTTGTTGTTGTTGTTGTTGTTGTTGTTGTTGTTGTCACGTTGCCGCCACCGACGTCAGGAATGGTGGTTATGATGTTATTTTTCTGCTTTGGTTTCTAATCATTTTGTGAGTCATAGCTTCATTGAACAATGTTTGGCAAGCTACTGTAAACATTCTTCAAAAATGTCTGCCAGCATTCTTCCACTTCTTTTGCGTAATTAACTTGTGGTTAGTGTTTTTACAAAAACATTCAACGTTTTCCTGAAATGTTTAATTAATTATTCGTCATGAATACGAAACAGCTACAGTCGCGCCAAATAGAATGCGAATGACCTGATAACCCCTATGTCACGTTAACGTCATGACCAAAAAATACCAGTGACCCATGTGCCTCATCGCCCCAACCTCGATCCCAGGACCTGCATCGTTTTTTTTATATAAGGATATTCCTCCAGGTTGAAATTGCTCTTCTTTAAATTTTTTGTGGTTACAAAACTAAAGTAATTTATACAATAATAGTTATCTTCCCACATTTCATAACTTCGATTTTATGTTTATGGCAGTTCAGAGTCGACCACCTTACTATGACATCATTGGTAAATATAGATATTAAAATGAATTTACTAATTTCAACGAATTCTTCCTCAGCATGGGCGTCTAAACCACGTGACTCAACTAATAACCAACGATACTACTCTGTAAAGTTAATGCATCAGGCAAATGGGAACTTACTTTTGTGTTGATTGCATAAGAACTTGTTTTCGTATAGTTTCGATGATAAAGTCATAACATTTATTTATTTTATTCAAATGAATAGAGCTTGCATAATTGTTTTAATTATGGGGAATTGTTTTAATTATATATTTACAGAAATAGAAACAGCCTAATTATTGTGATTTGTTTAAGATCCTGAAAGACGACAAAAACATTTAACACAATTTAAAATTAGTTAAATGAAGAAAGAGAACCAGTGGACGAGCAAGCTGAAACAACAAAAACTTTTATGGGATTTTCTTCGAGATATTTATTTACTTTCAACATGTTTACAATGCAATTTTTTATAATTCTGTTGTTTTTGTTAGTTTTTTACTTACAAGTTTGGGGTGTACATACAAATTCACTGGATGCGATATATTCAACGTATTTGCGAGAAAACCATAACGCAACGACGTATATGAAAACCGAGTTGACCAGTATACCATTTAAAAAATGTCTAAACACTCATGGTAGAGTCGCAATTGTTAGTTTAGTTGACAATAAAGGTTTATCGATTTTCGAACAATCAATAAGCAATTTACGCTGTTACGCCAAATCCCGTGGTTACGATTTCTTCCTGTTAATACACGAAGATTTCGATAAAGATCCAACTTGCGGCATATATAACGACCTTATGTTTCGTCGACACTGTATCATAGCAACACAAATTTTACCCAAAAATGATTGGTTGTTAATGTTAGATGCAGATAACGTCGTCGTAAATCCTTTTCGCTGTGTCGAAGAATACATCGATTCAAGTTACGACGTTATTCATCTTGAACGATTTTATAACGGCGAAATACAAGCCGGAAACTATTTGATCAGAAATTCTGAATTTAGTAAATCGTATTTGTTGAAGTGGGCAAGCTACCACACCGCTCATAATAATCTACCGCGAAATAAAGATAATGGCGCATTGCACGTACATTTATTGAAAACTATAAACAAAAATAACAATATGTCCCTTTTGGATTGTGAGAACTTTTGGTCATGGGCTATAGAATACACCGATTTCATTAGCTGTGTACAAAAAGCATTAAACGGTCACAGAACTTTTAAACAAATTAAAATATATAGACGAGGTCATGGTCCCGTACGTGATGCATCACTGACGAATAGTTTATGGTGTGAACGGGACTTTATTTTTCACGGTTTGAAAGATATATATTTTAATGGTGTCTTTCCACTCTACACGCGACGATTGGAAAACGCAGACTGTGCCAATTCGAAATGGTTAATTCCGTATAAAAACAGACATTTTGTCTCAATTAACACTGTGAGGGAGAAACTGATCTACATAAATGATTATTATCAGAAGAAATTACCGAAACATTCAGCTGGTTTGAATGGAGACGTAAAAACGCCTTTGTGCTGGCCGCACTGCCCTGAAAATATTTAGAAGACTGGCCACACCGTTCAAGAATATTTTCGCTTGTGTTAGGTACAATATTTTATTTAAAAAAAATACTGAACACAAATATGAAGATATATGTATATTTATTGAAAATATTATTAAAAGAAAAGTGTGTAACCAGTTTTTAAATAGTGCGGAATACGAACTTAAAATATTTTTTCAACTTTGTTCTTTTAACTTGCAGTTATTACCCAAACATTTGCGTTCATTCGCGATCACTTGAACTTTTGACGTAAGCCCTTTTTAAGAAAGACCTTTTTGGAACTTACATAACCCATCGGTAAAGACTCTTTAATCATCTTTCATTCGCTCTCTACATGGCCGACGGCAGAGCGCTGCGCAACCTCATTGGTAATCATATGGCAGCAATAGAGGGTAACAACAGTAGGTTATTCATATGACATTTCAATTACATTTATCGCAATCTACACATATACAAAATTCACACATACGCCCTAAAAATCATGCCAATTTGAATAAATAAAACTAAAAACAATATCAAATCTTCAAATAAAAATTCTATCCAGTGATAGAACGGAAATTACTGCCTATATATCTATATATCTATATATCTATATATAATACATTGTTGCTCTGGCAAACTAAAATCATATAATTATTAAGAACAAAACAAAACATAAATATATTAAGAAATCCCAACACTCAATAGAAAAACGGCGTGTCTACAATATAAATGTTCATTATAACTATTTTTCCTTTAAATCATCCATAATTGTATCCAACGTTTTGACGTCATCCATTAGAGATGATCACTTATCGTTTGCTGGTGGAGGTACCAACGCCTAGGGTAAAAAAAAAAAACTTTATTTTTTCGTCAATTACGAGTGTTTGTGTACTGTTAATGTCAAAAATTAAGCGTGCAGCGTATCACTACATAAGTTTAAACATGACTACAATTCTCGCTTATGTAAACTACGAACTCTACCTTCAATTCCAACGTCATGCAGAGGTCAGCATTCGTAAAACATTTAGCAAGCGGAAATTTCTGATTTATTGTCATTTTGGGACTTTCCAACAATTTCGAGATTTGAAAATCTACAACACCCAGAGGTTCCTCAGCGTCTGCATCTCTTATCTAAATAATAACCAATTGATATATGCAAGTAATTGATTTTGTAGTCAACTTGAAAAATATTTTAATATTCATTAGTTTGATCTAAAGCAATGTTGTGTTAAGGTAAGAAAGAGAGCCTGCTGTTCTTTTTTATATTAGGCGAGTAGAATGAGTACCTTGAAGTTGATAGTTTCATGAGATGCGTTTGTTAAAAAGAATGAGTGAAGCTCTTCCCATACTGGATTCCTCGTGTTACGTTGCGTCTAAATGCATAATGAAACAAAATCATTAACAATGGCACTGACATCGACAACAAACAATAAACAAAACAAAAACAAACAAAAAACAAAACAAAACAAAACAAAACAAACAAACCTTTGAACTTGCTTTCTGATTGCCGACAGATATCTCAACAAAAGTACTGCTGGTGTCTTCATCCATATTGACGGCCTAAATGATTTACATTTCTCATATTTTCTGTTTTTTTAACGTTTGGTTTTTCAATAGTTGAAAAAAGAAGATATAAAAAGCTACTACTAATATTTCACTTGACTTACCGGTAAGTCTTTTGCATTCTCCAGTTTGATGAACAAAGCAGAGCGTGTGTTCTATAAAAGCACGTGGCACACATGTAGATAAAAAATAGGACTGTATTTGGAACAGCGAAAGGAGACAACAACGACGCATGCTTTCTGCAACGATAACGTGAGAAGAGAAAACACTTCAATTATTGAACCCGGTTTCAGTATCAAAATACCTCTTTTATTTTCGAAGCATCATCGCTAAATTCAAACCAGCCAGTTCCAATATGAAGTGAACCACTCTTCGTGTCTTTCAGAGGTAACCACTGGACGAAAAACAGAATAATTGTCAAAGTGGGAAATATGCACATTAAGGGAGCTAAAGTTTGCGAGAACTAATTTCCGCGAAAGATTTTATCCAAAATAAAAATATTTTCCGCGAATTTCGTTAATAACGAAATTTCTGATATTTTCTGCGGGAGATTATTTTCGCGAAATTGACAAAAATTCGCGAAGTTAATTATCTTAATGAAATACATTCAATGATTATTAAAAAATGATAGTGTATTTCGGCCTTAAGTTAATTGAATGAGTGATAGTGTATTCCAGCCTTAAGTTAATTAAATGTTTAAATAAAAAAATGTTTACTAACATACCATATCTTCTGAGCTCGAATGAGTCAACTTTGGCATGAGGATTTCAGCGCTAAAAATTAGTATTAGGTTTACTTATAATTTTCACACAAATATTACATTACATAGGCGTGTTCCCATCTACACAAGACAAAAACAATTTGTTAATATACAAAATTCTTCTAGAAAATGAAGCAATTTTTTTGGGATTTTAAACAAGAGTATGTTTCTTTGTGCAAATTATATACAGAAAATTTTTTTAAATTTTACCCCCCAGTTATGGTTAAAGTTAGGAAAGACAGGGGATGAGAGAGGATCACGCTTTAGAACGAAAATAAATGCTTGTCTTACTGTCCCAAACTATCATCTCTCAGCGTGTCTTTGTCGAACACTTCTAAACACATTTCGCGTCCAACAAGTGTATCAATGAACGTCTAATAAAATATTGCAACACATGTAGATTATCAATGTTTTATATAACAATGTTTTATATGTTTTAAATAACACAAACAAGAAAGTAAGAGGATTTTGACTCACCATGCACTTCGCGTTTTTCCATTTCGGTTTCAAAGTTTTCTCAGCGCACTCTGTTTGAAAGTTGAACGAGCCAACTAAAGACAAGAAATAATGGAAAAAGGATGCAAAAAGATTGATAATCCTGATGATGATTTCTTATATCACGACATTCCCAGGTTTATTTATTATCTAAACACTCAGTAATTATGGTAATTCTTTTTTTGATCGTTAGAACAAACAAATTTAAAAAATGAGCTCACTTTTGCAAATCACATACGGATCTGAAGAATCTTTTTTAAACAGATTTTTATCATGCGCCACAAGATCTATAGCTTCCAAAATTTGGATTTCTAAGGCACCCTAAAAGAAAATGAGAAAATTGCATTGAGAAGTGCTACAAAAAGATGGAAAGTACAGCAATTCTTGTGAAATGTAATATAGAAAATAATTTTTTAGAACTTTCTAACATAATTCAGTCAATATTCTGTAGTAAACGTACATGTATTATGTACAGAGTTGATATCAACACGACATATCCGCCTTCCCATTCACGTCAGCACTCGGCAATTACCGACGCGTCAACAATGCAGGTGACAAATAACATATTATGTCGGCATTTTTTGCCGACGTGCCAACATGCACTTAATCCAGATTCACAGAAGAACATAAATTATTCATTATCATCACTCGACTGTCCTTCCGTCATTATCATATTTAAAGATTTTCTGCCATTATTTTTGTTGTTCATCTTCGTTACATCATTTTTACATCATTATTATTTCTATGAACTCCTACATTATTTCCCTATTATTATAAAAAAAAAAAATTTGTGTTTTGAAATATCCTTCTTCACAAATTCGTGCAGATAATCATCTTTTTAATGCCAAAAACTAGGAACAAGGTTTGTTTCATACCGGTGTTATTTCAAAACCAGACATTACTTTGTTGCCATTTGTTATAGGTAACGTATCGTAAAAGTTCCAGGAACATTATATACAGATGTCTTACCAATGGCAGCGGATACTTCAATGATTCCAAATCCTCTGCATTTCCAATTGGTATTGTCACTCTGTTTGGAAGTACAACAAACGACTCGATAACCTCTTGTAATATCTTCTTGACAATGTCACTAAAAATAGATGGGCGAGTTAAACATTTAAGAACTACCTCCGCACACAAATAAAAATATTGATATCAACTTTCAAAGGAATTCGATTCCCAAAACCTTAAGATTTAGTACAACGGTAAGCGTTTAAGACTCTCTGGGGTTGAGCAACGTCATCGAATCATAAATTTTACAGCACATACCTTAGACCTGGTATATCCAAAACATTAAGCAAGTTTGTGAAATCAAAATTAAATTCCTAAATTATAAAAACAAATAATATAACCCATTGGAATTTTTTTTAAATATATACGAATTCAGGAAGTCAATATTAACCTACCGGAGTTTCCAAGAAGTAAAAGCGAATTGCGCCAATCAGTGGCGGTTTTGACAACAAAGGATTCAATTCGATTCTCACAGTTCCACGTAACTGAAATTTAATACAATATCAAAGTATTAGCGAGTACACATAACATGTCCCTTTTTACACTTGCTGACTAAAACTGAAGAATTGTTTGTATTTAAGAAATTGAGAGCTTGAATATAAAAACAGAACAATTAGCGATTCAGTACAATACCACTTTCTATATCAAAATGCCTTCAACTAAATAAAGAATTAAAATTATTTTATTAATAGTTAGTCTATCTTATCCTCCTCCTCCCCCCCCCCCTAACTTGGGTTAAATTATGATTTTTTACTCCGTTTTTCCATTTAACTCTGGCATTAAAATTGTATCTCATTTTCTGTTTGCTTTTTCGAGACATGTATAATGTACAAAATGCATCGACATCTCAATCTTAACATTCTGTGCCAAATATAGTTACTGGACAAAAACCCAACAAACTTTTGTCGATGATATTGTCTGTTAAAAGTAAAAATTATACGTAAGGCTCTATAAAACTTTGAAATAATGCAGATTTTAGTGTTTAAACAGACATGAATACATACCTGGACATCAGAAATTCCCGCAGAAACTCCATGAACAGCAACTTTGATATCTGCATCACCAGCATAACTAAAGAAATATTTTAAAATTCTATTTTTGCAGACATTTGAACAGTTTGGAATCATTGTTCATTTGAGTTGTGAATAGAAAGGATTGTTAAAGGCAGTTTTATATGTTAGTGTGATATGACATCTTGTCCATTTTTTTACATTATTGTTACCATGCCGACTTAGTAATGGCTAGAGAAAAGAGTGAGTGTGCAAAGTCCTATTAAAAAGAGCCTAATCCAATCCAATCATAAAACAATATAAGTTTGCTCTTTTGCTATTGCAACAAACAGCAAATTAAAACTAAAAACGTTTTATTTAACCTTTCAGTTAATATTATAAGCTTTTCGTTTCAGCAACACATTCCAGATGCCCTTAACATTCAACTTACGAATAGACAGGGTAAACGAATTAACGTCAGTTCGGATTTTAGCGGCCATTTTGTAGAGTCACTAAAAATTTATTTTACACTTAAAACATACATTATTTCTGCATCCATGACAATCTCATTTGGTCGAACATGTTCAGTATATACCCTTATACCACCAATCTTTAAAGGCTGAAAATGAAAACAAAGATGTTAATAGCTAAGAAAAAAGATGTCTTCAACGCTCAACGCGATAGTTTTATGTCTTGTTTTTAGATAAACCAAAACGACAGTCCTAACTACCCTCCTTTCTTATAAGCATAGGGTAATTTTACCTTAGTTTTGATATGCTTATTGCGGGTTAAATTATGCTTATTTTTTTTTCAGGTCTGTTTATCAAAGAAAAGTTAAGATTTTGTCTTTTTTGATTTTGTAATGTGAAACCCACTGTTCTATACTGTTGTAAAATCTATTGTTCTCAATAAATTCGATTCAAACGTTTAAAAACAATAACACTGCATCTGATATTTAGATCTGCTCTCATGTTTTACTGTTTCCTTCTGCAAAAATTACTTTTACATAAACACTGAGTAATCAAATAAATTTATGAACATCAAGGTATGCTTAGCATTATGCTTATTTTTTGCTTGTGCTTTTAAACGCTATGCTTATAAAAAAGGATTTTTAGCATTTGCAAGTTTATTAATTATAATTACAAAAAGAAAAGTGATTTACTCTATTTCCAAAATCTACTTCTTCAAAAGTAAATGAGTTAATTATTGATGGCAACTTCTTTTGAATTTCTGGTTCAACTTTGTTTTTCAATATATCTCTGACCATGGTTGAGATAAACGGCCACATCTGTTTCACTATCTAAAAGTTTGAAATCATTAGATAAAACCAAAAAGTGAATCTTGCTGTTTACAAAAAAACAAAAACAACAACAAGCAGATATACACAAATAACATACTTGGTTCAACCATTCTGCTCTCTCTACATCTGGAAAACACACCTAAAAAGAAGGTAACTTATATTAAATAAGGCTGATTGTTGCTAAAAAAGTTTACCTCGTCTTTAGCTGCATGTACGTGGCGATTTCCTACATAATAAATTATTTTGAAATAATGGCTTATAAATATTCTATGCAGTTGCTACAGGAAAACAGGTTGTGATGTTATGGACAAAACAAAATAAGGTCCATGCAAACAAACAAAGATATTGTGGATGATTCAAGGTGATTGAATCTTTTTAGAGACCTCAAAATAAAAAAGGTGAACTGGTTATTTGATATGCATAGCACTTTTTATTAAAAATTTGAAAAGTGCTATGCATACTGACAACACACATATTCATTAAAAATTCTGAAAGTAGTGATTTTTAGTTCAATATGTATATAAATAGTTTACATGTCAATCATTTAGGGTGCAGTGGTTATACATCGAGATACGTCCCTAAACAAATACAGGTTTTTTTTATTCAAACTTTTAGCAATTATATCTGTGACAAAAAACTCACGTGATCTTTTCCACTTCCAGAAGCCATGTTACTTTTTGACAAAAATAATTCCAATATTGGCAGACAACAAAATGACATAATAATAAAACCAAAATAAATTCTGTTTGTGCGTAAAGTTTGTTGTGTGCGAAAAGTAAAAGGATTTATCGTATCTAAAGAACAATTGTCCTTACTAAAGGAAGTAAAATTCTTTTTGTTTTCTAAGAATTACTCCCTGAACATTTCTAACCTATGCTACAACTTATTAATTTCTATCCTATGTATATATCTACAGGACAATTCTTCTGAGAAATATAAAATTTGCACAACAAATTTGCAGCTGGAATATTATAACATCTGCTACAAAATAATCTTAATAAGAAAGACAAAAAAATAAAGAGAGAGAAAAGGAAGAAAGAAAAGAGGAAATGAAAGCTTAGACATACGATAGTTAAAACTTAGACAAAAACAGCTGCCATTCTCTTTAGAATATATTCTTTAATTTGTTTTGTGTTGATATCAATAAACAACTAGCTTTTCACAAAGAAAAAAAAGATAACAGTTAAGGCTTTTCTAATGACTTACGTACATGCTTAGATTCAGGTTAAAATGTGTAAGATTATGTTACTGTTGAGAAACAAGCCTTTAAAGCCCAAATGTGTGTTGCAATATCTACCTTAACCCCTTTGTCAAATTTTTATTTTCAGAGTAGGAAATAATACATGAGTCATGATCTAAATATACTGCTAAACACATCTTTCTTTCTTTTAAGTAATAATGCAGTAAATGATTGTACATATATTCAGCATGATTAAAGATCATGTAAAGTGTTGTATATTTCACCTTGCTGTTCAGAAAAGCATAAACAAATGTTCCCTGACAAATATAAAATGCTTTTGTACATAATTTTGAAAATGATATTTCTCAGGGTTACAAAAAGTCAAATAGTGGTTTACTTACAATTCTCAAAATTAAACATTACATTTTAAGGTAGACCTTTAATTCTTTTCATTCCATAAAACTTTGATGTCTTGTAGAATATTTTTTTGAACTGATTCCTTCAGGGATTGTTAACACTAATAAATATTAAGTTTTCAAAATTTGATGTTTAGAGCGAGCAAGGGTTAAATTATTGTGAATTTGTATTTAGCATAATTTTTTCAATTTGCAAGTTACACATAAAAATCTTACTTATGAATTAAATTCTTAAAATAAAATAATGCATGCTCTCTTCAAGCGAACCAAAACATTTCTGCAATGTCTTAAAGCAATACAGTATCACTTTCAAATTCATAGAATTTTAAAATTGATTGTGATTATTGTTGATTTACCCTCTTACCCTCTTACATTTCTATTTGATATATAAACAACATATTGTTGTGTAATGTTATGTGAGAGGTTAGGGTATCTGACTTTGTATAAACAGAAAAAGAGTGTTTAAACATAATTAGAGCGATATAACTTTTGTCTGTTTTGAAAAAACAAAACAACTAAGCATATGCAACTAAAAGTTCTATTTTTTCAGAATCATTAGGCATACAACTACAACTTAAGAACAAAACCTTATTGTTGTTACAATTCTTTATAGAAATCCCTAATTACTAATCGTTGCTTTTCTATTTATTTAAAAGAAATATGTTCTAACAGGGCAGTATTTCAATATTAGGTCACTCCTTTTATTTAACAATTGTTTGACTTTTCAGTAAGAAAAATGACCTTCTCCATCAAACATAAAGTTTACATGAAAATCTCCACTTTGAGTTAATATTTTAACACACAAAAATAATTGTAATAATCATAAATTTAACATAAATTTAACATGAAAACAATGCCGGTGCGCAGAAGGAAGAACATACATAAATACAACAATTTGCCGATATATATCAATATGCTTCTTATATAAACTAGCAATTAAATAAACAAATGCAAATGTTGATCAATCTATACCTACCTCCTAAAATGGAATCCCTATGGCTTGAACTTTTAAGGTTTCAGCTCATTAACATTACACTAGTATTTTTAGAAAAACCGTCACACAATTTTTTTTTCATTTTGCACTAACACTTTAATTTAAAAATTTATCATGTTTTGATGAGAATTTTCAAACTTAACTTAACGCATTATATAATGAAAATTTTTTTAGAAAATGTGTGTCTAATATATATATATATATATACCAACATGACATCACACTTATTTACTAATACTGGCAGGTGACATTTAAAAATATTCAATCATTTACCCATTGACACTTACTATACTATAGTATATACTTCACCCTTTTTAAACCACTTTTAAAACTTAAAATTCTGTAATTGAAACACTAATTGAAAAATTAAAAGGATGTTATGATGTAAATTTGCAAAAGAGTAGCATTATAAATTCTCCTTGATGGCGATTCAATATGCGAGTGAATGTTACCATAGCCCTGGGTTAACCCCAGCCATGTGAAGGAAACGAGGGAAATGGCACATTGTGTGAGCCATTGGATGTTGGAGGGAGTTTTCTGGCATAGCAAGGACCCTAATTGGGTACGAGGGTGCCGACTCGCCGAAAACACCGTATATGTTAGGGCGTCCACGGGCGTTTTTTCAGGGGTTTTTCAAGGTTTTCGTCCGAAACCGCCCGAGTCTCATTGTTCTCATTTAAATTTTGCCGCGAAGAAGGAAGGTGCTATTTTGTCGTTTTACTCTCAGTTTATAATTTGTGGGATTTTATTACAGCTATATTTATCGAATAAATGATATAAAAAACATTTTTTTCAGAACTTCCACTGTTGAGTATATGACTATTAGTCTACCCGTTATGTTTATGTTTGGTATTGGGTACCTTAACCATGCTGTTATGTGCCGATATGCAAATAATGCGCTATAATGGCGCGGTAGCTGTACTGTAAAGTATCTACGGACTTCGTTAATACACAGAAGACAGACATTTATGTTAATATAAATATACGCGTTCTTATTTCGTTTACTAACCCTCCGTCATAACCACAAATTTAAGTCTAACATCCACTACCACTGCTCGACATTAAAAGAATAAATTATACATCATGGTAATAAATGTTTAAAAAAATGTTGTTTCGGGTTGATTCGGGTTTCTCCGGGTGAAATTTTGAGCCCCCATGGTTTTTGCGGCGTTTCCGGCGAGTCGGCACCCTCGTAATTGGGTCTGTGTAGTTTAAAATGAGCATTAAATACTCTAGGACTCCCAATCTAAAGCCATGGCCCCTCCTGGAAATAATAGACAGGGTATATCCCTCAATATTTGTTAGGCTAGCCAGGTAAAATTGCACATCTATCTATCTATCTATCTATCTGCCTATCTATCTATTACCTATGTTCTTAACTAATTTGAAAAATTAGTTGTGATTGTGTTCAAGTTTTAAGTGAATGCTTTATAAATTGCTGCTAAGACTGAGAACTTCTCATGCCTATAGCTAAGTGTAACACTTATCCAAATGTACATACCCATGATGGAAGGTTTTTCAACTGCTGCAAAACATTTTTCTCGTCACATGTTATTGCTCTTAAAGCATTAAGCTTGGCCTTTTTTGCTTTTCTATCTCTCCTCCACCATAAGAATACAAAAAGGGAGCCCAGTATCCAAGCATAACTAAATCCAAACCAGCCTACAAGCCATATTGTAAGTACTGCTAAAGCTTTTCTGCCAGTTTTAATAACAAATTCCTTAATTTCTTGTTCTCTCCTCTGTGAGGTATCCATTGTCGTGTGAAGCATCAAACTCACATTCGAAATTTAACACATACGTGTGAAATATCTTGGCAGGTTTCATTTTTAATGCTCAATGTAATTTTCAAATAGATATTCATATAATTTCAAAAAGTCAATGCAAACCTTTGAGCAGATGGTCTCCCATATATTATTTATTGCGGACCGATATGTAAACTTATGTAAACACATTAGCGAATCCGTCTATACTATTTTGCCGAACAGTCCTCGTGAATAAAATGTACCGAAGTTTGGTACCAGGCATCAAGCCGTAAAGATTTGTCCCAGCGATTCATCCAATTTAAAAAATGCATGATGCTCTGGGGACGAGGTAAACTTTCTTTAGACTTCTCAGAAACAAGCTTACCAGTGAATCGTTTAAAATACGCGAATCTTTTTTATTAGAACTTAGGCTGAAATTTGCTATAAATAAATTAAAAAAGCACCTAAAGTCTTTAGTAAAGAACATGCTTAGAAAATTTGACAATAAAAATCCAGGCCGTAGAAAGCAAAATGCGGATGCGGAGATGGTGTAGTGGTAGCACATTCGGCTTGTAATCATAATGTTTTCGAGTCCCCACTCCGGCGCACTTTAAATTCAGTGTTGTCAGCCCATTTGGTGCCATCTACCTACTATCGGCTTGTGTGGCAGGCAAGCAAGTTAGAGCAATGCTGTACGTATTTCTAGCGGTAATGTAACATAGCTACAGTGGGAGGGGAGGAAGAGCCAGCCGTTATGATGGAATCCCCAAGGACGTTAAAACTTCCCGTAACTTACTTACTTACTTTTATCGTATTAAGTGACTAAGAAAGCCTCACCTAACCTTTAATAACCATTGACTACGCCCCTGACAAACCTGAAATTCCGGTTCTCGCAAAAAAACGTGTCGTTCATAAGTTGAAAAATTAAAGAAAAATATGACTATTTCTGAACATAAATTCTTAATATTAATATTATATTCCATTCAAGATTAGGAAGATAAGACCAGTTTCACATTATTATATTTCCAGGTTAGGTGTGAATTGAGCTTGCAAACTTTTGTCTTATGCGTCTTATGATATGCTTTGAGTGGCTACCAATTGGAATAAAGAAACAGAACCGAGGAAGACGAAATTTGAATTAATTAACTTATTTAAAAAGGTACCATCAAACTCCGGAGGCCGATAAAGAAAAATCCTCGTCCCCAGGGTTTAATGTAAATTCGCTAGCGCTTACTTGACGCAAAAAAGGCAAAAAAACCTGGGGACGAGGTTAAAAAAAAAGACAGGCACGACGCCCTCAGTTTTTGTGTGTTTTATGACAGAATGGTTTATTTCTTGTTTTTATGACAAATTTGTTGTTTTAAAAGACTTGTATTGATTACAGTCTAAGCTAGATATGCAAAAATAATGATAATTTGGAAAAAAGCGGACTAAAAGTACTTTATGAAGAATAACACATACATTCTTCTCTCAACAGTTGTTCTTGCGGGGAGAGGGAGTTATCCTAGCTTTATATTTTGCCAGAATTTCTCCCTTTTTTTGAAAAATTTTTTGCAGCTGTCGTTGGTACTATTGCTTAAAAGTAGATCGATGCAGACGTGCGGATGTGTATGAAAAACGTAGCTGGTTGATCTTTAATCATGTTGTATTGAAAACAACAGCAGAAAAATTGTATGGTTTTAGTTAACCTTTTTTGTGCTGTCAAACATCGGGGAACCAAATAAAGCCCTGTGGATTTACATGGATAGGGAGGGTATCAATCAAAGGAAAAAAATCGTACCATTGCTGATTCAAAGTTATAATGCATATGGGGTAATGATAACTGGTCACAAACATGTTCGAAGTAGTCCATGCATTCGTTGTCACTTTCTTTCAACGATGATTTCATTGTGTTTAGATCGCAAAGGTATACCAGAAAAGATTTATCAGAGAAGCCAATTATTGAAAAGTATAAATAAACGCATCCGGCTTTCCATAGGCTTTCTGACTTTCTTAAATAGTGGTAATTCCATTGGTTTTGGAATTCAAGAATCTCTTTTCTCCTAACATCTACAAAACAGAACCATCACTCTTGTTTCCATTAAGGTGATTCAGATTGTTAATGAATTCACCGCTTTGCACCAGGACCACCTAGCCTCGAATCGCACTAATTTAAATCCATTAGTTTAAGACGAACACAAGAAATTACCACAGTTTCCAATTTCACAGATTTATAACACGGAATTGATTATTGATGTTGAATTTAATATTGTCTCATTTGTAGAAATATTGGTTTAAGGAAGCAAAAAAAGTGTAAAATTGTACCACTTGCACCATTGTAAACAAAAGAAACTCAAATCACTTTTATTCGACTACCGTATCATGAAAATTTGAAAAACCTGACGACAACATACTTTCCAGAAAATGAATGTTTTTCCAAATTGATACGAAATTATTAGCAAGCATAAGGTTGGATCCACTGTCCTCAAAATGTGTTTGGCATATTCTTAACCTTTACAGTTTTTCCTTGTTGTGCCGAACTTAGCACACACAGTAAACAAAACCATTAAAATCATTATTGCGGAAAGCCCATCAGAACACATATCTCAAAGATATAAAAATAAGCAAAGATAGAAGAGTCAAAGAAAGAAAAATCATGATTCTCCTTCTTTTTATTGGCATGGTAATTCCACAGTTAATGGCATCGTTGAATCTTAATGGTACAACATTAATTGGTGAGCTGCGTTATCCATATTGCTTTCCCTTCAGAGCAAGAGAAGGATCCTGTATGGTCATTACCACATTTGAGGATCAAGGAGAAGAAAATTACAAAAAAATCAAAAGCGAATACCTTTGGGAACCGTCAAAATCAAAGTTGACATATGAGATACCATTACCAAGTAAGATTTACAGCGGCCACCCCTTATTGGCATTGGAAGCAAAAGTTAACATAGGTTTCTGCAAGTTGGCACCAGCTGGAAAACATGCCAGCTTTAAATCTAAAATAACAAGAATTGAGAAAAAGACGTGGGAAATTGTTGCTTCAAAATTTCTTGGACCAAAGTTAGAGCTATTATCAGGTATGCATTTGCTAGTAATATGTTTCGAGTTGCTTGTCTTTGCAATCTGTTAGATCATTGCACTCTACTTGCTATAGACATCAAAGGAGAGAAGTGTATTATTATATGTTTTCTTACTTTGCTAAAGGCTATTTAAGCGTTTAAGTAATGTTCCTCCGTCATTCGACTAACCATCGTCACCACCCCTCCCTTGGTTTTCTATGTTCATCAATGACACCAGTAACATCTTAACAATGGCTTGCTAGGTTGCTAGGTACTTGTCTAATATCAAAAATACTTTTGTCAATACGAGGGGTAAGTTCAATGGTGCCTATTTTGAGAGGGAGAGGGAAGAGGACTAATGTATTGCAGTATTTAACAAAGTTGCAGTGAGTATTGGTCTAACTTGACGAACTATGCGAAAGAATTTTTACTCTTACGATTATTTTAGCGGTAATAAACCATGACCATTTAAGCTGAACCGTGATCTTTCCTTAAAAACATATCCATAATTTTGAAAAAATCTTTCGTGATGATTAAAGTGTTTCTATTAGGATGCTTGTGTCATATTAGAGCTTGCAACGAGAAGAGAAGTCAAAACTTTGTGTATCATAAGTACAAAAACAAAAGCTCCTACAATCTAATAGCAATAAACTAAAGCTTAGCAAAAAACTAGAAAAAAACAGTATTTATATGAACATTCAGACAAAGGTTACTAGGATGCTTACCATGTTTGTCTGCATGATTTATAAGATAGTGATGTTTGCTGATTTTACAATAAATTATTAGATTATTATGTAAAGGGATTTACATAGAAGTGTATCATGGTCTGTGCATAACACACGAGCTACTGCTAAGTCAATCCAGGTTTACATGCTATACTTACAGAATGATTTTTATGTTGTTTTCTTAGTTTACATACTCTGTTTTATTTTTTTTCTAGAAACTGATGAATGTGTGCCAACAACAACATCAACAACAACAACAACAACAGAATCAACATCAACAGAATCAACATCAACACCAGCTGTCACTACTGAACCACCAACAACCGCAGGTGAAACCACTACAGTTGAGCCTGTCATTTCATCAACGAAAGTGACCGCTACTAAACCTGTCATCACGGCAACAAAGCCAATTACTTTGATTACCAAACCGGCAACATCACCAAAGAAAACACCAGTTCAACCTACCACAAAATTATGTCCGGTGTATTGTCATAACCAATGTAATCCAGCTCATTGCACCGGTGTTTGTTGCCAGTTCGGTTCTGGAAAATAAAGAATTGTAATACAGATGTCGGAACAAAAAAAACTTTTATTAACATTTCTTATAACTAGTAGTTTTAGATGAGCAAGTTGACATGATGAATAGAGACTATAGAATAAAGTTATACACCTGGGGGATGGGTGAAAATACAATAAAGGCCTATCTTGAGAAATTTCCCTTTTTCGAATACCAATCGACAAATTTAGTGTTTGTCTGGTTAATGAATAAATGAAAATTTCGGCACTTTTTTTAAAGTATTAATTTCCTTAAATACGTTATTATCTTTCATTACTTATTTATATTAACTATTAAGATTTATTCGATAACATCATGTTAGAAAACAACGTGAGTATGTAACCCAAACAAATTTCAGACACTCCACGGCTATTTTTCTACCCACTTTGACTAATAAACAATAGGACACCACTTGAACGAATCATGTAATCCATGTGTAAGAAATACGCCAACCTTGCTTTAAATATAGAAATATGACAAATGTAAATGTTGCGTCGTCTTAGAATTGAACTAAAGAATGTGTTACGTTTATCCATTTTGTTAGCTGTCTGTACCGCCCCGAGTCGATTGCACTGCCCTCAACAAATTTTCTTTTTATATCGAATACTCACACACTGGATTAGGAACTAAGATACCATTTTTTTTGACATAAAACTGTCGCCTTTCTATGTTATTATTAACAGTCTTTCGTTAGCGCTAGAATAATTTCGTGCCACGGCCACACGAAATAGCAAATGTAATATATGTTTATCGACTTCTTTGGGACAGAGGAATTGTGGTTTTTTCACAAGTTATCGACTAGTTTTATAGTAATAATCTCGTTTTATCTGCCTGTTTGCACGGCCAGGATCATGCTAAATGTTTCACATGCATGAAATAGCAAAGGCGATATATGTACGGCAAGAAAATTTCTGCGGCTTCTTCCACGGATCAACAGCTAGTTTATAATTGACAGAGGGCGCATGTTATTTGAAACGGGCTTAAATACGGTGCTTGTTCTAAATGACACATGTAAGGAGTTTGTTTAGTCGCTTACTCGAATTCTAGCTTGTATAATTAAGTTTTCTGCGTATAAGTTAAGACACTGAAGCTTTCTTTTCGAGTTAGATGATATTGTCATCGTAGCATAAACTCGCGTGACCCTTTTAGTCAATCGTGCACCTCTATCGTTACCGTATATTTAAACCGATGTGAAGAACGGTTGGATTAGATAAGATAATCTTTATTTAAAATCGATAAGTACAATTTATAAAGTATAAGTTTAAAAAATAACAATTCCCCATCCAATGACATAAAAATGGACTGGATAGGGAAAGGCTATTCAAAGGCACAGGTAAATATTTCTAAACAGACTGCAAACCCTATTTTGTTAGGTTGACTCTGTTTCTCAAATCCAATTAATGTCTGGGGTTCTTCTTGATAACAAATACTTAACGTATATAGAAGGGTTTCAAACCGCACTTGTTTTGAATATCCTTTAGTTACAACGGTAAATTACAGGGCCGGCGACGCCGTGGGGGCCAGGGGGCCATGGCCCCCCACTTTTTTGCTAAGAAAAATAAAAAAAGTTAACTTTTATGCAAAACTGAAGAAACGAGAAAAGAAGGAGTGAGAAAGAGAAAAAGATAGCAATTTAGGGCCGTTTTAAGCCGTCTGAACCGCAAAATTTTCTTCGGCGCCCAACCATGGTGAGCGCCATTTTTTTTGGCCCCCCCACTTGAAAAAGTGTGTCTCGCCCGGCCCTGAATTAATGCATCTGATTGAGAAAAATTAGCAGTACAAGGGTGCTACGTCTAGGAAATCCTTTGACAGAATTCACCGTATTTTACAGCGCATAAAAATCTCGTCACTGTGCCAATAAGATGTTTATGTCACAGGAATGATAATTATAACTGAATAATAAAAGTCGTCTTTTGTCTGTCGGCCACAAGCGGGTCTTCAATCTTCAACCTACAAATAACAAATGCGATACATTTTTATCGACTTTTTGGCGACGGGCGAATTCATGTGGATTTTGCACGGGCTAACGACTAGTCTATATATATTTTTATACATTGTTGACCTTTCTATTACTTGCGACCTGTACTTTTTAACAAAAGACTGGAGAGTTGTAGTCCTAGAACAAGTTTTAGGCATTATTTCGCGAAATTAATGATAAAGAAAATGCTGAATAAACCTCACATAGCATCCTTGTCATACAGAATTATTTTCAATGGAGGTAAACAGATGCCCAATGATGCATGTATACTTATGGTAAAAACAGTCTCAAATACATGCAACAATAGAAGATACCAAGTTTATGTTTGAATGTATGTAGATATAAAAATGATACTGACTATAACAGTCTTCTTATGTGTAAACCATGTAGTTTCACTTCCCACAAATCCATTTGGAAAGAAAATGGTTGGAGATATTGCCTTTACGGATGATTTTCCTGAAAATCTCCCACGTGGTTCTTGTTTAATCGTTCGGTTATATAAACACCCACGAACAGACAGGGAAAAAGTATTATCACGAATGATTGTCGACAATCCAACTTCGCTTAACAAAACGTATGAATTGTCATTAGATAACGAGGAAGAATTGCGTATGGCAGAATTAGCGGTAGAATCTGTCGTGAATGTTGGGTGGTGTGATACAAAAGATAGTAAGGAGAAGAGAAAGAACGACTTTGTGAGTCCGCTAAGAAATATTAACTTAAGTGTACTGCGAGGTAAAGATGACGCAGCGATCATTAAAGGACCAAACCTGTCAATACGTCCAGGTAAGGTAGTACTTTTAAACTGTCAACATGGCATCAAAAACAAAAGATTCACTTTATTGTTTCAGTTGTTAGCTCCTAATATTATTTTTTCTAAGTGTCGTTGTTTTCTTGTTAAATATACGAATAGCTACAGTTAAACATTTCAAGATATATTTTAGTGAAGAAGTAAACGTAAGACCCTTCACGGACTTCTGCTGCCGAGTTGAGATCTTTTATTTTTACTTTGTTTTCCATCGTACGTTTTGTTTGCACGAGAACCTTTTCTTTGTTTTTCTTGTGGGTGGTTTTTAGATCTGACTGGACTGACTGCTGCAGTTTGTTTCCATTTTCAACAAAATTTGGCACAGTAAATATGTATGCTAAACATGATATTAAAATTTACATTATTGTCAAATATAAAAATTTTTTAGGCCGTAACTTGAAATTGTTTGATATCCAGTACTATTTTTAGTCCAACGTAGACTAGGAATTATAATAAATATTTCCTCCAAAAGGAAAATGTCAGACGTGATTTTTAAGCCGCGTTGCTCCATTATGCTATTTTTGAGAAACTTGTTATGCGTTCGAGTAATTATAGCCACCTAATCAAAGTTAAATTTCATGATTTTCTACTCAAACTGTTATATGAGGGAACTGTCAATGTGTGGTTTAAACACATGACCAAAAAATATTTTAGACTTAAAATTGTTAAGTTTCACCCTGTCTTGACTTTTGTGAGGTATCAATCAAGTTGTTTCGAATATTTGTTTTCAAAATTGTCTTCTTTAACCTTTTCTCAAAGGAAAAGTCGTGCTTTTTGAAAAAAAGGTTCACTGCACCGCGTCACTACAGAAAGGAAAACTGCATTATGGCGTTATAGCATTCTTATCCCCAGAGCTCTTTAAGACTAAAACCTCGATAGGTTTATCTCAAAGAGCTCTGGGGTCGAGAATGGCGTTATGGTTATCATTTTCACCCAACAACAGAAACCTCCGAAGGACATCATTTTGTAGCTTATTGTGTGCTCTATATACTGAACGTATAATGTAATGTAAGTTGTATAAAGTTGCCATTTTCTTCTATGTTAGCCTTTGCTGGACCATCCGCAACACAGAATCCAATCTCAACAGCAAAACCTAGAAATATAGTTACAGTTACCAAGCCAGTCACATTGCATCCAAACGCAGACGTAGAAGTGAATCAAGAAAATGTTAGAGAGAGAAACAGAACAACACCGAAACCACCAGTGTGTCCTTTGTATTGCAATAATCAATGTGTTGACGTTTTATGTCCATCCAGTTGCTGCGTACTGTCTGGAAAGTGATATTTTGAAAATACATGTTTTATAAGTCACAACAGGAACTTGTTCAGGGAAAAGTTCAATTTTAATTTAGTACTTTTCATATATATTTCATCTATAATTATGTAGTTTGACAAGGAAATAGAAGTTATGTGGCTCACATCTTTTACAGACTATTTTTCCTGATTTTTCTTTTCTTTAACTTGTGCTCATATCTATCTTTTTGAACAATTTAGTATATTTTATATTGTGCATGTCATGTAGTTTCATGTCCAACAAATATATCTCCAACAGAATTGTTTGTGATATCATCGTCCACACATTGTAAAATAGTCAAAAAACATTTCCAACAGACTCCTAAAATCTCGTTTTAGTTGTCGTCCATGGTTTTGTAGTTAAAGGGATCCTAGAACACAAAATAAAAATCTTTCCTTTGAAAGTAATAATTTTGTTTCCCCCATGTTTTTAAACATGAGATTCTTTGATACTTTTTTAATTGTTCTAAACTAATATATTCATTTTAAAATTATTTTTTAAAATTCTGTTCCACAATAGTGGTCCTCTATTTTTTATGGAATAGCTACTCACTTTCAGAGTAGTTTTTGGTATAACAAAGTTATCTTTCGAGTACTTTGTGTCATAATTATGTGAATTAGGGAAAATTTGTCAGCAAATGCTTTAGTTGGTTTTTATTAGCGAAAGCTATCTTGTAAATTTGACCAACGTTAAATAAAGAAACATACATACATACATAGCGGACATGAAGCGGTTTTTATCTTAAACATTAAACTAATACTTGATGGATGTTAAGTTTGTATATATTTAAAACTCCGAGTTTCTTAAATAAAGGGTCCAGACGGTGTTTTTGATTGGTTCACGTGTCTCCATAAGCAACTCTACATACCGTATAAGTGCCACAATAATAATTTAACCAATTTTTGCTAGTTTTCGTAATTTTCGTGAAAGAAAGCATTTATTAGATCCTGTTTACACGTTGCGGATATAGATCGACTTTCTTACCAGATAGGGTCTCTGTCCACATGGATACTGAGACGAATAATTTCGTTTAGGGAAGAAATTTTGGCGAGAATTTAATTTGACGAATGACGAGAATTTTGTTTGAGGGAAAACATGCAGGATGAGTTTTTTACAATAACAACAATAGACTTATATGAAAAGAAGGTCACTTCTTGTCAAATACTAAAATCAAAAACATATTTTCTGATCATTAGGAAGAATAATTAATTTTGGCATATGGCGGTTTTTTGCTAAATTTTCTTTTCGCT
This sequence comes from Hydractinia echinata, assembly GCA_030067915.1. Classification (NCBI taxonomy): domain Eukaryota; kingdom Metazoa; phylum Cnidaria; class Hydrozoa; order Anthoathecata; family Hydractiniidae; genus Hydractinia; species Hydractinia echinata. The sequence continues at coordinate 471,168 of JASGCC010000088.1, forward strand.
AAGATTTTCCCCTTAGGATGATGTTGAGTTTAGATAATGGCGAGTTGACAAAGGTTGCGTTTTTAATTGAACGAAAGTTGCAAATGATTCAGACCTGCATGAGGTGCACATGCAGTCTGTCTGCATCAACACAAAATGAGCATAGCACATCGCTATTATCGGTTCCATTGTGGGTAAATTGTGGGCATTGTGGGTAATATTTATTCGGATTATGCACAATCGGATTATCGGATATATGCACGTGTATACTACTATAGCACCAAGTGTTTTCATATATGCCCCTCCATCGGTTCTGTTGTGACATCGCAGAAATTCAAATCTTTTCTGGAAACATACTTACTTGTGTCATATGCTTGTAAATTGTATGCAGCTTCTATAATGTGAAAAATAGTTTGAACTATGCCGATAACATGTGTTTACAGAAAGTCATGTTGTATCCTCACCCCAAGTTTTTTCTTCTGGAAAAATGTCAGAAATAGACACTTCTTTTTGGCCGGGGGGACTGAGAGTTTGAAGCCAATGATGCTGATAATAATTATGCTAAAAATGGAATGCAGGCAACAAATGCCATGAAATGAAAAAGAGGTGCTTTTTGCATGCATGTTGTATGCGATGCACTGTTCAGTAAAGAATAAGTCATAAAGCTATTTATAAACAGCCTTTCAACCAATTAGTTTCCAGATTCCCAGTTTTCAGTCTTAATCTTCTTCTTATATAATAATACGGAGTGTATGTGACGGTCATAGTGGATATCGTCATTTTCCTTTGATGTCGCCGAAATTTTCTTTGAAGTCGCCGAAAAAAGTATGTCTCAAATGTTAAATTTTATGACGTTACGGCGCGACGTCAATAACACTACTTTAACGTCAATATCCTATATTAAATTAATGAAGCCATTACAGTGCACTTAAAACTTTGAGGCCAAATAACTTGGAAACGAGGTGGTGACGTCAATGATTTTTCACCGCGTGGGTAACTAGGGACCACCTAGGACCAATTTGGGTAATTTTCCCAAACCTGGGTCCCCAAATCCGTTTCGGAATGGGCGGGTTGATGACGTCATCAAAAAACCTTCAAACCCTAATATCTCTGCAACCATTTGTCAAAGATGCATGATCCTATACATTTTCTTGATCAGCGTTTCAAGATCTATACGATGAAGGCAACAGGTATACAAATTTCTAAAAAAAAATTTTAACGTTTTGACGGGTCTTTGCTAATCCCTGATATCTCCTTAGGCGTTCGTCGAGAACATATGATCCTGTACATTATTTTAACCAGCATTTCAACCTCTACACATTACAGACAAAGAATAAACAAATTTCGCGAATTTTTTTAGCTGCACCTAAAACAACTTTCTTTTTATTGACCTTTTGCCTAAGTGGATTTCTCCACGGGCTTTATAGACTAGTTGTTTAATATTTTTTTTATAAATTTATGGTTAAAAAAAGAGAACGAAAGAATGGAAACCCACGGTTGCATTTTACACAGTGTCTTCCGGGTTGTGCTGAATAACCTTTTTGTGCTTTCAAATCATGTCAAGCGAAGAATAAAAACACAGCGAAGCAGAAAATACATTACCATCACGTCATACAAACATTCTCACGAGGAATAATAACTCGACTGATTGCAAACAAATTCTTTCATTAAAATTATACAAAACTTTTTTCTACTGAAGCCATGTCAACACAGAATGTTTAGACGACACGAAATTATCGCAAAATGCACTCTACTTGTTGCAGCTTTGATCCTACTTGCAGATACAGCTAAATCAATGGTGGATTTAACTGGAATAAGAGTGGAAGGTGGTATTACTTACAGCAAGCGCTTCCCTCACCAACTACCAGCAGGATCCTGTCTTGTCGTAATGCTATACAAAGCAGCTTTAAACAATGAAGATGCGGTGAGATTAGGGCAAGACGTTATTCACGATCCGCAACGAAACAAGCATTCCTCATATTCTGTTAAGTTTTACGACAACAAAATTAGCAGAGAGGATGCTAAATCTTTGTATGTGTCGGCTTTTGTTAATGTTGGTTGGTGTACTACAAAGATAGGTGACTCAGAGAAACGATATAATTTCAAACCTGGAGACTTTCATAGTAAAGGAGAAAATTCGGTCGATACGGACTATGTGAACTTTAGGAAGGATGATCGAATAAAAGGACCTATGCTACATCTACAAAGAGGTAAAGAATACTTTTAGTGGAAAATAAAGTGAAAAAAATAGGGAATAGGGAAAACAGGGAATTCTCAAAATAAGACTGTATAGTGATTATATATGACCCATATACGCAAAACCATCGCTTTTTTGCATAAAACTATCGCCTTTTCACGCAACCTATCAGATAGCATCTAAAATGATAGGAACGTTGACGAGAGAACTTATAAAAAGTGTTTTGAATAATTTGTCTGTCGTCGTGAATTTTTTATTATTCTTCGCTGAATTAAAAAAAGACTTCTCATAAGGATATCACTAAGTAGCTACAAGGATGTTTAAGACAGCATTGAAATGTTCTGCAAAATATGCGGTGTTTCCCGATTTCAAAGATTTCGGGAAACAATATTGTTTTTCGGATTCTACACTGCAATAATAAATTATGCGCTGTCAGAAGAATGTCTAATACATTATCAGAAAGCATAACACATTTTAACCTGAAACCCCAGTTGGATATTCTTATGAACTATATTCTTATAAAAAAACCCGCGTATAGAAAATGTCTGCTTTTAAGTAATCAACCGACATCATTATTATTGTTTTTTCTTTGGACTTCTTTCGTAAGATTTGCTGTTTTTTATTCAACTGATGAACTTCTCAATTTAGTTTGAAATTAAGCAATTTATCTAAGACTATAATTTGTTAAGAACCTCCCATGAACAAAAATTATAAATGCAATGCATTCAAAATCATTCTTTTTTGTTTTCTACACTTTGAAGTTATTGCATTCAAGTCCTATTTAAGCAACATTTTTTTAGTTGATAGAACCAAAAAATTGGTCTTACTAAGCGCAAGCCCAACTTATTTAGACTACATCAAGGGTACCAATTTCTAGTTGGTCCCACTTATCGAAACTGCGCATTATTGTTCTCACATCGAACATTAAGATATTTATCTAACTTGAGTTCGCTTTTTACATACAATTCAAACAGGCTTCTATCAAACAATATTTTGCATTGCTGTTTTAGTTACGACCAAAACAGAAAATCAATTCGACGATCTATCTAATTATGAAGATGATAAAGAGAGCATTACTGATACATCAAGAGAAAATTCAATGCTGATGCAGTCACCAACGTCGCAAGATTCTTTAGAATCCCTAGACAACAAAAATATTCCAAGTGATTTATTAGAAGATGAAAATGCTTCTCCAGAAGGAAACGTCAAAGAAGACATGAATGGCTACAAAGAAAAATTAGGGGAAGAGACAATAGGGCAACAGGAAAGGGAAAAACCACCAGTTTCCATCAATTCTCGAGCTAATAATAAACACAACTCGGGCAAAGTTGATCAATCTCGAAAAATTAGGCGTAAACCTTTTAATAGAAAATTTGGTCACAAAACAAGAAAATTGCGACAAGGATCTGTACAGCCAGTTGGTGTTACAGCTCCCGTGAAAAATACACCAGTAGTTAACCCGAACGTCCATGTTAGCGCTGGTAATATCTTAGAGGCGACAGCAAATCCAATTATTGCTACACAAAATCCTCCAATCTCTTCACAATCTGTGCAACTCAATAATCAAGCAGCACTTCCTAGTACAATCATAAATGATAACAATCAAGTTATTCCTCCTCCTGATTTGATACCACCACCAATACAAACTACAGAACAAGGAAATGGAGTGATTATATCACCTTCTTTAAACACTCAAAATACTGTCGCACAAATTCAAAATCCGCCTCCATGCCCACCATTATCCCTTGGGAACGATGCCACTCAATTGAATCAGGTACAATATGGCATCATTAACCTTCCGATTCAATTGCAACAGCAAACAGTAGTACCTGTTTTGTCAAATCCAGGTCAACCATGTAAAAAGACACTTTCTATACCTCAACCACCGGATCAGGTGCAAACTTCAACGGTCAGTAATCCAGTGCAAGCCGCGATGCAAGTTCCGATGCAAGCTCCTTCTTCACAGTCACCAACGATTCAACAGGCTCAATATAATTCAGTTCAACAAAACCCAGCATCAGTAAGTTCGGTATTGCATGTACCGGTAAGAGTTCCACTTGCCCAGGCAGCTTTCCCTCCACAAATGTCTTCTGTCCAACTTCAAGTACCTCCAATGAGTTCTGTTGCGCAGGCTCAACTTCAAGCGCCTACTGCTCAGTCAATCTCTTTAGTACAATCTGCTCCGTTGGCTACGAGTCCTATTCGAGTGGCTTCTGTCCTGACACCTTCGTTAGTACAAGCTTCTCCATTAGCCATGTCGCCTGTCCAATTACCTTCTGTTCAGTCACAGCCGTTAGTACAAGCTTCTCCATTAGCCATGTCACCTGTCAAAATACCTTCTGTTCAGTCACAGCAGTTAGTACAAGCTTCTCCATTAGCCATGTCACCTGTCAAAATACCTTCTGTTCAGTCACAGCCGTTAGTACAAGCTGCTCCATTAGCCACGTCACCTGTCCGTATACCTCTTGTTCAGCCACCGCCGTTAGTGCAAACACCATGTGCGCCAACGGTACCAACTGAACTAACGTCACCCACGCAGAATCCTTGTATGCCATCCCAAGCACCATCAGAGCAATTGTGTGCGCCTTCATGTGCCCCACCAATGAGTCCGTCGTGTCAGGAAGCTCCGAAAATGGAATCCTGTATGCCCGCTACACCTCCTATAGTGTCTGAAGCCCCAAAAATGGAATCTTGTATGCCCGCTTTGTCTCCACAAATGTCTGAAGCGCCAAAAATGGTACCCTGTGAGCCAGCTGCGCCTCCTCTAGAGTTTAAAGTGCCAGTCAAACCAGAAGTGGAAGAGACAAAAGTTCCCATGGAATTGAAAACAATTAAAGTTTTATATCCTAAGAAAAAAGAAAAGCCCTGCTCAAAAGTACTTGTTCAAATAGCACCGAAATGCAAACCTGAATGTCTTGTAAAATGCAAGGATTGCGCAAAAAGATGCTGCATGCCCAAGTTAAAAGCGTTGATGCGTCGATCAAAGAATAAAAGGCATTACGTTCGCCAAAAGAATTAAGAAAGATAATTTTTATATGAATACTGATGATACTGGAAAAAATTAAAATACCGTACGTGTATGCCCGGACTAGAATATCAGAAAGAGATATTGAAATTTAAATGAAACAAAGAATCGAAAGAATTTTAATGTTGACTGTTTTTAACGTTTTTAAAACTTTTGTCATGGCCATCTTGAACGTGAGTTTTGCGCTTCCATAGCAAACTGCCTTACCGTATTTCCTCCAACAAATGTCGGCAAACTGCCTTATTTGTTTGCCGACATTTGCTTTAAAAATGTCCGCAAAAACCACCTATTGCTTTAATATATAGACCGCAGCATAAGTACCATATTTTATGTGTACAATCTTTGCGCGTGCAGCACACGTCAGTGCAATTAAAGTGCCTTGTACGTAGATTCTAAAAAAATCGTGCCATTGGCCCACTCTTCACAAATGACACCACGAAACGAAGAAATCTTGTTTTGCTATCTCCTTGGCCCACTCTTCACAAATGACACCACGAAACAAAGAAACCTTGTTTTGCTCCTGTAACCTATTCTGAGATCTGGGTGTGATATATATCGGGATTAATTATCTTTAATGTTCACAGCAGACTCAGGAATAGCTCTGTTCAGTTGGCAGACTTTAAGATATAGATTTTTGCTTAAGTCCGCATGAGACGACTATTTCCCAAATTCCATGGCCAAAACGAACCATGGAGTACTTTTGTGTAATGCGGCCCATTAGTGGGTTTATAAGAAGAGTTAATAAGAGGGAGGCGATCTAGCATATTGTAGATAAAATAATTGGTAGGAGTTAAAAGAGGTCAACCTGCGTTTGTGCACGAAAAATGAATTAATAAATCAGCAAATCAATATCCTTTTTTAAGGAAAAGAAACACTCATTTCCAATTAAAAGTTATTTTTTTACATAAGTAAAAAGCATCATTACAAGTATGAAAGTTATGCAAATAAAAAGTGTTTTGTTAAAAATCTACAGAATTTCAAGGTTCACTCAGTCAGATTGGTGAATACGAGAATTAATACTAACACGATATGAATAGGCATACTTAAAAAAATAAACATTGAATAATTCTATATTTGCATATTTTTACAAGACAACAACAGTTTCGTCTGTTCTCATGACAATGTTGAATGCTCCAATGTGTTTCGTTGAATATTAGTAACTTTTTAGATATATTTATTTATACTAAAACGTTATTACGTGCATTGTCCTGGCAGATACAAAATTATCACCGATTCGGACTAGTTAAGAGGTGGTTTTTCTGTATGAGAGACACCAACCACTGCTGGGTTATCATAGCTGGGTACGCGATCACCATTCGCTACTTGACCCATTTCAATTGCATTAACCCTGGCGTCTTCTGGTCTTTGTCCATATGTTACTTGCTCGTGGATTTGCATGCATGCTAATGGATAGACTAAGACGAAGGCAAAAGCATCTTCAACCATATCACCTTCCAATTCATATCGTTCACGTACTTCTCCTCGGACCCCACCAGCAAACGCAAAGAAAAACATGAGTGATGCCCATCCAACATAAGCGCTACCTTTATACTGCATCTCTAACACCATTAAAAAGATCCATAAGTAAAAGGGAACTGCGTATGTTAGGCTGTATATAACCTGATGGGTTACACCGGAGACATTGTCGAGGATCATTCTTGTTTTTGCGATTAAAAACCATGGACAGAATATGGAGATAAGAATTTTGCTTAATCGTTCGCTGTTATTAACATCCCACATGCTGACACTCCATTTTCCGTCACTCTCATCAATCTCTCCAGCTTCTTCACGGACCGCACGCCACATTGCTACGCAAGTCCAGTTCAAACAAAACGTGAATGGCAAACCGCACGCCACAGAAACAGTCTGCAATGCTCTCAGCGAATCCTTACCCCCGGCTACTAACAATGCTGTAGCAGTTGCTCCTTCTGTTACAGCCCAAAAAATCCTCTGAAGGATAGGTGGGTCAGGGTTGCCGTTAGCTGATAAACAATCGATAACCAATGAACCACTATCAGAACTGGTAACAAAATACATAATGATGGCAATCAGAGAAAAAACAGAGAGGAAATCACCGAGGTCACCGTATGAGTTCATCACATCAAACCACATTTCAGTATCACCGCGACATGAAAGTTTCGTGGTGCCATACATTGCAAATATTCGCTCTTGTTGATTTGCATACCTAGAAGAAAAGTACGGAAAATTATTTTTAAAAAAATTAGCAAATTTTGAGTTAAGTTTACACAGAACTGTAATCTGCTTATGATTTTTGCTAAATATGTTTTAAAGAAAAACGTTTGTACACTTACACTGAGTTGTTTGGTAGCACTGCTTTGTACATCGCACACGTGATATTTAACTTGTCGGCGGTGTTTTCCATTTGTATTCCAACACCTCCAAATATGGACATCCAAAAGAACGAATAGAAACACGGCAACGTCAAAGTGTAAATTATAAAATCTTTGATGGTTCTTCCACGGCTAATTTTCGCAATAAACATTCCTACGAAGGGTGACCAACTGATCCACCATCCCCCTAAGATAGTTTAAAAAATTATATACAGTAGACTCCCGGTAACTCGAACACCGGATAACTCGAACTTTTATTATCTCGAACTATTTTGCCCGGTCCCTTGAACATTCCCTATTACTTTCTTATAAAAATCACTCGTTAACTCAAACCTCGGTTAACTCGAACATTCGCTATCTCGAACCACTTTTTGGTCCACCTTCAGACAACTCCTTCGGGTAACTTGAACTTTAAAGGAAAGAGGAAAAACAATTTGTTTGATAATAATTAAATTTCTTTAATTCTAATTAATTCATTTTTTAAAATAGATATAACCTCCAAATTGAAACAAGTGGATATTCGAGATTATTATCAAAATTAGTAATCTTTGACTATACAAAATGTGATACCTTAGTAGTTTTTTTTAAAAAAGAAAAATCGCCTTAACTCGAACTATTATCCTATTTTTCCTAAAGTTCGACTTAACGGGAGCTTCGCTTAAGTCGAACATTCGTTAAGTCGAACTAATTTTCCCGGTCCCTTGGAAGTTCGAGTTAACGGGAGTATACTGTATTGACAAATAAAAAATAAAATCGCTTTAAATCCACTTAAACAATACCGCGATTCTTTAATCATTTCATCAAAATGAGCAAATGAATTGAATCATTTTGAATTCGTCACAGTTTAACACTCTTTGTATTCGCTCGAAATTTCGAATCGAAACAAAAAAACTTACAGTAAAAGATTGTCCATGCGCCGAGCCAATCCGGATTTTCTTTACCGTCTGGAGCATTTCCAAGTTGGGCAAATGCATCTGTATGGAACCCTAGCTGTATAACCCACTGAAAGTAATAACCAGTAGATTGCACAAATAAATTAAGAATATGCCAGGTATTGTCAGCATATAAAATGATGAACATAATCAAGCAACCTAAAAAAAAAGCAAAAGTTATTTCGAATGTTTTTTATACTTGCAAGCTTAAAAGTGAAATAGAAAAGCATTATGCAGTTGACGACATAGATTGGAGAAATAAAATAAGGAAAATGCGATGCGGATTCAGACTTACCAATTCCAAAGCACGTTTCAGATAGACGTCGAATTCCCAATTTAATACCACTTATGACAGAGAGGGTAGCAAGACCTGTGATGCACCATATAGCGACAACATAGCTACATGTATCTTCCGGAATGCTTGGGTCAATACGATGTATACCATTAATCAACTGCATGACACCCAATCCCAAGCTTGTGCACACCCCAAACATGGTGCAAATGATACATAAAATATCGATCAGATCACCAAGAATGCCAAAAATTTTATCACCCAGTATAGGATAAAAACATGTTCTCATAGTCATTGGCAAACCTCGCCGGTAAGCCAAGAAACTGAGCAACAAGCCAATGATCACATAGACAATCCAACCGTGAATGCCCCAATGGAAGAAGGTTAAATTGATGGCGTCCTGAGCTCGCTGGTTGTCGTTGTACCTACAAAAAAAAAATACCTTTAAGCCTTTCATTTAGACTTTTTTCCACAGCATGGGTGAAATTGTATGGTGTTTTTAAATTCCCCAAACAAATAAGATCGAGTTGTTGTTTTTCATTACTCAAGTGTGATTGGCGTGTCCAACTAAACTGCCGACAACAATTCCGATTTGTAATACAAAATGAGGTTAGAATTGCAAGCACCCGTGTCAAATTTAGAGTGGCAGGGTTAAAAAATATTTTAAGAACCTAAATATCCCTCGACACATTTTTCTCGTAATTATAACTCTTTGTCAAAAAAAAATAAAAAAATGTTATATTAGGTTTTTCTAGAGGCTCAGTCGTTGCCCCGTATGACAGAGACATATTTTAGTGTATAACTGAAAGTTTTTGTAGCCGAAGACACTTACTTACCTTCCCCAGTATCTGTTCTTCCAGGCTCCAGGCTGGTAATGGTAGATGGGCTCAGCAACACCATAATAGAATAAACCAATGGCAATACCACATGAGAACAACATGGTAAAATAGGTACCATCGCTAAATTCTGGCTTCTCATCTTCTTTACCTAGAATAAAATGTTTCATCAACTTTTCTTGCAATACAAGCCTCCATAAATTCATTGTTTTATCAGCCCCCTACTTTTTCCTTGAGTTTCTTTCCAGTTTCTTGTGAAACACTTCGTGGTCATAAATTAATAAGCGCTTAGATGTTTAAATTATGTTTCGGGTTTCCCCATCAAGTTGCTAAACTAAACACACGCCATGTCAAGTGACCCCAAAATAGGTAAAAAAAGTTTATACTTTGTTAGCATGTCTGGCTGGTTGTTGAAAATATCAAAACCGATTCAGATGGAGAGTGTTATTACCTGCACTATCTAATTTCAATCAAAGACGCACTCCCGAAGCTTTCACGATAGGCAACCTAACTTGAACAATCAAACTGACTGGAAACTTATTTTACTGGGTCACTAATGGGGTCACTTGAGAATTTTAACATCCTGTGCTTTTAGTTTGCAACTGATGTTTAAATTGTTTGCGCTGAAAAAGTAAACGTTAAAAATATCAATCTTACCCAATCTCATATTTGAATATTTTGAAAAATATAAAGCAATGATGAAAAGTGCCCACACGTCTTGTGTTCCAACGTAAAGCCATGTCCATTTTTCTGTCACCCAGGATTTAACACTAGTCAAGTGTTTCAAAGCGTCATCATCACGTATACACCATCCAACGAATGCCCAAATGATTGCAGCAGATACGACACTGGTTAGTGGATTGAAGTAAAACCTGATTGGAATAGGTCCTAAGTTTATGTGACCTTTTACGTGAAGACATCTAGAAAGAAGCAGAAGAAAGGTGAAAAAAAGTCAAGATTGCCACCCCTGAACTCTGCCAAAAATTACCAGTGTTTTATTTAAAATCAAATTTTTACATAATTTCAAAACCAGAAAAAAAAATAGAGTTCTTCTGAAAGCTGAAAAAGTAAAGGTGGCTTGTATCAAAGGATGTGCTACGAATGATTTGCTAATTCGTTTCACTACACGGTTAATTCTGAAGATTGTTTCTACTAAAGCTGATAGAAATATTGCAGATCTTAGTCAAGGTGTATAAAATGTTCGGTCATAGAACGTCAGTTTTTGTTCAGAATGTCTCATTAAATAGATTTCTTTTACTTGTAGTGTTTTGGTACAATTGTGCCAAATTTTATGACTATCTCAAAACATGGACCTCAATCAGAAAGGAAATCAGTTTGTATTGACCCTTGTTCCTAGGACTTTCGTTTTATTTTCTGACGCAACATACTAACAAAAGAACAAAAAAGAAAATACGAAAACGGGATTGATTCAGGAATTAAGAATGTGACTAATTAGTCCGCTATAGTAATTCGAAATTATCCGCGCTGTTTTATTATATTACGTCCATGATAGTAGTTGCTAAAATACTTCAAATACCTCAGGTTTTGTTTTTAAGAAAACCTGAGGTATTTGAAGTATTTTAGTAACGAGATACAAACACCAATTTGGTTTGATTATATACTTTAGGAAGAACACATAACACAAAAACAGTTCAGATATTGAGAAAAGGTCGTATGCATTGAAAACTATAAAAACAATTATAAAAAATCCTAAATTTTTTTTGTTCTTTCTTTTGTTAATTCCTAATCACTTAATTACGAATTTAATTATTTTTTATGTTCACTAGTTAAAATACAGAAGTGTCGTATTAATTTTTTTATTATCTAGTAATTTTCCTTTAAATCTGACTCCGATTAAATTATGTTACTTTCACTCTCGTTCCCAGAGATCTTTGACATAAGCCTGAGTTGTAGATATTATTCTCATTTTGATTTCCAAGCTAATCTCGCTTTGATTAAAAAAAAAAGTCTTGGTATTTTAAGGTCAGACTTATCTTTCTAGGTGGGACTAAATACAGGAAACAACGTTATTTTAAAATCCAGGGAATATTTTGGCTATTGTAACCACACTTATATAATAAAAAACTCACAGTGAAAACAACTTGGGCCTAGGTATGCGTAAACACGTTGAACCACAAAAATTTTTTGGGTGTTTCTTAAAAATGTTTTAACAATAGAATTAATATCAGGTTATCGAGACATTGCATAATCCCTAAAAAGGGAGTCATTAGTGTGGAATTTATTGATATGGAAACGATAATTATAGAATAAAATGCCGATTACCATAACGATATTTCACGTCAACAAAAAATTTTAAACTTTTTTTATTTTTTTATAACTGAGAAAGCTTCGTCAGGGTTCAGCAAAACATACCGCCAAAGAGGGGATAAAATTAAAAAAAAGATTTTTAGCAATCAGTGCGAAATATTTGTCTTTTATAATCCGTATCTGAGGCGGTTATATCGATATGCATTTTAATTAAATAAATGAATGTAGTCTGGGTTCTAGGTTGCTTTGCTATTTTAGTTTTGTTATCATGAGTACTTAAATTGGATTTTTTTTACAAGAAGTTTTCTTGCAGAATGATGCCTTTTCCTAAAGAGGATTTAACTTTGTAAGGGCGCTACTGAAAAAAATAACACAAAAACCTCTGGATCCAAAAATTTAAAAACAGTATCGAATCATGCTAACTGAAAATCATACGAAACAATAAATATACTATACAACAGTAAATATCTTGTAATGTAAACTAAGCATAAAAGAAACATTCCAACGGTGCGGGTATACTTTAGCATTATATTCAGGTACTTCTAGGGTATGTTTAAACTGTGAGAAGAAATACCTGTTCATTTGTTCCTCTGTTAGTTTTTCCAAATCTCTTGCTCTTATCGCTGCCAATCTTCTTTCAACCTCAGGATCCAATTCTACCGGCTCCTGTTCTTTTTTCACCATTATGAAAATTCGCTTAACCACACTTATTATTTATTACTTGATTTTAAGTATATTTGGATGCGCGCGTTGCTGGCAAATGTTGTCTGTCCTCCACCGCTTCTGAAAAACAACAACAGAATAAAGTTTGCAGAAATACCTCTTTAATGCGTCATCATTTACTAAAGCACAATGCTTCTTGGGTAATTGCCTTAGTTAAACTTATCAGCATCCTGCATAATTAGTTGAAAACAGCAAGCATGGCACTCCACCGTAAGGCTTAATTTTTTTAAATTAAATATTTTTATAATGCAAGTTAAAGCCCTGTGATAGAGGAAACTAGGTCGGAGATAGAAAGTTTGAATATTAAAAAATTTTAATCACTTTACAATATTTGGTCTCCTGAGATACTTTTCCTATTATTGAACACAAAATAGCATCCAATATCCGATTTGTGATTCCGATAAATTTACTCTGTATTGATGTAGATCTGGATTTTAATGACCAAAAATGTCATTTTGGGTAACGAAAAGTTGTTTATATTTATTTATCGGTTTGTTTTATGCAATAATAAACTCTGTCGCAACAGGGCACAATAACACCATATCAGCAGCACTGGTTGAAATATCAGGCGGTACTACATAAAAAAAACGCTAGAGGAATTTAGTGATAAACATAGGAAGAAAAACGTGGGATTTCAAATCTAACCTCGTCCCCACGGCTTGTTAGGCTTTTGTATTCGGAAAACTGTTTAAATATAAGCCTAAACCAGCCCTGGAGACGAGGTTGTTGGAATTGTGAGGGAAATTCGACTCAAGATTTTTCGAACACTCAGTAAAATTACTCTAGCTCAAGACACTTACACTAAAAATAAGTGAGAATAAATTTGAAAGCAGAAATGAGTCATGCTAAATCTCCTTGTCTCGATATCCCATCGTGGTATTAAAAAAGACGTTTAGAACTTGTGTGAGGAAGAATGCATCTGTATTATTTGTGTAATCAAGTTTTCTCATTGCAGCCTAAATAAATTAATACATCACTGACAAAATCACAGCTGCAGAATAATTATTTCTTGTGACACACAGCAGGACATTCGTTATATGCATTCGTAATTTTTATTCTGCAAGAAAAACAGCTTTACTTCTTTAATTCGCTTAGTTATTATCATCGATGCATTAAAAATGGCTTCCCCACAGCATAATTTGTAGTGAAATCAGACATCTATAAAGCGGACAACGTAATGAAATGGACACCTTTTTTCCGATCTCTTCCGGTGTATCTTTCAGGGTAGCAGCTATTATTTCTTTTATCTGTAAATTGCCTAAATCGATCTGTTGCAATATACAAGCGATTTTCCTATCTACAATTATCTTCTTATTCATAACGAAAAAAAAATTTCAGACCAATCCTCTCCAAAGTGGAAATTTAAACGAATCGCTGGAACTGTTTCACATGCAATAATTAATAAAATAGAACAAATTTAAGGCGGAGATAGTGCAGTGGTGGCGCTGTCAAGTTGTAATCACAAGGTTGAAGGTTCACGTCTTCACTCTGCGCACTTTAAATGTGTTTTTTCCCGTTTGGAACCATCTACTGATCGCTTATTGGCTTGTGTGGCACGCAAGTAAGTTAGAGCAATACTATACGTATCTCTAGCAGGTAATGTAACATAGGAGGAAGAGTCAACCGTTAGGATGGAATCCCCAAGGATGTTAAAACTTCCCGTTACTTACTTACTTACTTACTTACTAGATGTAATCAAGCTTTAAAAAGAGGTTTATTTTATAATTTATGTGTGTTAACTCAATAATCCTTAAGACGCTTAAAAAAGATCATCTTTAACATTTTAAATCATTATGGATATAGAAATAAAAATTCTGGAAGGAATTTAATGTATTGCCTCGAATCATTAGTTTAGTTAAAGATAACAAAAGAGATCTGCGATAGAGGGTGTTCTATCATTGGTTTGCATGTTGAAAATACTTTACTACATAAAAAAGCATTTCCAGGCCTCACAGATGTCCCACAATTTTATGTTTTATATGTTGTTTCACAAAACGGCCATAATAAAAACATGGCGAAAAGTAAAATCACAGGAATATTTTTGGCACTCCCATTAACAAAAGTGACCAAAATATTATCTGACATTGGCAACAGTAATTAAATAAATGACCGTGGTGTTTTGGTTACTGTGCCAATTGCCAATTTAAATAAAAACGACGTTAGCTTGATGAGAAAAAAATAAAAATTTTGAGTTGCAAATGTTTTGTTTTGTCTCTATGTTTTATTTTGTTGAAGATCCAATTTTGAAAAAAAATTATAACATCAAGATTTTTAATACCCTATCATGTTTAGCTGCGTGTACTGTCCCCGTTTTTGTTCAAAATTGGAGCATTTCCAATTTTAGACCCAATTTTAGATTAAAAGTATAAACAGGTGTAGTATGCTTTATCTTACACTGTGTCAATTACTGTCAAAAACAGAACATTATCGCAGA
The DNA here is from genome assembly GCA_030067915.1 of Hydractinia echinata. Lineage (NCBI taxonomy): Eukaryota > Metazoa > Cnidaria > Hydrozoa > Anthoathecata > Hydractiniidae > Hydractinia > Hydractinia echinata. The sequence continues at coordinate 486,205 of JASGCC010000088.1, forward strand.
TACATTTTAACAAATAGAGAAATAAAAATAACCTTGGTTAGAACTTTAGTATTCTTGTAAAAAAGCGTGTCCTGATGCTGTAAGCGACCGTAGAAAAAGCTGCTTTAGTAATTCCCTATCTATGTTAGTTAATCCGATTTTATTTTCTTATATTTTTCCTCTTAGTTTATCCGTAGAGCGACCACACACTATGTATCAATCGATATTAGGAATTTAGAAAGATGTTAGAGGTAATTTATAATAGTTATTTTTGTTATAATTATCTCCAGTCAAAGCCACATTGACAAGTGATTGCATTAATCCACCCACCACCCACCACTGTAGTATGGTAGAATATCAAAGAGAAAAGAAAATTTGACCAGGTTTGCCTACAAAAGTTTGACAGAAGAAGATATTTCTACGTTACATCAAGGGATCTGGGTTATTAGTTGATTCTAGTTGGATATTTTGTAGCTTGGTTGAAAAGCTTTCATGAGAAGCATCGAAGTAATAGTAGATATTCAAACACAAGTGTTAAAGTGTGGCTTTTAAAATAAATATATCTTTCATTTTAAGAAAAGAGGAAAAAAGAAATGCAGGTAAATGCTAATGAACATGCATGATTATGCAAAATTAATTAAAACCTACACCTACTTCTTTAATCATCTCATTAAAAAAGATAAAAGATTTTATTGAACAAAAATAATTGCTGACTCATTATTGACGAAGGAACATATCTTTCAGCTTGTTAATCCTTTATTTCCTATTGTGTTATTATTTTTAAACACCTTCTACCCATCAAACAAAAGTGATAGTCAAAAGTGATAGTCAAAAGAACTAATCTCAAATGTATTCTTTTGACGTTTGTAATATTAACTATGAAATATTATGTCATGATTTGAAGCTTTTAGAATCTCAGGGGTGTTTATCCTCAGTTTTAAATAAATCATGTTAAATATATACTGTTATAGGATCGCTTAGTTTATCTGTATGAGACAATAACAAATGCTCGGCTACTTATTCGGGATGCTAGCCAATATGAAGAGGAGGTGTTCAGATTCCTTTTCTGAAATAAAAATAATCTAATTTCCGCCCAATCGGATATGTAATAAAAATAACGATTCTCTAGAAAGATTGAATACAATTTTTGTTAATAACTTCAAAGATCTATCTATTTCTCGATCTATGATGTGCCAACTATATAGAAATCTTGTCATTCAACTCTCATTTTAATTATGGAAATACGGGTCAATTTATCAAATTTGTAGATTATTTCAAATTCCAATTGGAACATCAAGAGTTAAATCTCTTGCTCTGACACAATGGTGCTTCGAGCAAAAACAGTGAGCATGGATATCATTTACAGCTTTGAATGGACGCCCTCTACTATTATACGCCCCACAAAACACAAAATCCCTTTAATTAGCACTCCTCTAATAAACGCCCCCTTAAGATAGGGCGGTATTCGAATTATAACGTACATGTTGACTGATCTTAATTAGTCTACATGAAATCCTGGAAGATATGATGAGGCTATACCAATCCTTGTAGGTATTACGGAAAAAATATATATTTCAATGGCAAGTAAAAAGAAAAAGTCAAAAGTTTATTAAATTATTTATGATAATAAAAAAAGTAAAAGAAATCTTCATTCCTACCTGTGTGTCCAGTGTTGTAAGAAAACCTGTTTTGTGTTAAAGTCACTGTGACTGAAGATCTCTGTACTGATTGCCTTTTATATAAAATTCCGGAAAATTTGGTTTCGATAGATTAAACAAATTATAATGAGGGAATTTTTTGAATGTTAATTATGGTCAAATTAGACATGCTTCAAAGCAAATTATAACGCTGTGACAAATCCCCAGGGGAAAACTTTGACGTCAGATAATTTAATTGTTTGCTTTTTTGAGAAGATTTAAAAAAACTCCCACCCTCCCTTCCCAGCCTCGTCCCCAGGGTTTTTTGACATTTTTGACATATTCAAAAATAAAATAAACAACTAAAACGAAACTATTATAAAGACTCCAGAATCACGAAAAACTTCATTTTGTGCCATCCCTCACTTGAGAAACTGTGTCTCCGGCCTTACTTATTCAAAAACTGTCTAAACCTTTTTGTTTGGTACTCTTTCAATCTTTCAACTAGATAAATAACAGATTTTCTGCTGCGACATTAGTCTTAGCCGACAAGTAAGCGCTAGCGGCTTTGGCATAGGCAACAAACCCTGGGGACGAGGATGTCTCCCTTCCCCTTGCCCTTGGTGCTATTAACCTAGACTAGTTCATTTTAGTTGTTTATTTTATTGTTGAATACAGAAGTAGCACTACAATTTTTATTAATATTATTAATATTTAACCTAGGGTGGATTTCACTCCGGCAACGTAGAAAGGATCCTCAATATTACAACATCTAGATCAATTCATGATGTTCTTGTTTTATCAGATGCGTTTGGTGCTGTAATCAATATAACTGGAAATTCCCTATATGTAATGAAGCAGTAAATGTTGTTAAAAAATAAAATGTTTCCAATATTTCCACTTGACTTTTGTCTGACACAAATTAATTATATAATCACTGACAAAGAATTGATGTTATTATTGGCATGACTCTGCAAAAAAAATTATATAGCCGTTTTCTTAAAAAACAAAACGTGCATTGACTAGTTTTTGTTAAAATAAAGGAATTAATCTTAATTCGTTGCTATAGCTACAACACAGTAATCCAGCATCAATTGCAAAAAAATCAGTTGATTAATTTTTTTTGTCATGCGCAGTCACCATATACTCACCATACACTCGTTACACATTCACCATACATTCACCATACATTCACCATACAATCACCATACATTCACCATACATTCACTATACATTTACCATACATTCACCACACATTCACCATACATTCACCATACATTCACCATACATTCACCACACATTCACCACACATTCACTATACATTCAACACACATTCACGATGCATTCATTATACATTCACTACACATTCAACATACATTCACGATACATTCGCCATACATTCACCATACATTCACCATAAATTCACCACACATTCACCATACATTTACCACACATTCACCATACATTCACTACACATTCACCACACATTCATCTCACATTCACCATTCATTCACTATACATTCACCACACATTCACCACACATTCACTATACATTCACCACACATTCACGATGCATTCACTACACATTCACCATACATTCACTACACATTCACCATACATGCACCATACATTCACTATACATTCTCACCATACATTCACCACACATTCACCACACATTCACCACACATTTACCACACATTCACCATACATTCACCATACATTCACTATACATTCACCACACATTCACCACACATTCACCATACATGCACTATACACTCACTATACATTCACCATATATTTACCATACATTCACCATACATTCGCCATATATTCACCTCACATTCGCTTTAACTTATAGACAAACCTAAATTTTTATTAATGTTACTGGCAATGGGTCCTATAACGAGGCTGTAAAAAACGTTTTAGTTTTTAGCTGTAGACACTAATTCCACTACAAAACAAAAATGTTTGAACAGACTATCCCGTGGAATAAACACTTTTCGGATTTATTGAATGCTGTATAATTCTTTTTGATATCATATAATGAGTAAAATTTGATATGTTTGAAAGTCGTTAGCAAATTAGTTTTTATACTGTATTTTTCTGCGTATAAACCTAATTTGGATGAGTTATCCACGGGGGTGATTATATACGCGGTCCTTACTTTGCGTTATACATAGTCTTTTATAAAATTAAAATTAAAAATTATAGTTACATAACTGTTATCATAAGGTACATAAACAAATAAAAATAGTATAAACACAAACTAGAAATTTAAACCGGGCTCTGAACCGGGCTCTGAACCGGGCTCTGAACCGGACTCTGAACCGGACTCTGAACCGGGCTCTGAACCGGACTCTTCAAATTCATCATCATTTTAACCTTAACATCTCAAACTCTTTCTCGGGAAAGGGCATTTTATACCCTTCGGTGCCCTTTTTGTTACTCAAGGCATCTCCAAATTGTTTGATAAGCCAAATTTGCCACAAGCTGAATACATGGATTTTTTATAATTACTCTCGGCGTCTTTACACGCCGCCGAGCTTCACCCGCTGCTGTCCGCTGTTGTCTTTTTATCCACAGGGTAGAGAGAAAAGGGATGGCAGGTTGGCTTATACGCGGAGAAATACTGCAAGGACCAACTTTGACTGTCTAGCATATTTTTTTCCCGCTAAGCAATACACTCTCTTGATTCATTAAGTGTCTAGTCAAGTCTTTCGTTCATGAAGAGATTTTTTCCAAATAGACGCAAACTTTATCTGTATAGATATTTAGATAAAGTGAATAAATAAACTAAACTGAAACAAAATTTTTTCGAGACAAAATTTAATGCTTTAATGCGTAACTTGATCTTAATCACTCGAGCTGACGGTTGATACACAAATCGAAAAGTGTCAATCCGACGCTGGTGAAAGACGGGTGAAGTTCTTTGACGTTTAAATACCGTGAAATATCGAATTTTAGAGAATAGAACACATTTGGACTTATTTGTCATCTACACCCTTCACAAGAACTTATGTTCGAGGAACGTTAAACGTTAAAATCTAAACAACGGATTGTCGTTGAGCGTACACCTCTCCATTTGTGAGTCATCCTTTACCATTATCGTGCCCAGAGCTCTGAAAAAGGTTTGGGAACGAGAATGAGCCCTTACAAGTATCATGTGAAGTATTTGTAATCTCAAACTTTTGTCAAAATTTGATTTATATTTGAAATAAAACCTGATAAGGACTTTTAAAACGTTATATAAAAATGCTCTGTAAATGAGGTCCTCTCAAGCTCCTAAAAAACAAAGTTTGTTTGATAGCTGTTTTAAATTCTCTTAAAATGCAGTACAATGTCGTATATTCATTAATTTGCGTAATTGCTCTAATTTTCTGTTTTGGTTTTAACATCACACTAGTTAACATGAAATTGTAATTTTGAACTTTTCATTCATAACCGTTAGATGTGGCTTAAATTTGATGACGCAATCAATACGCTAGTGATTAAATGACCAAAAAGACCAAAAATTTGATGATAAACATTTTTATTTTAGTCAATTTTTAATCCACTCCACTCATCAATCCGTATGATGTTTAACATAACGTATTATCATAAAACCATTTCCATAAAAAACACTCCAGTCTGTCGCAACGAACGCTCAATCCCTGTCTTAGCTAGATAAAACGTTGCTTTAGCACACAAACAAAGATTCCATAACAATAATCAGATAAATCAAAGTCAATAAATTTCTCTATAATCTACATGTTTACAAGTGTTGAAGAATACTTAATACAATTCTCTATTAGTCAATATAATATTATCCACAAAATTTTTTACATATAAATAAAAAACATAAGATACGCAATTCCTGCTACATTTCAAAGAATTCTAGCACTTTGTATCGAGGTCTCTAAAATTACCAAAAGCATTAATTTCCAGACCTAAAACGCTGTTTACACGTAATTCTAAAACTTATGGCGTAGATAAATTTATCTATGAAAGAAAGAGACAGCAATGTTCGGTAGCAGCTTTCTGGTGCTAATGATACTGTTAACATGACGATACAAGGGAGTTTTATAATTCGTGGCATTCAATTTTTTCTGCGTTTCCTACAACACACCTCTCAACAAATAATTTTCGTAAGCATTGACAACTAAATACAATTACTGGCAACGTCCTGGCTACTATATTGCAGAGATTAGGATTAATAAAATTTAAAAATTCCATAACTTGTAGTTACCAAGGTTTTAAAAGAAAACAGAGACGAGCTAATTTAATTCATTATTTTTGTCCTCAAAAGGGGATTTTGATCAGGAAATAAAAAGGAGCAAAATTAACCGAAATAGAAATAAAATTAGAATAGAAATAAAAATAGCACTAAGTTAAAAATAAAAATAGCTAGTAAAAATAAGTGCTTTAGTTTTTATTTAACCTTAAAAACCATCACGTGCTGCTTGGTGCCCCAATAACAAAAAGGAACAGTGAGAATTTGATGGTATAAAATGTCTATTTAAACTGCAAAAAGGCGGATAAACATATACTAAAACAAATGTTTACGTTTCAGCCTATTACGTCATAAACGTTTGCAATCTTAAGTATTGATACCACAACATTCATTCGAGCAATAAGGCAAACACTTGCTTTGACACACAGCCATGCAATGTGGTGCTGGATATCTCACATTGTCCTTGTTATTGTTCTTATTAAGACTGAAAGCGAGTGATGGAACTTTCAACATAATCGGTTTCACAGGTTGAAATGCAAAATTACGGTTACTGCTGTCTGTATTAGCAAGCGATGGATTTACAGCATTAAATTGAAATGCTTGCTTTATTTCAGGGGTATTTTGAGCGAAATTTTGTGCAAGATTTTGTGCAACGTTTTGTGCAACGTTTTGCGAAGCACCTGCTGCAAAATTTTGCGGAGCTGAATTAGGAGCAACATTCTGGGCATAATTTGGAACCATATTTGAAGCCGAGTTTGGTGCAAAATTTTGTGGAGTATTAACAGGAGCAGTTTGCCCGAAATCTTGAACTGGATTCGAAGGTACAGGTACAACATTTGGTGTCAGACTAGAACCACCTACTGGAGCGTAATTTGTATTTGACGCAGTATTTGATGCTGAATTTGCCTCATAATTATTTGCTTCTTCATCTTCATATGCCTTAGCATCTTCTTTATTTTCGGTATTGGTGGGATAATTCTCCCTTGGATGAATGTTGACATCTTCCACTGCATCTCTGGCAGGAGTGTTTGCTACAGGGTTCAGCGTTTCTTTATCATAAACAGAGGGGTAGGGTTTTGGTTGTACGTAATTTGTACTTTCTTTAAGTTCTTCTTTAGCTGGTGTCGTTTTAGGTGTCTGTATGGATGAACTTGGAGGTGGGTATATTTGATCTTGTGGAGGTGTTCTTGATTGTTGCGACCATGCTTGCTGTTTCTGTTGCACCTCTGGTGCCTGCTGACTATTCTGCGCGTCTTCTGAATACTGGTAGTCTTCTTGTGCGTTCCCAACACCTTGCCCATCTTCAAAACTTTTCCACTGTGACGTTTGTGTTTGTGGTTGAGCTGGTGACTTCTCAGGAGTTGTTATGCTACCTCTACAACAAGCAGCATCACAAACTGGTGCGCATGTAGCCGGACATGTCGCAGCACACTCACCTGCGCTGTACTTATTATCTTCTGGAACATAAGGTGCGGCTACCCCAGTAGCTGTTGCAGGTGGTGCTATATTTTCGACATGTGAAATAACCTGGTTCACGAAGCTAGCTTGGGGAGCTGCTGGCTGAGACTCCCACGTCTTAGATGTTTGTTGTGGGTATGTAGATTGTGCATTAACTACGGCAGGAACTGGTGGAACAGGCGGTGCTGCTACATTTGCGTCTTGCCTAGGAGGATTTGCTCCAGCGTATGGATCATATACTTGCGGATGGTAATAATCAGGTGGCACATAATAATTATTACTATAAGAGTACGAATCAGTGTGGGGAGGTACTTGATAAGATTGATAATTATATGTTACTTTCGGTGGTGTATTGACATCGTAGTGATACTCATAACTAGTGTGACTTCCTTGACTTGCTTGAGTCACCTGACCTGTTTGCTGCTGTTGTTGTTGGTATACTTGCTGCTGGCTGGACTTGCTTTGTTGTTGTTTGGAGTTTCCTTTAGAGTTCACCATCCACCTTTCATTTTCCTGCTGCTGGTGCTGTTCATCTTCATCAAATCCATCGTCTTCATCATCTTCATCTTCATATTTATGCTTTTGCTTCTTTTCTAAAAGATAGACAATGTGTTTTACTAAAAAAAACGTGAAATAATATTATAGAATGAAAATATTTTACTTATGAACTTGTTAAATTTATTTTACACCTATTAAAGGTCATTCATATCGTTTTTAACACACGCGGTTTATAGCATTATTTTATAAAGAATACGAGGCTTAAATCTTTTAAAGAAGCAACTAGAAAGAAAAATTCAGATTGAAGTGGCAGAAATAAAAAGTGTTAGGGACTAGGGATTATAAAAACAATAGTTCCGTATATGTTATTTGTTCTAAACGTTATGTAAGTTTCATATGAAAGAGGTTCTTAAAACTAAAGTTTGATTTTGATTGGTGTACTAAGCTGACGGAGCAAGCAGGCAGGTGTATTCCAAATAAGTTTGTCTTACTTGAAAGTATTCTTGAGACCCAGTCACCGCTCGGTTTTGCATACTCCCCATCTCCAGATTCTCCAACACCATCTGCAAGATCTTTAGTAGCCTTAATGTCACTTAGGCCAGATGCACCAGAACCTACTGTCCCTTCACCACTGTTATAAAACAAAGGTATAGGTATCATCGGAGGAACTGGAAAATTTGAGACAGGTGAGCTGCTTTGAGCAGAATTATCTTGGATCTGTTGGGGTGACACTTGAGGAAGAGCTTGGCCATTTAATGCTTTGTTTTGATCGAGTTCGTTACTCACTGCAGCGCCTTCATCCGCTCCAGAGCTCCCAGATGCATTATCTTCAGCACTCCCTGATCCTGATTCTACCTCTGCTGTTGCGACGGGTACCAATGGAGTTCCTTCTGTTGTTTGAGTTGCTAATTTCGCTTTCGCGGCTTTCATATTAGATCCTTCATTGGGTACCTCGTAGTTTATGGCGGCAGGTGTTTTCGGTACACCATATTCAGCATTTATATTGTCTTGGTTTTCATCCAATTTTGTTTGTGTTTTCGCTGATGTCGAACCTTCCATGTCGTTATCGTCATCGAGATCAATGTCGTCGTCAAAATCATCGGCGTCGTCTTTTTGTTCTACTTTCTTCACTGTTTTTTTAGTTTTTTTGTTCTTAATTTTTTTTGATGGTTTTGAAGGTTTTGAAGGTTTTGTCGATTTTTTTTGATTTTTTTTATCATTCACATGATAGTCTTTGTGTTTCTCTCCTTCCAAATCAATGTTCAAAGTCGTGTCTATTTTTTGCTTTAATACATCTGTGAATGCTTTCAAAAAGCCAAGGCTATCGCGTCGAGTAGCATTTGCCACACTTTTCTTCACATGTTTCAAGTGTTTTGATGAAGCTAAAATGCAAACCAAATGGAAGTTAGACGCTAAAAACGGTTCTCTTTATTTTAGAAATTTTTAACGATTTATAAAATGTACATTTCCTACGAATCTGTTTTGGCTTAAAAGCAAAAATAAATTTGAATGTGACTGTATCAATCTATTAATAGATTCATATATAAATTGTAACCTTTGGGAACCAATCATCATGCACGATTGCTCTCATCAAGGTACACTAAGTAATAATACCCAAGATTGTATAAACATAATCACTACTTCGGGTGCTGGGATCTTCTTGGCGTTTTTTTTCTAATTTTCAAGATTTGCTAAATTTTTTGTCTGAGAAAAATAAATTACTCAAAAACCCTTTAAACAATGAATTTTAAAAGAAATGAAATTTACCTTTTTTACTGTGGTGGGTAGCATTTTGAAGTCGAGTTTCTTTAGAATGTAAATGTGATGCAGCAACAACACAAAGTATTGTCATAAGTATGCTCAATTTCAATTTCATATTCATATCTATTATTACTTATTTATCATAGTTATATCTTATCATAATTTCATATTTTACAACTTTTTTTATAATTATTTCAAGCTTAATTATCGTATTTTTGTTTGTAACTGTTATCTTTTAAGCATCAGTGATTTATTTGATATCTTCTTCTGTATGATTTTTTGCTTCGCCGAAGTTGTTTAAAATATTGGGTATGGTGCATCGCATAGCCCTGTTTTTTGAGGAGAAGTTGAATAACCACACGGAGATATCAATGAACACAAAAGCATGTGAGAACTCTTGCTAGCTTGTCAAAAAATACTAAATAAATTGCATCTTTTGCTGATCAGTTTAGGGTCACTGCGGCCACTCTGATCACGTCTTTAAAAAAATCCTAACATTTAATGACAAGTCATTCTTCCTTTGGTCAGAAGTTGACGAAGATTCTTATGCACATAAAGTTACACACAGCGGATCATTCCAGTCGACCATGTAACACATAGTTTCAGATCAGAACTTGGAGAAGAGATCAGAGCGATTACTATTGAACAACATTCAAAACCTTGGCCTGTTCGACGAAACCTAGGCCTGTTCGACGAAACCTAAGGCTGTGTTCGACGTAGAATTAATGGGCATATTGAACTTATTGTATAATGTTTTGCGGGAGGAAAATTTCAGGGTTTCACTTCCTTCCGTAAAACCGTAAAATTATATTCCTGTCTTTATAATTATATAACGTCTGGGTTCGAGGGTGGGCTCTTAACGCGAAAACTAAGTTAGGTTCAAACTAGAATCCTGTCGTATTGTTGAACCATGGAAAAGATAAATTCTCGCTAATTTCATTGTACTTTGTCAACAACGAAATGCTACCCCTCGAAATCGCAATTCTCTATTGAAATGCGGGTTTCTAGCGTTAAAGCAACGCCGAGGAGTCAGGAAGTAAAGGACGGACTAACAAACATAAAAGTCAATTTTAAAGTTGAAAGTAAAAATGAATTGTATTTGCGTTCTATCGTGTTTACGTGAATCGCGGTAGAATTAGGAAAATTATATTTTGATACCCATCTAATAGCAGTTCGGAAATAAATATGGCCAGTAAATGTGGATTGATTTTCAAGCACACACAAAAATCTGATTGCATATTTGATCGTGCTAACATAATTATTCAGTGCTTTTGCAAGAATTCTCACAAAACAAAATCAATACGGCATTTGTTTTTGCAGAAATACCAAAATTCTTTCACAAATCACACAAAAGCGAATTATTAGACAGGCAGGACAATTAAAAAACAAGTAATAGTATCAGAGTTCTATTTCTATTTTATTTTCCACTTTATAAAGTAAAAAATATACATATATTTACAAAAAAGATAAATGCGTCTTATTTCTTTGACGTTGAATTCAATTCAGCATCGGTAAATGCACCACGAGATACTGTCCACATGGTGTAGAAATCTTTAAACAAATTAAGGAAATATAAAAACTTCCATACGTAACTAGTATAACAATCCAACATAGATTTTTAAGTTAACATTAACTTTTGCACCAAACTATACTTTGAGGGAAGAAAGTGTTTGCAGAAGAAAAAATTACGGTTTCCAAAAAATTCGCCAAAATATTTTCTCCCCAAGTTTAATCGTGAAGCGTTTTTCCTCAGCTAAAATGTTTTCTCCCCAAGTTTAATCGTGAAGCGTTTTTCCTCAGCTAAAATGTTTTCTCCCCAAGTTTAATCGTGAAGCGTTTTTCCTCAGCTAAAATGTTTTCTCCCCAAGTTTAATCGTGAAGCGTTTTTCCTCAGCTAAAATGTTTTCTCCCCAAGTTTAATCGTGAAGCGTTTTTGCTCAGCTAAAATGTTTTCTCCCCAAGTTTAATCGTGAAGCGTTTTTCCTCAGCTAAAATGTTTTCTCCCCAAGTTTAATCGTGAAGCGTTTTTCCTCAGCTAAAATGTTTTAATTAGAAATGGTCGAAGCAAATTTTACTTCTATAACACAAAACTAGTCAGAACTAGCTGGGAAAAAAAGTTGTTTAATCTGATTTCCCACAAAAAATTTGATTTTACAACCGTTATGTTTTTTACCACGAAATGTTAATCTTTTGCGGGTACAGCTGAACCGAAAAAGTTTCGTGTCGCAAAAGCATGTGTCGAGAAATCACAAAAGTCACAAAAGTAAAACAAAAACAAAAATGATGTTAGTATTTACTTAAGTAAGAAACTTTATGACATTGTTGGTTAAGATGCTTTCAAATTCACTGAGGATGCAATAACTACACGTGTCACTCAGACAAAAAGATACATATGCCAGAGACAGATGCAACAAGACCACCAAGCATTAATAAATTCTTGGTTCTGTACTTTCGAACAAGCATTGACGGTGGTGGCTGTGGGTTTATTTTTGGTTCCATCTAAGGATAAAAAAGACTTATATCATAAGTTGAAACAGTCAGTTAAATTGTTTATCTAAAAATGTGCACAATGAATAAAATATACATAACACTGATAAACATAGTTTACAATGATGGTACATCTTTACTTAATGATGGTACATCTTTACTCCAGACTTAGATTCTCCTATTATGGTGAACAGACTGGCAAACTCTTATCGTCATGGTTTTTTTTATTTAAGTGACCTTAAGGTGGCCATGTACTGCAAAATTCATTTATAGAGTGTCTACACATTTCATACAATAATTTCGGATTGGATGAAGTTTTTTATACCAAATTTTGAGACAATGTTGCCAATAAAATTTTTTTTCCAAAAATTAAAACTTTTTCTAAAAATAGAAATCTCGGACGGGGGTAATGACCAAAACAGTAAAACACATAAATATACTCTGCAATTCATAACGTTAGAATACTTTAAAACTATCAACAAAATCCTACATCAATATTTCAGAAATAAAAATGACTATGTTATGAGTGTCAAATTTTTTCAAAAAATATTAATCCAGGGGGTAAAACCGAAAAAACATGTTTTTTCAAGCTATAAAATCAGAAATTAAAAAAACTCAAAATTCATCACACTCATTGCATACTTTGCATAAAGACACAACAAAATACAAAATTTGGTAGATTTTGCTCAAGCGGTTAGAGAATTATAACCTGCAGAATGTTTTTACCCCCAGATTTGCGAAAACCGTAGAAATGCAATAGAAAACTATAAAATGCTGTATTTTAATGAAAAATAAAGCAAATCTGTTCAAACTTTTGCACAAGCTCTATAAGAACAATATCAAGGATGCACAATATTATTAAGACTTTAAATATCCATAACAGTTCTAAAATTAAGATGTTTTAGGGCATATGATAGTGACCGGAAAACCCGAGAAAATTAGCAAAACAAAAAAAAAAGAAAGAAATTACGAAAACACATTAAAATGTAACATTTATATACATGTAACATTACTGTATTACTGTACTACCATATCAATGTCATATTCTTCTGCTGTGTTATATGATTTTAAAATGGGGCTGGTAGTGTCATCAACAAATACAATTTGGACTTTGCATTGTTCAACTTTCTCTAGCAGAGGTTTTGGTGTCGGTGTTTGCTCAGTTGCCGGTATGCGTCCCACTTTCACTACTGTGTAACTTGGGCCATACATCCTTAAACAATCATCTCTCACTTTGCCAAAAGTTCCAGTGTCTCCGTCACCAATGAGAGTAGTGTATTTCAATGACCGTGAGTCAATCGATCGCAAAAAAATTTCACGAGCACCACTAGCTTCCATTTCACCTGATGATCCAATGTGATTTATATGGCATACAAGCTTGTGGGATTCATACCATGTTTTGTATGCTTCAGATTCTTTATCATCTTTAGCATGTTATTGACATGTATGGCAAACGAGACTTTTGATGATGTAGTCTAACACCTCCCCTATTTCAATTGAAATGATAAATATGACACCATGTTTGGAGCAATGTCCACGGCACTGCCATGTTCCATCAATGGTAGCAGCAACACTGGCAATTTATTTCTCGTCTGCAGCTATCTCAACATTCTCTGGCTCTGTAGCTTTTGTCAAATTAATCAAACGTTTTGCTGCGTCGCACATTAACTCTTCGGCTTGAGCAACAGATTTTTCATTCAGGTCCTTCATAATCTTTTGGTAAGGATGCTCTCCAATGGGAGCTGGCAAACCCATGTTAGCTAAAAAGCTTTTGAGTCCTGAGTGACCAATAGGTTGGGATGCAAATACTGACTTTATATTTACGTCAAAAGGACAGCTTTTTGAGTTATCGGTCAACTTTGATGATCGGTTACTCATATAGAACGAAGGCTGCTTGAAATTACAACAATTACACCTCAAATATAACTTTTCAGCAAGTCCTTTTTTGGCACCTTGTTCTTCAAAGAGTTCCACTTTACCTTTCTTACAATTGGAACATTTAACAGTCGCTAAACTATCATTGAGAACGGAAGTGTCAATAATCTTGTAACCACTACATTTTGTTTCGGTTTTACGAGAACTGAAAAAACCAAGTCTAAGGGATCTTGACCTTGTCATGAAGCCTTTTTTCTCAATCTTATGAAAGAGGGTATTGCGTAGTTTTTCTTTACTTCTATTAGGAAGAGGACGGTAGGTCTTAGAGGTGATAACATGTGTCAGTATTGACAGGAAAAAGAGGCGTGGGCGTTGGTGTCGGTATAAAAGTTAGCGAAGGTTGTGGTGTTGTTTCTCGTGGAAATAATATTGATGATGATGGTAATAATGCAATTGGTTCTTGGTCAGAGATAACTAGAGGATTGTTGGTTACAAGGAGTTCAGAATAAACAGGTGCAGTGGGGTTATTGACATTATTAGACGTAGGGGTTGTATGATGTCGGCCATTTTGTTTTTCACTGTGAAGATTAGCCCAACAGGGGTTTCCCTTTCTAGTCTTCTTATGTCGTCTGTTTTTTGTTCTAGCCTTCATTTTTTATTAATTAATGTTCTAGAACATATATAAAACAGAAAAAGTAAAATAAATGCAAGAGAAAACATTCAAAACGGTATTTTTTAGGTTCCTAGACTCAAAAACAAAAAATCTGCTATCAAAATCCACAATAACAACAAAATAAACTTTAACTTTAGCTCTTAAAAACTAATCACCTCGGTACTTTGCCGTAATTTTTTGAAAATAAATTTTAATTTTTGTGAGGTTGACAAGTCCTATTTGGTAAATATTCAAGTTTGTGAATTTCTCGGAAAAATTAATTTGATGGCATTTTGTGTCTCAATTTATACTGTTTTTCAAGGGTAAAATAAAGATTGCTGAATTTAAAATAACATATTATATGTAGTTTTAGGTAAACCAGAAGAAAAAAACATCCAAATTTGACAGAAATTAATTTTCATGAACTTTGCGAATAGGGATTTTTCCAATAATTTTTGCATTATTTTTTGCGAAATTGACAAAAAACTCGCGAAATTTGCAAAAATTAACTCCCTTAAGCTCGATGTAACTTCAACTTACAAAGATTTTGCTTTTATTTTGTCTCTAAATTAAACTGTTGTTCGTTTATGGTAGGGTGCGATCGCAAAACAAAATATAAATTGATGACGTGAAACACAAGTTTGCCAATGTGCAGAAGGCAAATCACATTTCCCGTCAGCAATTTGTTGCCGACGTGAAATAAATTGAATTTAGTATTTTGTTAAAATTAGGTTTACAACATTCAACAACCAAAACAATGATAATGTTGATTATTTCCCAACTTTTAACTTATGCAAATTTGATTTATGGCTGTGAGTAGCCAAAACAGTACAAAATATAACATTGGTCTAGCAACTCTAAAGTAATTCAACAAAATTACAATTGAGCTATGGTACAGGCCGTTCTGAAATGATTTAACTGTTGTTTTGCTGCAGGAATAATAACTGCTTCCTGCTTCTATTACATGCTGTTTATTTAAATGAAATCAATGTGATAAAGTTAAACTTGAGTTGTAGAGCTCTAAAAAAATTTAAAAGCTTTTTTCATTCTCAAGATATTCATGTTTAAAGATTTGACAAAAATGTTGGTCTAACAGATATTGCTGATAATTTTTGCTTGCTTTTGCTTTAAGAATTTTTATGACAACCTTGGCTCTAAGTTTGTGCCTAATTGGCGTGGCAGCAAGTTGATTAAGGATTTTCATTTATTCGCAATCAATTTGTGCTTGAGATAATTTTTAGTTGATCAACTAAGGAAATCTGGGTCAAGCCCTTTATGTGCTCCGAAAGTCGGCCTGTCCAATCTTTAGACAGTATCGACAAATTAGCTTTCACTTATAAACCCTAAATATGATGTGATAATAAATTGTGTCTAAGTTTCATTGGCTCTCTATTCCAAAAATAGCGTATGGCACCGTTTTCTGTTCACAAACAAATCTGAGAAGTCTAAAAGACTGGCAGGCCGGTCTTAAGACTGTTCAATTCTGTGTCTTAAGATTGTTCGGTGTCCTAAGATCAGGCAGAACAAAGATACACCTATTAGTTGAAGAATATTCTAAAGAAAGCCACAACTAGCTAGCTATAGATGACTTGCTAATGTTTACAAAAGTTAAAATCTTTTATCTTCATTAATAACCATTTTACCCTGTGCGAGTCCTACTTTTTTTAACTACACAAAAGTGCGCGCATGCCCATTGTTTTCAAAATGAAATCAAAACAACTAAGTCACGCGGAAAGTGGTCTATATTCAACTACTAAATTAACTATTATAAGTAGTGAGGCTCCTTCCCACTCAGATCATTGCACAAAATGGACAAAATGTGTCCAGGTTTGAGAGCCGTCCATACCCAAGTTGCCCTACTTAACACAGCAGATATGTTTACGCAAATCAAAGTAGAACAGGAGAACAAATTCTCTGCTTTTCTCCAAAAACTCATTTATTTTGACATTTATATTCGACTCTATTATTTCAGATCTCCTGTCCCATACTTTTTGACCGGTGCCGGTGTCGCCGCAAAAACTGTCCTCCACCGTAGTTGATTTCTCCTAAAAGTTTTTTCTATAGTTCAATTGTTTTTTTTTCTTCAAATTTTACTTTATTATAGTTGATATTTTATAATTACTGAGTATACTTCACTTTTTTCACGATTTTACTTTAATTAATCGATTAAATATATTTATTTGATATCTGTAATCCACAAAAGTAATCCACGATGGTGTGGTTAAATACGCATGCGTTAAAGGGAAAAGAAATGGCAGGGAAAGAATCTTTCCGCGCCAAACTGATCACATTGTACGGCTGGATTGTTCAAGCTGGAAGAAAATTTAGTGCAAAATATGTTTCCTTAACACTTTATAGTATAGTTTGCTTATATTTTATCAAGGGATTGCGTCCATACTTCAACTTGTCACTGGGAAATTGCTGGGTGGGTGGTTAAAACGATGGGTGTTTTTGTCAATCTTGATCATTTTTGCAGAAGAAATTTTAACTTCCAGCCATACCCGCGATTTCACATTGGGTAAGAAAATTCACATTTTCCATTAAAAGTTGCCAATAGACAGGCCTTTAAAAATTGAATATATGCATATATATATATTCAGTATAGACAACAGACAAGTTATGCTAATGTTGTGATTTTGTTTGTTGCATGCAAGGACCACCACAGGAAAACATTGGCTGATTTACCTTATGCAGCTAGTAATGTATTTTTTAGAAATAAAAAGCCCTTGCATTAATTTTCTAAGTTAGCTAGCTCTAGCTAGCTAGTTATTCTCTTCTGTTTTTAATAATAATTCCAACAATTTCAGTTTGTCACAGAATTGCCCTGTAAGTGGTACACGATAGCAAAACCCGGGTTCGATTCCCCTTGACGGCGATTCAATATGGGCGAGTGAATGTTACCATAGCCCGGGTTAACCCAAGCCATGTGAGGGAAATTGGGGAAATGGCACAATGTGTGCTGGTAGAGCGTGGACCCTCATTGGGACTGCGTAGCTTAAAATGAGCATTAAATGCTCTAGGACTCCCCATCAAGCCATGGCCCCTCCTGGAAATAATAGACAGGGTATATCGCTCGATATTTGTGAGGCTAGTCATGTAAAATATACACATCTATCTATCTATCTACAGGACGAGGGTGCCGATAAGCCACATACGCCGTAAAAAGTGTGTGTTTTCGGCGTTTTCGGGCGAGTTCGGCGTTTTGAAAAAAATTCGGGTATTTGCCCGAAAACCCCCGCATAGTCCTGAACAATGCCCGGAAAAAAAAAGATTCACCACAAATGACTCTCGAAGAATTATTTAAAAAAGTATAAAAATTAAAATGAACAAACTATGTGGTAGCTTAGTTCTTAAAAGAACTGTTTTTTATGGTTTTTGATAAGATTTACTTGATAAATAACTTATATATAAACTTTATTAACTCCTTTCTCTTCAAGCGCATTCTTTCAACTGTCGCTTTAAATTATATCTAGGAGTTGCTAAGCATTTTTGCTGTGAACTGTTTTCAGCAACTTTTTGGTTACATGCTTATTTCTTATCGTTTTAATCTGCAGTAAGTGAGTTTATGTAAGTAAGTAAGTAAGTAACATGAAGTTTTTACGTCCTTGGGGATTCCATCCTAACGGTTGGCTCTTCCACCCCTCCGACTGTAACTATGTTACATTACTGACAGAGATACGTATAGCATTGCTCTAACTTGCTTACCTGCCACACAAGCCGGTTAGCGGTCAGTAGATGGCACCAAATGGGCTGACAACACTGCATTTATAGTGTGCGGTGTGGAGACTCGAACCTGAAACGATTACAAGTCGAATGCGGTACCACTACACCATCTCCGCATGTACTATCCAATGTTGTTCTGTATCATTACTTTAAATGCCCTTATTGTTTTTAAACTTTCCAGTATAAACCTATCGCTTAAAATAAATATTTTCCCCAGCAGGGCATGATGGCTGGTGAAGTCAATTTTTTCAGCGGTCACAAAAATAAGCGTAGTAAAGCGGGAGTCTTTAATTAAACTTTGTAACTACTTATGGGACAGAATGTCTTAAACATGAAATTCTGTGCCAGAAATACTTACATATTTTGCCAATAATACAACTTAAATACTCTGCATCTACATTTTTTTAAGGTCTAAAATATCTAGTTACAAGGATCAATTTGCCATGTTCTTCTTAAAAATAAATAAATAAAGTTATGTTACGCGCTATAATCCAAAAAACTAGCGATTTGGTTAATTGCTTGTTTTATTTTTTAACCCAGGCTTTCTTTTAAAACTGGCAATTTCTCTGGATTATTCAGAAAAAATAGATATTGGACTTATAATATTTAAGATTACATTTGTAACTGAGGATTATATATTTGTATTTGAATCATTGCAGTGCATATTAGACTTTATTCATCAAAATGGGAAATGATGAAAAAGCTAAAGAAGTTGAGGCTGCATCACAAAGTGAAGAGGAAGAAGAAGAGTATGTTGTAGAAAAGATATTAAAGCACAGGGTTACGAAAAAAGGAAAAACAGAATATTATTTAAAATGGAAAGGTTTTCCTTCAGAAGAAAATACATGGGAACCTGCAGAGAACTTAAATTGCCCAGAACTAATAGAACAATACCATAAAGACAAAGTTATTGAAAAAGATACGAAAAAGAAATCTAATAAAAATGTAGCCGACACACAAAAAACAAATGGCTTGGACGTAGATGAGAAAAAGAAACAATCATCAAAAAGAAAACATGCAGAAGATAGGTAATATTTTTTGTGAACAGCCAATTTCTGGTTTTCTGACCAAACTGCTTAATTTTTCTCTACCATGGATAGATTTATCTGTGCTTAATTTTTATATCTACGATGCTTGCATATGTCTGTCTGTTTGTTAACTACAGACAAAAACTTCTAGTAGTGCAAGTTTTTTTTTCAAAAAATAAGAGCTTTAAAGATAAATGGCACTATAGTTGTGCGTTACTCACAGAGTTAACTGTCCAACCTTACACAATTGAAAATGATAGACACAACTTTTTCATGTCCCTTTTAGTTACACATTCTATATACTTTTTATTTATATTTTAAGTTTTATTGGAGCTTTATCACCCTTTTGACTACATGCAAGTCTTCAATATAACTTATATAATTTTAGATTTTATCTGTGTCATGATAAAGTGTCTTTAATTGTTTTAGTGTACCAAAAAAGAAAAAGAAAGGTGAGAAACGTCTAACAGGTTTCGACAGAGGAATGGAAGCTGATGATATATTAGGCGCAACAGAAACAGCTGGTGAAGTTCACTTCCTAATAAAATGGTAATGGAAGTTTGCATTTATATAATCACTAGCATGCGTGACTGTGTGGTTATGTGGTTCAATACTGCAAAAATTAAATTAGTATGTTGCTACGGGGTTTGCTCTCAGCATTAAATTGGCAGGATACATAAACTGAGGGATGTGAGAAAGTGTGTTTAGTTATGACATTTGTTACCTGGTGGAGAAATGTTTAAAAGTATAGAAAGTATTGACCCAAACTATCAGCAAAACAGTTTTTGAGAAAGTCGGCTTAAAGGCTGTTCCTTTATCTGGTATATTTTGAAACAATTGGTGAACGTTTTTTGATTTAGTAAGGTTAGACTTTCAGGCCATAAAAGATTGACTATAAACGTGTACATCAATATATTTTGAAGAATATTTCATTTTATTCCAATCTACTTTTTTTCGTTCAGGAAACTACTGGTCATAATTATGTTTGCTAATATTTTGCCTTGTCAACTTATCATGGACTGTACCCGAAACGTCCAATTTGCAAGAGTAACTTCTGGCATAAAATATTAACCTTTAAATTCTCTTCCAGGAAAGGTGTTGACGATGCAGAGTTGGTACCATCAAAAATAGCTAATATAAAAATACCACAGATGGTCATTGCATTTTACGAAGCCAGATTAACATGGTCTACAACCAGTAGTAAGTTCTTTTGTAAGACTTGGTATTCGTCCAGCACTTTTTGCAAAATTTGATCATATGTTTATTCTGCAACAGGACTGGTCAATTATATTTAAGTAGATACTGCAATTTGAAATCAACTCAGGCATTCAAAAGAAAAAAGGCTTGATTATTAGTAACTCTTTATTTCCTCCTAAAATTTGACTTTAAATCCTCCTAAAATGTCTAAAATTATGAAGTTTTAAACCTGTGGTCACCCTGAATGATGATTTTCTTTCCAATTAAAAGTTAGATCACTTTTGAATTTAAAGAGGAAATTAGTTTTTTTAGCATACTAGTAAACGCAAACCTTTTTTCCAATGTTTAATTTCAGACACGGTTATTCTTGTTTTGTTTTTCGTGCAATTTAGATAAAAGTTCGGACGAAACGGAAGAAACAGAGGAAGAAGCTCCTTTAAAGAAGGACGAAGCCACGTTAAACAAAGAAGAACAGGCGGCAACTGCTTAACAAGCCTACGTAACCAACTCTCGCTTTTAATCTCATATTGAAGACTGACTGTATCTATACACATGCCAAAATATTGTGTCAAAATATTATTGAACAATTTATGGCAAAACAGCAATAAGTTATTGGATAGTGTCAACAAAGTCGGCGAGTAAGACTAACAAACATTTTAGGATTTTTAACGTAAATATTCATATTATCAAACTCTCTCTCTGCATTCTGAAAGTCTACGGACCTTATCAACAACAGCATCACACAACAATAACTATTTCCCCTGTTCTCGTTATTCTTGTTCCGTCTTTTCAAGATGTTTGATTCCAACATTATTTTAGTTCATTTGTGTAAACTTATTTTTAATGGAACTTCTGTGTAAATAAACAGTGTGAGTTTTCTTTTATTGTTATTATTCATTCCACCAAAAAAAGTATTTTAACACTCCTTTGTAAAGTTTTGTTTCAGAGAACTATAAAAGCAGTACAACACCTGTCATGCTTTTCTAATTATCACGCTGTTGCGAGTAACTTGGAAAAGTGATGCTAGTTCTTTCCGGCGAATACGGTTCACAAAAAGCAAAAAAAATGTATTGGTAGTAATCTTTGTTCCTACTAATTTTCGCGATAATTTAAAAATAGGCAGAATTTAGTAATTATTATGCTCAGGATTGGAAAAAAGTTATCTTGCGCGATAGACGAAATTTTAGATTTATCTTGACTGCAAAATTGCTTGATTTTAACATTTTACACATAAGTAAATTTACACATAACTAAATAACGCAATCTGTACGAAAATTAACAGCGCTAGATTAGACTTCTTAAGCTTGGCGTTAATTCGTGTTAAGCAGTGCGCTAATTGGGGTTAATTTTTTAACGCCTAATGGAAACGTCGAAACTCGGATTAGCGCGCGGGCTAAAATATCAATAATTTTTTAACGCGAATTAGCGTAAACACACCTGTATAAAAAAATCGAGCATTGTGTGCAAAAGCAATTTCTACAAAGATTTTTTTTTCATAACGGCGGACAAAAAAAGTATATATTTAAAAGATTGTATTCTTCATATCGCCCTTGTTGTTTTACAAGAAATGCACCTGTCAACAATAGCAAACCTTCACGAAGGCTTTCATTAACCTTCCCACGATACCCGAATATCAATGGTGCTACGCGGTCTGAAAAGAGAAAATAACCATACTCATAGAGATAGACTACCGATTACGGCATACATTTTGAAGTTACAGTATACTCTCCAATTAGCGGACACCATCGGTGTATGCCCAAAGTGTCCGCTAATTGGAAGTGTCCGCCTTTTGGAAATTTTTACATTTTAAGCTGCAAATTAGAAAATAAAGCCGATTTTTGTATCACAAAGGAAAAATAACAAATGATAATATAATATTAACATAATGATAACGAACCAAACTTTCAATCTTTACAGATCTTTAAAGTCTTTCAAACAAATGATGGGTAAATGATTAGAGATGGTGTAGAGGTTCCTGTTATTTATCGCTTTCATGGCCATGACAAGCTGATAAAGTGGTTAATAAAGAAAATCGACGAGATTAAAAGCTAGCTGGACACAAAAGTTGTAAAATGTTTGAAATAAATTTTGCTCGCTTTTGATTTTTTTGGACTGCCCGCTAATTGGAGGGAAAAAAAGCCATATTTGCTCTTTGGTGCAAAAAATATTGTCCGCTAATTAAGTTTCCGCTTTTTGGAAAGTTTTTTATGAGACTTTGAATAGAAAACGGCCGGTGTATGACCAAAGTGTCCGCTAATCAGAGGTGCCCGCCTTTTAGAGTGTCCGTTAATTGGAGAGAATACTGTATTCTATAATCACATCGATATCAAACAGTACGAAGACATAATATTCTGGCAATGTGCAATTTAGTGAGTTTCAGAATTTCCTACAAATACATCCTACGATCCCAGTACACATTTATCTCTCAGCGATATTACGATTGACTCGTGCATACAGCTCAAAAAGCTTTTCGTCTGGATAAAATCAACCAAAAAAAGATCTGTTTATGCAAGGAACGCAATTGTCCCCTTGAACCTACAGGAGACATCATCTGCCCAGTAGGTGTACCTATTGCATCGTGGGCCAAGGGCAGGCAACCTCTTTATAAACAGGGACGGGAGTCACGTGTATTTATCCTAATTTTCTACCTGGCTGACAAAAATATGCAAAAAAGCTAATTTAACGGAAAGTACACCAGCCACTCCTTAAGAATAGGAGCGGCGAAGAAAGCCTCCATAAACGGAGTTTTGGATCATTTAATTCAAACACTTGGGCAATGGCATTCTAACACCTACAAAATTTACATACGAGCCTCGCCTGAACTTTGGCCGCGCTCTTATCTTAACTCGTAAACAACGTTTAACGTCTTACACGTTAAATTTCGTGTTCAGTATAATGGTTAACAGCCGTTACGCCATTGTGTTAATTATCTATATCTCCAAATTATTATTAAGCAACGTTGTAATCCTGTGTCCTTTAGGGACGGTGCATATCAATTAATAGTATGTTCTATTTCTACTCATACAGATAACATGCATACGGAGGTACACGGCAAGGATTCTGCTTCTCAACATGATTAATATCGACAAAGTCGCAACAAGCATTCTTACGATTTTATGCCAGAGTCATAAGAACCCGACCACGTACTTCGTTATTAAGCCTCACAGGACAAATTACATTAATGATCTAATTCTTTCATTTAGCATATTACGATTTATATTCAGAACGATGGGATTGTTACTAAAGAACTTGGTAGTCACAATTAGCAGCGCATCAACTACTATGAACCGCTTTCAAACAACAGCGGTTCAAATAAGTTCATCTGGTTAATGCATCTGGATAACATCACAGCGGATTGCTTCAACGCAAGCTCGGTTAATTACCTCTAAGGGACGTATCCCGTAATCGCGTAATAGCAATCCTTTATTGCTACCCTTATGATAGAGATAAGATGGGTACGGATATAACTGAGGAATTCACTCCAATCGAGGTTACATACTTCCAGGCAATGATCTCTGCCACCCTCAGACCGCTATAAGCTTGAGGTTCCGCCAAACAAACAGGTATTAAGCTTTGTCATTTATATCATCTAACCAGTAATCTGTTTAACTTCTTATCGCGTAACAGAACATATTTTAAAGTCATATGCAATGAATTAAGAATTAAGGCTTCCATATTTACAAGGATCATCGCATCACCCCAAAACCATATCGCCCTCAAATGACAAGATTTACAATACGCGAATAAACACAGCTGGTCATCGCGTTATCGACTCCAGATAATCCCAACCTATTCAAAAGCTCGGTTACTTATCTCTGAGGCGTCTAGTCCTCCCCTCACGATAGAGATAAGATGGGAACGGATGTAAGTGGATAGTTCACTCCACACGTGCTCACACGTATCCAGGCAATGATTTCTGCCACCCTTAGACCGCTATGAGCATTACTAACATGCGGTTAATAAGTTCGCAAACACATATTCACAACAGTCGGGCTATTCTTGATTTCCGCCAGAGAAGGCGGAATCTTTAAAATCGCCTGAGGAGATAGAGAGATAGAGAGAGATAGATAGAGACAGCGCAGCTAGGCTGGACGCCCGAAACTTATCCAGGCTAACAGTTTTTTCTGAGAACAAGGCTAAAATGAGTTTTAAGCCAATAAGAATCCTAACAGTGCAACAAATTGTTTTATTATCCAATGAACAATACTTTATTTTAAAGTTTATATGCTATCGAAAGTTAAAGCTCGTGCAGTGTAGCATAATGAAGATCGTCTTATAATGCGCCATGATGTTATTAACGTTTCCCTTTAATATTACGTCATTTCCTTCTGTACAATTTCGCAAGCACGTAGACTAAAACTGTATTCAGCAGAACGAATTACTTTTTCATGAATTTTAATTTAAAGAGGAATTGTTGAGGGTTGATATTTTTGGTGAAAGTTAATGTATTATAGCTATAAAATCGTGACAAGTCACGATTTTATATCTTTTTCAGATTATTGCTAATGGCGGAAATCTTTAAGCCGCAGGGCTTCTTGTTTCAGATTTCAATCAGCAGCGGCTATATTAACCAATAATTTAGTTGATTCGTTTCAAAATTACTACAGTACAAATCATACCAAATTTTTTGTTCCTAGCAGCGAGATGCGACAATATCGGTAAGTGTATGAATTGTTCGATTACTCGTATTCTAGAAAGCATGTAGTAGCACTAAGGTGTGGGGAAAGGGTTTTTTTAACCCTTCTGTGGGAATATGGATATTCCGCCCACACGCCCGTAAGTATGATCAATTCAGGTGGATGCGAGTAGGCAAGGGCGTAACGAGAAATACGGCCACAATAGAGAATCTGGCCAGTTAAGGCAACTTTTACATCTGAAGTAACATTAAATGTCCTCCTCTATGTTGTTGGACGTATTTTATCAAGGAAAGAATTAAATCAGAGTTTATTTTACTTGTAATGGAGACGTTCCTCGCGCTAAATACTCAATATGATTAACTCTGGGATCAGAAGTTAGCGCGAAAAATTAACGCAATTTAGCGCCAGATGGAAACCAAGCTTTAATAGGAAAAATTAAAATAATTATCATTGAGGACATAATTAGAGGAAGGGTTAGAATGACATTTGAGACACTTTGTAAAAGAATAAATTTTTATTTTAATTACACAAATTGTGAGGGTTCATTAATAACACGAAATTTGATATATTTTGTAATGTGCATATTACGCTATTCATGGATTAAAAAAGTTTATTATCAATCTAACTAAAGCATCTCCATTCTCATTTCGAAACGAATCTCGTGCTAGGTTTTCTTCTTCCTTGTTTATTTGCCCAGTCGATTTGAGGATTGGTAACGAAAAGTTAACCATTTTATTCACGGTTACTTCTGGATGTCCTTGCATTGTGAGAATTCTATCTTCACCATATAAAATCATTTCATTTTCGCAATCTTCAGATGAACCCACGGTTAATCCGTTTAAGGGCATTTCAAGAATTTGCTCATAGTGAGATTGCATTATGTGAACGTGATCTGCATTCTCACACCAGACTTCTTTGAAATATTTTTTCTGGCTAAATTTCTGACTGACTCTAACATGTCCACTACACCAAATGAATTTACCATTAGGATTCATACCAACTTTGCCACCAAATGCTTTTGCTATAAGTTGGTGTCCAAAGCAAATTCCAACTAATTTTGGACCATTCGGCATATTATAAAGATTTACAATAAATTCTTGCATTTTTTGGATCCAGTCTGTATCCTCATTGACGCTATGATGCGAACCAGTAATAATGAACCCATCAAAATAATCCTCATCAAGTTTTGGAAACTTTCCTTTAACAACAAAGTACTCACTAATTTCGATCAATCCATCACCAGCGATTTCATAAAAACGTTGCTTGATGGTATCAGCAACTACTTCTTCACCGCCGTGTTCCTCACCATCCTCCGTCACTAACAGTGCCAACTTCATGATTCTCACTGGAGAAGAATGCAGAACCATCTTTGTATAACGTTAAGTTATATAACCTCCCGAATATTGCGTTTAATGTTGTGAAAAATTTGACGTCAAAAATAAAAATTCAAGTACTCTCACTTTGGGCAATACTTCAGCACTATTAGGGCTGAAGAAGGATTCTTGACATAAAGAAAGATCTTGTTGTATAACTCATTGCAGTGATGTAGGGAAAAATATAAAGAAGGGAAAACTGACATAAAGGGAATTCATGTTATTCCATCATCGTACCAATTTCCCAGTTTTTTATTGTGATTAAAACATCGTCAAATAAAAAGAGAACTGCTGTTATCCCTGAATGCATCAATATAAACTGAGTTAATTGTTTTGACTTAGTTGTATTAATAAATTAAATGAATAATTTGTCTATGTTCATTGTCTAATTTATATGTTAGGAATTTCCCTTAATTTATTCAGAACTAATCATTTTATTGCGATAATTTTCCCAATGGCTGGATAACAAACTTGTTGAAGTGGTCAAGCCAGAAGAAAGGTAAGAAAAGAAAGTTTGCTTGCAAGATACTCAATAATTATGCCAGATTTCGAGAAAACAACAGAAACGACGGTTACAGCAAACTTGAAATTTTGAACGTGCAACTGCGTAACCTAGTAACAAGGGGTCACAAGGACTTTTAAAGCTAAACTACAGAATTCTTATCACAATTTTTCCAAACACACATTATCAACAATCCCCTCTTATCTTTCAATTTTGAGTCAAGATGTATTTTCTACCGATCAAGACATTTTGATCGACTTTAATTTTTTGGCTGATCAATTTGTTAATTTTTGCTTTTATTTAAGAGGAAAAAAGGTTCTATATTTTCACTGAAATTGTTTTATACAAATGCGACAATTTGTTTAATTACTTTGCATTGTTTTCATGTCATTGTTTCAACGATAATGTCTCTGCTCAACCTCGATCTCAGGGCTTTTTTTCTCTTTTTGATATAAGATCAAAGAAAAAAAGCCCTGGGATCGAGGTTGGTCTCTCTTTCGAAAAAAGTCATAGTACAAGATTGTGTCGTGGTAACTATCTAATAAAGCAATATTGAAAGGAGACCATCGCTTATCAACAGATATTCACTAAGATGACCACCAGCAAGAGGACGAAACAAAAGGGGACAAAAACAGGACACACAGGCACCATCGTCCCCAGGGTTTTGTCTTTTTGATATGAGAGAAGATCATATCAAGAAGGCAAAAAACCCTTGGGACGAGGGTGGACACACAAGACGACAAAATTATAATCATTCAATTAAGTAGCTAGGAGGCCAAGCATACAAACATTTTCTTACCAGCAGGGAATAGTTAAGGTGGGAACAATTACAATTCTCCATGGTTACTTCTATTGTTTTTTACTAACGTGAAGATCATTATCGGGAAATCCTATGCTTTGTGCGCAAATGGCCCTACTCACCCCAAAAAATATAATTAATTCTCGTACTATTTAAGAGGGTGTAATATGACCACGATGACTTTGTGCTAATTGGTTGATTTTAATTTGGGATTTGGTCTGAGAAATTATTTCGTGTTAATTGGTGGATTTGAATTTTAGGGATTTGCTCTCACACTTTTGTATTAGAGAAACTGAATTTTGATGTCCGCAAAGAAAGCTCAGTTAACTAGGCTATCAATTTAGCTTACAAGGAAGAACTACCTTAAGGGAAGGAAAGTTTGCCCAAGAAAAAATTGCGGAATTAAAGATTGCGAATTTATTGTCGAAAAAATCGTAAATTGCGGACTTAATTGCGAATTGGCGATACAATCATGAAATTGCGGAATTAAAGATTGCGAATCTGATTTTGCGTCAAGAAATTGCGGAATTAAAAATTGCGAATTGAAACAATGATCCATCAATTTTTCCACCAAATCGCTTGATAATTTTTTTCATCTTTCTTATTAAGATTTGTTCCATTGAAAATTTCTTTCGATGCAAATAATTTAGGGGGTTTCCCTGTAAGCCTTCATATAGCAAAACAACGACACGTCTTTTCCTTAGAAATCAGATTGCGATTTTTTTTTGGATTTGCGGAAGAAATTCCGCAATCTTTTCTTACACTACGCAATATTGTTTAGCTAGCTTAGGATTTTCAAGGTGCACAATTTTAGTTGGGAGCTGGGATTGAACAGCTTTTCAAGAAAGAGTGGAAGTAATGGTGATTAAAACTATTAGTTCGAGCTTGGAAAAGATAAGAAGATTGACAGGAAGGTTGGTAAAATTTATTCGGTAAAAGAAACTTGTTGTGCAACTTTTCGTCCGCTACAAATTTCTACTGACCGTTTTTAAAGGTCCTGGAAACGAGGTTTACCTTCGCCGTCCTTGGCAGAAAACGAAACGACAACATGGCTGATACTCGTGCACGAAGTGTTTTTTCCTCGAGAATGGCTAGCTAGCTAAAATAGGAAAACATTAGTTACAAGAGTCGATTGGTAGGTTCAAATTTTGCTAAAAAATAATAACTCAAGGTCAGCCAGTATACTGCAAAGCAGTTATCCAAATCAGCCAAAAATACTCAAAAATACGTTCACACTTCATCCCCAGGCTTTCTTCGCTTATTTACGGCCTCGCGCGTCATGGGATTTAGAAAAAATCACAAACTAATTGATTTTGTTTTTTTCTTGACTTAATTTAGTTAGTTTTTAAAATTAAAAATAACCAAATATATAATAACAGTTAGCTTACCAACCTCGACCCCAGGCCGATTTTTCTCTTTCTGACAATCTCGGACGGCGAGAAGAAATGACCCTGGTCACACTGGTCAGTTTTGCTATCCGATTGGTTTCTCAAGTTTCCGTTAATTATGTAGATAAATTAATTTATGCGTAACAAAATTGAAAACAGAAAAACAATAATGGTGTCTAAGTTTATGTGCGAAAGGGACAATGTTTATGCTCTGCTGGACTGAATTTATTTTTGTGAAAAATAAAATATTGGGCATTGTTAGTATAGCTTAACGTGCAAACAAAATTAAATAGCTTTTAGTTGTACTTTTAGAGACTGTTGAAGTAAGCTTCTGTTGTTTTTTTGCAGTGCAGTTGAGGAGGTAGTAGCTACTAGACTAGAGCTAGAAAGCTAGCTAATGCTAGCTTTTGTGCACGTTTGCTTGTAGACATGTTTAGCAGCTATAGACCTTTTTGAATGTTTACATTTTCCGCGGTAAGCCCTTCTGGCTCTAACAACTGCGTGGCAGGCAGAAAGATGCGGAAGCTTGCTGAAGAAAGGTATTTTTTAGCCCATTTCTTTCTACGGAAATATTTTTGAGGCTTTAAACTATTATCGAGTGTAGATGGGTAACTTCTGACTGACATATATTCATATAAAGTCATAATGATACCTTTGTGCGAAGAAACAGACTAAAAAGGACCTCACTTCACCTAGCGCCCCCATCTTTTTGCCTGCCACACAATTGTTAAAGCCGAAAGGGCTTACCGCGGAAAATGTAAACATTCAAAATGGTCTATCTGGCTAGCTCAAATACAACACAAGGTGTATACATAACTAATCCTATTTCCCCCGAACAGACCTTCTTTTACACTCTAGCTAATATTCTTTCTAAAGGAGGCAGAACACATAAACAAAAAAATAAAATCATATGCTGTTGATTTGTTTGAAAAAGGTTAAAAAACTGGATTAAGAAGTTCATACCATTTAATTAACCAAATAGTTATACGCTTAATTAGTCTGTACGTACCTTCTAATTAGTCTGTATTGTCTTAATTAATCAGTTACAGATTAAATAACAATCGGTTACAGATTTTAAATAACAATCGGTTACAGATTAAATAACAATTTTCTCTGACTGCATGAAATGTAACATCCTATGTTTTATGACTTTTAATCTCTTAGTAAAGCAACAAACATAAAATTATTGAAAAAAGTCAATTGGTTTGACCGTAGTGGCCATTTAGTTGTAAATGAGTTTCCAGGGACCCGTTTCGTGAAAAACCATAAGTGCAATATGATGAAAAAGAAAGATATTGAGTTAAAACTTGATAGGAGATGCTTTTAGGCTGGTCTGATGGGATTAGCATAAAAAATGATTCTGTAATAATCTGATTTTTTTTAAAGACAATTATAAATTTTGACCTAAGAAGTTAGGTAAAAAATTTTTGACAATACGATTTTATTTAGGTGTATATGCACGTTACAACAATAACAGACAAAAGGAGCCAGTTATTATATACGTCTAAACGTATATATCTGATCTGTATCTGACACATGGTTACATTGATGACGTTTGATGACTCAATACTAGTATAATATATAGCTACACGCCACCATAATGCCGGTGTGATAAAGCCTCAACTTAGGTTTATAGAGGTTTACGTCAGCAATAAGAGGCCCGCAAGACAAAAATGGAATTAGAGACTTTTACTTTTAACTATAATATAAAATAAAGATAGCTAAAAATCATAACTACCTTGGTTTGCACAACCTTTGTAGCTAGCTACAAAAGTACGTCTTGGGCCTTTGCTAGCTAGCTAGCTATAGATGGCTGAAAACTTTAAAATAAATATATATTTAAAATTTGTATGTAGCCAAAAAAAAGCGAAGGCAACACTGCAATCATATTTTCTCGAAGCAAAAACTCAAAACACTTTAGCTAACTTGTTTCTGATTAAAAATAAAACTCTATCCATGATTTCGATCCAAGATTGTTTTGCATAAATTATAGCAATACAGTGTTCTCGGCGGTCCGCATGCAATTCTTAACAAAATGACCAAACTTTGAATAAATTAAAAATCAGCACGAATCGTGTTGATTTTAACCAGCCTGGCCCAGGGTCATTTCTTCGCGCCGTCTCGGATATCAAAAAAGCGAAAAATTGCCCTGGGAACGAGGTTGTTAGTTTACTTAATGTGAGGCTGAAGTCAATTGCAACTGGAACAAAACCAGTTTTGCGATAACTCCTTTCAAAAACATAGTGAGGCATGTCTTCGCATTTTCTCTGGAACCATTCCAGACATTTGTTGCATTCCACCATATCCATGTCTTCATTGTTATTATTTCTGCAGTATGGCATTCTACAGGAGCAAAAATAATTCAACCGTTGTAGATTTTCTTCGGCAACGCAACATTTTACCTTTAACGGTTGGAAATGGTTCCATTTTAAATTAAACACCATTGTTTTCGGATTTAGGAAGATATGCATAACAGTTACTGACTTTGTTTCGCAATGCTTTATTTTGCTTTTGTTTGTGAGAAATATTCCGTTCAATACACCATGACAACAATCCATGTATTTTGCGCCCAAGATTACAAATGGGGTTCCGTTGAATGTCAGCTGTTTACCTTTTCCGTTGTCTATGTCTTCAAATTGGATCTTGTGATTTACGATGTTTATTTTTTCTGAGATAAATATAAAACAATATACCTAATACTTATACCTAAAATATACCTAATAAAGTAACAGGTTTTATTGTTCTCAGGAATATACTTGAAGTATAGACGTTGTACTCACTCGTGTCGAATAGCTTATCTTTTTTATAGATGGAATATTTGCAGTCGGTATTAAGTTCGTGTTGAAGAATAATTTCCTCTGCTTTTGCAAGTGAGTTAGTTGTAAATGACAATGGTTGTTGGGAAGAGCAATCCTCATTAGACTTTTGATCTTCAGTGTGTGGGTCTATCCAGTTTTGAAATGAATACGCCCAAACGTTTTCTTGAAAGTTGATGTGTATAAAATTTGATTGATACTTTTGTACAAAGTTTTCTTGTGGCTACTAAGGTTTGTGATTTGACAGAATGAACGAAAAGTGTAAAAACGTATTATAAAGTAATTGACATGAAATCCCTAATGACACGATCAAGTAACAATTAACAATTAAACAATACATATAGCTAAGATGAAACATAATGATAGTAGAGTCAATAGTAGAGTCTCCATAACTCGAACCTCTATTACTCGAACGTCTCCTTAACTCGAACGAATTCGTTGGCACCGTGAAAATTTCCTAATAAACTCTTATAAAAAAAACCTCTACTACTCGAACCTCCATAACTCGAATGTTCCCTTAAGTCGAACAGATTATTTTGTCCCTTGAAGGTTTTTGACTCCATAACTCGAATTTTGTGGCATTTTTGAAAAAAATTGATAAGTTTTCCTGATCATTTAACTCTTTATCATTTTCATATTTTAATGTTTACGTGTGTTGTGGGCCTTATATTGTTTTCAGAAATCAGGAATCAGGAATTTCCCAGAAGGATGCTGAAAATGCCATCAACGACGAAGATGACGATCCCATTCAAAGACCTTGCCAGTAGCGAGGTAGAAGAGGACCCAATCCCGACCCTCGATGCTGATCTCTCGTACATAAAACGAAGGTTTCCTGACCATATCGATTCTATCATATCAGTTGAGGATTTCATTGATTTCAATATCGAAATGAGCACATCCCATACAGGTCTTAAAAACTGCTGACATCATTGCTGATATCACTGGAACTCAAGATGAGGAAGATGAGAGGGATGAAGAAGATGACGATGACAAGGATGAGGATAATCTTTCAAGACCGACGGCCGAACAAGTGCGTTCAGCAATCACCGTCCTTGAGGACCTAAGCGTTTTCTCGAAATTTGGGGAAGAAATGTTGGCTTCCCTAAAGGACTTGAATAAAAACATCAAACGAGATTATGATGATACTTGTAAACAATCAATTATAACTGATTTTTTTCAAAAAATTTTGAGCAAAAAGCAACTAAACGCTCTGTTTTTGTATTTCACCAACCCAAGAAACCCCCAATAAGTAAGACTACGTACTTAATATACTGTTTTTGTTCATCTGGTAGGCAAATAAGGGAAAAATTTTGAAAAAACTTGAAAACCTCTACTACTCGAACGTCTCCTTAACTCGAACGGTTTCCTTTTCCCCCTGCCGTTCGAGTTATGGAGACTCTACTGTACAAGTGGGACATACGAGACAATGAGACACGGGACTGGACAAGGAGCAAAGAAATTGAATAAACAAGGCATAACGATAAATGTAGCACTACACATGACAAGGTACATTTTTACGGACTGACATAAACAATGAATTTTGATTCAATAATATATATATAAACACAACACAGTGGAACCTGTTAAGCTTATACAAATGAAAATATGATACTGAGATAATAGAGTCAGATCTCAATTCCCGAATTTATCAATGTAGTAGAAATATTCGCGCCACGCGTTTAGCAGAAAGTAAGTTACTTGCCTTCATCATATGTTCCATTTCATTAATTAATTCATTCGCGATAGCTTTTTCAAATTCTTCATCACTTGATAAATCTAAAAAAAGGAATTTATAGGACCATTTTTTTTCTAATGTAACACAAGAACAAGCAATTTTTTTACAGTTCTAAACTTACCTAACGAGATTGGATTATGATTAACCTCCGCCATCTGGTAAAGAAAAACATTTCGTTGGTAAAAAACATTCAATCAGTGAAAATGGAAACCAGAACAAGTACTAACAATAACAGATAATAACAAAAACTGTACTTTCATTAAGTTTTATTAATCGGCCATAAATCTTCTTCTTGTCCGTTCCAATATGTTTTCCTCCCCACGCGAAAATGAAGGCGAATCGATCGCGAAACGTTTTTAAATGAAATGGAATAAAATTAAAAAAACACGAGTTATCAATTTTATATAAATAGCAATTCCCACATTTTTCTACTAAATAGAAAAAGCACGTGCGCAAAATTTTATGTTGATGTTTTGCTTTGTTCGGTATTTTTCCAGTTTTCTTTATGTTCGGCATTTCTCCAGTGCAAGTGCGACATGATAAAAAAAAAAAAAAACGACCTACCAATCGACTCTTGTAACTAATGTTTTCCAGCTAAATACTGCGTACTGAAATATAAAGAAATTCTTGATTTGATAAATTTGATAAATATATGTACACATGTCATGAGTCAAATAAATAAGTAAAACAGCATTTTTTGTTTAAATGAGCTTTCAGGACTAATAAATATTTGCTAGCTATAGCTAGCTCCAGCTAGCTAGCTAGCTATATTCTTTATTATCATACATTTTCTTTTTGCATAAAAAGCATTCCCTTTATGCATCAGTTCAGACGCAACAGCTACAAAATTTTCAAGGGATGCAGTGTGATCAAACTGAAGCAGTGATCCCAAGCCAATGTGATTGGACGGAAGCAAGTGATGACTCTGCCTCCCTCATTTTCACTCTTTTTCCCATTAAAGACCTGCATAACTCCACATAGAACAAAAGGAAGCACCGCTTAGCAAGTTATCTGGCATGTGTAGCTAACAAACTCTTGCTTAAACCTATCTTCATAGTTGTTTTTAAGTAAAAATGCTTTTGTATATAAGCTAAAATATGAAAATTTTGTTGCAAAGATGGTAAACAATTTCCAAATACAGAAACTAATTGTAGACTGCAAATAATCTTGGATTTCTGCATTTTTATTTTAACTAAAACAGACCTATAAACATTAGAGTTCTCCCCCACTGTATGCTTTTATTAGAATGCCAATCAAAACTTGTGTGGTCAGTTAGGGGAAGAAAACAAGTAATTATACAGTGTATGTGTGTAGTCTCAGTTAGCTCCCTGATCGCATCAGTGCACAGAGATAGGGAAATGTATGTTCTGGCACAGTCGCGCACGCCCACGCGCACTCACGCACATCTCAGGGAACTTCCCTAAATCAACGCATGCGCAGTACCCCTTGGATACCGGGACCCGCTACCTTAGTAACCCCGATGATAGGGGAACTTCCCTAAATCAACGCATGCGCAGTACCCCTTGGATACCGGGACCCACTACTGAGCTTAACCCCGATGACGATAGGGGTGTCAAGGTTTGTAGTGGTTGAAGTCAACCACTACAAACAAACATGAACGCACTTCGAAAAGAAGCAAAATCACTGCACATTCCTCGTTACTCTACGATGAGGAAGGACGCTCTTGTTGAGGCAATCCGCAAGGCCAAGTACAAGGATGTCTCAACACAAACGGACGGGCCTTACTGCGAGCCTTGTACTAAACTTACATGTGAGAAAAATCTTGAACACTATGTAAAGGTTCTCGCTGAAAAACAGCGACGTGTCGTGCATGATGGCGACTTGCTCATCGATCAAGATACGGGAGAAGTGATCGATTGCGGGATCGATTCCGAGTACCAATATAGTCGCAGGTAGGGTCAGGATTAGGGATGAGCTGGCCCCGATATTGGGGTAAATAAATGGATGAACAACACTGTAAGGACTGTGAACGTATGCTGGATGCCTATGATAGGTGTCGATGCGGTCGAAGATTTGAGGTAAACGGTAAAATGTTATGCTGGTACTGCTACCAGGAATATATCACCTACAACGGGGGTGGCTGCGTATGTACAATGACATGCTTTCTGACGTCGTTCGAATTACAATAATTTTATAGGCCATATGGCCTATAAAACTAAGGCTTATACTCAGGTGGGGACTCTAGATACCGCTGACATACTGTACAGACTGAAGTTTTTTTAACACGTCGCTCCTACCCTCTTCCCTGCCCTTCTCAACTAATTGGGCACGTTCCCGTTCATTGAGAGCATTCACAATGCGGTTGAACCTCTGTCGCATCTTTTCTTTCAAGACCATGTACTTCTGTTTCTCCTGCATAATGAGGCTGAACTCGTACTTATCAATCTCACCATTCTCAACAGCCCTTGATATCAGGTCAACTATCGAGTTCAATTTAGCCTCGGCGATCAGCCTTATATTCTCATGCTTCTTGGACTTGATACCCATTTTTTCCCCAGCTGTTCTAAGACCTGCCTGCCCTACCCCCACAGCCACGGTTAGGCCACCCATGGCTACTGCTAGTGGTACGCCCATTCCGGATAACAGGGTACCAATACCGATCCCGGACGTGATCACGCTAATACCCAACAGGCCATGGTCACAGTATCGAATCCATGTCCCATGCATCTTAAACTTTTTTGCGAGTTTGTCCCGCTCCTTTATCTCATTGCGGAGGTACTTTTCAATCTCATTTATCTCGTCAAGTCTATACCTTTGACTTTCCTCCTGCATATCCGCTTGTGCGGGTGCACTCGGTACTAAATTTGGGTACAACTTCGTTATTTCAGCTATTTATTGTATCAGTAAATGCATCGTTATTCCGACTAAAGAGACGTTCTTCTCATGGTGGAATTCGTCCGTCAGCGTGAACTCCAAACGATCTGTTGAGCCTTTCAAAGGAAGGTAGATCGGAGTGTCAAAACTCCATGTAAGCATGTCTCCCCATGCGTTTAGCTCCTTGGTAGGAAGCAAAGCCAGAATTTTAGATTTCTTCCCCTCTAGTAGGCAGTCGTTCTCATCCAACTGAGGGCAAACGAGTCTCAGTCGATGGTATACGTCAGTTTTGTAGAAGGAATCATAGTCACCTTTGGTAAAATCCTTTTTTTTGGGGTCGTAGAGTAGGCCCAAAAGCTCTTGCAGTTGTCGATGAATAACCACCGTGTACCCGTCACTGACACGGAGCCTGCAGAGTCCATTTTTCAGGACAAACAGTTTGATTTTGTCCCCTGCCTGACTGTTGACGATATCCGCCAAATCTTCGATCTTGTAGAGGCCGTTCATGATGGTGATCAGAGTCTCCGTCTTATCGGACCCTGCCCTACGGATCATGAAATCGTTGTTACTGTAGATGTTCAGCCATATTGGTCGAATACTGATCGACTTTAGAGCGATCCTCGTATCCTGCCCTAGGAGGTCTTCGAATATCGTGGGGTTGTATATATCGGTGATGTACAGTTGCTTCATGTTTCTTTAAAGAAACATGAATATCTACTCCTACAACCCAAAGGCAAAGTACCCATCCAACAGGGGTGAATGGCCTCTCGCCGTAACAAACTTAGAGCATCAAGACCTGTACGTGTCTACGAGCTCGCACATTTCCGTATCATTCCCCGAGTTCACCCAATACCCCATCAAAGTGACAACAACCTACTTGAACGACCCCGTCATTCAGGGCTGGACAAGAGGTCAAGCCTTGGACTACTGGAACATCCAGGTGAACTTCGCCACCCATTGCGCGAGCACTGCCTTGGGCATCTCTGCCAAGCATCTAACAGGCTCCGTACCGCTCGTCAACGCCATCTTCAAGTTCCACGTCTACTACCACATGCGTCGTATCCTAGCAAGGATGAAAGCACCCATGTCCTTTAACGATGGGTTTAGTCGGTACAAAAATCCCTACTCCACCTCTGGGTATGCGCAAATATGCCGCGAATATGGTGCGGACCCCAGCGGTCTCTACAAAACCAAGTCGGTATCGGCGTCACTCACCCAAGGTAGATGGTGGCCCCAAGTTGAAGGTGATTGGGCGAAATTCATCACCCCAACAAGTC
Organism: Hydractinia echinata; assembly: GCA_030067915.1. NCBI lineage: Eukaryota > Metazoa > Cnidaria > Hydrozoa > Anthoathecata > Hydractiniidae > Hydractinia > Hydractinia echinata. Next base: position 524,072 of record JASGCC010000088.1, read on the forward strand.
AAGGTCTGACATCAGAGGGCCTGACCAAGCTGAGTGAGAATATTCGCGTCTACGTGGTCTTGTTGCTTGGATCGCAGGCGGGTGCCAAAGCATCCTTACTCGGCTCAGGTGCCGACAACTATACAACTCGACAAATCCTGATGCAAAAATTCGAAGCTATGGTACAACGTCAAGAGAACGTGGGGCATGACATTACGGAATTCCAAAAGGTGCTGCAATATGCTCGAAGTCCGGTAAACTTCGCCGTCATGCCCAGCGTATACATGCTGCCCTCCGACCTTGAATTGCGTATCGGCAAGATTGTGGGGTACAACAACAACATCTTGATCGCACCCTCTGATGTCAATGTGGGGGTCCAGGTTGATGTGAATAGCAAGCATACGGAGCGGGCTATTAAGCATGCGGCAGCTATCAAGCATATCCGGCATGGCATGCCGCCCCCTAAGCATCTCGAACAGGTCATCAAACATGCGGTAGATAAACCTAAACAGAGGGAACCCCCAAGGCAAGAAGTAGGGATTGATTTCAAACCAACCACCTCAGGTTTGCAAGGGGAAGGCACCCCCACCCCAAATGCCGACCAAAATCAGCATGAGGATACCAAGGCCGCATTAATCTACGTTGGGGTATGTATCATCATAGCGTACATCTGGCTGAAAAAATAGGTCTAATGTGTTGATCAACACACTAGACTCAAGCGATCTACGATTTTTTACCCTTCCCAACATAGAGTACAACAAACCCTGCAGCAGCCGCGATGGCCATGTACAGATGCCTCGCCACGTATTCGACAACAGTTGCCGCTACCCTCAAAAAGAACGAGACAACGTTGCCAATAATCCCTGGTAACGCAGCACCTGCCTTACCTGCTAGGTATTTGAGGAACTTTCCGAGCCTTTCAAGCTGCTTCTCCACAAACCCCTTCCCTGCGGCACCGGCAGCACTTCCTCCTGCGCCTGTTGCTGAAGCTGCTCCCGTAACTGCGAGTACGATGGTGCTTATCAGTAGACCAATAGCAGAGACGATGCTGGCTATAGTCAGCCCCTGTTCCTTGAACAAAATTTTAAGCTTCTCCAGCAGAGTTGTATCATCTGCAGAGATCTTCAACAGAGTGTCCCTAATATGTCTCAGCTGACTGTAAATATCACGGTTAAGCTCCTTCACTTTCTCCTGCAGGGCACCTCTTTCTTCCTTCATTCTTTCAATACCCCTCTCAAGCTTTTTAATGGCTTCATTCGAGCCTTCATGGATCTGACCATCGGTATCTACCTGACTACCTATCCGTTTGATACTGTCTTCCGCATTCTTAATTTTTTTGTCATATGAAACTATTTCATGTTCTAGACCCGTAATGTGACCCTGATAAGTTTGAAGTTTAGTATCAAGTCCTTTCAACTCGCGTTGGGTGAATCCAGTGAATGAAGTTTCATCCGCAAAGGTTCCTACATCGGAGAATGAAGGAACCTCCGTAAGGGTTCCTACATCATGCACAATTCTCCTGATATTATTGATCGTTTCCACCTAAATTATCTCACCAGAGTCCTCCTCATCGGGCTTCTTTTCAACGTGATCAATCTCGTTAAGGATTTTCTGAGCACCTGCTTTGCCTTTGTTTGGTGTAGTATAGTCGGTAAACCCCAGGGCTATCAGACGCTCCTTACCTAACAACTTTCGTATCACGCCAACGCTTTTTAATTCACCATTCTGATTCGTGATCACTTTGCCATCGAAAAGAAGCTGGTTTCCTCGTGCCTCAAACAAGTTGTAATCACTCGCGTTTGGCTGACCTAGCTCCTTACCAAGGTGTTTATAAAGATCATCGATCTTTGAGGTTAGCAGCTCTCTCCTCTGCTCCGAAAGCCTAGACCCCGGGGCACCTTGTTGTTCTGTTGAGGGCCCCGGGGTTGGTGGAAGTTGTGGAAGCTGTTGATCATCAGGCCTACTGAAGGATTCATCCTGCCCGTCTGGAATGTTTTCCTCTGGCGTAAAGTCATCTCCTTCATATACTGGATTAATCGACATTTTTGTATTTATTTGAATCTAAAACAGCTAGTAATAAAGCATGACTAACATGTTCGGAAAAAACCTAGACCCCTACGCAGAAACGAAGCAACTCTTTGGTATCAAAGGACGTCGTCAACGCGTCCAAATCTCGCATGTACCATCCACAATTAGCCAGAACGAGGACCTGTACGTGGACGTACCGAACCTAGGACAGAACGATGTCCTATTCCCGGGTAGCCTGAGGCTCCTGTTAGACCTGACTTTCACGGGAACAAATACGAAGCGGACCATCGTCTCGAATATCGGCAAAAGCTTGGTGCGAAATCTACGAGTTACCTTAAATGGTAACGAGGTTCAGAATATCAGTGACTACAATGTGCTCGCCACCTACAGAGACTTGTGGCTGCCCAAATTCGATCGGGAGAACAACCTCATCCTGGAGGGAATCAATCCCAATGACGGAACCATCAGAGCCCTGCAAGTCAAGGCTACTGAGTATGTTGGAACAGACGAGGAAAAAGCGATCGCCGCGGCGTATGGCAACACTTTTTGCATCCCTCTCGGCAAGATGTTTCAATTGACGAGAGACCTCCCATTTTACCAAGCAGGGCTCCATGATCGACTCCAATTCGTCGTAAATTTCGCGGGACATGCCGACGTGATCAAAGATGGAGGCACGGCAGCCGTGGGAAGTACGGCAGCCAAGGCAGCCGACGCCACGTACCAGATAAGCAACATTAAGCTGGAGTTTAACAAGATTACACACGAAGGACTGGCGAGCGCCATGATGTCAAGGTATGCCCGTCTCGCGCTACCCTATGAACGGATACTCCGAAGCAAGGTGGTGACCATGAAAAAACAGGAGACGAACCACAATCTCCAAATCGATACGCCGGCTAAGTCATTGAAAGGTGTCCTGTTACTTTTTCAAGACCCCGGGAAAGTGAAGGCTTATTCCGGTGTCAACGAGATGTTCTATAATCCCAAGATCAACAAGATCACCGTCACTGTCGAGGGTGAGCCTAACGAGTTGTACTCGCATGCCATGCTCCCGAAAGATCATCTCGAACAGGTTGCGAACCTTTTCGGTAGTCACGACTCTTCGGTAACGATTGGCCAATTCTTCAACGAACGGTATGCGTTGTTTATCGATTTCAGAGCCTCTCCAGATCATACGCTACATGGTTCCGGAAGGCCCCTACAGAAGTTTAGTGACGGGATCACTTTGCACATGACGGAAGCGGAGATATACGGTGTTATGTCTACTTGCTGATGGATGCTCAACTAAACATCTTAGATGGGCGGTTCCACTCTGTCGAATACTGAATAAATGGTAACCTTGGCAATTATGGCTGGAGGTGCGTTGATTAACGCCCTGGCGTTCAGCGGCACCAACTATCTCTTTAGCAAGCTCTCGGGGCATGGGGAGGCTGAACGGAAGAGGCACGATGAGGCGGTCGAGAAATTGAATGAGGCTAAAGCTGCCTGGATTAGGGAGAGGCAAGCCAAGCTGGATTGGTTCGGCAAGCAACGAGAGCTGAAAAGGCAAGCTGGGGAGAGCTTGAAGGAGCTCGATGACGACCTGTACCAATACTACATTGCTTCCGATCACGATGCACCGCAACTAAAGAATTTTTACACACCTTCAAAAATCCAACAAGACGGTGAGCTCACATTCATCGTTGGCTCCCTATCACTGCTAGGCTTCGTCGCGTACAAGTATTTGTAGGAACGTGCGTTTTTGACAGGTATAATAAACATGTCAAAAACATCGATTACCAAGGAGGAGGCCGAAAAACTCAGCCAAATCTACTATACCCCGGAGCATCTCTGGGTCGGACGCAAGGCTATCAAATTACTCGCTGCGGAGGCTGGTCTATCCAAAAAGCTATCACAACACTGGCTGTCTCGTCAACTACTCTGGCTGCGACACATCAAAGGTCCTAAAAAGATCGATTACCCTCATTTCACCATTACCAGACCCAACGAATTGCACCAATTCGATCTGCTGTACATGCCCCACGACAAGCTCTATGGCAATACGTACAAATACATCCTGACAGGCATTGACGTGGCCTCTCGCTACAAAGTAGCGAGGCCCCTACGCTCCAAGAAGGCTAACGAGGTTGCCGAGATGATTAAAGACATTTACGCGAAGCCCGGAGGCCTTCGCTACCCTCAAACCTTTCAGTGCGACAACAGGTCCGAGTTCAAGGCAGACGTGAGCAAGCTGCTAGAAAGCAAGGGAGTCGAGATTAAGCGGGCAACCACCAAGTACCACCATACATTCACAGCCTTTATCGAATCCTACAACAAGGTGCTTGCGGAGAGACTCTTCAAACCTCAGGATGCACAAGAGCTGGTCTCTGGCGAGCCCAGTAGTACGTGGGTCAAGCACCTGTACACCATCGTTAACAGTCTCAACAATACCAAGACTGCCATGATCGATATGAAGCCTAATAAGGCGATTAAACTCGAGGATGTCCCGCTCGCGAAAGGCGAAGAATACCCCGATCGCCTGCGGCTCCGTCCTGACGGGCAAGAAAAGCCCTTACGTGAGGATGACTTGTACTTGTATCTGCTACAACCGGGAGAAGAGCATGGTGATTCGAAAAGACGCGCCACTGACGTTTTTTGGAGCAAGCAGACATATAGGTTGGATCGCATAGTGGCGGGTAGCCGTCTATTGTATTATCTTGAAGGTGGACCCGAAAGAAGCTTCGTGTCAGAAGAGTTGATGCTGGTACCGGAGGGTGTTGAAGTACCTCCAGAGCATGTCAAAGAATGGTAAATGGATTGTTTTTATGGCTTGATCAAGCCATAAAACATGTGGTATCAGCAAATTTTGTGACTCTTGTGAATCACAAAAATCTCGTAATTCGCCTGCCGGCGACACTCATTCCGCAAGCTCCAGAAGACGTTCATGCGTGTAGTGTTCGCCTAGCCTGAAATGTCTCACACGCCCGGGGTTTACCTCGATACACCCACGTTCTCGAAGCCAATTGTAATGGACAATAGAATTAGGGGTCTCTGCTAGTACTACAATCTCGCCCTTGGGGTAATCAACAAGCTTATTCCGTATTTTTTGCGCTACGTACCCCTGCTGGCCACAGATGGCGAGGTATGGTCAGGGATCATCGTTGTTCTTTTGTATAACGACCATGCTATTGTCTTTTCCTGGAGATTCGAAATGGGGTACAACATGTTGCTGTAGCTCCTCAATTTCACCCCCGAGTACCATAAGTTGTCGATCCTTATCCTCGACCTCATCGCTGAGTGCCAGGAGTTGTCTATCCCTGTCTTCGAGGTCATCGCCGAGTAAGGCCAGGGCCATATCTCTTTCTTCAAGGGCCTGGTGATGTAGCTGATCACGGATTTTTGGGAACATCGTGTTGCAGCAGTATTTCCTAAACCTTCTTGCCCCGGGTTGCTGGCTTCCAAAAACCAGCTCGTACATACCCTCCTCATTGATGTAGAGGTCGTACTTTTGAGAGTTGGATGACCAGTTTACCGGTTCGCCCGCAGCGGGCGAACCGATTAGTTGACACTTGTGAGCGTAATTTTCCGGACTGCAGTGATTGCGGATGGTATGGGACGTGTCTTTTTTGTACCCCAGCGCATCCTGTACTACTTCCTTAGCACGAGTCCAGGAGCGATCGTTGATGGTCACGGTATGTAGTTTGATATTGTTAAATTCAAGGGTAATTTGAGAAGACATTTCTATCATAGTCCATGTTCAACCAGAGGCTTTCACCGGGGTCAATCGAGAATCTTCCAACTCCTGGGGTGTTCCAGCCTCACGTACAGGAATGCGTGCTTGGACTTTTTCAGCTCAGTCTTGATGTCGGTCCAATCGGGGATCATGTTAGTCTCTTCATCGATTAGCTTCATGTCGCTGCGTTCCGAGGGGTACCACGCAAACAACTGTTTCTTCTGCCTCCTCAGATTCTTGGGCAAAGCTGTGTAGCTCTGCGTTAATAGCCACAAGCTGTGCCTCCTGTGTCTGCCCGAGACCGCCAATTCAAGCAGGGGTTGTCGCCGCTTGTCGAGACTCTCGTCAGCTATACAGTCGTCAACGATAAACAACGTCTCTTCGCCCGCCAACAGCGACGACAATTTTTGGATCCATTCAAAGAGTTGATATTTGGGGTCTATTAGGAAGATGTAAGGGTCCTTCCATAGCGAGGATCTCTCGAGGTAAGTGGTGTTCCATCGTAGGGTAGGGCACATTATGACGATGTTCTGATAGTGCTCCTTATACTCCTGCTCAAGCAAGTCCAGGACACGCTGCGTCTTGCCACAAGACGTCGGACCTGTAAAGATTGCTGTGTGGGGGTCTTTGACAATGTCTAGCATATTTTTGTGTCTACCAAACAAAATAGACACAAAATTTCCGCTATTTAGGTTTGGGGACTATGGATGCTGGAATCCATCCCTTGCTTACGGCCATCTCTCGACTTGCTCTACCTGCAGAAAAGTACGCCACCATCTTGAGAGCATCGTTGGTGTCCATTTTGGTAGATGGACTCGTGATGCCAAGGAACTTTTTGCCGGCCATCGCGTTGGCGAATGTGAAGCCAAGGTCTACGACGGTCTCATAGAGCATGTCCAAAATCTCCTTTTCTTTTGGAGTAACGTTGCTCATTTATAGTATAGTTACAGCATTTTAAAAATTTCAATTTCAGGTTGAGTTTTGCCCTGTTTCCCCTGTCGAGGCTCTAGAGTAGTCGCTGGCTTGGGAGCACCGGCACTGCCGGTGCTCCTGCCAAATCTAAACCAAACCCTACTCCCACGCAAGCAAGCACGGCAAGCGTCCCTACGCCATAGTATACACCGTTTGACTGTACGGAACTGGTTCCAGAAGAGGCTTTGACAGCGTGCTCTACAGTAGCCTCTTGTTGCTTCATTTCTTCCTTTCTCTTCTTCATCAGTGCCACCAACTTGTGCCCTTGCGCAACTCTTCCCGGATGCTTTACTGGCCTCGTAATGACTCTCTCTTCTTGTCTCTGTTCTTCACTCATTTCTTTCTTATAAGCCAGTTGGCTTATAAGATCTTTAAATGGAGGCCCCTAGGGCTCCTCCTCTTTAGTCTCCTCCTCATCCTCTTGTTTCTTCTTCATATGCCGGGCCGTATGCTCCGCCACTAAGAGTGGTGCTAAACATCTCCCAATGTCGCAGTACACGAGGATACCGAGATCGGTTAGAGAGTCCTTGATGATGGGGTCTTCTTCGATATCCCGACGTAGCTCGTCAATGCTGTGAATGTTGACAACATTCCCGATCAAATTTGCGTAGAGGCTGATTACGTGGGTAGACAGTGCCCTAGCCGTCTTCTCCCCCTTCTCCTGAAGTTCCCGCTGTACATACTCGGTATAGACCTTGTCGATGGCCTCCTCGGGGGCCTTGTCGACGAAGCCCTCTGTACATTTCTTGGGCAAAAGGTGCCCCTTACCCTTTCTCAGGGCATCCTTCAAAGCCTTAACTTTGTCGACAGGTTTGTCGACATGTTCATAGGTTTCTGCAGATTCGTTGAATACTTGTGCAAGCTCCGACATCCTGTTTATTATACGGTTGTATCGAAAAAGTATGTACAAGATCAGGGCATACGGTAGGAGTGCAATTAGTAGGCACAGTTCCATCATTTATTTCCCCTGTAGAGCCACACGGTAATGGCCTCTGGCAAGTGTTGTAAATTGATCCGGTTGTACGACACGCTTGTCATCTGCCCTGTTAAGCGCCAGTTTGTTCACTTCCTGTGTATAGACTTTATGGCCCTTGTTTTGAATGCAAGCCCAGGTTTTGTAAATATCAACACCCTCTTCCAAGCATCGCCGTTAGTCGTCGAAAGCGATAGACTTCTTGGTGACGCACCTCTTGACGCCTTTCGCTTTTCGATCCCCGCCTTCCGGTGTAAGGCTCTTATAGGCGTATGCTTTGGCTCTCAGGGTGATGAACTCGGTCATGATCTTCCCATTTAATTCGTCTTTCATGAGGCCCTATGGGGAGAGGTCTGTTATCGTCAGGATTATAGGCACTCGTGTCGAAACAGGTCTCGACGTCGTCCTTTATATCACGGTAGAAATCCTCCGTTCGAATGTGGTACACGAACGAGTCCGTGTCCATATATGACAGCTGCAGTTTGCTGCCGTACTTGGGCTGCATGTAGTCGTAGTGGAACTCGTACATCACCAACTTCGACATATCCAGGATGGCTTGGCCGATGTAGATTGGCTTGTTTATTTTGACCTCGGTCTTGCTCATCTCTACCCCTAGGAGGTGCTTGCTAAACCGGCTTACACCCTTGAAGTTCGGCTTCATCACGAGCTTCGTGTACTTCTCCTCGCTCGTGACTAACTGGATGTTGTGGTGGTTTCTAACATTCTCCATCTTCTTGCCAAACATCGAGAAGTTCATGAGTTTGTAGAAGTCCTTCTCGAACTCGTTTTTGGCAGCCGTTCTCAATCTCGTGTTGTGATCGATATACCCTCGAAGCCACGCCTTCTGATTGAATCGGATGACTCTATGGATCTTCTTCAAATCGAGGCCATGTTTTATGGCCTCGTGAAGGGCTCTGATATGCACCACATATCGACGCTTGTTTTCCAGATTCGGGATCAATTTCTCGACCCCGTGGATCTTCCTTTTGCTTGTCGTGTAGTCTCTCCGGGTAGTCGATGTCAACCTCCAAGATGTACCCATGCTTGTTGTCTTCGACAAGCTTCCCGATCCGCTTTTCGGTGAACTCTACATTCGATACCCATTTGAACCCGTCAGTGGGCAGATCCTGCCTTATCGCCCAGCCGTACAGGTTGTTGGCGTCGAGGTACTGCAAGTAGGAGGATTCAACCTCCGGATTATACTGGTCTCCCATGTACCTGTTATTTGCCTTGGCATAGCGATGTACAGCTTGGACTATACCTCCACGGATACCTTTTTCGAACATCAGGAGCATGTCGGGATCGGTGAGGAGTTCTAGATTTATACCCGTAAATTTTAATGCTGCTTTCCAGGCCAAGCCGGGCGCGCTGTAGAAGTGGGCGGGATCAAGCTTGTAGTTTGTCAAGCAGACGTCTCGAAATGTCTCGAAGACGTCTGCCAGTAGCAGGACATCTGTGCGGAGGTACATATCGTGGTATTCTCCCATGATGATCTTATAGCCCTCTGGGGTGATGGTCTCCCATACCTTTTTCACGTAGGTATAATCCTCATCGCTGATACCACCCATGTTCAGCTTGCTGTAGAACGCCTCCTTGGGTGGTAGCTCCAACTCTTCGAATCGCTGCCATCCATCCATGTACTCGTAGGGGTAGACGCCCTTCCTGCGCATGAGTTGAAACATGTCATCCTCATTGAAAAACCAACGGAGATTTTTACACTGTTCATCGTTGAGGTTGCCCGCCAATTTATCCAAGCTGGATGCCATATATCGACAGGAATCGATGAACCTGATTTCGATTGTCTTATACGTCTCGCCACCTCCAAGGGGTACCCCAATTTTCACATTGAAGCTGATGTATTTCTCCGTGTTCTCAGCGATGCACCCAATGTCCTCCGTGTTATACTTTTCGCCTAGCTCTCGGATGAACAGGTGTGCGTCGTATCCTGAGAGGTTGTGGAAGATCACGTGTATGTGGCCGGGTATCTTGTACTTTAATTTGCAACTGTTATGGGCTGCACCCCTGTAGAGCCCTGTGTAGTGGCAATGAGCTTCTTCGTCTTGGTCTCCCTGGCATCCTCTTTCATTGGGATTAGCAGACTCTCGAAGTCCGCATAGATTGCAAAGGGTACCTTGAATTGTTGCTGGCCATCCCTGTAGTATAGCCATTTTTCGGCCTCTGTTGGCATCGTGATCTTGACTGCCTCGTGATCGGCGCAGTAGCGGTGGTGCTTGTCTCTCGAGTCGATTGTGGGGAAGGCTTGTAGACAGTTGAGGCAAAAGTGCATTTTTGCCGTATTTTTCGAGGTCTCCTTGCCTAGGAGCCGTGAGAGGCTTTTGACGGCTACGTAATGGGTCTTCTTGTCATCCGTAAGGAGTAGTAAATTCACTTGCTTGCCACGCCCGTTGTGCGTTGATCGCCTCAGGATGTTGATGCTCTTTCCCGTCACGTAAATGACGTTCACCGCAATCTCCTTGTTATTCTTCTCGAACTTGCCTATGCTCTTGATGCTTGTGGGGAACTCAATATCCTCCCAATTGTAGCCGCCTGCGTAGGGCCTCATCTGAGATATTCGATTCGGGTTCGTCCCTATCTCCTCATGATGCAGGGATGCTATAATGGCCCACTTGAAACACTCCTCGTCCTCATTCACCGGGTTAATTACAGCCTTTTTCGAGGCTAGCCATTTGGGTAGTTCGATGTATGAAGAGCCCCTCGTTAGCCGTAGCTTATGGAAGTCGACGTCAAGGTATAGGATTTTCGAGATCGTGAAGCCACTTCGGGGTAGTGCTGGATTCTCCACGTGTGTTTTGATTTGAGCAAACACCGTATCTAGCACGTCATCTACGTGGCTACCCTGGAAGACCGAGGTCATGTTACTGTGGAAGACTTTTTTCACCTCGATGTACTCCCCATCGTTGACCCCCTCTATGGTGGGCTTCTTCCACATGATCCATAGTGACAGCTGTATCTTCGCCGACCCCATCTTTTCTACCTGCCCCTCAACCAAGGTTTTTACGTTTGATCGTACTATTCCTATATACCCGTCAACGTCGGCCCCTTCCATGCCGGAGATGCGGAAACTTCGGAAGGTCCCGTGGTGGGCATACTTATGTTCTTGGGGTGCGTAGTCATGCTCCGACTGATTGTAGAGACTTTGGATGTCCTCCAAGTAGTCTTCCTCAGCCTCTTTTTCCACTTCGTCATGCAGTGTAGGTCTTATGTTGGCTGTCCCATCACCCTACGTTTAAACGTTGAATAGGTCCTTTTAACCCCCTCCCTTATATGTTTGGGGACAGCATCAACTACCCAGTTGTACCATCCCCGCATCTTAGTTTTCACTATCGATCGATTTTTCGACATCTCCCGTTTCTCGAAGATATCCATGGCCGCCGGCGTTGTAGGTTTAACTGGAACCGTCTTAGGAGGCCTCCAAGCGTAATGTGGAACATCCTCCGGCGTTGGTGGTATAGTCATGAGTCTGACTGGATTTTGTGGTACGACCCTGGGAGGTCTCACCGGTACCCCCTCCAACATATCAACTAATGCGACCTTGCGTAGCTTATAATACCCCCTAAGTCCACGACCTTTTGCGATATCTCGTAATTGTTTCACGGTATAAGAATCCATTCCTTTATTGTATGGCTGGTTTCAACCCATACAACAAATATGACCAAAAACTAACATATCTATTGCGCATGCGTTGATTTAGGGGAACTTCCCGAGTTGGGCGAGCCTGCTATGCATGTACTCTGTGGTACCACAAGTATCAAAGAGTACGGGATTTTAGGGGTAAGCAGGCATGGTACCATGGGTATCGCAGGTATCGTAGAGTACCACAGGTACCACAGGTATCGTAGGGTACCCCTATCGTCATCAGGGTTAAGCTCAGTAGTGGGTCCCGGTATCCAAGGGGTACTGCGCATGCGTTGATTTAGGGAAGTTCCCTGAGATGTGCGTGCGTGCGCGTGGGCGTGCGCGACTGGTGCCAGAACATACATTTCCCTATCTCTTGCACAACACAAGGTTCCAGTAACTCCATGCCATAACTAAGTAGGTAAGTAATTTATTTTCTCATGATACCAGAATAATACATAATCTATCACAGCATACTACTGAGATTTCATTAAAATTTTTTTTTTGAATATATATAGCTAGCTATACAATTTCATATTATTATAGGTTCCCAGAAGGAGAACAACAAGAAATAGCAAAGCTGGTAAAAAAACACTGTGACTGACTATAAGTATACAAATATATACACAAATATAATCCTTCTACTTCATTACCATGTCCTCTATTTACTTTCTTGATACAGCTACCAGATAATGCAGATTCTGCAAAGTCAGACCATTCAACAAATTATGTCAGTTTATGTCCTTCGTTAGCACGATCTTTCACACAACATTGATTAACACAACAAATATTTCTTTTTCAAGCACAAGGTATACATCTTCAGTGATATGAATTTCAACTTAACATAAATTTGTATTGTGGTTTTAAGTCTTTTTTTTGTAACATAAATTTTTTTTAGTCATCATTCTCGGCTTAACGTCCGTTTTCCATGCTAGCATGGGTTGGACGGGGTATATTAATGACCCTCTTCCAATCTGATCTAGACTGTGTTAGATCTAAACTCAACTTCCTCTGTATCAAGTCTGTCCTTATAACCTCCTCCATTCTTTCCAAGTGCCCCAGCCAATTCAATCTTCTTATCTGGATAACATCTTTAATTCTACGGAGACTTAGCCTGCTTCTTAGCTCATCTGAACTCTTTCTGTCTTTTTAACAATTTTATTTCTCACAGGACCCATATATATTGATAACAGAATTTTACATGAATTGGGTAATCTTGTATAAATATTTGCTAAATAAATAAATAAACACATGTAACACCTTTGACCAAAAAGTTTTGTGAACTTGTTGAAAATTTAAGGTCCAAAAAAATCCATTTCCGGGCTATCTGAACGCTACCTTGATATGTTTAAATAAATCATAGTTTTTTTTAGAGTAATATTGTTTGAATGTCAGTATTGTGCCATTATGAAAGAAAAGCACTTGTTCCATTTGAAGAGGATGAGTATCATGAGTTCAAGGGACATCGTAGCTTAGCAATTGAGGAATTGCCACCCTGGTGTTATCATCCTCAGTCAACTAGAAGATCAAGGAAAGCTGCTTCTAGGTAAAACTGCAATTAATCCATCAGAAGATGTCTGAAAATTTGCATTTTTCTGGTTTTATTGTATGAGTGTTTGTTATCCGTTAGTCAGTGACATCCATTGAGAGACATTGATTTCGAAAACTCTTTTCCACAGAAACTGCAGTAGTCGATGTCTCTGATTTTATTCTTACTGAGCTCGACCAACATAACTTTGTTTGTGCTGTGCTCATTGACCTTAAAAAAGCTTTTGACACTGTTGATCATAAAATTTTGTTAAAAAAACTATGGTGTTTTGGCATCAGAGATGCTGCCTTTGACTGGTTCGAGTCCTACTTAACGGGCCGAATGCAGCTGACTCTTGTAAACGACACAGGATCATATCTGCTTCATGAAGACGCTTTTGGGGTGCCGCAGGGATCTGTGTTGGGGCCCCTGCTCTTTCTTTTGTATATTGATGACTTAAAATCTGTCATCAATTCAAACTACCACCATCTATATGCAGATGATACAATAATTATTTCGTCTCATAAAAACTTGGATACCCTTGTCTCCCAGGTCGAGTTAGAACTTTCGCAAGTCGACCTCTGGCTGAATAATAACAAAATGACTATTAATACGGACAAAACTGAAACAATCTTTTTCGGCAACCACAGCCAGTTAAAAAAAGTTGAGAACAAAACTATCAACTATATGGGTATTCCTTTGAAGAGGAGCGGAAAAGTTAAATATCTTGGGGTAACATTTGATCAAAAAATGCAATGGGAAAAGCACATTAATGACATACATAGAAAAATACTAATTAAATATTCTAAAATTAGAACCATTGCATCCTGTTTAACACCTCACACAAAAAACCTTTAATTAATGCACTTGTCATGCCCATATTTCAACTACTGCTCCTCGGCATGGGCTTGTGCCACCCAGGAAGATTGGGAAAACTAGAAAAACGATTAAAATGTGTCCGTACCTTTCTTGGGAAAGAGAGGGAATATTCAATGAATAATTTACTCATCAAAAACGATGCCATATTAATTTTCAAAGCCATGAATCACATTGCTCCTGATTACATGCGCTCAAAATTCCTTTTGACAAAAAACTGTCATAATCATCAAACAAGAGGAGCTTCAAAAAACAGGTTCACACTTCCCTTGGTCAACACGGAATTTGGCAAAAAAGCCTTCCCATTTAGAGCTGCAAAAGTGTGGAATAATCTTCCAGACCAAGTGACCTGTGATGGAAGTCTGCTTTCGTTTAAGACTTCCATCTCTAATGTATTTGGCAAATTCTAATGGAGATCACTTTTTAACTTTTTAATTTTTGTTTTTTATTCTTTTTCTTTTCAATTTTCACAGATTATAAATGTTACTATGTTTGATTGAGCTGAGGCAGTCTAAGGTTTATCATTTTTTGTTTCTTTTTTGTTCTAGTGGCCCCCAGTGGAAACAATCCACTAACTATAGGTTTTTGTGATTTTCTGGGCTAGCCACTTTAAATATTTATTATTATTATTATTATTATTATTTTATGATTACATACTAACACACAGTGGTCACAGCATCAAATTGGGAGAATTTAGCTCCCTATATAAGTCATTTTTGTTTTTAACGCTTTGCCCGTAAAATTTTTATCTTTCATAAAAAGTTTGTTTGTAAATGTGCTCTCAACCACATGTGATATTAGTATTGCTTTAAAATTACTGTTTAATTACTTCTAAAAAAAGCTTTCATGTGCAGATTTTTTAAAATATTATTGCAGCTTAAAACCAAAGATATTTCTATGGCGTCACAGGTTTTTATTCTTTGTTTAAATCTTTTTTTAAATTGTATTTATTTATTGTATTTGTTGCTTGCTTTTGTATTGCCTCAATTGTAGAAAGTGTTAAAGCCCTGGAGTTCTTGTTTTTTAGGTGTTTTTTTCACCACTAAATTAAAACCTTGCAAATTTTTTTTTCTTTATCACAGTAATCACTTGCTTTACCCATTTGCCAACACAACAAAATAAATATACTTTACATTAAATTGCCAGCATTCTTAGAAAACGGATATGATGATTCCAGGATTTTCTTTCTTGTCTTTAAAATGTTTTTAAGGGAAATTTTCTAAATCACTTTCAACTCAAAGTTGATTATATACAACAGCTTGATTCATAATTTTTTAGAGCCATTGCAGCCTTTTTTAATTCTGGGCGTGGTGGGACTGTCTACTTGGGTATTATCGATGAAGGAGTTGTCAAAGGGATTTATTTAACCGAATTTCAGGTAAGTAAGTGCAAGAAGATATATGTTCTCTACTAATGAGCTGGTTACATTCTTTAGGTTGACCTGGGTTGTTTTTTTTTAATAATACAGAATGAACGTTAATAACCTTCTCGCATTTCTGGTGCCTGTTCATTTTCACTGTTTACTTGTGTTTAAAATGACTGAAGCAATTTCTAATAAATCAAATATCCAGAAAAAGATATTTTGCAACTTTATACAATTTACCTGGCCATGCATATTGACATTTCTGAGAATATATTTTCACCAAGTTGTCCTTAGTAGTTATAGACATGGGGTACGAGCACAGTTTTAGTAAACTAAAACTTTGCTCAAACCCCCATGTCTAAGACTACTTGTACACACTTTGGCTTCGCTCTATGACGTCACATGTAAAACTGTGCTCATACCCTCATATGGTGTTTTGGAGATATTACAATACATATATGGCCATTTACGTGTAAAGTGCTATTTTTGCTGTTTGGGAGGGTCTGCAAGTGTATGTTTATGGTGTTGCTAAGGGTCGGCAAGAGTATATTTTTTCAGCCTGCAGTATTATCTGTATATACCAATTTTTGGATTATTACGATTTTATAATTTGATGTATATACAATATATGGTATAGAAAAAGTTCAAATGTTATAATGGTAGTTGTGACGTCATAGTTTAATGGAATAGATTGAAAGAAATAACATGTATGTATAGTATAAATGAATAAACTTACAGATATAGAAATGTCTAAATTAGATAATGATGATTTACTTAGTTATATAGAGTATCATATGGATTATTATTTTGGTGATACTGATGATAAGGATGATAAGGATGATATAGATTGTACTTGTGATGTGGATAAGATTAAGAGTACAACAGCATCGACACTAGTTTGTCCAAAATGTGGTGTAGTTAGTGATATTCCAGTTTATATAAATTCATACAGTGTTTTTGAACGTTGTACATTTCGTAAGAAGTGCATATACAAGAGGGGTGGGAATTTCACTGTTATCCTAAAACAGTTCATATGTATGCAAGATCAAGTGGTACCTGATGATGTGATAAAAACGTTATGGAGTCAGATTAATAATACAGACAATTTAGTATACAATTATGTTATACCATTGAGTATCCCCATACTAGAATCACTATTAAAGAAAAAAAAGTTGATGTCATATAAAAATAGTATATTTTACATTTATTTCACATTAATGAATCAACCGTTTCCACATCTAACAATAGAGGAACGTAATCGAGCACAACATCTATTTACTGTCATAAGTCGCCTATACAATAAGTACAAACCAAATAAGAAAA
Organism: Hydractinia echinata; assembly: GCA_030067915.1. Taxonomy (NCBI): domain Eukaryota; kingdom Metazoa; phylum Cnidaria; class Hydrozoa; order Anthoathecata; family Hydractiniidae; genus Hydractinia; species Hydractinia echinata. The sequence continues at coordinate 540,459 of JASGCC010000088.1, forward strand.
AGAGCTTTATAAACTATTACTTTACACTAAAAAAGATATTCCAAGCACTGGGTATGAACGATTATGCAAAAATAATTCCACAATTAAAAACACAATCTAGGCAAAAGGAAATAGAAAGAATATGGGGTTTAATATCTAAGGATTCCAAATGGGTTGAAGCTCTTCAGAAACAAATGATCTCTTAGGACCGCCATCCAAATAATATAACGTTGGTTGATTACGTTTAATGTATCTATCTTTTATTTTATATACGTCCACCGACCATATTGGATCAGTAGATCGTTTTCGTCTTTCACCTTTATAAATTTGTCCTTCCAATTCACCAGGCTCGTATAGATATCTAACGTTGGTACCAATATCTAGCAATGTTTTATTATCACTTTTGATGGGCTTTGAAAATCCCTGTTTTATTGAAGTATGTTTTATGGCGTCTACTGGTTTCATATCAATTAGTCTGGTTTTTTCGTTATTCAAAGCACTAACTACAGTTTTGCAATCTACCAACCCATTCTCTGTTACTTTTTGATGGATCTTCAAACTCCTTATGGTATGATAACTAAATAGTCTATCTGCTAATGTTTTATTAAATCGTTCAACAATACCTTGACTTCTATGTTGGCTAGGATCACCACGTTGTATTATGACATTATGCTTGTTCATAAGTTTGGTAACATCACCATAAAACTCTTTGCCAGCATCACAAATCAATGTTTTGGGGAATTTTAGTTCAGTATTAACATATATCCAATCAAAGGCTTCAGCACTTTCTTTTGAGCTTTTGCTAGTTAGTTGATATGCTGATTTATACCTACTAGCAACATCCACAACACAGAGAGCATACTTATATGTTTTTCTTTTGTACTTATCATGTGGAAGATACAAGACATTACCTGGTGAATTATCATTGGGTGTAGCATATATAGAAAATGAGGAATTGGGGTCTCGGGACATACTTTTGGTGCTGGTAGATATATTTGATACAGTGGGTTGTTTTAGTAGCCATTTTTCTGCTTCTTCATTGGTTGTACCAGCTTTTTAGCCAACTTACTTATTGCACTTCTACCTCTCCAGTAGCCAGTATCAGAGTAATAAATCTTATCCATTCTTATAATATATGGAGTATAACATCTATAGACCATAAATCTTCTCATACTTGTTACTCATACCATTGATTGGTGGACATAGGTCAGTAATAATACCATCTAATATCACCATATCTGATAGAATGTAGTATCCTCATATTTTATTCCATTTAGAAATGATTGTATTTGGGTAAGAACCTTATTGTATGATGTGTATGCAAGTTTATACATCTCAACCTTGTTAGTAATATTTGTTTTCGTCATATATCCCTGTATGATGACACCAACACCGCTTATAGTTCCCAATACAATTGCATTTGCGGTTATTGTTCCAGCAATCCCACCAACAACAATTAATGTTATACTAACCATATGTAGAACCAATTTTAGTTTTTTAGTACGTTTATATTTCCATTTGTAGCATATGTACAACTTATAGTAATATTTATACCAATTCAATAGTTTAACTATTTCAGTGTCTGAACAATCTTCACCACTATATTCAAAGCATATGATTTGTTTCATTATATTATATGTAAAATAAATTATCCTAGTTATATATTATACAATGGCAGAAGGATTTGAACCATTAGATAACGATGAATTTAATAAAACATTTGATGAATCTGAAGATTATAATGATGATAGTGTATTAAATTTTGATGAAGCTTATCGTCAGCAAAATGAATTAGAAACAAGGTTAAACAATATAGATAAAGGTGAAATGTCAGAAGAGCAAATAGCTGAAAGAGAAGAATTGATGAAAAAGATTAATAATATAAATGAAATAGTTGAAAAACAAAAAGTTAGGATGGCTAAAACGATAGTATCGAAACTGCCTAAAGAATATGTTAAAATAAAAGAAAATAAAAGGGTAAAATTTACAGATGCGGAAGCCGGTAAAATATTGTATGATAAGCTTGAATTTAAAGATAAAAAGATTTTATTCAATAGTGCAAAAGGTTTATATAAAGAATTATTAATTGGGGGACAATTTACAACCCCAAAAGAGTATAAGAGAATATTAGGTGTAAAATTCTTAAGAGAGATGGGCTTTGACCCGAAATCATCTAAATCAGCAAAAGAAGAATTCAGTAATAAGGCAACCAATCTAAATAAAAAATTAACAAATGTGGCTAGTGGTATACAATCATCATCATCAAACCAGGAAGTCATGGAATTGGCTAGTCAAGCCTCAGATGAACTAAGTATTTTTAATGAAGATTTTGAAGAAACATAATTCGGTGGTGATGAACACACACCACTAATTATTGGATTGACAGAGCGAGAGCTGAAAGGTCATGATAAAGCAATGCAAACATTTAATGGGGCTCTTAGAAAGGCTATGGCTGAACAGATTAAAGTAGAAAATCACATAAAATTAGAACAAGAAAAGAAAATGGAAATTTCAAATAGTGAGGACTATACGGAGGATGAAAAAGCGATAGACTTGAATAATATTGATGAAAGGATTGATGATTTAGAGATTGAATTGGATGGAAGAAATAGACAGATTAACATATTAAAGAACAAAATTTTAAACCAAATAAACAACATTAAAGATTCACTTAAACGATTTTTAGATAAGGAAACTGGTACACTAGGCGAAAGAATTAAAAACCTCTTCCGTGAACAAGGAATAACAATAGTATCAGTTTTAACAGCTTTTGGTATGGCTATTGGCGTACTCGTTGAAGCATTATTACCAGGTGGTGGATCAGCAGCGGCAGCGGCAGCCAGTGGTGGAGGTGGTGATACACCTAGTGGCAAAGGAGGTGCCAAGGAATGGATAAAGAACAAATTGAAAGCACTTGCTGGCCTACTTGGTAAATTAGCAGGAAAAGCAGCAGCAGCACTACCAGGTATAATAGGATCCGTGGTCGCATGGATACTAAATAGAGCAAAGGATGCCATTGGATGGCTATCACAAAATGTATGGGCACTTATTACAGGTATAGGTGTGTTAATCTATACATACTTTATGACAAGAAAAAGAGGATAATCTATCTTAAGAAGATACCACAATATTGAAAACACAGTAGTTATAGTTAAATTACAGCTATTTTCTCCTCCTCATGAGTTATTTCACCTGTCGGTACTTCTGATTTTGTATTATCAGTAGTCTTCTTCTTTGGAATTGTAGGATCTGTCTTCTTTGGTGGTATAGGATCTGGGTTTTTCTTCTTTGGTGTAGTCGGATCTGGTTTCTTTTCTTTTGGTATAGGTTTTGGATCCGGTTTCTTTTCTGTATTAACTTTAAGATTAGTACCCAAGCCAAAGTCTGATTTTGATACTAGGATTTCATTATTATAGTTATTCACTTTCCCAATTCTAAGGTTCATATCACTTGGTAACATATACACATTCTCACCAACAACATAATCCACTTTACTTCTAGCATATTGTAGTGTATCCTGGAATCTTTTAATGTCTTCTGCTATATCCACATGTCTATTAATTATGTTTTCAAAGTTATTCAGAAACACTTCCTGGCAATCTAATGCTGGACCTGTATTACCTAAAATGCTTGATCTTGTAGACGTTTGGGATGTTAGTAGAAGATAAGAGTAGGCTCTCACGAATTCACTTAATTTCTGTACGCCAATTGTTGTTAAACCTCTCAAATGTTCTATAATCCATCTAGCAAAACTGTTGGAATCATAATATGAATCACCAGGTGTGTTGTTATATTCTGGTCTCTTACTTTGGTATGAACTCATATAGTTTTCATTTCTCCATGTATTTTAATTGCTGTCAACACCATATTCTCTACACAATTGCAGACCCTAGTGAATGTATTATTACTAGCGGAAAACCCTTGTTGATATGGTAGATAGACTTCCAGTATTTTGAATATCCGTCTAATGTGATAATAAACATGGAATGTGTATATGCTTTTAGCCAAAGGATGATCTGAATTTAAATGTTCTGGTGATATTCCACATACGCTTGTTGATAGAAATACTGCAAAATTTAATTGGGTCTGGCATAGTTTGAATGGGTTGGTTTTCCAGTTGTTAAATGTTTGATCTCCTGCCCTGACTGCTCCTACCTCATAGTTGGTAAATATGTTTGGAAACTTACTATGGAAACTCTCAATATCGCCTACATTCTCTGCAACCACTATATTCTGTATGTATAAATCACTCGCTTTGATTTGTTGTAGGTATTTTCCACCGTTTGGTTCATAAAACCCGGATATTTTAGGGTCGTATTTATAAATTCTATTCATTATATTATATAACTTAGAAAATGTATATTGTAATAGATGACATTTCAAAAGGTATCGATTTGCAAAAACCTATCGACAATAGAAATAATAGTAAAAGAATTGGTTTAGTTAGAGCACGTTTGGTTTACACTTTTTACAACATTGAAGAAGACGAGAAGATGTATCTAAAAAATGATACACACATTATTGTTAAAAAGGGGTTCTATAGTATTAATGATATTTTACGACATATCAGCAGTAGAATAAATTATAGTACATTAACTGGAAAATCTATAATTGGAGGTGGAATAAAAAAGTTTGATTACTATCTTCACAACATATTAGGAGTAAATAATGATAATTACGTTGATCTTCTGCTATCTAAAAAATCATTTACTTTCTCCACTGATGCTCTCTCTACAACAGATAACCTCCATAATGGGATTCCATCCAATACCCTTCATACTGGATACACACCAAAAGATGTTTCATTTGGTGATACAATAATATTCGAGCCAACTAATGTTCAATACAAAACTATGAGAAATGGTATAATAGATCATATTAAAGTTGAGCTACGAGATAATGACATAAATATTATAAACAGTAATTTACCTACATCGGTTGTTCTTCATATTATGTAACTTTTTCTATTGTATAAATATATAATGACAACCACAGGAGAAAAACTAAATCCTAATAGATCACTTAGAAATGCTTTTGGAATTAAAGGGAATAGACAAAAAATTGTCGTCACTAATAATCCAACTACTATTGGAGTAAATGAGATGTTAAATGTAAGGTTTCCAAATTTGGAAGCTAATGATGTCATAGTTCCAGGAACAACCAGGTTAACATTTGATATTACTCTTAATTCAACAGATGATTTGAACAGAACATTGGTTAAAAATATTGGAAGGGCCATTATTAAGAAAAAAGTTATAAAAATCGAGGGTAATGAAATACTTAGTATTGATGATAGTGACACACTTGACACATATTATGACCTATGGATGGCATATGCTGAAGACGAAATGCTATATTTCAAGGTATTGTTACCAAAGGAAATGGACAAACTGAAAATGCTATTAAATATCGAATTGGTGCAGGAGACAAAGCGGCCAATACTGGAGATGAAGCAATATCTACAGCATTTGGTAATAAGTTTTGTATTCCACTAGACTTTGAAATGCTGGAAAGTTCTATGCCCTTCTATCAGTCTGGACTAGCGGGTAGGCTTTCTTACGAACTTACATTTAATGAATACAATAAAGTGATTAAGAGTGATAAAACGGACGCCACATACACAATTAGCAACATCTCATTAGAGTTTGATGTAATTTCTAATTCAAGATTGGCATCTGATGTCAAAACTGAATATATGAGGACGAGTATTTTGTATGATCGAATTTTAAGACACAGACATGTTGTTCTAAAAGATGGTGATACGGTATGGAATATGAATTTCAACACACCAGCCAAGAGTCTAAAAGGTATTCTAATGCTGTTTACAAAAGAGACTGATTGGGCAAGAGACACTGAAAAATTCTACAACCCTAAAATTACTAATGTTGAGATAGCCATCGAGGGAAAATCTAATCAATTATACGCACAGGGATGAAAAGCTATCACCAATGGGATGAAATCAAGAAACACTTTGGTGCTGGAAGATTGAAACAACATGGCTCAGCACAACATGAGTTAAATGTCTTTGATATGAGAATGGTAGATTATTACACAAAACAATTTGGATTGTGGTTGGATTTTAGATCATCCGATGATAACACACTACATGGAACAGGTAGACGTATTGAGAATGCTTCAGAAGGTATTACTCCTGCTATTACAAAGACGGCTGGAGCTGCTGGTAATCTGCAGTGTTATATCTATCTATTTATGGATGCCCAAATTAACATTTTAAATGGCGCATTTGTTAATATTATGTACTAAATATATAATGAACTTTCCAAAATTTCCTCATAGTGCAATGTTTGTTAGTGCAACCGCATGTGGTAAAACCGAATACTTATTAAAACTACTTGAAACTAAATATAGGCACCATTTTGAATACATTATTATTCTATGTCCAACAGTTTTAGATAATAAGACGTAGGTGAAGGTGAAATAAATAAAAAACGTGATGCGCTATCAGAACTTGCATTCTCTGGTAGACATAGAAATCACTCCCTATGGGTATTAACACAAAAGTATAATTCAGTTTCAAAAGACGTTAGAGAACAAGTTAAATGGCTTTGCTTGTTCTTCACCAAAGATAGAGATAGTTTTGAAGATTGTTTAAGAGAGAATGATGTCGTGCCAGATAAGAATGAACGAGATAGATTAAAAACACTCCTGCAAAATCTACCATATCTAAACTTATACTGAAGTGTTACCAACCAACTAGTTATTATTTGTTAAAATCCTGCTAAAATTTGTTGATACGCTAGTTATAATTTTGTTAATTAATAATATAATGATTGAATACGTTAACTTCATTTTGTTATTAGCAATTATTTTTACAATTATATATCCATGTTATAGGTTGCGTAAGATTTTCTATTATATAAATATAGTAATGGATTCTAAGATACTTGATCAACTAACTAATTTAGAACAGAATGTTGCCAAAGAAATAAAACCTAAAAGAAATGTTAGAAGAAAGAAAAAGATAGAACATCCATTAATTGAAGAACCAATGGAAGAAGTGGATCCTGAAAAAAGGAATAGACTGATTAATTGTGTGCTATCAGGCAATTCTAAACAACATCTAAGTAAAGAATAACTGAACAACAAATAATGGAGATGAACGCAGATGAGATCAATAATATGTCAACAAGATATGAGATCAAATTAAGTGGCCAGATGACTAAATCATTAGGAAAATCATTAATTGGTTTATATTCTAATATAGCATGTGGGGCTTTAGGTATGGAAAATAAAAATGAACTAAATGATGATCTAGAGAATGATCCATTTCTTAATACTGCTTTACAGAGATTCACTTGTGATATGTACTATCAATTTGGTGCAATGCTAGCGCCAGTTAGTGTAGCCATGATTACAGGTAGACATTTGTGAAAAATTCTAGCACTAATAGTAGTAATAATGGAAGAGCAGCAAATAGTGGAACCAACAACAGCAGTAGCAACAGTAGTGGAGGAGCAGAAAGTAACAAAACAGAAGAATCCCCTAAGAGTTGAACAGGGTAACATAACATTGTTGAACATAATCGTCAGAAAAAAGAGGAATTAAAGAGACTCAATGATAGTATAACTAAGCAAGAACACCATGTTGAAAAACAAAACAAAACAAATAATTACCAGTATGTGGTTGTTGGTGCAGGCATATTGTTAATGGGTGCATCATATATTGCGTATAGCCAAATAAAAAAGAAAATACCAGTATTACAACACAAACCACAGTCAATTGAAGAACTAGAACGGTCAAAGGTAGTTATCAAAAAACCTAGTAAAGATATCTTTAGTATGGAATAACTTTTTCTATACCATAATATATAATGAGTACTACGGATTACACTAAAAATATAAAAGAAAGCCTGTATCATGGAGCTGTCGTTTCTGGATTGGCCGTTGGGTATACCATGTTAGGAAAAACGCTGTTTAAAATGACACCACCATCTCTTAGTAAATTTGATATAGAGGATACTGTTAAATTGGTAGTTGTTGTTGCTGCTGCTGATATGACCAAGGACTATCTAGTGAAGCAAAAAATAATTCCTGATAATATATAAGATGGCAGGATTAGCAATGATGGGTATTGGTGCTGTGGTGAATGCGCTTGCTTTCTCAGGTAGTAATTTCCTTTTTAGTACATTAAGGGGAAGTGATGAAGAGAGAAAAAGACATGACTTAGCAGTTGAAACAATGCAAAAGGCTCAAATAGCATGGGCTGAAAAAAGACAAAAACGAATTGATTACATAAATAATGAAATATATAAGAAAGGAAAACTTATCAGAAAAAAGGTTTAATGACTTAGGACTTGCAATGAAGAGATATTATGTTCTTACTGGTACAAAACTTCCAGAACTATACCACCAGAACCTAAATTATCAGACTTCTATAAACCATCAGAATCACAGAAATATAGGGAATTAGGATTTATTATTGCTAGTATGACTATGGTTGGTGGTGGTATTTATTGGTATGAAAAAAGAAGTGAATAATAATCTATAGTTTATGGAAGACTATTGTATTTACAGTTATTGTAATCAATGTCATAGGCTATCTAATGATGTAAAACCGTATTATAGAATAATCGGTGGAAACTTTATCTATTGGGCATTATGCAGTGAATGCAGATGTTACATATTTTTAATCGGATACAATAAACCGATTGGTGGTATTTAAAAGATTATACTTAAGAAAATAACATTATTAGTAATTATTATTATTATGGGAGATATATTTATTTATGAGGATGTGAAATTAAATGTTATTAATGTTAATGAAACCGTTTGGTTCAAAGCAAAAGTAATTTCAAATATATTGGAATATACAAATACTCCTAAGGCTATAAGGGATCATGTTGAACCAGAAGATAAAACCACACTAAATGACCTCAAATCTAGGGGGTCTGTGGTGGTACCCCTAAAAAAATGGACATATGATTTACATAAATGAATCAGGATTATATAGCCTTATTATTAGATCAAGGATGGAGAAAGCAAAAGAATTCAAAAAATGGGTTACAAAAGAAGTTTTACCATCAATAAGTAAAACCGAAAAGTATGAGAAAAAGAAATTCAAGATGTTGGCCTATACTATTGAATCAGAATATGATCTACACTCTAAGGTTGTCAATTATATTAGAAACCATTATCCTGAGGCAATAATGTCTGTATCATTGGGTGAAAACCAAATAAATAGTAGAATGAGAATAAGATCATATAATATGGGATATCAGAAGGGTGCACCAGATATGGTAATACAAAATTTCCATATGATATTTCCAGGATTTGTAATTGAGTTTAAAACACCAAAGGGAAATGGCCAATTAACTAATAATCAGAGAGTCATGTTACATAAATATAAATTAAATGGATACAAGATACTGGTAAGCAATGATTATGATGAAATTATAACAGAGATCATTAAATATTTCTATGAAGTGAGAATCAAATGTGAATATTGTCATGGGACTTTTAAATCACAAGAAACATTAGACAGTCATCTAAAACACATTCATAAAAATACATGTAGTAAATTGAATAGATATACATATATTTGTTGTATATATTTATATCTGATGAAACGCACTTACATATAAAAAACCAATATAGACTTAAAGAAATACCACTTTATTAAAGTATAAAATGAATAAAATAATTTCCAAACCTAATATAATTATGAATGATATAGATCTTCGAAATTTGATGAGAAACAATTACCGTATCAAAAAGATTTTTACAGTCAACTAATTGATGAATATATCACCGATGAGCAATATAAGCATGCTAAAACAGTTTGGAAGAAGTTTGAATTGAAAACAATGGGAGAATACCATGACCTGTATCTAAAATCGGATGTACTACTATTGGCAGATATATTTGAAAACTTTAGGGGTACATGTTTAGAATATTATAAATTGGATCCATGCCATATTATACATCTCCAGGATTATCTTGGGATTCAATGTTGAAAATGACAAAAGTAGAACTTGAATTGATGACAGATATTGACATGTTTTTATTTATTGAAAAGGGATTAAGAGGTGGTGTATCATATATTGCTAACAGATATGGTAAGGCCAATAATAAGTACATTGATAATTATGATAAGGATATGCCATCGAAGTATCTAATGTATTTGGATGCTAACAATCTATACGGTTATGGAATGTCACAATATCTACCAACTGGTGGATTTAGATGGTTAAAAGAAAAGGAAATAAAAACATGTAATCTAGTTGATTATAAACCAGAAAGTGGTAAAGGACTAATATTAGAAGTTGATTTAGAATATCCAAAAGAACTACATGATCTACATAATGATTATCCACTGGCTCCAGAGAAAATGAATGTTACCAAAAATATGTTATCAGACTATTGCAAAAAAATCCAAGAACAATATAAAATATCAGTAAGTGATGTAAATAAATTAATACCAACATTAGGTAAAAAAGAGAAATACGTGTTGCACTATCGAAATCTACAATTATATATGTCATTGGGATTAAAAATCAAAAAAGTATATCGTGTATTAGAATTTTATCAGAGCCCATGGTTGAAAAAATATATTGATTTCAATTGACTATGTTTATTTAGACAAGTGAGACCATCCCAAACAGCAAAAAATAGCACTTTACACGTAAATGGCCATACATGTATTGTAATATCTCCAAAACACCATATGAGGGTACGAGCACAGTTTTACATGTGACGTCATAGAGCGAAGCCAAAGGGTGTACAAGTAGTCATAGACATGGGGGTTTGAGCAAAGTTTTAGTTTACTAAAACTGTGCTCGTACCCCCATGTCTATAACTACTTCCTTTACAGTATGTGCTTCAGTGTTGTATAATTTTTTAGAAGGACCATGTTCTGGTTTCATTAAAAGATTTGTTTTCAAGATATCGTCCAGTGGTTACGGAAGATAAGTATGAGGTATGAGAATTTGCTGTGTCCTTGCCTTTTTTGTATGTGTGGCACAAATAGAGTAGTTTTTGGTGTACTCTTTTCCTTGTTATGCGAAAAAAACTAAGTTAAATGGGTGAAATATGTATGCTTGGAATATATCTTTACCATTAATACTTCTGTTTTTTTTACTCCACAAGCCTCCAAAAGTCTGATAATTAAAAGACCAAAATTGGTGATGTTCCATAGTTTTTTACTTAGTACCAAAATTAAAGTAGACAAGCTGGGATCTCAGCTTTAACCGGAAAGGCGACCAAAAGTCCTTATTTTTCAGCCGTATCCGAGCATGTGTTATACTGTCAGTCTAGGCCTTGTTTGGAGAATTTTTCGATACTCTTCACCGGCTAGGAATAACTACGATTTAGAGCTGAGGGAGAGTTTATTAATCCATAGGGATAAACAAGCTTTGAATAGAAATTTTGCATCTGTTCCATTATTCCTATTTGTTGATTAATATATCGTACGATAATTGTATCATACGATCAGAATGTATATAAAATAATCTTTTACAAAATAGTGTTTGTAACATGACTTGATAATGGCTGTTTACGGCCGAAACGTCGTCAAGTATATTTAATTGATGAAACTGGTGATGTTTTTCTTTACATTTTGGTTTGAATATATCTGTTTAAAGAAGTATTTTTTAAAGAAAAAGCAGAAAGGACCGTAGTGTGAAAATACTAACACTTACTGGGAGGGGGAGGTTCGGTTGAGGGAAACCCTTAATTTAGGGGATGCATGATAATTTGTAAATAGTGTAAATTTTAGAAAATCGAGTAAAGATTTTATGTCTCAGTAAGTTATTGTACAAGTTTTGTGTAGATATAAATTTTCACAAAATGTTTAATTGGCATGTGTAAGTGTGTCACTTTATCCATCAAGCACAGCCTTTTTTTATTCCATATTAAATTTGTCATGGAGTCCCGCCATTGTGTACTATTGTGTACTATTGTGTACATTGTGTACTTGTGCAGGCGTTCTTTCTTGGTTTGTTAGTGTTATCTTATTTTTTCGTAGGTTACGTTTGTACCTGTGTTTGGGAAAGATTGTCCACAGAATATTATTAAACCTGAGTTGAATTTGTGAGTATATTTTTTTAAAAAAAACTAGGTGCTTTCATAATTTGATTTTTAAAGATAAGCATACATGCAGCCATGAATGTGCAGCTTACCTCCCACTCTCAAATATGTTGTGAAATATATTACGTACATATTAGTGTTAATACAAAATTCATTCGTACGCAGCGTTGAAATCATAATATAACCTTGAAAAGATTGTTTTCTTCACCTCGCTGTTTTTCGTTTAAACTTCGGATATACTCACATTTTGACGTTATTACGTTACTCTTTCTATGAAAGCTATTGGAGTTTTGTACAGTCTCTATACCCCCGTATGATTCCAGTGTCATGAACCTAAATATCACTGACATTGGTTGTTGTAGGCCAAAAAACCTTCCCGGTGAGTCTCCTATTAAGATTTCGATCATTTTGCTGAAAGCAACATTTTCCGATTTAGCAAAAGTAAAATTATTCGAGAGGAAAATTAAATCTGCATTGTTTATTTAACCTTAGTACTCTCTTGTAAATGTAAGCCAGGCCAAAAGAGATATTTGTTCTTAAGTACTAAGGCTATATAAGTGTTTTGAAATCAAATTGTTTTAAAGTGGAAGGTAAAGCTTTAATTACTTTTTGTTTTCAGGGAAACTGCACAAAAACATTTGAAGGCTCATCTTTTGAGAACTTACGACTTTTGCTGGTGTGATCAGGAACTGGGTACAAGAATTGATAATGTACGTATGTTTTGTTGAATCATGATGCACTTTAAGACTTTATTTGTACATATAATCTTCGAATTCCTAGATGTTTAAGACACGTCAAAGTTGGAACATATGTCGCACCTGCATAGACTTGCTGTGAAAAAATCATTGTTTAGCAATTTTGTAAAAAAAAATTTAAAAGTCATCAATCAACTCAGATAAATATGAAATTTGGAGTGTATTTACGAAAGTTACGAAAAAAATATCTCTCCTTTTCCGAAATGTTATTTCTAGAAAAATATTTTTATTCCAGCGTGACGCGTTTGACGCATTCAAAAACTTAACAAATCCCCAATATATATATAAAAATAGAATTCAAACTTAAACTCTGCATTTTTACACACCAGGGACAAATATTCACAATTCTTTATGTTTCACATTGAGTTATTTCTTGTTCGTTTGCAATTTTTATACGAATTCAGTATACTGAATGACAATATTTTTCGAAAAGTCTAACTTGTCGTGGAAAAAGGAACCGGAGTTTACGTTAGTTGGGGAAAATTATTAGTCACCAATGCATAGAATTACTTGCTTGATATGTTCGGAAAAAATCACGTTACTCGTTAGAATTTGCGCCTTCAAGTTAGCAATTTCACTTATAAGTATCAATATTCAAATTTACAAAAAAGTATGTTGACATTAGGTGGAGTGTTAGTATGGGCTGTTATTGTTTCCAATAAGTGCAGCATTTGTAACGCTTACTTAAACAAGATGCTTAACAGATGGTGTCGCAAATTTTTGTCACTTCAGAATATTTTGTTATTTGCCGCACATGTTTTTCCCGATGTTCTCGGATTTATATTTGATAAACTTTGTGTTGATGCAAATTTTGAAGTACAAATCTTATAATTTATGGGATATTTGAAAGATAATATGGAATTTATTTTTTCTTCACTATTTTAGGATGAGAAAACTCAAGATTACGTTGTCGAAATCAAAATACATCCTCAGAAAGGAACATTTCAAGTGTTTGATGACAGTTCATTTAAGGCTGTATTGCCTGTTGTTTATGAGAATGAGGAAGGGAAGTGTTTCTTCAGAAAGTCTGCGTCGTGTGTTGAGGTGTGTGTGTTTTTCTTCTATTTTTTACAATTACGCATTTCGCTAAGATTAATTTTTGCGAATAAATCATGTCGAGATATTACGCGAATATTTTTTTGCGCCATATTTTGCAAGAAATTATCACAAGGGGTGACCTTAATTGTATCAAGCATAAAAAAAAAAAAAATTTCCAAGAAGAACTGGAAAAAGAAATAACGATAATCCTTTATATATTTCCAAAGCTTAATTTTAGCGAATAAGTCATTTCTAGTAATTTCGCAAAGATTTATTGATTTTATTAATCTTCGCAAGAAATTAATCAACTTAAAGTATCTTGTTCTTTTCCTGAAAATTTCGTATTAGCAAATATACACGCGCGCAAAATACAGTAAAATTGGAACTTGCAGTAAATTTTTTTACTTAAACACACTGTTTATTTGTTATACCTACCTAATCCTCTAAGCACGCTGAAACTTTCTTATATAGTCGTATACGTATAAATCAGGGATAGAGAAAACTTTTGAATAATTTTTTTAAGCTTCTCAATGTATTAACTCTGAAGTATATTTTCTTTTTATCCATTTTTTACCACAAGTGATAATGAAAATTTATTTTAAGATCGTTAATTTACTTCAAATTTAACATTTTAATGTTATCGCCTTATTATATGGTTGGAGGTTACTTTGGTTTAGTACACAGTTGAGATGGTAAAAGAGCTTGCTAGAGAACAAATTAAAGACATGTATGATCCAATATTACAAAGGTAGGAAATTTTGGCGCTATGTTTTTTTTTCAACAGCATATGTATGAACATTTGAAAAGAGACGAGGGTATGATTACTCATTTTTATAAAATATGCTTACGGTATCAATACAATTAAAAAAAATGACTTACGAATATAATCATCTGCTAAAAATATTAAAAATCATAAAATTAAATAACGGCAATAAAAAAATTTCACGGGGGTTATTTTTGCAAATGTGTCATTTAAGGTAATTTTTCTTGGCAAAGTTTGCCATTTTTATTTCATTATGTTTTCTAATTTTAGTTTGCGACAACAAGTTAACGACGTAAAGCAGCTTGGTGTTACTTAACCAGATCAGTTACATGATTCGATCCTGTGAGTTATCCGGTTGTATTTACAATTTAATGGCAATCTTGAGTACTTCGTTTTACACATGCATATAAGTTCAAAACGTGAGTAATAGACATCGTATATATGTCATGTAACCCGTTACATAAAAATTGACATTTCGACGTCTGTGGTAATGACGTCTGTTGAATGGATCATTTTGTGTATGTGATATGGAATATATATGAAAACAAAGGACGCATACTATACAATAATTGTTATTTTATATTCTGTGACATGTATATTATATTATGTTGTTATAAAAAAATAAGGTAATATAAACTATGAGATCAATGTAATTTAGTTATTATATTAAGAAATTCGTGGATAAGATGTTGCAAAATCAAAAAAGTTATATAAAATTTGCAACAAAACCAAAAATTCTTGTATACAGCTAATATTTCAAGCAGTGATCTGATGAATGAATGAAGATCACTTTTGAAACTTATGTTTAGAAGCAGCTACAATATTGCTATCACTTCAGTTTTGTTCAATAAATTGTTACGTTAGATTAAAGTATAAAAATACAGATTGTAGTCCCCTGTCTGAATTCTAGTAACTCGATTTCCATGGGAATAACACTTGCCATATTGAATAATGCCATATATCGCTTAACTATTTTTTAAGCAAATAACCAATCTGCGAAGACTACGAAGGTCATATTAACATACAATTACGTGTAATAGTTGATGCCTTTTTAATCGAGGGATCAACTTTTCCTGTTTTCAAGCAAAATCATAGTTCGTAAAAGCGACTGAAATTACTAAACTATATCCTACTTGCATGACTGCGTGTTTAATCAATTCTGTAATGTCTTGGTCCTGCTCTCGTTATTTCTAACCAATCACGTGTCGTGTTATCATTTATATTTGGACGATCTAAAGTTCCGGTTTTTCTTGATATCCAATCAAGAGATTTTTCAACAATCTTGTAGAAATTATCTTCAGACGATTTTGCGTAGTTCTAACGGGAAGAAATATATACGTACGTTTTATCTATTTACGCGGTTTCTGAATGACGTCAAATTCTTTAATTTTTAGGGGAGTTTGGTATTTGACTACTTCAGTGACAGAAACTTTAGCAAAACTTTCGTGAATTTCGACCAATTGCGAAATTTTAAAAACACGAGAAAATATTTTTCGACCGATTCACAAAAAAAATTCTCACTAAAAATGGTCCATTTCAGTGTTTATCCTTGATTTTGAAAATAACTTTGGGAGATTCGCGAAAGTTAATGCTCACAAAATATTCCAAGAGCGTCGATTCGTGAAAGGTAACGTGCGCAAATTTCTCGCGAATTTTTTCCATTCGTTAAAATTTCTGAAATCTATGAGAGCGTGATCATGACATTTTCAATAAAACAAGCGAGGTCATAAAAACTGAGAGGGTGGAAAATAATGTGTGGTCGTGAGCTTAAACTTTGTATTGAAGTATAGAAGGCAAATAATCAGGCTGTAAAATGAACATTTCAATATAATACTACGAAAATCTAAATTTCCTTTAAAGATTTGAGTTTCAACAGGGATGTTATACAGATAGATGAGAGTTGATAAAGCACCTACTGTTTTCGGTAAATACAACTTCGAGTCAAATTTTAAAGGTACATCCATTTGACAATCAATCTTCTTTGACAATGTGGTACCGAGGTTGATTTTCAGCGGTAACTGTTCATCTATAAATTAAAAAATAAAATAAACCATTCTATATCAGTGCGAGGCTAAAATATTTTTAACTGGTACTGATAATTTGCGATTAATTATTACAAGTATTAAAAGGACTGGGGACAATTATTAGAGTCAATCTGTAAAGAATGTAAGCTCGATGTTTCAATAAAATCTGTAATTAATCAGTTTTTCTCTCTATTTTAACTTAATGGCTTGTCTATGACTCGCGGAGAAATTTCGCGAGCCAAAAAACTGCGAAATTTTCGTAAATCCACAAATTGAAAATGTTTTCCGAGAACAACTTTCGCTTTTCCTTTTCGAATTACTCGCTGGAAAAAAAAATGTTTATGTTTTAAATGAACGTCCCACAGAAATTTTATTTATACTATTGTCATATATCAAGCAATATGGACAAAAATTTCCAGACATTTTTTTTAAGCATGTGTTTGAATCTATGTAAATATATTACCTAGTTTCGAGAGGAATGTGGTAGTTTGAAGCTAAATGCTTTTAAAACTAGAATATTTTAAAATATGTTAATGAATAACTTTCGCGAATTATCATTTTTACAAATTTTTGCGAAAAAGGTCTAAAATAGCGAAATTTATGAAAGGACTTATCCAGCTAAAATCTAATGTCTATTTTGCTTTCAACACTAATCTAAAAGCATTTTGCGATCTTCAATAAATTAAAGGCAAGTTGAGAGATTTCTAAAAAAACAAACAGATAGAAAGAATGAAGAATAGAAAAGAAAAAATATCTAAAATTTTCAATTTACACCTTCCCAGAACTTTTGAGAGAAACCTCAATAATAAAGACTTTGTCGATTTTTTTGCCGGTAAGGTATTCGAGGTCATTGATCTCAATAATTCCAATACAAATGTATAGCTACTGAAACCATATTACCCATGTATTTTAACTCTTCATTTTTGAACTTTTCATTGAAAGAATCATGCTTGGGTTTTACTTGAATTTCTTCCTTGCTGTGGAGTTTGTTGTCATCAAGCTAAGAGAATAACAATTTTGGAGACTAAGCTGTTGTATGAAATCCTCCCTAATTTTTTCCAGGAATTTTTCCCTTTATTAATACGAGAAAAGATCAAAAGGCGTAAATTCCTGGTAACAAGATTGAATTTAATTCATGAAATTTACCTTAAGGGAATTAATTTTCGCGGGAACTAATTTTCGCGGACACGACCCTTCCTTAAATTTCGCGGAAAAAAAGGGAATTAATTTTCGCGGATCTCTCAGCAAAGGAAATTTCGCAGGAATTAATTTTCGCGGTTGAAAGAGTTTGAAAAATTTCGCGGGAATTAATTTTCGCGGTTGAAGCTTTTAAAAGATTTTCGCGGATATGTAAAATCAGGGAATACGTCTTTTTCACTTTAAAACTTCTATATAATCGAACACTGGGAATACGAAGTTTAGGTATATATTTCTAAATAAGGAAATCGAAGAAAATTTATGAATTTTAAAAGGTTTTTTATCTTGGAATCATATGGTTCTTGATCGTTACAAAGAAATCGTTCATAGATTGTATTGCGAACCGAAAAAACAAATTATTATTGGATGTTTTTTGACAAAAGATGTTGACATTGAAACCGAGAGATCGTCGAACCAATAGAACCAAAAAGAAAGAAGCAGAAAACTAAAAAGAATACACCATCATCAAATCCGCTGACAAATCAAGTACCAAAAAATAGAGACATAAGACAGTTATTTTTCAAGCAAAATGAGAAAAACATGGATAAGAAGACAATAGTTATTGATTGATTATTGTATATTTTATACGTAGCATGTATCATTTAAAGATAGTTTGAACATAAAAAACACATTTTGTCTCATATTTTTGTGTATTTTTAAAATTTGACAAAAATTTAAAAAATTAAGGATTTTGATTGTTTTTTACAAATTTCGCGGGAATTTATTTTCGCGGATCAGGCCTTCCCATACTTTTCGCGGGATTTTATTTTCGCGGAAATGGCCAAATTCCGCGAAAACCGCGAAAATTAATTCCCGTGAAAATTAATTCCCTTAAGGTAGTATCTTTTCATACATTTTATTTTTGCGCAATACGCGAATACAGTCGACTTGCTCATTAGCGGATACCCTTTTTTCCGCTAATTAGAACTGTTCAATATTTTGAGAGTCTCGTTTTTCCTTTTCAATTCGAAAGGAAACGGGTTTCTAGAAGCCTTAGCCACCGAAGTAGGTATCCCACAGTCAATCCAGCTTAATATAGACTGGATATACTCGTAAGTATATTATTTATAGGCATCAGAAAGTACTAGAGTTGATAAGAAAAGTAGTAAATACAATGCTGATGCAGCAAGTCACATCAAGAAAAAAATTACCATCGGTGTTTTCTTTCCTGTCCGCTAATATGAGAAAACTTTGTAGTGGTAAAGTTCATTTCGTTAGGGTAACGAAAAACTCTCCGTTAATCGGCCTTGTTTTTTTTGTCTGTATTTTTATGCAGGGACGTCAATCAACGCTGAAAGTATTGTGATTATTGATGACCTTAAAGTATTACGAAACTTCAAATCTCATCTGTCCTTTCCAGTTTCATGCAATCTAAGTTTTGCGCTACATCTGACCAGAAATATTCCACGTTCATTATAATTTCACGTTGTTACTCAACCTCGAACCCAGGGCCTGTAGCATTTTTTGATATGAAGATGAAACGCGTTTCATCCTCATATCAAAAAAACGCTACAGGCCCTGGGATCGAGGTTGGTTGTTACTAAATGTGTTAAAAACTGTTGTTTTTTTCGCTCAACTAATTGTTCGCGCAGCATCATGTGCGCAAAAATTTCGTGAACTTTTGTGGCAATCAGTTAAGCGCGAAAAACAAAACAAAAACAAATATATCTATAAACAAACAAACGATTCCAAGCCTCTTACAGGTCTATGAATGTCATCTCCAAAATGACGAGGTCTTGGTTGTGAATAGCGTTGTTTTTCATGATAACCTGTCTTTAAAGTATTTCTCCTGTCAGTATTTGCAGTCAAGGCACGAAAATGCGTTATCATCTCGTTACTTTTTTCAGAGTTTATTTGACAAAGTTTAGGTAGACAAAATTCCGGCAATAAAAATTCAATTTCCTTTTTCTTTTCAGCAACGTTTGTCTTAATTCTATCCCTTTTTGGACCCATATAAAGTCTTGGCGTAAGATCAATAGTAGGAATATTCCATAAAGGATGATGATTTTGCCGACCATAATATGTTTTTAGAGGTTTCTTTTTTCCTTGGAAGTAATGCATCGCCACCTCACTTCGTACCTTGCCGATTCTACGCAAAACATGATAATTCTCTTCACCGCAACTTAACATTATTGATAAGTTCTTTGTTTTCCTGTCTTCCTTCTCACGCTATATCTACTTACTTTAATAATAAATAAGAACATGACATTGTACGCCAGTCATCCATTATACACCCTTCAATATGTCAGGGACACCATGTTATGTTTACATCAGTTGCCACGGCATCCGCGTAGTTCAAAGGCGATATATTTATCGACTTTGGTTAGATTGTTGGGATAATGGCAGCCAAAGATGCGGCTTTGTAGAGCTTTCTGGTGCAGCGTGTGCGTGTGCATTGCTGTTAGCAGTGATTTATATTTTATGTGATTAGCCTCCCTAATTTTGAGGGATATATCCTACCAATTGTTTTCAGGAGGGACCAAAAAGGCAGTTCTAGAATGTTTCAGGGGAAACTCGCATATCTATTTTTGATTTTTCAGCAAACCACCCACAGTTCCAGTTTTCCGCGTGTTTGTAGTTTGTTTCAATCAAACAAATAATTAATTTTCAAGTTAACAGCGAATTAGATTGGTTCTGCGGTTTAAAAGGTATAGTATCTATACTTTTCTGAAAGCCCAGAGTTTCTTCTTTAGCATAGCGTAGGATTCGTATTAGGTACGCCTTTTTGCTCCAAGGTACGCATTTGGAAAATCAAGTATAACAGATTTTTAATATCAAACCGCGCTAAATACCTGCCCATTTTCCCGTGTTCTGCGTACGATGGTAAGGGCGTTGGACATTTATAGACGCCAAGGCAAATATATACCTTAAAGGGAATTCATTTTCGCGGTAAATTATTTTTGGTGAATTTTGCGGATAAAAAAGTATTTTATTTTCGCGGATTTGTTGCTGAAGGAAATTTTGCAGGAATTTATTTTTGTGGAAAAAATTTTCATCAAAAAATTAATCCAATTTACAATGATAATAATCATATGCAAAATCTTAAAAAATAAGGAGATTTTCTATGCTTAAACGCATTTTACATAGCAAAAAGTCATATGGTGCACAATATTTAGTCCTGGTAAAAATATTAGTCAAAGTTGTTTATCAATGAAGACTTTAAAATTTGTTATTTTGTTGTCTGGTTAAAACAAACTTTTGTTTCCTATGTATATACTTGATGTATAAAATTTGACTGGCAGACTTTGTGTATAGGTAAACCAAAATCGGTATAGGGGGAGCTATATGGAGTAATAACTCAGTATAGGAACCACACCCCGGTCGTCACACACGAATCTGAAAATTTCATAATTTATCAACTTTTTTAAAAAACAACAAAAAGAAACATATTAATTAAAGTTTCGTCGTCTCGAGAAGTACACTATTATATTTTTTCCCTGATTATGTTTTATCCTGTTTCGCCCGGGTTTTTTTCGATCGATGCTGCACCCATTGCAAGGGAGCCTGGGTGGAACATCAAAATTATATCCAAAAGTGGATATTATTCAAAACTTTTCCAGTTTTGGATATCGATTAGACTGACCCATATAGCTGGATGAGTTTCAATGTTTACGTTTTTACGATGTTCTTGGACATGTGCGGAAAATATCAGAAAAATTGACAGGCAAAAAAATGCAGACCTTAGGTGAAGAAAGTCAAATTATGGTTAAAAACTTTTGTACTGTGGCTTCTAGCATCTTTTCACCGATATCACCGATAAAGTTCATCTAATCCTGTTTATATGATATAAACAGGATTACATGAACTTTCTTTGAGAATTAGTAATTGGAGCAATTTTAGAATTTCCCCTTAGCTGCAGGAGGCAGTACTGCGATTAAGAAATGAGATTGTTATAAACCAACGTCCAACACGGTGACAATTAAGAAAAAGTATTTGTTATGATCCAACAGCCAACAAGCAAAGACCATTAAGAAATGTTTAGGTGTTTTGATCCAATGATCCAACAAACCTAGCAGAAATTCCTTCTGACAAATACGCAGAAGATAAGTCGCAAATTAATTTCGAAAATAAATCATTATCTTTGTTAGCATATATATATTGCCACATAAATTCCACCATATAAGATGAAAAATGAGGTTTTACTCCAAATGATGGTAATGTTGATTTAACTTGCCTCCAGTGTCCTTCATGTAATTCTCGTCGTTTCATTTTAATATTTTATACAAGTACTCTTGTATTTCGGCATTCACAATAATGTATGCACATTTTCTTGTACAGAGGCATTTTGTTAAGCCAGATGTGGTGGTTTTAGACATAATGTCTGTATCTTCCTGAATAGCCTTTAATAGTTTATGAATAGTTTATGGTATTCAAGATAGCCAAGCAAATGAAGAAGACTAATCAAGATGTTGTAGGTGAGAAGTGTATACGTAATGACGAAGGTGTTTTGGCTAGCACAGAGGAGGAGAAAAGGGTAGCTTGGAAGAATTATTATCAGAGGTTGCTTAACACTGAGTTTGATTGGGATGAGGATAATTTGTCTGATGATGATGTTGTAGAAGGGCCAGCTATGCAGATCAAGACAGAATGGGTAGTGGAGGCTATTAGGAAATTGAAGATTGGCAAGGCTGCAGGAGTATCAGGTATTGTTGCAGAGATGGTAAAAGCATCTGGATATATTGGAGTTGAGCTTATTACAAGTCTTGCTAACCAGATTATAAAGGATGGTGCTATTCCGAGTGAGTGGCAGTCGAGTGTAATAGTGAATTGTTTCAAGGGCAAGGGTGATGCATTAGAAAGGGGTAACTATAGAGGTTTGAAGTTGGTTGATCAAGTAATGAAAGTTATTGAAAGAGTGATTGATAAGTTACTTAGAGAAAGGATTGATATAGATAAGATGCAATTTGGTTTTGTTCCAGGGCGTGGCACTACAGACGCAATATTTTTACTCAGACAGCTTCAGGAAAAGTATTTAGGAAAGAGAAAGAATCTCTATTTTGCCTTTGTAGATTTAGAGAAAGCTTTTGATAGAGTTCCACGTAAAGTTATTTGGTGGGCTATGAGAAAATTAGGTGTGGATGAGTGGCTAGTTACGATGGTACAGTCTATGTACAGCAATGCTAGAAGTCGTGTCAGGATTAACGATTCACTTAGTGATGAATTTAGTGTAAATGTTGGTGTACATCAGGGTTCTGTACTTAGTCCTTTGTTGTTTGTTCTAGTCTTAGAAGCGCTGTCGATGGAGTTCAGAACAGGTTGTCCATGGGAGTTATTGTATGCAGATGATTTGGTTCTCATAGTAGAGTCGATGGAAGAATTAGTTGAAAAGTTTGAGAAGTGGAAGAAAGGACTAGAAGAGAAAGGGCTAAAGGTAAACACAGCAAAGTCTAAAGTCATGATTAGTAGCATTGCAGCCAAGTGTGACCTTGTAGTTGGAAAGTGGCCTTGTGGAGTTTGCAGGAAAGGGGTTGGTAGTAACTCAATTTTTTGTCAGACTTGCAAGCATTGGGTACATAAGAAGTGCAGTAGTATTAGTGGAAGGTTAAGAGCTGACATTCAGTTTGTATGCAAGCGTTGCAAAGGTGAGATTATAGAGAATGAAGTATTTCCAGCTTTAATGATGTACAACAGTGGCTCGTTAGAGATAGTTGAGAACTTCTGTTACTTAGGTGATATGTTGGGCAGTGAAGGGGGTGTTGGAAGAAGTGTTACTTGCAGGATAGGTTCTGCTTGGAAAAAGTTCAGAGAGTTACTTCCTTTGTTGACTAGCAGAGTCCTGTCAATTGAGGTAAAAGGTAGGTTGTATGAGGCCTGTGTAAGAAGTGTTATGTTGTACGGTAGTGAGACATGGGCAGTGAAGCAGGAAGATCTTGACCGTTTAGAAAGGAATGATATGAGAATGGTTAGGTGGATGTGTAACGCCAGTCTGAGAGACAGAAAGAGTTCAGATGAGCTAAGAAGCAGGCTAAGTCTCCGTAGAATTAAAGATGTTATCCAGATAAGAAGATTGAATTGGCTGGGGCACTTGGAAAGAATGGAGGAGGATAATTGGGTAAGAAAGTGTAGAGACTTGATAGTTCCTGGGGCAAAGCCCAGAGGCAGACCGAGAAAGACTTGGCAGGAGGTTATAAGGACAGACTTGATACAGAGGAAGTTGAGTTTAGATCTAACACAGTCTAGATCAGATTGGAAGAGGGTCATTAATATACCCCGTCCAACCCATGCTAGCATGGAAAACGGACGTTAAGCCGAGAATGATGATGAACTGTCATCTTAATAACGGGAGACTTTCCTGTAGACAGCTGTCCAACAAACGAGAAATATGTGTTAAGGTTAATGGTACCATTTCTTATTTCAATTGAAGCTTTATTTTTGGAAGTTAAGTAATTAGCTGTAGTTATTATATAAGCAAGAACATATCCAATGTTTGTACCTGCAGCTGTTGCTTTATTTTGAAGGTAAAACAATTGTTTGGATAGCACGTTTTCATATTTGACAGCATGATTAACAAATTGTGAGTTTAATTCAGCCCATATTTCTTTGGGTTTTGATTTGATAATTGATTTTGAAGAATACATTATAAAAGATGATATGAACAATAGATACGCGAAGCTGTTTGTTACAAGAATAACATTGCGCGAAGCAGCAAATTAGAAGACACGTATGCGCGAACGTGATAGTGTTGAAGATGTTGCATATAGCATTTTCTTGGTTAATGGTTTTACAAAAGTTAGTTGTTGGTTGTATTAAATATAATTTACTATTTGAAGGGGATATTCTAAAGTTTAGCGTAGTAATTTAACATTTATTATGTAAAATTTGAAATAATAAAGCAAATATAAAGCCACATTTTCTTGCGTTTACAACATGCTTCCTGGTGTAAAGCCACCATTTTGTGGTATTTTTTTTCAAATTAAACCCAGTTTGACATTATCTCAACAAGGATGGCAAAAAAGGACCCTTAAACACCATACTCAGAGAAAAAGAAGAGTAAATTATTACAACTGAAGCGTCAAAAGAACTTCATATAGGCAAGTGTCCATAAGCAGTAGGTGTCACACAACAACATCTTTACTTCTTTCATCTTATTATTTTTTAGCAAAAGTTATTCTTAGTAAAGATGTTCCACAAAGAATGGAGAATGTTCTCATACCAACCAAAGTTTATTTTATACAGACTTTCACATGCTATTATAAGTGGTGCAAAGAAGAAAACTAAAGGAAAAAAACAGAAACTTCACAATGAGAATGAGGTGGTAAAATATATAGAAAAAAACATGGAAAAACCTGGTAAGCAACATACCCAAAAACCTGTATTGAATTTAGATAAAAACAGAATTTTGCATGATTTACAAACCAATCATTCGCAAGTGCTTGGGTTTAATCTGGAAGAGCTTGAAAGACGTGTTAATGTCTTCAAAAGTTTAGGTGTAATTTTTAATGACTGTGTTGTTTTAGCATTGTCCATACCATCGTGTTTAAATATTTGCAATGGTAATTTCAAAAAGATAATAGCAATACTGAAACATTACAAGTTACCAGCTGAAGAAATTATTTTTAAATATCCACACATTGGTGCATTGGATCACAGACAAGTTAAAAGAAATCTTGAATTGTTAGCAGATGAGTTAGTTATCAAATCTGAATTGCCTATTTTGGTTTTAAAAAATCCTATACTCTTATCGTATGTATTAAATAAACATACTGTTGAATTATTGAAAGGATCATCTTTTAACTTGGATTCAACATATACTACTGTTGCAAATTTAAATCTTTCTCTACAAGAAAAAGCTGTCATCAATTCAACAGTAGAAAAATTTATCACCCACAATGAAAATCCGAACATGTATAACTCAGAAGCCAAGAATTTTCTGTCAACATACGATGTGAACCCTGACCAAGTGTATGCGACATGTCCAGAATTCTTTTTAGTGTCACTAGAAACTTTAGAGAAATGCTGTGATAATTTATCGGCAGCACCATTTTTTTTCAGTGCTGAAGATATACAAAAGCTCCTCACAACATCCCCTGAAGTGTTTATTTCTTTCCATAATGATGATGTTTTAAAACAATCTCGTTACATAGCTAGTGTTTCCACCACAAAATGTCGAGCATACAAACTTTTAAGAGATTATCCAGAAATTTTTAAGGATTCAGATTTCTTTTTTAAACGTGTTGCAATGTTTGAAAAGTATGGCATTAAAGAAGGTGACATGGGACGGTTGCTTGCTCAGAAAGGTGGTACAAACTGTTTCGTGGATTGTGAAGATTTCTCAGATACATCAATGACTAATTTACTTGAGTTTTACGTGTCTAAAAGTGACCTAACACCATTGCAAATTGTTGTGTCAGCTCCCGTCTCTCTGTCCATGAAGTCAACAAACATTATAAAAGCTCGGTTATCATATTTACGTCACAAAAACAAAGTGACGGTTATTGCTGGCAAAAAGAAAAAAAAGCAGTCACAAATCACAATACAAAGTGTAGTAAGAAAAGATTTAGAGGAGTTTGTGGAAAAGGTTTGTGGTGCTACCATGAGTGAGTATGATGAATATTGTAAAAGTAACAATTTAAAAAATCATCGAGCTGCTTATCAGTCACAAACTTTGTGATTATTTTGTCTTAGGTTAGTTTTATTATCTGTAATTTTTATATGATATGTTTTGATTGATATGTTTTAATATATCAGGGTTCGAATTATCATATAAAAATTGCTTTGCACATGTTCAGATTGGCGGAAAATGCATTTCCAGCATATTTAATCACTGTAATGGTATAACATGTTTGTATGATTTTATAGTTTATTTTCCAGTTTTCTTCTCACCAGCAATGGATTTATAGAACAAAGTTCCTGTACCTGCAATCAGCACACACATAGTTCTCGGCGATCACGATGTCTGGACATGTTATTTTTGTTTTTAGTTCTTATCGCGCATGCTCACTTTTTTACGGTGGACGAGTTACGAATAATTTCTTTCCCAGCTCCTCTGTTCAACGAAAAAAATAATAATAAGAGAAGTGGCAATAAGTTGTGAGGAACTAAATGTCGAGGAAAGTGGACCAAAAGTCATCGAATAATTTCCTTTTTATTATAGAAAACTTCCAACTTAAAAAAAATAATTATTTATTGTGTCGTATCTTTAACGAAAAACAACCTTAGGTTGTTACAAACTCAATGCACCATTCTCGCGCATAGACTCAGGGTAAGGGGAAAGGGGGCGCAAGGGGTGCATTTAGGTAACCTCGCTGATAGATAATTGACGAGCGTTCAACAAGATGTTAGTCCCACAAAGAATACATTCAATCATGGTGCCATGTTTTTCCTACGTGCGCAGAAATGGAGGTAATGTATCCACTTGGTTTGTTTACATTTTTACCTCCATTTCTGCGCGCGCATTGGGCATTTCGTAATCACTTAGATGCGCGCTCAAGTAAATATCGGGACTGGGATTCCATGTTTACGGCTATAAATCATGGTTGTTTCTTACGCCGACCTAAAAGTTTTCGATACTAATTCATGGCTTGATGTAATGCTTCGCATAAATGTAAGAAAATGCTAGAAATCACATCGCATTGTTGCCCGGCTTTTCAAAGTCACTTCGCATGCGCTAATTCGAACCCTGTATATATTTATACTTCACTTTTTTCTACACAATGGATATAATTAAAAGGTTATTTACATATCAATCTATTCAATATATCAACTGTACTGTTAACTAATTGTATTTTGTACATCATGATTTTTATACATGTTTGATTTCTTCTACTTGTCTGTATCTTAGTTATATGAAGACTATTTTTAATGAAGAAAATTTACAATGTGGTTATCGGTTTTATTATTATAATTAAATGCTAGCATGCACAACAAATATTTTTCTGTGAAAATGTCTTCTATTTTTGTGCATCTTGTTTTGTTTTAGGTAGCAATCATAAAATGATATTAAAACTTCTCATCTCTTTTGGTGGCGTTTTCTTTAGTTATCTGTTGAATGGTATTGCTATTGAAAGTATAACAAACACTTTTGGTGACAAGATATTTACATTTTATTTATTTATGGTATTTATCCCGTCAATATTTAATGTTGTGTTTGCCAAACTTGCTTTGGTTATAAAATCATATTTTATTAAAGAAGCTGAGAATACATATGTTATTTTGTCGAAGAAGAGTGCCAATAATGTGCCGAAAAAGATGTACTTTTTATGTGCTATGTTTTATGTTTTTAGTATGTTATGTTCAAATGCTTCTTTAGCTCATATAAACTACCCAACACAGTTGGTATTGAAATCCAGCAAACCAATACCCATACTGTTTTGTGGTTGTTTTCTGTCTAACAAAAGGTACCCACTACAACGATTTGCTAGCACTTGGATCATTGTTAGTGGTGTCATTAGTTTTATGTATGAACAATATAGATTAAATTCACAAGCATCTGTTGGAACTACTCCAGCGGAAAAGTTTATTGGTTCAAGTTACGTTAAAGGATGGGGTTTGGTGTTCGCTTCTTTAGGATTTGATGGAATGTTAGCTGCAACACAAGAACATATGAGGCAAAGCCATGAGCTAGATACACACTTGCTAATGTATCACGTTAATGCATATTCCTCTGTGTTCCTTGGTATGGCTGTGGTGGGCTTTAATGAATTTCCTGGTTTCTTTATATTCATAAAAGAACACCCTTCTGTTTTATTTTATCTTCTTTTACTCGGATTAACAAGTGGATTAGGGCAAAATTTTATTTATTATACAATCACCACATTTGGTCCACTGACCTGCTCAGTTGTTACAACCACACGAAAGTTTTTTAATGTTTTGTTGTCAGTTCTTATATTTAGTCATGTTTTTAGTATTAAACTATGGATAAGTGTTGGAATTGTTTTTATTGGATTAGTGTTGGATATTTGGATTCCATATTCTAATAAAAGCTGAATATATCATTGATTTATACTCTTTTAATCTTTATTCCAACTTTTGCATAGCTTTTACTAGTAAATATAGTGCTAAATGAAATTTCAATATAAGGTGAGAGTATTGTCTTGCAGATTACATGGACATATAATTTTATATATAAAATTTTTATGTTTTTCACTTGATTTACAGACTTGTCAAGTAAAAACAAAATTTAAAATTTTGGACCTTGAAAATCTATGGAGATGCAACGATTTTTAATATTGATAATACTGTGAATTTTTTGTAATTGGGTTTACTGTTTCCATCCAACACTGACTAAATCACAGAGGAGAGGCTGTAGTTGAAGCCACTATGTTTATTACAGTTTTTTCCCCCTTTTTTCCCAGAGTGTGCATAGTTTACTTAATTCCACTTAATTTATTCAATTCCATAAACCAGTGTAGTGTTGGAAAAATTCTGTTTTTTACTGCATGGATCAGATTTGTGTTAAACCTATTTGGCACCACTGCACATAAAAGGCAAGTTTTTAAACCTTTCCCACTTATTAGTTGGCATTTATAGGTGAAATTTATTTTTGAGTGGAAAAGAAAACATCACCAGTTTCATCAATTAAATTTATTGACGACGTTTCGGCCGTAAACAGCCATTATCAAGTCATTTACAGATACTATTTCGTAAAAGATTATTTAAACATTACGATCGTACGATACAATTATCGTACGACATATTTTATTGTCTTTTTTTTTAAACATATAGTATTTGGTTATTTAAGCATAAGGTAATTTATTATATACTGTTGTATATTAATTTTACATATTTGTATATTTGAATTATATATTTATAAATTAATTCGTACTTGTCTTTTTAAACAGCACTTGTGATCGCTTTAGTTCATGCACTTTGTGAATATATGTTGAACAGTTTAATTGTAGAGAAACCTCTAACTTTTGTGTGTTAATTCTTCATAAAATTAGTCATTGCATATGCTCCTGTCGACGCTAGGTTTATTTGAAGTAATACACACGAAAATCTTCATAAAATATTTTCAATGCTTTAAAGCCATTTATTTTTCTGCTATTGATTCTAAATCCACATCTTAGTTGGTATTTGGTGATTTATACGTCGCTTGTTTTCGAAGTAATGCATTGATATTTTGTGTGTTTGTTTGTTTCTTAAAAAAATATTTTAGCATTAGTTACAGAAACCTTTGTAAGAATTTCTAAAAACCTGACAATTACTAATCTTGCATTTTTGGAGAGTGAGAATAATTATATTAGTAATTAAGTACGATTTCTGCAGTTATTTGCTAATGTTATTTTTTATTGTTTATAAAGCCCTCATTAACAATTTTTTTCATAATACTGCCATCTTCTTAAAAAGGTTGAGAACTCTCATAAATGTCATAAAATCTCCTCAAATTTGACTCTATCAAAACCCTGAATAAGCATTCAAATAAAAAAATTTGCAATAGAATTATACTGTATTTCTTTTAGCTAAAGAAACTACAAAACAAAATGAACCATCTTTTCAAATCACTTTCTCAATTCTGCAAACCATCTAATTTTTTACAAGAATTTACCAGAAGATCAATCTATTTGTTGACAGAATTTAATTGTGTTGATAACAGTGAACTTGGGCAAGTATCGAAGAGATATCGAAAGCCTTACTTGATTGGGTTTTATCGGAAACGTAGAACAGCTGATATAGGAGATGTCATTAAAGTTGCTGTGAAAGGAAGGCCCTGTAGAGCTCTGGTTGTTGCAACAAGGAAACGTAAATTAGATATGACTCCAAGATATGATAACAACAATATTATACTACTTGATGACAATAATAATCCACTGGGATCAAGAATACGCGGACCTTTACCGACTTTTATGAGGAAAAGAAAGGATAGATTTCCAAAAGCTGTGGCGCAAGCTAATAGATATGTTTAAAGAATGAAGAATTATTTTTTAAGTCTTGTTTCGGAACTTGCCAACTTGAGGGACTTCAGTTCAGAACAACGAGGAAAGAACATTATGTTTGTAGAGAGGTTCTCTCTTTGGAAATTTTGACTTTTAGAGTGACTTTTTCTTTTCCCATACTGGTCTTGCAGTCTGTTTAAGCTGTTGTTAATGTGATTCTTGTATCAAAAATATTTTTTCTAAACTTTGCTAGTTTCGTTCGTTCAACTTAATTGATTGCCCAATATTTGGCACTTAAGGAAGCCCAAATGTTTTTGGAACATATTTCTGAAGTTTTGCTTGCATTTAATTTTCTCCTTGTATTTTCATAATATAAATTTTAAAGCTTTCTGTAGTGTCCTGCTTTTGTTACACAGACAGTTTTATATAGATAGACATTGTAACAGATTATACAATAAAATGTCGTTTTTCAACTAAAGTGCATCGAATTCACAACTATGATTGTTGATATTTTGCAGCTACAATTCGTGCGCATGTTACGTTAATATTTAAACTATGTTATTGATCAACGTGGCATTATGAAACAGTTATAAAACAAGCCAGGTAGTTGATACTCTTAATAACAATAAATGTATTTCAGGGATATTCATTTACATCCGTTTACATATTCTCCCAATAAAAAATGTTTTTTAAAATCATAAAAATGTTTTGTAGGAAAGATTTTTTTTCATTCTTTTATTAATAGAGACTATTTTTTGGTGCAGACCAAAGTTTCTAAAACAACAAAATAGTAATAAAACTTTTTTTCCCTTATCACTTGTCCTTTAGTTTTTCTACAATTAAAAAAAATTAATGAAGAATGAAAATAAAGGAGACACCGCAATAGCACATCAAGTTAGGTCACAGAATATAACGTAGCAGTCGTCATGGTTAATAAAATTAGATACATTGATGGTCAACTTCATACAACAGAAGAGATCAAACGTTTATTGAATGAACTGGTAGTACCTACTGTATTCACCAATCAAATATCAGACTGGGAAGCTTCGAAGTGGTCGTTGAAAGAATTTACACGTCTGTTTGGTGATATTGTCACTACATTTAAACTTTATGAAAAAAATAACTGTGAAAGTAGAAAACGAAAATTAAACGAAGAAAAAATATCTTTGTCGTCACCTGTTGTTATGGAAACCGATTGTTACTATGTTACTGCGACGTTCAAAGAATTTCAGTCGTGGTTGGACGTTACAACAAAGGATGATTGTGGAGAACTTGGTAATTATTCGTGGTAGGTATGTGTATAATTTGTTGTCTGCGATATTTTTAGCATGCTAATTTGTAACAAGGGCTTCAATATTATTATTGTATTTGCTAAGAACATAAAAGGATTTTTGATTTAAACACGGTATTTGCAGGAACCTAAAAACTGTGAAATTAGACAGGTAACCTTAAAAACCTTGGGTTTCCATCATTCTATAGAGAACAACATTTGAAATAAAATATATGTTTACATCAATATTTCTGAATAGTTATGATACATTGTGTTGTAGTAGCTCGATATAATAGTCTTTTTTAAAGAAGTTCTCCTAAAAAAGAGTAAATCGTTATAAAACCCTGATGCTATGTGCTTTGACTATGCGATACTATTTACAGAACGAGCTGTACTTTGATATTTGAACATTTTTTGAGAGTAAACAAACTTTTCAGCGATTTATACTGGTGTTATGCAGATTACAACTACATGGCTGAGTTGTTTCAGAATAAAGATGAGAAAGTCTTAGCTGCTGTTGATTGGTGCAAATTCGGTTATCCAAACAGAAATGGTAGTGATTCCACAATTTGGATTGGTAGTGAAGGTTCATTCACTCCTTGTCACCAGGACACGTACGGCTCAAATCTTGTGGCGCAAATTGATGGCGTTAAAAGATGGTATCTATTCCCACCCTCTGACGCAGAGATGTTACGCCCAACACGAATACCATATGAGGAGTCCAGTGTGTTTTGTACAACAAATCCAACATCTTCACAATTTCAAAAAAATTGCTATAAAGTATGTTTCTTCTATCGCATTTTTAAATTTACTTGTTTGGTGAAACCAGGCATATGAACTGTTGCATTAGTGGGTGTGAAGCCCTCACTTGACTTTTTCAGTCACTACACTGGAAGCCCTCGCGATTGGAAATTTATTTTAGGGGGTCTCCCAGGAAAATCAACTTTTGTAATAAACCAAAAATGACAGAGTTTTTTTACTAAGATTCTGATAATAGTGTTTGTGTAAAACCTTACTTGTAAGCTTCTGTACACCTAATTGTTGGGACTCCTTCGTTGAGATGTATATGTGTTTTTAGGCTGATTTCCATTCCTACTGGGCGGACAAAATTTTCATTTCTATTTCGAACTCTCGGAGGGAGCGTGAATGTAAACAAACATGGCTGCTACGAACGATCGGTTTCTACTTAATAAAACAACTTAGTTTAGGTATATAACCGTAGGCTTTTTTTTTCTAGGTTGATCTACAACCTGGTGATGTACTATTTGTACCCAAACATTGGTGGCATTATGTTGAAAGCATCCACACAAGTATCAGTATTAATACCTGGTTAGAACAGGTGAATATTATTTTTTGCCTTGGAGGTGACCTTTCTAAAAAAAAATCCGAAATATTAGAGTTTATGCTCGCTAACTAGATTGATGATGATGTTGATAGAATACGCGAATCACTGGTACATCTGTTGGTAAGAAGACGTCATTCTTATTGTCAGTGTTAAGGGCTGTTTTACATTATAGCAATATATTATCAGCAATATTTTGCTAAATGCTGAACACAATATATTGCCAAACTTATTGCTAAAACCTAGTTATGAAACAAAAGAAATGTCTGGAAATATATTCAAATCAAACGTGGTTTGATTGGAAAAAATATTGCAGAATATTTTCAGGTTGAGTTCACACTATGTCATTTTAGGTGTGCTGTTTTCTTCTTGTGATTCTTCTTTTATTTTTAGGTGCATTTGTTAAAACTGGGTGATGGAACACCTACGAATAAATGGTTAAATCCAAAACAGGTAATTGTGCAGAATCCTGTAAAAATATTTCCATACACCTTCTGACATCGTGTAAATAACCTAAAATATCGACTCTGAAATCTCCTAATTGTTTTATGCAATGTGCAATTGTTTTTTTATTTCAAAATATTTATATATTTATTATTACACTTTTAATAAAAGATTTAGTTTTATTATTTTTAACTCATTTATTTCCTAAAATTTTGTCAAAATCTACTGAAAAATAATTTGATGTGTTACTTACGTAGAAAAAGTTTTGCTGACAGATGTAAATATCGAATCGGTTGTACCATCATAATTGTGTTCTTATATGTCACCGTTTGACCTATGTACTAATATTAATTTCATTTTTAACCAATAGGAATTATCATCTCCCCATGCTTCCCTTCAATTAGTTCGTGCAGCCTTTTTAGAGTCATGTAACGAGACTCACGATAACAAATCGTTTGAAGAATTGTTCCGCAATAACGATTTTATCATAAATTGTATATCTGAACCAGAGGTTTTGGATGTGGTAATAAAAGTTATGAAAAGAAAAATCGAGAGATGCCACGAGGGGCCGGGTTAAATCACAATGAGAATCATTTGAATTAATCATTATCTTGATCGAATAGTTGACTACACCGTCGAGTTCATCATGAACATGTCAGTAAAAAATGCTTGTAGGTAATTGCATTTGAAAACGGTGAAACAAAAAAAAGAGATTCCAGTTTTGTTTGTATGCTATATCTTGTAGGAAGAGAGACAGGTTATGTAATGTTACTGTAAAGAAGCTCCATTCAAACATTTTTCCTTGAACCCACAACCCTGCGAAACATGACGCCATTAGTATCGTGACAGTCTTAGAAATCCCCTCTTTTTCTCGTATGTTACTTTCCAAAGATTTCTGTGGAGCAAACGTTTGATGTGTTGTAATACTTTATCTTAGAACACTATTTTATTTGAATACAAAAAGCGTTCCCATCCTAAAATGTGAGTTCCAAATTTTGCATAATTGCGAAAATTTCCATTACCTCTCAATCCCAAAAATAAGTTCGGGATTTATATGTCCCTTGCTTATGAATGTTGATACGTAACTGCCCTGCCATAATCATAGGCGTAGAGGATCCATGGGGACGAGATTCTCCGTATTTAAAGCATGTTTTCAAATTTGCATATTTTAATATGCACATCTGGAAAAGAACTAAAATTTTCGGCGGAAAAACTTTCGGACAAAGTCAAAAAATGTATGGGTAAGTCTTTTGAACGAATTATAACCAAATTTCAAAAGTAATGATTACGGGAAATGACACAAAAAGAAGCATAGAAGCCAACCTCGTCCCCAGGGCATCTTGTATCTTTTCTGACCCCGGGACGGCGATACGAACATGGCCCTGGAGGAGGCCTCGTCACGTGACCCTCCAATACACAGTTTTTCTGTGTGTAATATTTAATGAGATTTGTCTTAATTAACCAAAATTTTATATATAACCTTGCAGAGATAAGCGAGCTCGGCGTTTTACGTCACAGATACGTGCGGCGAGTTTGTATTGATTCCTCTCATACGCAACACACAAACTGCTCGTATATTGCCCTTGATTGTTTTCTAAATGTATAAATATACAATCATGTTATTTAGGCTGCTGTTTGAAATTCAAGCAATTTAGTTATGTGTATTTTACTGAATTGGTTGGCTAGCAAGCACTGGGTTGCAAAACTTGTAGCTAGGGGAACTTGGAAATTGTTAAATGATTTGCCCACCTGACCATAGGACTTCGTTGGTTCTCTAAGGTACAAATATGGCTACATAATTTTCAAATGGTCGTGTCATTCTAGGTGCCTGACTAAAAGTAGCTAGGCAGAAATTTAACTTCATATTAAAACATTTACATTTTTTATTCATTTTGGCTGAACTTTAGAATTCTCATTTACTTTACTGTAAGTTCATATCTGTGTCTGCATTAACTGCTTTTATATGATGATTTTGCTGTACGAGTCCCAAAGTTGCTTTTTTATTATTTTTTTGCACAAAAGTTATTTAAACAATAATTAACTGAAACTGAATTCATATATGGTGGACTCACTGCTTGCAGTTATATTGGGTGAAAAAGGCTTCAAAAAAGTATTTACTTTAGAAGTCTTTTTTGCTTTTACATTTTGTGGCCTTAACATTTCCAAAAAGCCACCCATTACTGATAAATTCTGTTTTTTCTTTTCCTAATGACAAGTTTTTAAAACACCTTACAGCCTTTTTATTTTTTAATCAACAAGCTCACATTTTATTGCACACACACATATACAAAAACAAGTCCACATGTGATCTGTTTTGTCGATTCAATGTATCACTGCCTTAATAGTTTAGAAAGAATTGGTATACGACTTTACCAACAACAAAGTATTGCTACCTTAAAAGAATAAAATGTTTGGGGAATAATTATTTGGGGAAATTATTTTGGGGATTTTGGACCAAAATTAGTTCCATAAAGTTTTAGAGCTCATCAAAATTCTGCTGCTGTTCAAAAAACGATTTTTAGTTGATATATACATATTTAAAAATGCCAAACTAGCTAACCGTGAAGATTAATTCAGTATTCTCATAAGAGCATCCAATCACAAAAAGATATCAGCAAAAAGATATTCTTTGCAACTAAATTTTTCGTTTACTGGCATAATATTATGTTGAATCTTATCTGACCTATTTCTGAGGTTAGAATAGCTTTTAAAATTTTCTGAACCTGTATCTTAGTCAAAATTGATATGCTGTCAAAAACGGCTAATCGGCGTCTCTGAAAAGGGCTAAATTCTGAAACTCAGAAAGTATGATGATAATAGAACTATTTTTTGGCTCAATTTCATCAAACCAATCTAAAACCATATCATACCAAATCTCAAGTCAATATTTTAATTTTTACTGAAGTTATGGGACGCTATATATACTAGTTGAACTCATGTAATTCGAACTCCTATAATATAATTCGAAAACTCACTTAATTCGAACAGATTCTGTGGTCCCCTCAGAATTTACCTTGAAAACCTTACAAGAAAACTCCTATAATTCGAACCCATGTAATTCGAAAAATCATGTAAATCGAACAGATTTTCCGGTCCCATCAAGAAATTTTAATCATGTAATTCGAATTTTCGAATTTTTTGAGTTTTTGAAGCTTACCAACTCGATAATTTGCAATCGAATGTTTTTTTTTTTACATTCGATTGGAGCTCGTCCACTGCTTTTGGCTTCCATTTCTTATCAAGACAAGATGGGGAAAAGAAAAAGAAAGCATAAAGAACTCACTTTAAAAACAAAACAAAATATGAAGGGATAGTGTGTCGAGTGAAACAATCGTAAATTGCTTTCGAAAATCAGGAATCTCGGAGGTTGCAAGGAATGGTGTTATGGATGAGAATGACGATCCTTTCAAAGATACGGAAAGTGACAAGAGCGATTCAGACGACGAAAATGATGAAACGAATGTTGTAGAAGATTTGAATCAAGATCTAGACCGATTACGAAAGATTAGACCTGACATTGCACATGACGATCTGGATGTCGAATCGTTCATTGATATAGATTTCAACGTTGTTACTAATGAATCACGTCCATTGTCTAGTTCGAAACTCATGTAATTCGAACAAAATTCTCGGTCCCTTGAGAATTCGAATTACATGAGTTCAACTGTACCTTATAATCAGAAATTTTCGCGACAACGCGATTTTTGGGCATTTTCGCAAAATTAAAATGCCGCGAAAAAAACTTAATTGACGAAATCGCGAAAATAAAAACCGCGAAATATTTTCTTTTTTTTTCATTTTTTAGACTCCACAAGGTAGCAGACGTAAAATTTTCGCAACAAAATAATTCTGGTGATACCCAGTTTGATAAAACCCGGGAAAATTAAGGAAGAAATGCACTTTTAAACACAATTTTAGAAGGCGGTTTGCCTGTTAACCTAAATGGCATTTTGTGTTATAAATCATCGATCTCCTTTTTTATGAAATTTCCTCTTTTTTTAAACTTTCCTGTCTAACTCTTACACCTATGAAACCTCTTCAGTTTTAATTCTTTTATCCCTAGTGACATTCCTAACCAGATACCAAAGGCCAGAAGAGGTCGGAGGACATGGGTCTAAAAGACAGTATGGGATTTCGTTTCGACATTTTCCTTAACGTCAATACCATTATTTAGGCAAACGCCGAGGCGAGTTTGAAAGGTTGTACTATCCTCGCCTGATCAAAAATAAGGGTTCTTCCGCTACCTTATTGATTATAACATTGACCTTTTATGAAAAAAGCGTCCTTTTACAGATGTCATTATTAGAGTAGAAAAACGTACTTAAAAATCATATTTTGTTTTTCCTCCACTCCGTAACTCTATGAAATTAAATGTGCGAAAAAAATTCAAGGAAACGAATCGCGAAAATAAAAATCGCGAAATTGTCCCAAAATTTTTATCTCGAAATTAAAACGTCGCGAAAATTTCTGACTATAAGGTATATACTCGGTTTAGACTTTTTTTTGGTATTTTTATGTTCACTGCTTTGGAATTAGTATTAAAACTCTTGAGATAATATATTACAGTGGTGAGCTGTTTAATATCTACCACTATCTTCAGCACATCCTGGATTTAACCATATACCAGATTGAGCGCTCAATCAAAGTGTGACTTAAAATTTGATTGAGTTCGATTTTCTGAAATTTCTTCATAGCGTGTTAAAAAAGGCCTAGCAAGAATCCGTTTAAGAAAATCTTTCTACCTTTTCTCTTCCTCAAAATGGTTGTGTAATTTTTTTATGCCTCGTGTAAAATTATCTTTTATCGGATTAGTCTAAGAGTACTCCATAACAAGTTTCAAGTCAATAACTTTATTTTTTTACCGAAGTTATTGCACTTTGGATTTTCTTGAATTCGGCCGGGTAAATTTGCAGTCAATGATAAAATGGCTCCGACGGTTAACCTCTACCGGCTTTTTTTATTTTTTATGGTAACCAAAGCATATAAAGTAATAAAACATGCCCACTAATAACAACCTGATATAATTTAAAACGTAATGATACATATATTCTGTAAAAAAAAATTTTCGACATTTTGTGCAAAATTATTTTGTCTCTAAAGGACATGGGCGGCACTAGGCCTCTCAGCTAGTAATTTTATGTAACGTCATTCTTTGCATAAAGCTGCAAATTAAACCTGGCCACTTGGAAACAAGTTGAGTTTCTTTCTTGATTTCCGCCAGCGAAGGCGGAATCTTTAAAATCGCCTGAGGAGATAGATAGATAGAGAGATAGATAGAGAGATAGATAGAGAGATAGATAGAGACAGCGCAGCTAGGCTGGACGCCCGAAACTTATCCAGGCTAAAGCCTAAATCCTCGTTTTGACAAATTGACAAAGAACGAGGCTAAAATGAGTTTTAAGCCAATAAGAATCCTAACAGTGCAACAAATTGTTTTATTATCCAATGAACAATACTTTATTTCAAAGTTTATATGCTATTGAAAGTTAAAGCTCGTGCAGTGTAGCATAATGAAGATCGTCTTATAACGCGCCATCTTTGATGTTATTAACGTTTCCCTTTAATAATTACGTCATTTCTTTCTGTACAATTTCGCAAGCACGTAGACTAAAGCTATATTCAGCAGAACTAATTAATTATTCATGAATTTTAATTTAAAGAGGAATTGTTGAGACTGAATATTTTTGGTGAAAGATAATGTATTATAGCTATAAAATCGTGACAAGTGTGTTATAAAAGAAAAAATAAGAATATGTAGTCTGAAAATAACCTTTCGTAACTGATTATGTAAAAAAAAATTTGCTGCCACCTTTAAAGAAATTTTCAAAGTTGTTTTTCAGAGAAAAAGAGAAAATAGATAAATTTTCAGCCTTGCCGTTGTTCTTATTTTGTTTTTATTGTTCATTAATTTCCAGGTTTATTATTTTTCTTTTAAAATTGTTCTTATAGAGAAATGAAGTTTATGTATGTTAAGTTACAATAATAATCAAAAATTGAATTTTAGAATTTTAGAATATTCAATGATTTTGTTCCCCCATATTACTCAGTCCTCTTCAAAGTTCAGTACTTTTTCAGATTATTGCTAATGGCGGAAATCTTTAAGCCGCAGGGCTTCTTGTTTTGTTCTTATCTTAATAGTTTGCTATAGGTATAGTGTGCTAGCTAGCTAATTTTCTAGTTTTATTAAACTTTCCCAGCTATTGAAATATTTCCATGTAAGCAGTATTACTTTATGATGTCTTATTTTATACTCTCATTGCTTAGTAATGCTTTTTATTAAATTTTTCACTTTGAAAACAACATGATACATAATACTGTTTCCTCGTGTTCGTCACAGACTCGCCGCCTCGCCAAAATGTTTTGTATGACGCAATAATTATGTGACATATCCGCGCCAATCAGGTTTCATATCGGACCAGCCTCCTCCAGGGCCATGTTCGTATCGCCGTCCCAGGGTCAGAAAAGATACAAGATGCCCTGGGGACGAGGTTGGCTAGAAGCATTTATAATGTACATATATTCAATCAAGATCTAAAAAAGGGTCTTCAGGATCCAACTATATAGATTCTCAGGGTCGGATCCAGAGAATTACTGGATGTAGGCCTATATATATAAAACAAAACAAAACAAAACTTTATTTTTGCTGTATAGCTATATACATGTTTACTGGTCTAGGTATGTTTTCTTCTATATTGAAACTATACATACAGAATAAGTGCTCACTTTCTTCGAGAATGTGTAAATAAACAAAAAGAACTTGATACCTAACTGGCTTGAGAGCAGGATTAACATTTTTTTTGAATTTTTCAACAGTAGAGATGAGTATAGTTTGTGCAAGTTCATCTGTCTTCAAAATAGATGGTGACGACGGTGAAAACAACTTTTTAGTTCTCCAGTTGCCTTCGAAACGAGTTCTGATGTCTTTTTGTTGTTGTAGAATAAGTTCAAAGTCAATGTTTCTTCAAGATGCTAGCTATACATTACTAAAAATAATAAGATCTATTCTGGATGCACAACTGGACTGACTATTTTTCAATCTTCCTCGACACTCTGTTCATACTACTCTAGCTACATGCAGACATAAATAAGTTGGCAGTGTGGGGGGGGGGGGGGGGAGATGATGTCTTCCACAGGCCAGGTAGTATAAACTCAAACAAGACTAACAAGTTCCTAGCTAGCTGGACATATGATTCATGCATGACATTATTCCGGTGTTTTATAAAATATGAAACCAACAAAAACTCTGAAAACTCACCTGAAACACAAATCTCACGAAACACACATATCTGAGCAGTATCTAGAAGCCATGCTTGATCATCTATTCTCTGGCTCACTGAACTTTGACCCGAATTTGAGTTTTGTCACCAGTCCTCTGAGCCTACTTGCGAGTTGAATTTCAGCCTACTTGCGAGTGAAAAGTAGTAGGCAACTAGACTGTGTTTTCGCGAATTTGAAATCCCCGTTGAAATAACTGTGTGCCATCGGTTACTAAAAACAGCTGTCCAGACTTTAGCCTACTTGCGAGTTTTAGGACAAGTGATTTTCTAAGGCAGATTGGCGTGTCTCGATTGGAAAGACAAAAATTGTTAGATTATCGAGACAACGTAAACAAACGGGATTCAAAGCGCCACTGGCTATAACATTTTCACGTACACGATGACCGCGCGCGATCTATGAATATTTCTTGTCGATTCTCTCACGAGCTGCTTCTCCATAGAATTATCATATGCAGGATTTTAATAGCTCCTTCTCAATGTAGGCTTTAGCCTACCTCGCCTATAGCTGGATCCGACCCTGTAGATAGAGCCTAAGCCAAATGTGAAAATAACGAAAAAAATAAGTTCAAAAACTGCATTTTTTATTCATTTTCTAATTATCCTATATATAATTTCTATGCACTGGTCCTTTTTTAAAAAAATAAGAAAAAACAAAATTTTCGGCAGACGCAAATTTCGGACGGAAAAATTTTCGGACAAAAGAAAATCCGAAAATTTTCGTTCCTAATGTACCTCGTCGACATTTCTGACCTGTTTCAAAGTCAGACATAAAAACATACCACAACATGCTGGTCATGCTTTTACTCGCAGATTAAAACCAGGATTACCAATATAAATTGTTCTGCTTTGTTTGATGACTGCGCGGGAGCTATTTAATAATTTTGTCTTCGCGTGTCCGGATTTGAATCTCAGCTGCTCATAAAATCGGATTTACGCCTAATCCCCGAGTAGGTGACCTAAACATCAACGAAATATGTGACCCTTTAAGCTTGGTTCTCACCTGGCACTAAAGAGCACTAACGAGCGATATCTCGTGTTTTTTTCGTAAGTGAGAATCAGTTTCAACGCTCCTTAGTGCTCATTGTCGCTCATTAGTGCTGTTTTTCGAGCACTAACGAGCACTAAGGCTTAGTGCTGTTATCAAAAATTTTTGATAACAGCACTAAGATTCTAGTGCTCGTTTCATTGTTTTCTTCTGAGATCAAAGGTGCCGACATTCGTGCAGAAGTATTTTGTACAGAATATGATTTCCAAATGAGGAAATAGAGTACGTTCCATGCTCAAAAGAGATCTTATATTAAGTATATTTCTCTTAAGGCTGAAATACACGGTCAGTTTAAAATGATCATTTTAAAATGACTGGTATTTTTCGTCATTTTAAAATGATGGAACACCTGAATACACGAGTCATTTTAAAATGATAGAATTTGTAAATAAAAGTTCTTTACACTATGGACTCTGAAGAGGAATGTGCTGCAGCAGTTGTTATAATTGCCATTCTTTCAAAAAGAAAAAAACGCAGAAGAAATAGATCTACTTGGGTGAAGCCATGGCTCGGTAGAAGAACAGAACTTGGGGTATATAATACTCTTTTACGAGAATTGCGTGTGGAAGAAGTGTTCGAATATAAAAAGTTTTTAAGAATGGCACCTGAAAATTTTGATGAACTTTTAAATTTAGTAGGTGTTGATATACAAAAAGAAACTACAAACATGCGCGAGCCAATTCCAGCAAAAATTAAGTTAGCAGCAACACTTCGTTTCTTATCAACAGGTGCTAACTATGCAGACTTGCAACATATATTCCGTATACATAAAAGTACGTTATCTCGAATTATCCCAGAAGTATGCGATGCTATCTACATGAACTTAAAAGACAGATATATAAAGGTAATATTTATTTAACAAAATATTTAAAATATAATGTATTGATTCCGTTATGACTGGAGTTTTAATTACTGCCAGCGTTTGGTGATGCAAAAGACTGAGTATAACTGTGTATATCTTGCTCATTATGGGGTGGTATCTGTAACACTACAGGTGAGTGTGGGGATGTCATCATGCTGGAATAATACGATC
The DNA here is from genome assembly GCA_030067915.1 of Hydractinia echinata. Classification (NCBI taxonomy): domain Eukaryota; kingdom Metazoa; phylum Cnidaria; class Hydrozoa; order Anthoathecata; family Hydractiniidae; genus Hydractinia; species Hydractinia echinata. Next base: position 583,485 of record JASGCC010000088.1, read on the forward strand.
CTTGCAAGTTCTGTGGAGTTGACTGTCTTTGTACTACGGGAGGAGTAGTTGTACTCAGTTGAAATGGCAAAGGTAGTAGCCCGAACTGTGCTTGGAAGATTAATTCCTGTAATTTTACTTTAGCATATTCCTTTACCCGTTTATCAGGAATTTCTTGAAGACTCAACCCAATGTTTTGTCCAAAAAGAACATCAACGTGATTGACTTTGTCCTTTTTGGATGACAATACGGCCATAGCTTCATTAAGCATTACATCTTCTTTCGCTTTGCTATTATCAACCTTCCGTTTTTTATTCAACGGCTGTTTGGTTGACCGGGGAACATTATTGTCTAGTTCTATTCCTTTGGTTTCGTCTTCTCTGTAGTCAGCAAAGAATCCTTCACAATCGTCTTCCTCGTTAGAGTTGTATTCACCGTTTTCCTAAAAATATTTTTATTTTAGACACGATCAACAGAAGAGGAATGGAAAACAATTGCTAAAGAGTATGAAGAGCGTTGGAACTTCCCGAATTGTATTGGTTCTATTGATGGCAAACATGTTGTCATAAAGCAACCTCGAAATAGCGGATCGTACTATTTCAATTATAAAGGCACTTTCAGTATTGTGCTTTTAGCTTTGGTAGATGCCAATTACAAATTCATTTATGTTGACGTTGGTTGTAACGGAAGAATAAGCGACGGAGGTGTATACCGAAATAGTTCACTTTCAAAAGCCTTGGAAGGTAATCTATTGGGAATGCCACCACCAGCAACGTTAAGTGATGATGAGAATGAATTCCCGTATGTTATGGTAGCTGATGATGCATTTCCACTAAAGCTTAACATTATGAAACCTTACCCATTCAGAGGCATGACCAAAGAACAAAGAATTTTTAATTATAGATTAAGCAGGGCAAGGCGGATTGTAGAGAATGCATTTGGTATATTGGCTAATCGTTTTAGAATCTTTTTATCGCCTATACTTCTTTCACCAGAAAACGTCCAGAAGATTACTTTAGCAAGTTGTGTGTTGCATAATTTTATACGGGAAAAAACTCCGTCAGGTTACACCCCTCCTGGAAGTCTTGATGTTGAGGATATTGAAAATGGAAGAGTGAATGATGGAGAGTGGAGGTCTGAATCAAGTGAAGCTTTGCGTTCAATAAGAGTTACTGGAACCAATAACTATAAACCTGACGCTAAAGCTGTACGAGATCAATTCTGTGACTACTTTAATACATTTGGAACAGTCCCATGGCAAGACAATTTCATTTAGATAAGTATATTATAAAAAGCAAATGAAAATACACTTGCCAGAGAGGATGTTGTTTTTCTTGGAATGATTGTGTCCCGTAAAAATGCCATAGATTGAAAATGAGGCCACTTTGACTCGTAAATTTCATCTCTACCCGCTCCACTTTTTGGTATTGATTTTTGGAGTTCTTTTGAATAATAACTTCGTAGAGTATTTATCTTTCTTTTCACATCACCCTCTAAATAATAAAATATGTATGTTTTATTATTGTTAGCTTTATAAATACCCATATATATACATGCAAATCAGAGTCAATAAAAATTGCAACAATTTACTACTAAAAATACTAATAAAAGTTACATAAAGTTGCTAATAAAAGTTACATGTTTCTATAAATAATACAGTATAATTCTTAAGTTTTTAATAACAAAATAACATTCATTATGGTATTCAATCCACGAATATATAATGATATAAATAAGGTTATTTTGATATGCTTTTGTATCGAGAATGTAAAAGTACAAACCTTCCATGGTGCATTTTCCCATCAAAATTCTAGTACTTTTAGCCTTTGCATCTTTGTTTTTATAAACTGTCAAAGTTACGTTCCACAGACTTTCTTCTTCTCTCCATGCACTTATAAAATTCTCAGTTGATTCCGTTTTCTGCGCTTTAGTTCCCATCTTGAAAATTATTCTTGTAATATATTAAATTTGTACTCGAAAAAAATTGAAAATGTTTACTATCTTCTATACTCCTTCTGTTTATACAGAATAACTGAAATATACTCAAAAAACTCAATGGCGTCATAGTAAAACAATTCCGTCTAGCAATTTCTATGCAGAAGTTCATCATTTTAAAATGATAAACTTCAAACATGTTTAAATGATCATTTTAAAATGATCATTTAAAATGACTGGTGTTTTTCGTCATTTTTTGTGAAATACACGGTCAGTTTAAAATGATCATTTTAAACTGACCGTGTTTTTTAGCCTTTATAGTGTGAATCACTTTAAAATAGACGCTCATTCTCCAGTGCTCTTTAGTGCTCAATCTCTATCGCTCTTTAGTGCCAGGTGAGAACCAAGCCTTAACGGTCAACCTCGCCCCTGGCTTTAACGGTCAACTAACAACAAAATGCAAAGCTTAAATTTTGAGATTTTTTGCAATTTCGGATTCTTCAGCAGCATAGACGGAAAAAAGGTGAAAAATGATATCGTGTGTGAAAATATTATTTAGCGAGTTTGAGAATGGGTCAAAAATTGGTGTTAGTAGTAAAACTAGTGTTTTTTGGCAATGTACGGATTCAATTGGAAACGTGAAAACCATGGAGGAAGAATCTTTATTTCTACCTCCATGTGAAAACAAAATAACTGTTGACGTAATATAAACAGTTCTTTAAATTAAGATTATTCCTATAAATTTTCACAACTCCTCCTTCTTCGCTTTCTTTTTCAAGATTTCTGAATTTTCTTCAATGAATTTCTGTAAACCCTCTGTGTCTCGCTTTCCTTCCAATTTGATTGGTTCTGTCTTCCTACCAGGTAGCGCATAATAAATAGTGGGAAATCCTTCCACTTTATATTGAGATGGCGCCTCGTTGGCTGAACCATCGATCTTAGCAATGACGATATCCTTCTCATTCTTGAACTTCTTCGCTACTTCAATGATATTATTTTCCTGAAATATAAAAAAATGCATATCATATTTTATTCTTACAAACAATTTACCGCCCATTCTAAATGCCCCCTTAACTTTTGAATATTCACTAAACGCCCCCTAAACGCCCCCTTTTTCTGAGTTCTGACAGAAAGAGTAAACTAAATGTTGTGATGAAAGAGCTCTAAACAAGTTGAAAGTCAGGATTGCCTAGTAGAACTTACACATTGTTAAACAAAATTTGTGATGATCTTAAAATCAAGGACCTTATTTTTTAGCTACCAGTCAAAAGCCTCATATTAGGAATGTTTAGTGCAAAATTGGCTTAAAAGGATGATGATTTCACTTTACAATGGAACCTCCTGAAATCTCTAAACAGTATTTCTTTTGATTACTTTATTTATTTCGCGCGATTAATTTTCGCGTAATACCAACAAAAATATGAAGGGAACTCGCGCTATTAATTTTCGCGTAAGTTAAAATTCTACCAGCAGCTAACTAAAAAAATTATTTCCGGGTTGTCACCGTTATTCAGGAAATACCTTCCAGATTTATTTCTCCATGACACACAAACTTAGAATAAAAATTTCCCATAAAGACGCAGACAAGCTAATGTGTTGAATTTTGTGTGCTAGTGTTGTATTTTTAAAATACGGTAGTAGGTACAACATCAAAATTTAAGAAGTAAAAAAAAAAAAATCCCTGGTTTTCCAGTATTTTTCCTAATGTTTCCTCAAAAAAATCAAATTTCCCAGATTACCCTGATTTAGGGACAACCCTGTGTTTGGAAAATTTGCGATGCGCGACTACGAATAAAGTATTATGTGCATTGTTTTAATATAACATAGTATCTACAGTAGACAAACCAGAAGTAAAAACTTACAATAGCTTTACAGTGGCCGCACCATGGTGCATAAAATTCAATGAATACTTCTTTACTTTCGTCCATAACTATTTTATCGAAGGAGTGACCAACGACGGCCTGAACTTTGCCGGGTTTAACTCTACTTGGTATGGGTTGCGACTTAATAATTGGTTTGAGTTTTCCTATCAAAAAATAAGAACATATTTAAACAAGAAAACATTAGAAAAACACAACAACTTCTTTCTCGCTGGTCAAACAAACCGGTTGTTTTGAAACATATTTTTTCTAGTTTTCGAAATTTCTTTTTAGGAAAAGCTTTTAATGCACCAGAAATGACAGAACATTTTTTCGAAGTTAACGAGTAAATGTGAAAATTAATGAAAAAAAAATGTGCAAAATATTTTTATATTGCAAAAAAGAATATTTTTTATTGTCATTTAAAATCTCCATATATATTTTACTGGGAGATAAGCCTGCTATATAAAACTTTTTCAATAGTCAGTATATATAATATATTAAATTTTGGCAAGAAATATATATACCTGCTTTGTAAGCTTCTAAAAATTCAGTCAAACTATCTTCGCTAAACTCTTCATCCACCATAGCATATCTGCGATCGTTCTCATCGTACAGACCTATATTGACATCTTCTCCCGATTCATCTAAACCTAAATCTTTTAGTTTTTCTTCGAATTGAGCTTCTTCAGCCACAGCAAATTGGAAATCTGGGTATTCTTTAGCGACCGACAGCACTTTGTTTCTCCAAAATTGAGTCACTGAAAAGTATTGTTCAAATGCATTAGTTATATATATACGTCATAATTTATATATACGTCATAATTTATATATACGTCATAATTTATATATATGTCAAATTTTCGGGTCCACTAAACTTAAAAGAAACATTTAACGGTTACAAATGATTCTCCATCAAGATTTATATGTTGTAGTTAGACTTACTTATTTCGAGGGATACCCTGCCACTTCTTTCCAGGAGGAATTACAAGGTGGTCAAAGCTCTCTTGAGCTGCAGAAATCTTTAAACATTTCTGCCTAAGTAGACGGCGGCTTTATGTAATGGGGGTCGAACTCAGGACCTCTTGGATATCGAGTCTTGGACATCGAGTCAAGCGCTCTACCGACTGAGCTACCGATCCGCAATGAAAATAAAAATGTAATTCTTAGTACAGCAAACAAGAATCTTACTTGATCTGTACTCTAAATTAAAATTGACATCATAAAACACCAAAACCAAGGGTCTTTTGGAAAATCGACCAGCGATGTGCTGTTGGTAGTTTCCCACCAAGGGAACGTGATGTTTTTTATAGAACGCTTGAACTTCTGATGGACTGCCAGATTCGTCCTAAATGATACCAACATTACCATAAAAGAAAGCATTTCTGAAGAAGCAGGCTTCAAACAGAATCTGTCAAAATGTTTTGAAACTTTTTATTTTATTTGAGCATTCCTATCTTTTTTCTTTACTAATCTTCATTATAAATTTAACTAAATTTTGCGGGGATATTTCTTCGTGAATTTCCCAGGTTTTTTTTCGCGAAATGTAATACCACTAAAGCTACTAAAAAAGTTTGCTTTTGTTGGGGATATTTTTTAAAATCCATGACGCCTGAATTAATTGCCGCGAAAAATTGAAATTCATTCAAGTAAGCAAAAATTGAAAATTAGTTTCCTTAAAGGTTTAATTACATTACTTTATTGTTCCAGCTTCTGTTCAAACAATTTACAACAACCTCACCTTATATAACTGGTACCTTGGTTCATATTTCGATACTAAATGTTCTGGATGGGCCACAATGATAGCACTTTGTTGAAGCTTAAAAAACTTTTTCGCGTCTTTTGAGAACGTGTGTCCAAAAACGTAGTCATCTCTAATATCATTGTTTGCATCAACAAACAGTTGAAACATAACGTCCTCTTCTGAATCAAACACGCCCAACATGACAGGCTCGTCAAAATTTGATTTCAAAAACTTCTTTACTTCAACCAAGTTTTCGTAAAGCTTTGTGGGTAATCCAGAATGTGAGATCATATATTCAGAAATACCTAAACACAAAATATTGTAGCAAAAATAAATCAATAAAAATTATTTCGCACTTTACCCTGAAAATACCAAACTTGTCATTGTCAAGTACAGGAAAAAGCATACCAAGGGGTAACCACAGAAAAATTTAAAGTCAAAATGTAAAAGAATAAAATAAAAGCGATGCAGTCATCACAGTGAGGTGTTTTACAGGACTTCTTCTAGAATTGGTTAAATTCCATGCCCCCCTGTTTCACGTCAAACTTGTCACAGTCAATAATTGAAAAAGTATTTGTACCTGGTCCCTCCCTTGGGCCTTTATACTCAGACACCTTTCCTTTTCTATAGACAACCATTGTTGGATAGCCTGAGACGTTATGTTGTTCAGCGAGATCCATTTCCACAGTTGCATCAATCTTAGCAATTAAAATTGGCTGTTCCCGTTTTTTAAGACTTTGTGCAGCTTTTTCAAGCTCTGGAGCTAATCTTTTACAGTGACCACATCTAAACCAAATAGATCAATAACTCAATAAGTAAACATTTTACAAGAATAAATATGCATGAATAGAAAATCCTAATGTGAAAATATATAAATCTCTGTAAACAACAAATTGCATTGGAAAAATACTGATATGGAAAAAAAATTCATTTGAAAGTTTTTGAAGCAATGGTAATGAATTTTTAAAGAGGGTGCCTATGGGATCGATTTTATGGATATATGGTTCTGAGTCTATATAAAAATTAGTTGAAAAGTGGAAGATGTGGAAGAAAGGACTAGAAGAGAAAGGGTTGAAAGTGAACGCAGCAAAGTCTAAAGTCATAATGAGTATTGAAGATAAGTGTGACGTTTAAATCAGAAAGTGGCATAATGAAAAGGTTAACAGCTGGCGTTCAGTTTGTATGTAAGTGTTGCAAAGGCTATAGGCAATGAAGTTTTTTAAGCTTCCAAAATGCACAACGGAAACTTGATAAAGATACATAGTATAGAACTTCTTTTGCTCAGGTTATATGTTGAGAAAGTACCTTTAAGGTACTACACGAAAATAGAGCAAATTTTGTTAATTAAAACCTTGTTAATTTATTCATTGCTTAAATTTCCCCTCCGTTAATTAATGTGGTGCTAAAAATATCCCCCATTTTTAAACGCCCCTAATATAACTCATGGATATATAGTTTTGGTCAACAAAAATAGAAAGAGAACAAACCTATTGAAATTTTTAAGCTCTTTAATCTTCTCCTCAGCATGAAAAAACTGCCCGTAAAAGCAATTATAAACACTATCAAAGATAACCCTTTTTAATAATCTTTTTTGAGCATTTTAGACAAAAATATAAAATATGTGTGATGACATTTATATATTTCTTTTTTATTCTCTCAGTTTGAAACTGTAAAAAAAGTGTCTTTTTGAAAATTCGAAATTCGTTGATTTGCGTTAATTATTACGGGCACGTTTATTACTTGCTTTGTTATTTTTCATGGAATAAGGTATAGTAGTAAGACATCCGCAGAGAAACAGGAAGATCCTGTTCGTTTAAAAGGAATGATATGAGAATAGTTATGTAGATGTGTAACACCAGTCTGAGAAATAGATAAGCAAAGAGAGCTTATTCAGATCAGAAGGTTGAGTTTGTTGGATCTCTTCAAAAAATGTAATGGTAGACACAGTGTAGAGCAAGATGGAATTCGAGTATAATCTAACACAGTCTAGATCAGGTTGAAAAACGTAACTATTATACCCTATTCAGCCCATGCTAGCATGGAAAATAGACGTTTGTTTGAGAATGAAACGCTTTTTAACTAATAATAGCAATTTTGATATTTACAGCCAGAGCCACTGTCAATTGGTCAGTTTAATTTATAATACAAATTCTAAGGTAACCTACCTTGGTGCATAAAATTCCACCAGCATTATTTCCTCTCTGCTTGTTACTTCAGTAAAATTATCCTTTGTAAGAGTGATCACAGCCTCTGGTGGAGGTTTCCAGTTTGGATCAGAACGTTCTTTCATATATTTAACAATGCCTATTTTCAACAAATAAACAAACATGTTAATATATGCAAGATTTGAACACATATCTTTATTTTAGGGGGTATCCATAAAGTACGTGCATTGGGGGTCAGACTAAAAGCGTACAGGTGCTTACAAGGAGGGGGAACAAGGGTTTCATAAGAGCATACGTAGACAAAATGAGAAATGTAATGTGTACTTTATGGACTACCCTTATATCTTCTTTTTTGCGAATTTTAAATACCTTCAAAAAAGAAACATGCAACAAATTTTTTTTGGAATTTTGGGCGCTTATTAAAAAAATATTCTTGACAAATTTAATATCAGGGAGTTGTTTATTAGAGATTTGATAGACCATTTATAGTAGTTTCGATTCTCACTCACAAAGAATTAATTGAAGAGGAAGTACGCTTAAATGAAATGGTTTATTTTTGTTATTTTCAAAGAAAACTTTCAAATAAAAACAAACCTGCTTCTTCACGTGGCCCTTCATAATCTACAGCAACACCATCTTTAAAGATTTTCAAGGTAGGATATCCCTGAACTTCAAACCTATCAGTTATTTTAGTTTCAGTGGTACAATCAACTTTAGCAAGTGACACAGGAGGATCATTCTTCTTTAATTTTTCTGCTGCTTTGGCATATTCTGGAGCTAGAGCTTTACAATGTCCACACCTGAAAAATTCATACTTTTTATTTAATCAAAAATAACTAATTAAAACATTTAATTTAATTTAATAAAGCTGAATAAATTTTGAACCCTTTTTTAAAAAAACACTGTTTGCTTCAAAGCTTATTGTGCTTACTAAAGAGACAAATAGAAATTGTACTGTTGTTTTTTATTTATGTTGTTCTTCTGTTTATATTGTTTATAAAATATATATAACATGTTATATAATTATAAAAAATTGCATGTACAATAAATTTTCCATTATTTCATGTATATACATAGATTCTAGTAGCCTAAACAATATAGAAAGCAGTAAGTGTAACCAAGTTACCTGTTTTTTTATCCACACAACCATTTTTCCTTATTTGGTAAAAGACTTTAAAAAGCCCTCATTTAAAAATTCATTTACAAGGATTTTGCTTACAAATTTTGTACTTCTGCCCACCCCTACCTGTTTTTTTGTTAATGTTTTTTTAGCCATGTTGTATAGCTATGATATATACTTACTTATTTTTCATATCATATTTATCGATGAGACCCTTGTTCCGTTTCAGAACACTTCATCCTGGTTAAAAATGCTAATATTTCTGTCTGGTTTTAACAGGAGGTCCTGATTTTAAAAATATTACCACTTATCTGTTCAGTCATTGTCATTGAATAATATAGATATTATCATGTCATGAACAAGCGAGTTTATTCAGGCTACGTTTCGACAGCTACAGCTGTCATCAACAGGCAATGATTGTAATCATCTTTGGCTATTTATTATTTGAAGAGATAATTAGAGGATCGAAATCAACCAATGAGGTCACAGCAATTAAAGTAATTAACTTTTTTCACGGACCCAGATGGAAGCAATAGATTGATTAAAATCTTTATCTAAAAGTTCGCTTTTTTGTTACGTTTGTCCCGAACCATTTTGCACTTTAAGAGTAAGTAACAGGAAGTTTTAACGTCCTTGGGGATTCCATCCTAACGGCTGGCTCTTCTTCCCCTCCGACTGTAACTATGTTACATTACCACTAGAGATCGTATAGCATTGCTCTAACTTGCTTGCCTACAAACGGATTAGTGGTCAGTAGATGGTACCAAGTGGGCTAACAACTGAATGTGCTACTTTCAAATGGCCTGATTGAAGACTACTTGGAGGCAAAACACAGAGGTGTTTGTACACAAGCTCTTAATACTTTTGCTACAAAGTATAACTAGCAAACGTGTGTAATATACTGACGTCAACTCAGGGACTTACCAAGGAGTATAAAACTCTACAAGAATTAAACTGTTACTGTTGATAACTTGATCAAAGTTTTTATCTGTTAAGACTAGAACTCCTGAGTCTTCAGTTACTTCTTCAACAGAATTGCTTTCTTCAGTCGTGGGATTTGAAGCATGTTCATCTGTTTCTTCTTTTACCGGTTTAACAATACTTTCATCTTCACAATAGATGAACGAAGCTGAGATCATAAAAAGAACAACAAAGAGCCACGTTTTTCTGGCAGCCATTTTGGAATACAAGTTTAAATCTTTGTTGTTGTTTTTCGAGTGTTCCATTTGGTTCGAAATAAACCAATAGGAAGTTTACGTGTTTCTCAGCTGGCCAACCAATCAAAACCTACCGCGTAAAGCTACAGTGGACTCGCTTTTGTACAAAAAACGAAGGAAAAGTACAAATAATAGGGACCATAAAGCCCGCAAGTAAAACCGTACCAGCGAAACCTCTTTATTATGGCATATAGTCTATCTTATTAACTGTCTATATAGCAAACATCAGGAACTAAAAATGCGTCGGCTATAGGAGGTTTACGCGGTAGTTATAACATAATATAATGCCGCTTACTGCCAGGCAGTATGTTAGTGATGCGCAAAGTAGTCCAATAAACAAAGGGCTAGGCGGAAGAAAACAGCCTATTATAATAAGGAAATACCTTTTGCTATATTTCATGGCGAAAACTTAAGCAAATTCAGCGACGTTTTAACACCCTCGACTGCAGGGACTTTTGCCTTTTTGTTTGATATATATCCTGATATCATATCAAAAAGGCAAATAGCCTGGGCCGAGGATGATTTTTTATAGCCCATTTTTGGCCGTGTCTGCCTCAAAGACGTCATTTTTGAAAGGGTAAATGAAGACCTTGAAATGAAGTGTCCGGCAGAGGTAAAAAGTTACTACCAAATGTTGGGTCAGTGACCAATAGTCTGTACAGACCACAACCTTGTCCCCAGGGCCTGTTACGCTTTTTATATTTGGACGGCCAACAGGCCCTGGGGACGAGGTTGCATTACAAAATTGACGGGTCATATTTTACTGATGTAGATGGAGCCACCATGGTTGGATTAGACGCGGCAAAGGGAATCACCTTCTGAAATGCCAAAAATGAACGTTCCCGCCTCGTTTTATTCAACTAAAGTTCTGAAGTTTTGTTATTTTTAATTTTGATAAAAATTTAAAAAATTATATTTTAAGTTGATTAATTCCCCAAAATTAATCAACTTAAGGTGGTAAAAAGACGGATAATTTTAAAATTTTAAAATTATTTGTGTAACAGAAACCTGGCTAAAGGAATCGATGGTAACAAATTCAAATTTTAAAATTATAAGTCAATACATCAACCACGTTCAGAACACAGGGCTGGTGGTGGTACATGTCTCTTTATATACACAATTCTATTAATTATAAACTAAGAAGTAACTTGAGTATAAACAATGCTGATTGTGAATCATTAACCGTTGAACTTATAAACCAAAACACCAGAAATATAATTGTAACTGTTATGTATAGAAAACCTGCTGGAATCTTCAAAGAATACACCAGTTCAACCTTTTTTGATTACGTAATCTCGGTCGCGGCCTGGACTCCATAAGTGGGGGTCAAAATTAATGAGGCCCGCAATTTAACTTGAGACAACGAAGTATAAACATCAGATATTCAACAATTAGAAAGTAATTAAAATGGATTATGACTTAATAGAAAAAATGAAAGTAGAAGAACTTAAGGATTACTTAAGAGTTCGAGGGCTGTTATTAAATGGAAGGAAAAAGGAACTTGTAGCACGAGTGTTTTCGGCTATGGAGAATAACATACAGCCTATAAAAACTGCAGTAGAAGTAGAGCATCAGCTTAGTATTGAATACAAGCAGAAATAAAAAATTGACGGCTTAACTATTCCTGATCCCTACAAAATCCCACATGGGTGGTTAAATGAAGATGAAGGGATGTCATTTTGGCCAATGCTTATGTACCCAGACATTTTTAATTATCTTATGTTTTACCCAGCAGAATTAGGAAGCAAAGATTTGAATGATTATAAAAATTCCAAAGCTTACAGCTATTACAAAAGCGGTTGGCTAAAACCTTTACTATACCATGAGCTATCAGGAAGCAAGTTTTGTTTATTCAAAGGGGAATGTCGCAAATCTCAGTCAAAATATTTACAAAAAAAATCTCTATATTTTACCAAAACTTTTATATATATATATATCATATAAATTATTTTTCGAAGTCTTCTTTTCTTAAGTCACAGTGCTCGATACATTGCAGTAGAGCAAATATATTCAGGTATAAAGAAAACAACAGAATATTTGTTTGTACTTAAAGTTTCATGCTGCCGCAAGGGCAACAATCCTCAGCAAACTAATCCGTTAATTACAATACAGTGCAATGTTAATTGTCATGTCTTCTTATCACGTCAATCTTTACTGTCAAAAGACGAAAGCAAAAACTTTTTCTTGTGACGGCATTGGGCCACGATTTCGCTCCGTTTATTCAATAAGTTCGACCCTGTGTATGTTGCAATTTCAAACTTTTCGTTTAGGCATAACGGACATGTTTTTCTTTCCGGTTTATACTCCTCTACTTTCTTTATGATTCGCCAAGTTACACGGGGATTCTTTCCTTGTTCTTTCTTGTTCCAAAACTCTGTGGAAAGAGATGTACTATTTTGGTACTTTTTAGTGTTAAACGATTGCTTATGGTTGGCGTATCTCTTTTTAAACGTTGTTTCACAAAGTCCTATATATTTTGTTGCCTCGTTATTGTCCGTAAATAAAGTGGCTTCGTAAATAATGTTTTTTGACAAACATTCGTTGTTCAGTGGGCATTCTTCTTTCTTGAGACAGTTACAAGTTTTTACTAATGGTGTATTATTTTTGTACATTATATTTTTGTTGTGGGCAGTGATTATAGATTCCATATTGGGCATAGCTACAGCTATAACTAATTTTAACATTGTTCTTGTTAAATATTTTGTTTAACTTGTGGTCTTTAGGAAAATGCTTTTTTAAAAGATTTAAAAAGTACTTCCCCACATTTGTGGTAACATTACAGTTGTATGGAGGATTAAACCAAATTATATTTCTTTTACGATTTTTATTTTTGCTTTGCGGGGTTCTGTTAGTTGGGTTATATTTGAATTTGTGATTGTATCCAGAATTTTTTAGTGCAGTTTCGTAGTATGGGACAGATTCGTTAAATATAGCTTCATTTGATGATAGATTTGATAAACGTGTTTCAATGGATAATGGGATTTGTTTTATAATATTTGGCGGGTGGTTTGATTCTTTGTGGACATAGTGTGTCTCGTTGTCAGGTTTGCGATACGGGCTGTATGTGGAATCAGTAAGGTTTAGTGTAAGATCGAGGTAGTTGACAATTTTCATGTTGCATTGAATTATGATATCTAGACCATGATTTTTAAATGTTTTTTGGAACTCTTTTTTTATCCTTTCACTCTCCGGACCACTGATGTTTTTGAAAACTGTAAGGCCATCGTCCCTGTATAAGCCGATGTTTTTCCTATCATACTTTTTGGCTAAAGTGTCTAAAAGAAAGCAACCTACCAATTCGCATACTTCTGCTCCGTCGAAAGCACCCATTGTTACATCAAAAAGTTTTCCTCCTTTTTTTATCCAGATGTCACCTTTATTATATAGTGATGACTTTCTTGCATGATGAATAATTTCCATTTCTTTGTTTGTTTGTTTAGATATACCGTTAGCAAAATTAATTGCATCTTTCAGCAATGTTTCATTAACTGTAGGGTAGAAATCTTTGATGTCAAACATCATGAATTTGTGCGCCTTTTTGTTTTTAATCTTTATAAACCAATCGATAACGTCGGCAGTACTTTTCCATTGGTTTAAATTCAAACGCTCCCCTATATCTTTATTAAGCTTTTCTACTATAGTTTTACTAATTCTTCCTAATTCGTTTTTTGCGGGGTTTATGAGACGGGTTGTTGGATTACTATGAAAGTTGTCTTTATGATCTTTAAGTGTAATGAAACAGTTGTTTTCACCATTAATACTCATTCTGTTCACAACATCGTCATCTTTGATGATTTTTTTGCCTTTATTATTTAAAACTTTGTTTATATTTCCTTTTGCCTTTTTGTATTTCTGTGTAATTGACTTACTTAGTAAGTTGTCGTACTCATCCTTCGTAATTTTATACGTATTTGATGTTTTGTCGGCTGATACGTATATTTTATCAGATTCCTTTACCGTTTTTATATCTTGTCTTAGTTTAACTTGAAAGTTATTGGTGCTCTTTCTAAATTTTATTTTTCTAATCATATTAATCAGGTCTTTCTCGAAAGGAATCATTTCCGGAACTTGTGATGGAGTTTTGGCAGATTTTAATCCATAGTTTTCTTGTAACTTTTTTTCGGTTTCGTTTTGACCAATAAAAAATATTGCATTCTCTTAATTAATGATTCGATCTTTTCCAGCATCTTCATTTTGTACCTTTTTTCGTTGGCTATTGGTATGTTTTTTGCAGAGTAGTGTAAATTCGTTTTCTCCATTTCTTATGTAGAAGTAAAGTGCTCAACTTATATCGGAGCGTAATAAATTATTTTTCGAAGTCTTCTTTTCTTAAGTCACAGTGCTCGATACATTGCAGTAGAGCAAATATATCTGATGTATATATATATCATATATATACATCAAATAAAAAAAGCTAGGATTGCTAAGGACAGGCTTCAAATTACACAGTGCAGCACACGATAAAACAATATCATCAGCATGCCGCAACCTAGTTATTGGTAATGTCTCTTTCAGAATCCTGTAAAATTTTAGTCGGTTTATTGCTCGTTCCACATGAATTCTAAGGCTTGCAACATCTTTTGTTTTACGACATTCTGCACTGGTCATTTGGCTCTTTAATCGTGCACCAGGAGGAACAACTAGCTTACAAAATCTCAATAATAATTCCTCTTGTATTTGAAAGCCCCTATCTGCCATAACTTCATCGTCTCGCTCTAAAAGTTCATAAAAACCACTGTCCTTCGTTATAAATTTGTCACTTGAAGGACCACCATAGCAATTTGCCAAAAATCATCATCAATATCAGATGTGGAAGAGTTACACTGATTTTCCATATCTGATGAGCACGGTTTTAACTTTTTTGGAGGTAAAGGTTTTCGATATAATTCTCTTCTTGGTTTTCTAAACCCAATTTAAGTGTAGGATCTGGATTTGCAGCTGTTGGGACACCATCAACGAAGTGTATAGAGCACACACGATCACTTGATTTTGGTTCCCATTTTGATTTGTCACTATTTTCTCGTTTCATTGCATTAGTCCATTTATCCCTTTGCTCTTTGTATCGAATACTTGGGAAACAGTACATTTTAAAAGGTCGGTCACAACCACATTGTTCATGTTTACCATTTTCATGTACCTCACATAACTGCTTCTTCCATTTCTTGATTTTCTTAGTGTTGTTAAAGCAACTTACAACAGCGCAATTTACGTTAGGCATAATTAAATTTATTTTTATTATATTTTGTTTTAAAGACTGTAAAAATGTGATGTTTTTCTTCTTTTTCTCAAGTTAACCCTATTCGGTCCGGGGGGGGGGGGGGGGTGCAGATTCCGCCCCCCTGACGGTTTTTTTTAATAACTCCTTATTGCTTTGTTATATGTCTATGATACTTACTGAGTTTCAATATTTATCTGTTAGACACCTGCATGCTAAATGTTTATGTCCCATACCTTTCAGAGGCTTTGATATTGGCCATAACTCGAACCTACCCCTAAAAATCTCTATGAAATCCTTATAATGGGGAAAATATAATAACTCCTGTTAGGATTATCCTTAGAACTTGAAACTTTCAACACAAGTTTGTTTCATCAAGAAAAATCGAAAAACCCCGGACCGAATAGGGTTAAGTGGCAGAATCCGTAAGGGAGCTCAATTACCGTCCCCCCTTCATGGTGCCCAGGCCCTTTCTCTAACGCAATTTCATAATGGCGGGCTATATGTTGAAATGGTGTATTTAAAAACACTTTAAATCATACCTCACTAAGTTAGATCACTTAAATAAGCACATTTACATTGTCGGAGATCTGAATCTAAATCTTCTCGAATATACATCAAATAATGAAGTAAAAACATTTGTAGATACACTCCTACAACATAATCTTATTCCAACAATTACGAAACCAACAAGAGTAACCTTAACATCTGCTACCATAATTGACAACATAATCACAAATAATTTTCATAAAAACGATTACCAAACTGGGGTGATTAAAACTGACGTGTCTGATCATTTCCCGACCTTCTTGCTTTCTGACGAATTTCTCCCTGACAATTTGTCTACCCCAACATTTTTTAAACGAGAGATCAATGAATGCTCCATAGAAAAGTTTCGAAAATCTCTTTCAGTAGCCAACTGGGGGCTGGTAAGTGAAACTAAGGATATTAATGGTGCGTACGATGTTTTTCTGCGCATATTTATTAATCTTTATGAGAAATCATTTCCTAAAAAAAGGTAAGTATAACGAAAAGCACTTTTGAGAACCCATGGATTACTAAAGGACTCATTAAATCATCCAAAAGGAAGAAGCGAATGTATGACGCGTTTTTGAAAAAAAGAACTTACTCAAATGAAAACAAATACAAAAACTATAAAAATACCTTTGAAAAACTTAAAAAGCAAGCAAAAAAAAATTATTATGCAGATCAAATAGCGAAATCAATAGGAAATACTAAAAAAACCTGGAGCGTAATTAAAAAAATAATTGGCAAATCTAAAGACAATATTGAAAAATTTCCAAAGCATCTTGTCATTAAAAACGAAATTACACATCAAAAAGTTGAAATTGCTGACAAATTTAACGATTTTTTCAATGTTGGATCAGAACTAGCTGCAAAAATTCCATCTTCTACAAAACTCACAGCTCTTACTTAAATACTTGCGATACTTTAATGAGTGAATCTGAACTTACCAGAAAGGAAATGCGAAGTGCTTTCTCATCGTTACAACAAACAAAAGCCCAGGCCATGACGACATTAGTGTAAATATTGTAAAAAGAGTTTATGACATTATTGAACTATCTCTATTTTATGTCTTTAGTCTTTCCTTTAAGTATGGACAGTTTCCAGATCAACTAAAAAATGCTAGAGTGATACCAGTATTTAAATCAGGAGAAAACTCCGATGTCACTAATTATAGACCTATCTCAGTATTGCCATGCTCTTCAAAAATCCTTGAAAGAATAATGTATAACCGTCTGTACGGCCATCTAGGGCAAAACAATATTTTATATAAGAAACAATTTGGTTTCCAAAAGCATCATTCAACGGGCCATGCAGTCATAGAATTGATAAGTGAATTATCGGAATCCTTTAATCAAAGGTTGTTTACCCTAGGGATATTCATTGATCTCTCAAACGCTTTTGATACTGTAAATCATAACATTATTTTATCTAAACTAAAATCCTACAATTTAAAATGGTTTACAAATTACTTGACTAACCGAAAACAATGCATAGCATATACGACGATAAAACGACGCCCTTTCAGCTAATAAAATGTGGTGTTCCCACAAGGATCCATTCTTGGACCCTTACTGTTTTTGATTTACATAAACGACTTACACAATTCTTCCAAAATGCTGAAATTTATTCTATTTGCTGACGATACTAATCTTTTTTACTCTCATACTCACATTAAAGATCTTTTTAAAACAGCTAACCAAGAACTTGCGCACATAAACGAATGGTTTATAGCAAATAAGCTCTCACTCAATATAAGTAAAACTAAATATGTATTATTCTACAACCGTTACAAAACTGATGATATTCCACTCAAACTACCTTTGCTTAAAATAAATAATGTAAACATAAAGAGAGAAGAAACAATAAAATTCCTTGGCGTAATTTTGGATGAATCATTAACATGGAATAAACACATACATACTCTTGAGAACAAAATCTCTAAAAACTTAGGAATATTATATAAGGCCAAACGATACTAAATCTCCATTGCTTAAAAAACCTTTATTTTTCTTTTATACACAGCTACTTAACGTATTGTAACATATGTTGGGCAAGCAATAATGTAAATAAATTTAAAAAATTATATAATAAACAAAAGCATGCTTTTCGCATAATTTTTGGTTTAGACAGACATGTACCAACGCAACACCTATTTCTTCAAATTGGGGCTTTGAACGTCTATCAATTAAACATACATCAAGTTTTACTTTTTATGTATAAGATAAAACAGAACGTAACACCAAAATTGTTTACTACCCAATTTAGTTCAATACAACATAAATATAATACCAGATTTTCAAAAAATAATTATTAACTACCAAAAATTTTATTAAAATCTAGCACATTTTCAATTAGACATAGGGGACCATACCTTTGGAATACTTTTTTATCTGATGCAATTAAAACAAACAAAACTCCTAAATTTTTAAAAATACAAAAACAAAATTATTAACGACAGAACTGATAGACATTTATAAATATTTTTAGAAACACACTCGTATATAGACTTTTGTAGATTATACCAGTTTTTTAGTCGATATATAGTTAACATATTTCTATACTATATTTGATATCTATTTTAATATTATTTTAACTCTCTTTCTCTTTGCTTAAAAACAGGGCTTGGTGATAAGGCAACTCGTGCCTTCTTTTTGCTCCAGCCATTTTTGTAAACATTTAAAGAAATTAAAACCTGTAACATTTATATAACGGCGAAAAAAATATATCTATATATATATAATCTATATCTATATAAGAACAACCTCGTTTCCAGCGCCTGTTGTCTCTTTTTTATCTCGGAGTCAGAAAAGATACAAGATGCCCTGGGGACGAGGTTGAGAGAAGAATGTATTTCTTTTTCACATTTACCATATTAATATTGCTGACAATGTTGATAATAACACACGTCACATAACCTATATATCTGCCAACAATAAAACACTTCAAAGGAACCATAAAGAGTTTTTGCAGCAAACATTTAAATCGATTGCCAACTCTGAAAAAAGATTACTTAGTCAATGCTATCTCTACAAATTGCACACTTAGCGAATGCTATCTGTACAAATTGCACACTTAGCGAATGCTATCTGTACAAATTGATCACTTAGCGAATGCTATCTGTACAAATTGATCACTTGGCGAATGCTATGTATGCAAATTGCACACTTAGCGAATGCTATCTGTACAAATTGATCACTTAGCGAATGCTATCTCTGCAAATTGATCACTTAGCGAATGCTATCTGTACAAATTGCACACTTAGCGAATGCTATCTGTACAAATTGATCACTTAGCGAATGCTATCTCTGCAAATTGATCACTTAGCGAATGCTATCTGTACAAATTGATCACTTAGCGAATGCTATCTCTGCAAATTGATCACTTAGCGAATGCTATCTCTGCAAATTGATCACTTAGCGAATGCTGTCTGTACAAATTGCACACTTAGCAAATGCTATGTATGCAAATTGCACCCTTAGCGAATGCTATGTATGCAAATTGCACACTTAGCGAATGCTATCTCTGCAAATTGATCACTTAGCGAATGCTATGTATGCAAATTGATCTCTTAGCGAATGCTATCTCTGCAAATTGATCACTTAGCGAATGCTATCTGTACAAATTGCACACTTAGCAAATGCTATGTATGCAAATTGCACACTTAGCGAATTGCGAATCATTGTTGGCCACTCCGCTATAACGGCTCAGGGGCCACAAGACCCTGGGGACGAGGTTAAATACACCACATTACTAATACATGTGAACTATTTATTTTAAATCATTAAGAGTATAAAACAGTGATACCTGATATATAAAAATGTTTCAGGCAAAAAAAGGGGTGGCAAAAATGGATGGCAAAGGGGTGGGTTGGAGCATGCCAGTCCTGAGCATGCCAGTCCTCAGTGTCAAAAGACCTTTTGTACGAACCAAAATAATAATAACAATAAGTGGACAATAAGGCTGGTTATTTGGGAATTTACACTTTGAGGTGAAATTGCTTTATAAGAGAAAAAGTTAGCTAAATTCCTTGACACGTATGTGTGCGAGTGACCAATATTTTTGCCGACTAAAGTTTTACATGTGGTTAAAACGGACGTTCATCCTTGGAATAGCGACATCCTGAAATAGCAACAATAAAGCAATGACGGATTAATACTGTAAAATACAAACACTTAAACAACAGCCAAAACTTTGTGTAACTTTTAACGCAGCGTATAATATTTCGATACTTTACTGACTTTTCTTAAGTTTTAGAAGAGAGTGTATGTACCATTTTGGTCCACAGAAGAGATTCTGACTTAACCCTAGGATTATATCTTGTTTTCCTGAACTTATAGTTGAGCCAAAATTAATATGAACCCAATATAGTTCTCATTTGTTTTTACTAGCCTACAAAACCTCTCTTTCTCTTAAGTACTTTTAGAGGTGCGCTTTAAAAATTAGGCACTTCACGAGACTAAAATGTCTTAAAATCCACAAGCAAGAAGCTAGCGACCACTTCACCTACCCTAACATGTTAGTAGAACGAACAATGTTTAGTGCCTAGCTTCTGTCAGTTTTGAAGCTTGTCTCGCCCACAACCGTTTATTTCTTCTTGGAAGATTTACTTGTTCGTGATCGATGCGAATATGGATTTTCTGCCCGAACACTCGCCCGTAATCATTCTCGTCCCCAGAGCTCTTTGAGATTAAAACCTCAGTTTATCTCAAAGAGCTCTGGGGTCGAGAATGGCCCGTAATATGATCGAATGGGTAGATTTGAGTAGGCAAATGGGACAGGAAGAAATTCGCGCGCATTTGTGAGATTGGTCGCGTACACAGTTACCCTTTCTACGTATGAATTAACATTAAAAAGGTACATGCATTTGGGCAGATTTAAAATTTAGTTTGAAAATGAAAATCATAAATTCCATATGTTAACGTTTAACATGGGTATGCTATGACCAAAGATAACTGCTTTTGAATTTTCAACTGTTTTAAATCGCGAATTAAATCGTTTAAATCATATACGAGGATATAGGTTGCTAAAAAGGGCCATACTTCTTCCCGGCTCGTATAAGAAAAGGATTTTTTTTACCGGTCCTCCCGGGGTCAGTTTAATGTTTTTTTTCTATTATACTCCGTGCTGACTCAACAAAAAAATTTTCTTCTGTGCATCAATTATACTGTGCTTCCTCAGATGTCATACCGATATTTTGTTGTCATGTATGATTTGGTCAGTCCCATGATTTTGGTTTCTACTAACAAAAGATGTATGTGTGTGTGAGGGTTTTTCACGGGCGTTGTTTGTCACGTGACATATCTGCTGTTTTAAATTTTGTTTCAGAATTGCATTTTAAAAGCATTAACAATTCAGAAACATAAAAGCACCTTTTTGGAATTTTTTTACAACGTCTTTGAATTTTAAAACTATGTAAAACTGTATATAATCCACCAAATCAAAACTTCATACCAGGTCTCCGAACGCTCATGGTGAAAGGAGAATAAGGGAGCATCGTTTATGCGCAACAAATAATTGTTGATGATGATTTAGTTGGCATTTACCTGAGAAAATGGATTTTTAGCGTGAGTAAAATTTTGATCATCAAAAATTTTGTTAAACTAGTCGGTGGCCCGTGGATAAATCCCCTGTTTTGCCCGTTCTTTATTTACCGCATTTCGTGTGTCTCGCTACTGCGGTTATCATCTTGCAAGCCACTATTTTTATTTTTATTTTTTTTTTTTATTTTGGTGAATAGTCAAACATTCTAATTTTAGCTTGACCGTAGCCGATATTAGTTAAAAATTGTGCAACTTGGAGGTGTGCAGTAGCCAGGTTATCGCTTAAGTATTAAATATCTTGTTGTGTATTCATATAACGACTCAATGCGCCTTTTTTAAGGCTTTTTAAAGGCGAAAACAGGTATTGACCATTTAATAGAAAAAGTAGATCGTTAACTGATATTTTGTACAAGTCAGCAAAATGTTTTCGCTCTGCAGGGAATGCAGGCTAGTTTATAGATCTCGAGATATATAAGTAGGTGTAAAAATGAATATGCTGGTCTCCAGGCCACTCTGTACCTTTTCTAAACAGCAACAGATAAAAGATTTCTTGTCTTTAGGTAAAATGCTCTAGGAAAGAGTTCTAAAAACAAAATCTTTTAGATCCCATATTCCA
This sequence comes from Hydractinia echinata, assembly GCA_030067915.1. Lineage (NCBI taxonomy): Eukaryota > Metazoa > Cnidaria > Hydrozoa > Anthoathecata > Hydractiniidae > Hydractinia > Hydractinia echinata. Next base: position 605,403 of record JASGCC010000088.1, read on the forward strand.
GCTTGGATCTTGCTCATTAGATAAATCTTTCTAAATTTTGAAACCATCGCATTATTGGTTAAAAATAATTTCAAGGATTTCAGTCCGTATATATAGTCAGAGTTCCTGGGAGTAAACTTTACACATTTTGGTATTGATTTGAAAGCATGAAAACAAAGTACCACCGTACATCGCTTGAAGAGATGATAATGAATGGCACTATATGTGGAATTTGATAGATTCCTAACGAAAATATACTGCGGTAAATTCCGAAAAACGGCCCGACATTGAGATTTTATGCTGGTGTCAGCTTTTTTCTGCTAAATTTTATAAAAAAAAGAAGTTATGATTTTCTATTTTACGATTTATCGTTAAAGAGATATTCTATGTTGAAAAAGAATGCTTTGTTCTGAATTAGCGAAATTTTTACTTCATGCTATCCTCTCCTGAACCCATGACTAGTGTTAACATTTTGCTTCTAAAATATATTGGTAACGAAAAGTCGAAAGAAAAGGTCTGTAAAACTTTTTAATGTGATAGATTTTAGAAATGATTGTCTTTAGCTTAACAAATCCCAATTGTTATATAATAATTTCAACTTAAAATGTAAACTAAATTCTTCTCTTGAAAATAACTCTTGTACCTTCTATTTTGAAGACAGTTTGATTGAAAAAAATAAAAGGCAAAAATCGGCTAAATACTTAGTCGGCAAAAAAAGTCAGTAAAAAAGTCGGTAAAAATCGTCGGGCGGTAATAAGAAAAACTCAGTAAAACTTTGGTCGGTAGGAAATGTAAGTCGCTAGGTCGAAACATAGTCACCTTTTACCGACTTCATTAACAGAACCAAATTTATTTCCGTCCTAATTTGTAAGATGGGATTATGAGTAATTCCTGTTTCAGCAAAAATTTAACTTCAGTATCCTGGCAGCTCCACAAAAACGACAAAATTTAACTTCAGTATCATGGCAGCTCCACAAAAACGACAAAATTTAACTTCAGTATCCTGGCAGCTCCACAAAAACGACAAAATTTAACTTCAGTATCGTGGCAGCTCCACAAAAACGACAAAATTTAACTTCAGTATCGTGGCAGCTCCACAAAAACGACAAAATTTAACTTCAGTATCGTGGCAGCTCCACAAAAACGACAAAATTTAACTTCAGTATCCTGGCAGCTCCACAAAAACGACAAAATTTCAACAAAACATAATTGCCGCTACTACGAATAAATAGCGTGTCATACAACAGATAACTAATACAAAGGATCCTGTTCGCATAAAATATTTCTTGGAATCATGCAAGGTACATCGTTCAGTTTGTAACCATCAGGGAAGGTGGTAGAACAGTTACCATCACCACTAGGTTCGGACGGTCTCCACTGAATAAAATTTGTTGTCCCATCCGTCCATTGCCAAACACCATTCTAAGAAGAGAATAGGGTTTCATTAGAAGATAAAGAGGAAGAAGAAGAAGAAGAAAAAGAAGAAGAAGAAGAAGAAGAAGAAGAGAAAAAAAAGAAGAAGATGAGGAAGTAGAAGAAGAACAAAAAGAAGAACAACAAAAAGAAGAAGAACATAAAGAAGAAGAAGAGAGAGAAAATAGACTCACAATTTTTTTCAAACCAATAAGGTACCACCCTCCGTTTTCTTTCGCAATTTCCAAGATGGTGTCGATTTTAATGCGACTGTTACCTATTGCTAGTGTTGCATTTAAACTTTGACATTTTGTGATGGCTTGATCATACGTAAATTGGTGAATTGATGTATAATAGCAGAGATGTGTTGACTCATAATGCTTGAAGTGTTTCGCACAACGCTCGATTGCTAAGAAGGGTAATAAACAAATAAACAAATAAATACCCAACCTACTGTGGGTTTCTTCAATATAAAACCCCTAAGAAGGCATGGTGAAGAGGTTGCCAAACAAGGGGAAGACGAAAAATAAACATATTACAGCCATGTCTATTTTTTAAAAATTCGATTGTTTGTAATATCAAACTCTTCCTTAGCGCCACCTGTTTTGTTTTTTACATGATTTTATGTCCCGTCTCACTGTTGAAAACACATAAAATTGGAACAAAGTGTGCGTAAGATATGTGGTGTTTTTGACTTTACCTCAGTGTTTTCATCTGATACATATTAAGTGCTTAAATGCTGCGATGTAAAAGAAAATGCGAAAAAGTTGTAAAAGTATCTCTATAACAATAGCCGTGTTTTGTCTGTTTGTGCGCGAGAGAAACGTCGTGTGGAAACACGAAATGTGATATATAAAGGACGGGTGATCCCGTGGTTTTTTCCACGGGCAACCGACAAATCCATAAAAATTGCTATATTCTTCGTGTTTAGCACAGCTTCAATCCGTGTCCCCCTTAAAGTAAAAAAAAATTGCTGACGAACGAACCCGCAGATGATTCCATGGGTTAACGCTTAATAATTACCTTAAGAAGCATGAAGTGCTGAAAATGTAGTGAATTGAGTGCATTGTAAGTTTCAAAAAGCATTGCAACTAAGATCTGTTTTACTTACGCTTTTCGCAGTGCTTCGTTTCCCAATGTTCATCACAGATACATTTATATCCATCTATCACATCGTCTGTTGGTACACAAATGCCGTTATTTTTACAAATTGACGGCTGCCGACTACATGGAAGCATTGTCACAGTGGTAACATCATCATTACTGGGTAAGTATGTTAACTGTTTTTTTGGATGAGAAGTTAAGAAGCATTTCTTCTCAGTGTCATGGTAAGTCGCTGCGGTACAGGTCGAATTCTCAAGACACGACAAAGTACAAGTAGTTAGACTTGTTGAGAATACACTCTCCGAGTAGTAACAAGATGAGATCACCATCGCAGGTCTTAATTCACCAAATGATTGCATGCTAATAACATCTTCGACTAACCAGAGTATAACAGAGATGAAGAAAATCTGCATTGCGAACTAGAAATTCCTTGATAAGCGATTCAAAGATTTAGAAATCATATCTGGCCCTGAAATTATATATAATACGCTTCATCACTAAAACTATATTTTCCATTCAAATCTGAAGAAGAGTTCTTTGCAGTTTTTAGTCACCCAATTTTAAAAACGAAGTCTTATAAATTGGGTAACTGTGTAAAATGTGTAAAAGAAATTTCAGAACGGCATTTCTATACCTACCTATATATGCTTTATTTTTCTGTGATGATAATATCACAAATTATTTCCAATAAATTAAATTTTGAATAAATAAGAAAACATAACGATCTTCTTGTTTCTTTCTCACAGAAACAAAATACGTTTTAACTTTATTGACCTGGCTCGTTCTTTCTAATATAAACCAGGATATCTATAGTAATCTTTCTAACAAAAGTATTTGACGAAAATATGTAACCGAAATTTAAATTCTGATGGGAAATATGATAGCGGTTTAAAAAGGACGGGCGAACCCGTTAATTTTTCCAAGGGTCAGCGACTACCTTAAGTGGATTAATTTTCGCGAGGATTAATTTTCGCGAATTTCGCGAATTTCGGCCGAATTCGCGAAAATAAGTACTCGCGAAAAGTTTGAAAAAGCCCGATTCGCTAAAATTAATCCTCGTGAAAATTTTGAGAACAACATTTGTTGATGATGTTGTTGATGTTGGAAGGGGGTAGTGATGCATCGACCATTGATTCTTCTAATATTCTTCAGGCGGCTAAATATATACCAAGTGAACTTGTAATAGATAGTGACGATGACGATGAAGAGTAGATAGATGAACAAGTTCATCGAAATATATTTGATTCGCCTTTATTGATGATGAAGCAGATCTGTGATGACATCTTTGTAACTTTACTAACAGCGAATACATAGTTTCCTGACGTTAACCCCACACTCCAAAAAATTTATTTCCTAAAAATTTGTGATTCGCGAAAATAAATCCTCGCGAAAAATTAGACAATGGTCGATTCGCGAAAATTTGTCCACGCGAAACATTTGGAAACGACCGATTCGCGAAAATTAATCCTCACGAAATGTACTTATTTTTGACCTCGCGAAAATTAGTCCTCGCGAAATTTTATCCACTTAATAGTTATGCATAAATTAAATGAAATCAACAAAAGTTTACATCAATCTAAAACAACATTTGATCGATGGTCGTCAATACTATGACCAGCGAACGAACCAACCACACTGCGCACGGCAACATGCTAACGAAGCACTAACTTATCCGGATGATATGTGAATATTCATACAAGGTTTATCCGTGTAAACATTCTTCACCTTTTTCCCAGGCTCTCTCGCGCGGAATCGTTATTATGGGGGTGATCACCGTCAGTTTTATCGTAAAATTTCCTGGAAACGAGGTCCATTTTGAGAATGATTAACCCCGATCAGAATTCTAATCATAACGGACAAGTCTGGTGAATGTGAAGCAGTGGTATGATAAACTCTTGCATTGTAATTTTTCAAAACTCCGAAATGTAATGTATGTCAATTATGTTTAAAGAAGAGGCGAACTGCGCTGCGGCACGGCTGCTTTTTTTTTTTTTTTTCTCTTTATTTTTTTGCCGTTGAAGAATTTACAGTTTTCCGTAAAAATAAAATACAAATCTTAAGCTATTATATCGTATAATCTGAAGATAGGATTGCATATGCTAAAAATATTAGCTAAAGAGGTAAAAAATGGCAGGAGCGGGAATAAGGCTATAATAGCCTTATCACCAAGCCCCCAACCTATATAAAAAGTTAGCATTGAAGATGATGAGGAGTTGTGTTATATGTGTCGTACGTTGTAACTGTCGTGTGTTCTAAATTAAAATAGATTGTCAGTAGTCAATAGTTTATGTCTTAGTTTATGTTTGAATTCGTTAAGTGATGTAATAGTTTTCATGTCGTTACCAAGAAATGTATTCCACAATTTAGGTCCTCTGCTAGTTCTAGAGAACTTTGTGATTGTATAATTAATCCTAGGTTGAAAAAAACATGTTAATTGAAAATCTGGATGGATATTTATGTTGTAGCTATCTTCTGAAACATATTATTAAATACTCTTGGTAACATATCGTTTTCAAGCTTAAACATAAAAATAAGAGTTTGATAAATGTTTAGTTGGTATACATTCAGTACATTGAGCTTTTTTAATAACTCCCTGGAGTGAGTGTACCTGTCAACATTTAAAATAATTCTGATTGCATGTTTTTGTTTATTTTGTAATTTTGTCAATTTTTGCATATTTTAGATAGCAGTGAATGAAAGAAGAATATATGTTTTTTAAACAATTCTGATCTAGAACAAATTTTGCTTTAAATAGGATGCCAATATTCTTTGCGACCTTTTCTTCTAAAATATTTATATGTTCTCTCCAAGTAAGATTTTCATCAAGAATAACTCCTAAAAATTTTATGGATTGTGCTCTTTTTATACTTATATTATTAATAGATAAATCAGGAAATTTCAATGGTATCAATCTTTTTTATTTTGCCTGTGAAAAAGTGTGTACTTTGTCATAGAAATATTTAGGGACAGTCTGTTTGCCTTAAACCATTCTGCCAGCTTAGAGAGTTCATTATTGACTGTGCGAAATAATGTTTTTATATCTTTATGTGCATAAAACAGATTTGTATCATCTGCAAATAAAATTGAATGTAAAATATTCGAAGCTTTGTTTAAATCATTTACATATATAAGGAATAAGAGTGGTCGTAATATGGAACCTTGTGGAACTCTACAGATGATTGTTTTGTAATTTGTACTTCCACCGTCAAAGGAAATGTACTGTTTTCTATTGGATAAATAACTTTCAAACCACCGAATGTTTGAGTTGTTGATACCATAGTTTTTGAGTTTTTCTAGTAGAATTTTGTGATCTACGGTGTCAAATGCTTTGCTTAGATCTATAAAAATTCCCAGCATGTACTTGTTTTCGTCAAACGCTTTTGATATTTCATTAACAAGTTTAACTATTGCATGATCAGTAGAATGACCTGCTTGAAAGCCAAATTGATTGTCGTATAAAACATTATTAGCAGTTAAAAAAGAGTAAAATCTATTGTACATTATGCGTTCTAGTATTTTTGAGAAACATGGAAGAACTGATATTGGTCTATAATTAGATACATTAGTCATTTCGCCTGTTTTATATACTGGTAGAACTCTTGCAATTTTAAGTTTTTCGGGAAAATATCCTTGCAGTAGGGAAAGGTTAAATATATGCATTAGTGGAATTTTTATAGCATTTTTTTGATTGCTTAACAACGTTACTATTGACGTCATCAAAACCTGGACTTTTATTTGATTGTAGTGAGTCGATCGCTTTGAATAATTCATTTTAACTTAGTTCGTTATTTTCCATTTGTGTGTTATTAACAGTGAGAAATGATTTAAAACTCAAATTGCTAGGTTCAATCTGAGATGCCAGATTTAAACCCACTTTTACAAAAAAATCATTAAGCTCCTCAGCTATTCAGCTATTAGACACTTATTCTCGGTTTTATTTCCATCAATATTCAACCTTTTTGGAAGTTTTTCTTTGTTTAATTTTGTTTTACCTATTACTTCATTGATTATACTCCAAGTTTTCTTCGCATCGTTTTTATGTTTATTTATCAGTCCACTATAGTAATATTTCTTGGAGCGCCTCTTAATAATTTCAAACAAATGTTTATAATCTTTTGTTATCTGAATAACAGTTCATGATGATTGTTGATTAAAAAGACCAGCCTAATTGGCTCCATACAGATACTCCATAAGATAGATACTTAGTTGTGAAATATTTATTTGTTATTATAGTAGTTATCTTAATATATTTTAGGATTTAGAAATCTATAATTTTTTTTCTCTGGCTTAAAATTTATTTTTTGGCTACCACAAAGTAATTTTTTGTTCACCTCTTCTTTAATATTGAAACAGAATAAATTTGTCACATAATACCAGATAATTACAGTCTGTTCTTTTTTCTCTTTAGGTTTGAAAAGAAGACTGTAAAAGTATTACCACTTATCTGTTCAGTTATTGTCATTGAATAATATAGATAGTAGAATTATGTCATGAACAAGCGAGTTTATTCTAGATTACGTTTCGACAGCTACAGCTGTCATCGACGGACAATACGAAATCATATTTGACTATTTATTAGTTAAGGAGATAATTAGAGGATCAAATTTACCCAATCAGATCACAACAATTAAAGTAATTAACTTTTCACAGATCTGAATGGAAACAATAGATTGAATAAAATCGTAAAATAAATAAGGCTCTTGGAACAAGGGGGAAACAAGGGGAAAGAGAAACCTTTAAGAAAGAAACCGGTATGACTTTCAGAGCTCCTTTTAACCTGTACACATTTACTAACTGCATGTACACATTTACTAACTGCATGTACATATTTACTAACTGCATGTTTACTGTACAAAAAGTTATGCTCCTTGCGAAAGAAGTTTTCGGTATCGCATTTTATTTTACGATTTGTCGTCAAATGATAAGAAAGAATAAGAATTTAGCTGAATCAGCATTATTAAGTTATACGAGTGAATATAATTTTTCCTTTAAACGACAAATTGTGAAATAAACGGTATTTCTGTGTTTTTCGTCTCTCAATTTATGTAAAAAAATTATAACTAAATACTATAATTATAACTAAATACTAAGATGAAATTTGATTTAATACTTACCTCTGCAACCATTTGATGAACTTTTAAAAATGAATTTTTAACAACAACACCTCGTATTGCTAATATTATATTCTTTTTAAATTGCTTTTTATTACCTAATAAATTGATTTTATTTTTTCACGAATAACAAAAGCTTCACAAACTCTTCAGTGCTAAATATTGTGTGGAATTATAAAAGCTATTATCACCGATCTTTTATGATGCAAACGCCTCTCATTTATTCGCAAGTTCGATTATCTCTTTTCATGTTGTTTGACCAAGTAGGTTTAAAACGGTGAAAAAACGTATCAAAATCTTTAAGGACATGGGTACAAATTTTCGCGGTCTTTTAAACTCTTGAACCGAAACATTTTCTGCGATTTAATATTTATTAAGGGTACTAAAAAACTTTTTAGTCAATTTTATAAAAAAGTACCGCTCCAACAACTTCTTCCCTAGGACTTGTTATGTTCTTGTATTGGTACAGAACCCTAAAATGTATAAAGCCCTGGGGACAAGTTTGTGTTTTTAACTGATATTGTAGAGGGCAGCAGTCATAATTTTTTAAACAGTGCGGTCACACCAGAGGTTGTGAGAGTGATATCATTGTTGTTACCATAGCAACATGGCAATTTAAGAAGATGTCGGATCTAGCTACTAGAAAGTTAAAATTTAAATAAGCTACCGGGCGTTAATATCAATTTGAGATAAATAATAATTATTTCGTTTTATGTGCTGTTTTATAATTGTTCTATATTGTTTTAAAATACTAAATATTTCAACTATTACATTTCTTTGTTGTCAATGGAATAAGCGTCTCTTTCGAAACCGGGTCTGTTACAAAACTAATAAAAAGTAACGAAAGGACATTGCATACTTTGGCCCCTTATGAAAAACAGTGTTGAACAGTTAGAGCGTTCTGATAGTTTGTGACAAGTGAGACATGGTTGGTGGATGAACTTATTTTAAATTAAAAATCACATTCGTGTCTTGTTGTTGGGAAATGGTAGGAAAAAACTTGTCCGTGACGAGAGGACGTCATAGAAAATACAACTGTTTGAGTTGTCCGATTTCTTCGTATTTCATGAAATTAACAACTTTGAGCATTAAAATTATACTTTTTTTTCGTACTGTTGAACCTACATACTTAAACATATCATAGCTTAGACACATCTCCAAATGACGTCGTGTTACATTTATTGTCAGCGTGACGGAAGGATGCGATGACAATCATTTTTCTTAAAGTTTTTAAATTTGGAATGTTTTATATCTAAGCAAATAGGTGAATACGCCTGATTTTAAAGAGCTTTAATGTTTTAATCTACAGCTAATACTAACAGGCACTATCAACCATTTAAAATTAATTGTCTATTAGTCACAAAAATCCACTAAAATCTAGGCTTAAATGTGCAGTGGTTAGAGCTGTTAATTGTACATCCACAAGCGATGATTTTAAAATGGAATATAAAAAAACATTGATATAGCCGAGAACCTGTTGCTAAATTCTTATTCTTTTTTCGTGAATGAAGGGCAACCTAAGCAAAGAGTAACAATGAATTAGGATGCTATACTCATCAACAGGCCAATAATTAATTATCATTTAAAAACGTGTTATAATATGTTTGAAAATATTAGATGATTTAGAAAACTTTGGCCATCAAATTCGTGACGGAAGGACACATTAGCATTGAGAAGTATGACAGGTGCCATAGACGTTAATCAGGCAGAATGGAATGAATTAGAACCACTACCAAAGTCATTATTTGCTAATAGCATATTTTGTCACACATATAGCCACAAGTTTTAATAAATTCTAATTTCACATTTTCGTTCCGTCACAGGCATTAGAACAAAACCCGAGATGAATGACCGTGGCACGCTTTATTTTTTTGTATTTGAAGCCTGGCCAGTTTTTTTTTCGTAAGATTTGACATCTTTTTTGGTTGGAAAGGTAATATATACTATTATTTAGTTCTATATTTGGCAAGAAAATGGCAACCCATGTTGTAACAGACCCAAGCCCCAAAATAAAATGAACGCCCGGGCGTTTAACCGATGCATTTCTGTAGTCATATAAAAGTAGCCATAAGATTAGTTAACAGTAAATCTTTTACAGCTTGTGTCCAGTTTTTCGTCGTTCTTCACAAAATTTTACTAGTATTCAAACTTTTGATAATTATAGTATTACTGCGACATGGGCGACAACTTAGTTAAAATCGCATTGTCATATACCAGATTTCCTTGTCGTCGCAGAGATCCGTCCTCTCTTATCAGCGCTCGATCTAGCCAATAATGTTCAGAGATTTTAAGTTTATTTCTCTTGAGTTACCTTATTTCTTGTTATAAGATAATTATAAAGTCATTTCGAAAAATGGTATTGTTTCAAAAATATTATTTTTCAGTATCAGTTCAATCAGGAAGTACTGGATTGTTTATATCGCTTCTGTCTTCTTCGGAGAATCTGCTTCTTTGATGAGCCTCGATTGATATTCTCTAAGCAAACTGTACGTATTTGTTGTTATTTCTAACGTTCTAAAAAACTAAAGCATTCTGCATTTCAATTTGTCCAAATGCGTCCATGTCATATTTACTTCCTGCCATAGCCTTGGTACGATGAACTACAACATTGTCGTAGACAGTATGGAGCGCAGTTGGAGTAACACGAAGGCTGACAAGTTCTCCATGATGGATAACTTTGTGGTAATGGTTGAAAAGACAATTGTTGAGGGCAATTTTGACCTGTACATTGTGTTTGGGTCGAACAACTCAGTCCAGAGCATGGTTGCCCCTTATTATTCATCTGCGAGCAGTCGCTTCCAGTGCAAGGGTAGGAAGAAGATTCTAAAGTAACTATTCCTGCCATTTGATTCGGTTGGTTTTCATTTTGTTGACAATTATGACCGGTACATTGCATTTGATAAGACGAAGGACTGGCACAAGAAGTACCTGTGCATGAAGGACTCTGTTGTTGCTGTTGTTGTTGCTGCTGTCCGGGTTGTAAACTTAACGCCATTGCATAGCAACAAGCCGCTGCACATCCCGCAAAATAACATTCGTCTGCACATGGCTTTGGACATGTAATTTTCAAACGAGTGGTCAGCATAGGTAGGGTTATACTACCTGTTGGTTTGAAAGGTGTCGTTGTTGTTGCTCCTACAATTGGTTTGGTTGTTGTTGTTGCTCTAGTTGTTGTATTTGGTGTTTTTGTTGTGTTTATTTTTATCTTTCTTGTTGTTGTTCTTCTTGTTGTGTTGATGACAAAATCGTGAATAATTAAGGGACTCTTTGTACTTTTGAATAACGATAACACCTTTAAATGAGCATTTTTCAGGGCTTTTGGGTTTGTGAATGAGACTACAAAGACAAACAGAACAAATATATAATAACATCTGAATCATATTTTATTTCTTAAAGAGAATAAATTACTCAGATCAGGGACGAGAACCAGATGTAAAGGACAGAATCGATTGATGTGTTTAAATCAGATTGATTACCACAGCATAAGAAACGAATTGCTACTCACCTGGTTCTAACGCGATCTCTGGTCCCTCAATAACAATATCAGATGTTGGAATAATTTTGTCTGGTAATACACCAATTAAAGTGATAGTATGAAAATCAGCATCTTTGACGACTTTAGAACCAATTGTGTTTTTATCGTCTGAGCACCATCCCACATTTAATATTGCAGATACAACTAGATTATATAAATCATCTTCCGAAATGTCTGTGTCAGGGAATTCCATTGAATACTTTGCTGGTGCATTTCTTTCAGGATTATATATTACATGTTTTGTCACCATTTTAGATTCGGCTTTATCATTTTTGTATACTGAAAGTTTTACAATCAAACAAGACCCTTTTGGTAAAGGGTATGGAATTGCCTTATGGTATTTTATAACTCCTTCCAACTTGCGGTTTTTTAAGTCAACGGATGATATAGTAGAAATACAAGCAACTACGAATAGAAATATCGCTTTTCTATCCATTTCTTAACATTTACAGGTAAAAGTTTTCAAGTATTTCCTATCTCCAATTCGCCACAGAACATTGTGATATTTGTACGTTTACTTATTTTCCTATATTTAACTCTACACACACACTGTAAGAAATGTTGCGAATGGAAGAGAAACTATCGATTTCTTCATGCTTGACTGTGCAGTGTATAATCTGTTGACAGTTGAAAGAAGTTTCGGTACAACAAACAAAATATGCGGATGATTGCGCATGATAAAGAAGAAATAATCGTGCAAATTGTACTAATAAAAAAACAATCTTAAAGTGTCAACAAAAATAATTCAAAATCTAGTCAACGGACCTGCAAGCATGGATAGGAACGGAAAAATTGACATATATGCATCTTTTATTAAACTAATTTTCTTTGTTGAAGGCTAAAATGTTTGTGATTTATCTGTTACATTTCAAAAAATAAAATAAAACTTAAAAAGTATCGTTTTGTCATCTAGCTGTTTGGGATACAGCACATACCTGTTTTACAATTAAGCACGGTTTATATGTGCAGATTCAGTTGGAGAGACAAGATTATAAATATATAGACTTTTTTTCGTAGCAGGTTTTTTTTTAACATAAGCCAAAATTTTTCAATAAAATTTTGATTAAAATGCACGAAAAAGGCGAAAACATTTGCGTGTGAAACAACCATGATTATAATGTACCTTAGTCCAATCCCCCCTCTTTCCTCCCCCCCTTTCCTCCCCCCCATCCCCTATTGGCTACGCCTGTGATTGTTTTGTAATTTATACTTTACAAAGACTTTTTTATCGATGTTGACACCATCTTAAATTTTCTCATTTTCTCTCAAATAATCTCACTTTAGCTGTGTTGAATGAAAAATAAAAACATTGCTATCAACATAAACACGTTAAGGCATCGATAATTATTAATTGATTTAACTTTGAACACAAATACGACGAAGGTCTTGAGTTAGGGGTAGTTTTCACTGCTACAATATATTGTACGTCATATTGTACAATTTATTGTAGTAACTAGTGTACAATTCTGTACAATTATATACAAGAAGGATATAAATAGTTTGCACTTTTGTTTCGATAATGTTTAAATACGCAGAAAACAAAAGACATATTCAATTCTTTTTAAATTGATTCATTAGGAACCTGCTACTAGTTTCTTCAAATCAAACTGAATTGATTTAAAAAACTTGTGATCTTTGAATTCACAATATATTTGTACATCGTGGTTACATCTGTACAATATCTTGAGCAAGAATACACAATTTTATACAATTAATTGTGTGCAAGATATTGTAGCTAATAATTTGTCACTTATTAAAAGTTTTGTAACTTTGGCTGAAAACACGATGGGCTGCCAACGTTATCTTTTATGGTGGGAAGGTCCAAAAATTTGTTGAATTTTTATCAGGAGTCCAAAGCTCTAACCTGGAGTCCTAAGTTTAAGCGACGTGTCCATTGTTGGACCTTGTTTCTTCTTACGATGGCCCCTAAAATGTCTATGTGCCAGGTGTTAATAGTTGTGCTGACCAACAGTCTTAAAAACGTTCAAGAACCATATGTCATTGGTTGGTCTGGTACGTCTTAAGACGACAATTTAAAAAATCTAACATACATCTGCCCAAATTAGGGCCAGTTAACATCAATGAATAGGCGTCCTAACTGCAAATGCACAAAAAAGTACTGCTCAAATGATTTCCAAGCTTCTTAAAAATCAGTTAAAACAATATCCACAGTAAAGTAATCAATATATTTGACAGAACAAATTTCTCAGTAAAACTGATGAGTTTTCAGTAAACTATAACTCCGGATGTTATATGGTGTAAAGGAGGGCTAAATTTCGAAGATAGTAACCGAAAAGCTGTATTTATATAAGCACCACACACACTCCGAGCACAAATTTTAGAATCTTATGTTATAAGGTGTGCTCAGCACGTCACATTTTACAGATTTTTTTCGGGCAATGGTACGGTTTTTTTTATATTGCGGATACCATAAGAAGTGCAGCTAACATTGTTTCCGTTGGTCTGCACATTTTGTACTGCAAACGTGTTGGCCAAGTGATGCTGTTTAGGAATTTGGAAAAACAGTTAAATCACGACTATTTTCATGAATATGATGTCCAAAGATTGTAGAAATCAACGTTAGAAATGCAAGTACCATGTCGACTGAAAAACAATGCAGGCAACTTTCGCATGTTAAGACTTATTTGAGTAACCACATTAAATGTTTTTTCAAGCAATGACAGTTTTCTTTTACAATCTTCTCTGCGACACAAAACGCATTTTAACACATACTTGTCATTCATAAAAATACTGAAGCGTGAAAAAAATATGTCAGATAGAACATGGGTGTTATACTCACTTTTGCATAATTTTACTTGTAGTGTAGTGCAAATAAACAAACAAACAAACGAATAATAATATGTATATATGGTAATAATATAAATAGTGTAGATGTAACAAAATAGTATATAATTAACAAGCGTACAACATTAAAATGCTGAGAAATGTTATCAATATTTTCATATTTTTTTGGATTTTTACTGATTGTTTTTTATCCAAGAGTAATATAAGACTTTCCTCAAGAAGAGCATTTCGCCATGGTTTGCCGAGAATGCCAGACAAAGGTTTGTGTTTCTTTTTTAAACCTAGGGTAATATTGTAACTCAACTCTGCTGGCAAATCTTTGGACACGTTGGTAATAGTTGAGAACATTTCTCATCTTTATACTCGTTGCCTAATCAATGTATGACCATGTGTGTTTAATATTGTATTCGGAATAAGGTTTAAATGTTTTTACCAGTTATTTTACTTTCTAAAGCATCGTATTCAAATGCTGTACTAACTTTTTATGTGTTTAGATATACTGCGCCAAACAAGAAAATCTTATTTTCCATATTTTGGAAAAAGATCGCACAAAAAAGCCTTTTCAAGAACTGATTATCAACCTTTCTCAAAAGTGTTACTAAGGCTTTTGAATCGACCAAAAGTAATCGCAACCAATACAAAAACAACAACAACAACAACAACAAAATCAACAACAGCTACTACTATGCCACCGACAGTTGACACAACATCGAACTTTATAGTGACTGTACAAGATGTTACTCGCTCAACTACACATATACAAACGTATAATGAAAAAGAAGCGAGTCGAAACACTAGAACAAGTTTTACCACATGGTCACCTACAGGTACATCAAACAGAATAGTAACTGTAGTAGATCACACCACTACTAATAGAAGAAACACTGTCAAAATACCCAGCATTAATAGTGAAGAGAATGTAAGTAGCAATACTCGTGCACCGAAAACAATTCGATCAAATTATTCCAGGTCCCCAGCAACTACGACCACGCCAAGAATAGAATCTACTTCATTAAAAACCTCTTCACTAAGTAAGAAAACAACGTCGTCGACAAGTATCACCAGTAAAACAGATTCATCTGATATAACAACATCATCTGCGCCTGACGAGAATGACGCAGTAACTACAACAGAAGTAACTACAGAGACGACTGAAGTGAGGACAACACAAATACCAATCACAACTGTCACATCTGTCACAGAAGCGTTTTATGCTACTACTTCATCGACCTCTAATGAAAGCGATGCGATAAGTACAACACAAATACCAACAAAAGAATACAAAACTGAAGAGAGGACAACACAAAAACTTACTACGTCTGACACAGAGTCATCTGCATCTGATGAGAGTGATACAATCACTACAACACAAATAACAACAACAGAACCAATAACTGAAGATATTACTAAGCCAAAACCTGCCACATCTAACACAGAATCATTTGATAACACAACACCATATGTTTCTGATGAGAATCAGGCAATGATTACAACACCAAATCCAACAGCTAAACTGAAAACTGGAAAAAACACAACTCCAAAACCTATTAGGCCTGTGACAGAATCATATGTTATAACTACACCATCTGCCTCTGATGATAATGATGCATTGACTACAACGCAAATAACGTCAACGGAAGCAACAAATGAAAAACTGACTACGCTAAAATCTACAATATCTAATACAGAATCACCTGATAGAACAACATCATCTACCTCTGATGAGAACAATTTAGTAAATACAACAGAAATAACAACAACAGAACTGACAACTGAAGAGAAGATGACACCAAAACCTACCACGTCCAACACAGAATCCTCTGACGTAACATCATCCGCCTCCAATGACAATGATAAAATAACTACAACAGAAGGAATAACAAAACTGACAACTGAAAGGATAACTACACCAAAGCCTGTGACATCTAACACAGTATCATCTGATATAACAACACCATCTTCCTCTGATGAGAATGATTCAGTAACTACAACAGAAACACCAACTGCTGCATTGACATCTGAAAAAAATACGAGATCAAAAACGACATCGGTGACAGAATCATTTGGCCCAACAACATCATCTGTGTCTTATGAGAATGGTTCAGTAACTACAACAGAAATGACAGCAACAGAAATGACAACTGAAGGGAAGACGGCTACATCAAAACCTACTACGCCTGTAACAGAATCATCTGATACAACAACATCATCTGTGTCTGATGATAATGGTTCAGTAACTACAACAGAAATAACAACAACAGAATTGACAACTGAGGGAAGGACTACGGTAAAACCTACTACACCTGTAACAGAATCATCTGATACAACAACACCATCTGTCTCTGATGAGAATGATTCGGTGACTACAACAGAAATGACAACAACAGAACTGACAACTGAAGGGAGAACTACGTCAAAACCTCCTACGTCCGTAACAGAATCATCTGATACAACAACATCATCTGTCTCTGATGAGAATGATTCGGTGACTACAACAGAAATGACAACAACAGAACTGACAACTGAAGGGAGAACTACGTCAAAACCTCCTACGTCCGTAACAGAATCATCTGATACAACAACATCATCTGTCTCTGATGAGAATGATTCGGTGACTACAACAGAAATGACAACAACAGAACTGACAACTGAAGGGAGAACTACGTCAAAACCTCCTACGTCCGTAACAGAATCATCTGATACAACAACATCGTCTGTCTCTGATGAGAATGATTCGGTGACTACAACAGAAATGACAACAATAGGGTCTAAAACTAGGATTACGCCAACAACTTCCACGTCATTAAAAGATGATTTAACGAAAAAGCCTACACTGGGTAGCGCCGACACCGCAACATTAAGTAAAGGTAAGAAAACATCAACAACAAAAAAGATTACTAAAAGAAAAGGAAAAAATATATCAACAACACCAATAACATCAACAGAAACATCCAGTGTAACGAATGAAGTCAACGAAGGAATAACGATGACTCCAACGACGTCGTCACATGCAGAAGCTAATTCAACGACACCAAAAGGAAGAACAACGAGTGAAGGAACTTCGTCAGGAAAACTTGAAACTACGCCTAAAGTAGAAAACACTGAAGCAACAGCTACAACATCAAAAACTACGAAACATACAACCGCATCAGCGAGAACTACAGTCACAAAAGGGAAATCTACAACTGAAAAAACAGAAAAAGAAGCATCAACTACAACAATGACTCCAAAAACTACAAAAAAAAAAGCGAAGACTACAGCTGCAAAAGAGAAAACCACAACAACGATACCAAGCACTACAGAAGCGAAGATCAGGACCACGAAAATGAAAACTACCACTGAAGAAGTGGAGAATACAAACACAGAAGTAAAAACTACTACTACAGGAACAAAGACTACGAAAAAAAATGCAAAAACTACAACTACAACATTGAAAACTACCACTTCCAAACCAAAAACTACAACTGCTACACCAATAACTACAACTACGAAATTAAAATCTACAACTTCAAAATCGAAAGCTACAACGAAAATGGAGAAAACTACAACTACAAAACCGAAAACTACAACTACAAAACCGAAAACTACAACTACAAAACCGGAAACTACTACTACAAAATCAGAAACTACGACTACAAAACCGAAAACTACAACTACAAAACCGAAAACTACAACTACAAAACCCAAAACTACAACTACAAAACCGGAAACTACTACTACAAAATCAGAAACTACGACTACAAAACCAAAAACTACAACTACAAAACCGAAAACTACAACTACAAAACCAAAAACTACAACTACAAAACCGAAAACTACAACTACAAAACCGAAAACTACAACTACAAAACCGAAAACTACAACTACAAAACCGAAAACTGCAACTACAACTACAAAACCGAAAACTACAACTACAACTACAAAACCGAAAACTGCAACTACAAAACCAAAAACTACATCTACAAGACCGAAAACTACAACTACAGAACCGAAAACTACAACTTCAAAACCGAAAACTACAACTACAAAACCGAAAACTACAACTAAAAAACCGGAAACTACAACCACAAAACCGAAAACTACAACAACAAAACCGAAAACTACAACTACAAAACCGAAAACTACAACTACAAAACCGGAAACTACAACTACAAAACCGAAAACTACAACTACAAAACCGGAAACTACTACTACAAAATCAGAAACTACGACTACAAAATCAGAAACTACGACTACAAAATCAGAAACTACATCCTCAGCACAATCTACAACTACAAGTTCAAAAACAACAACTACAGATACAAAAGAAACAACAGCAGACGAAGTAAAAGACGCATTAAGACAACAGGAATTATCAGATTGGGTGAAATGTCGGGAGCTTTGCCATTATGGCCTATGCGATACTAGTTGCCCTGTTGAATGTTGTCCACATTCAAATGAAGCAATAGCTCCACACCTGGAGGAGGTGCCACCAATATGGGGGGATCAACCAGGCATACTAAAAATGAACAAACCTGAATATCCCTGTGTTACTCGAGAATGCTTTGAGCAGATAGACTTCTCTGATTATCCAGTTATGAAATGCAAACATTCGTGTAAACGGTATTGTGTGCCTACATGTCACCAAGCATGCTGTACAGCTCGTTACTTGTCCTATCGCGCAGACGATTACTACCCTGGTTTGTACAAGCGGAAAATAAACAAGTACTTGCATGACAAGAAAGTGCGCTCACGTCTTACCATTAAACAGTTAAAATCCTAAATCTAATATGTAATCTAATACATCTGAGTCGCGAGTATACATGATTATATAAGAAAGAAACCTTAATATAATTCAGAAAGGTTTAGAGGGAAACATATTGCCAGCTAAAGTACAGAGGAACCTCTCTAAATGTAATTATTTTCTTCTGCTCAATCCTTTTTTGGCGTATGAAATAAAAATATCAAATACGCTAAGCTTAAACAAATAATTTTGTGATTCTTTCCTAGAAATCTATCAAGACTATTTTGGTGGAAATTTTTCCCTTAAATTCCTGAAATTTTGGTACGTACTGAACTAAAATATAGAAATATGTCTTTTGTAACAAAACTACATAAAATTACATGCCTACATAAACTTAAGAACGAAATCAAAAGATTTGCATACAATATTACAACTCTATATATTATAAATATCAGGGGAAAGTCCACAGAGATTCATCAGCTGTTACTTTCACCCACCATCTGTGGCTCACAGACAGATAGCGAGCGATTATGATATAGATTGCTAAGAGTTTTATTCCCCTAACACAAGACCAAAAAAAATTGACCGAACAGGCGTTTTAAAAATTACGCAATCAAAGGCGTAATCATTGGGAAACGCACAAATTATTGGCTAGATACAGAATTCACGTACCAACATTAATACAGAATCTGTTACACAATTCGAATATCAATGCAAGTTTACTCATTTCGAAAAAGCGTTTAATTGTGCTAATAAAAATATTTTTAGAGTGATCGATATTATAGCGAAAATGACGTGTTGTTCGCTATAAAAAAAACTATATTGCAAAGAACTGCCTTTTATCAAAGTACTTAATGAGGATATTAAAGTCTTCGGCAGCACGTCAAAATTAATCGGAAATTATTTGATTGGTTGCTATGGTTACCGGTGCTGGACAAAATATTACCAAAATATTACGTTTTGACGCTCAACACCAAGCAAAATAGCGTTTAACTTTAAACGCGTTTTCGGCCGTTTATGTTTCGCACTGTCACGTGCGTAGATTGAGCGGAACGGATTTTCTTAAATGCTCAAATATGGTGTCTAAAAAGAGGTAGAAGATAGTTTCTGAAATTCGTTCATTTTTTCTAGCGGTACAGTAAAACTATAATTAATTTCAAATGAGCATAAGCATTTCAGATAAAAACCAAAATCAGTGCTATATACAAGAAATTTCAGAATTATGTTAAAATTTATATACAAGTAGTCAAAAGAAACAATTTGAGAATAAAAATAAATAATTTCTCCAGATTATTAAAGGGTTATAAGGATTATAAAAAAGAATTTCTATGTTAGTCCATGCCTAAATAAAATGAATTGGTTTGAATCTAATTGTTAGTTAAGGATGGTCTCTTGATGCCTATTATTGCTACCTCAAGGTTTATTCGCATTGTGTGTTCTCCAGTGCATTCATTATTATTTTCTATGCAAATTTATGCTCTGGGAGATTCTCCAGATGTTTTGCCGGCTCAGAGACTTTTCGTAAGTCCTTGTGCTCATTCCATCTTGCTTGGATGTTTCGCTTCGTTTCGCCATTGGAATGTTATTTACAAGAATAGATGCCTTCGTAAAGTGTGCACGCTGAGTGTGGATTGAGAAGTCGATCTTGTTACGTGTGAGCCGCTTTAATTTGTCTAAAAATTGTTTTGGTAAAATCTCGTTCTGTTCACAAAAAAGGAGTTGGATCAACATATACTATATATTCGGCTCCTTGAAAAGAAGCTCAGGAATCAAGGGTTCTTCATCTCAGTCAGGAAATATCAGCTTATTCTCAAATTATTTGATCACGCTTGTTGTAAATTTTACTGGGGAGTCTACTGGGAATGCAGAGTTGTTTTTCAAACACATCAACGACGTCTATTTTAAATTTGTATTAAAAGGATTTTTAAATTAAACATTTGCGATACTTTACCTCGTTTGGGGGGTAATTGCTCAAGTTATAAAATAATAATAACAGTAACAAAATAATAACTAAGTTTGAATATCACCCCCTAGTTTCTGGCGAAGACATACGACGTACTTCATACGACAAATAAGATCAGTCTTCGAGCTTTCAAATACACTATAGATGTGCAGTGAAGCGTGAACCGCAAGAGTTTCGCCTTCTAACCGGAAATTCAACTTCTTTGAGCATTTTTGGAACGACATAGGCGCAGAATGAAGCTTACGACGTTTGTTGTTTTTCTTATCTTTAATGTCAGTATTTGTCATGCTGAGGTACCAACAGGACATAATGGAAGAGGAATTAATGTTTCAATAACATTGGACTTCAATGAAATACCCAAATCCAAACCTCAATCATGCATGATTGCTGGTATCATGAATTTAAATTTGGACGGCCGTCCAACTTCATGGTATGATGTTCAGCACACGATCGATGGCATTGAGAAACCATTTAACTTACTTATACCTTACCTACCGACGGACGATTCGATAAACCGAGTCAAAGAGATCATAAAACAAAAAATCAAGCATAGATTTTTGGTGATCATAAACATCGGGTGGTGCTCTTTTATGCGTAGAAGAATATACCAGCTAAGAGATGGCGACTTTTATGGTATATCAGAAATTGTTTTGACACCTAATGGTGCGTTAGAGATGACCAATCCAATCATACAAGTGAACTACAAAGCAGAAATAAAACTACAACAAGGTATTGTAATATTAAAATAGCTAGTCGTGTGTTGTTTATTTACGTAGCTAGTCGTGTGTTGTTTATTTACGTAGCTAGTCGTGTGTTGTTTATTTACGTAGCTAGTCGTGTGTTGTTTATTTACGTAGCTAGAATTGTTGATAGAGACTTTAGGCTCTTTATTGACCAATGTCATCAGCATGAGAGGTTCCGCAGTTGAATTTCCAATGTGAAACCACTGAAACTTTGTATTTATTTTTTCTGTATAAACAGAATGAGCGGAGATGGTAAAACTCATGGACAAGTTTGTTTGTGCGAACATTCCCTGAACAGTTTGGGTCAATTGGATATTCCAATTTATATTAAAAAACATTATATGAGCTGGAATCAAGATTGCTTTAGCCTTTTTCCTTAAGGACGGAAATAACTCAATAACATATTTTGCAATAAAATAATTTAAAACTTTAAGCATCAACATATTTTAAATTTTTCTGTTTTGAATTTACAAAACGTTTAAGGACCACATATTCTTTAGTTTTAAATTTAAAACCATGAGTAACCAGGCCTTTCTTTGATTTTTTTAGTGGTTTCAGCTCCAAACCACGTAAAATGTATTTTTTTAAATTGTTCTAATTTGTTAAGCAATGTTATCCTAAAGCTGTATATTTGCTATAGATGTATCCAAACACATTGTGCATTTGCCCGGAAATAGAATCAAAGGCAACATCAAATACCCTGCATCATTACCTACTGTATTACCTAGCTCGTGTGTTGCTATCGAACTGGCTGATTCTGCAGATGCTACTAATATTATTCTCAGACGAACAAACATTGGATTCCAAGGATTGAACACAGACAAGGACAACAAATACGTGGTAGATGTAACAGGGAAAAACGCAACCTTGTGGGACACTACAAAATTGCAGTTATCTGCATATTTTTACCATGGCTGGTGTCCCGATATATGTTCCGGCTTTGAAACATCAGATGTTACTGGGCTTTATTATGTTGATCGCCATGAGATTGATTTTACTAAGCTGCGCAAAGATGATGTAAAAGGTCCAACGCTTGAATTCAAAACAGGTAACTGATATTATATAGATATATGGTGCCAATAGTCAATTCTTTTATATCGGAGATCGCGCATAGGGCGCAAAGAAATGACTCTGCGCTAGGCTGATCTGTTCCTCTACCTCGTCTGATTGGTTTCTCAAATCTTTTTCAAATATGGAAAAATGTATGCTCTTTCCTGGATTCTCTTCTGTCCTTATGGCTTCTTGCAAAATAAATTAAGTTTTACTTTTAGAGAGTAATAAAGTAATTTTTTTCGGCAATGCTGCCAGGGGTATCTATTCAGTTGCATTTTTGACGTTACTTTTATTTAATTTTCAAAATATTTCTGCATAACAAGCAGTTAGGTTACAAAAGAAGGATGAAAATTTTATCTACAAAAACAAATGAATATGGCAATAGAAAAAGTAGGAGAGTAAAAAACTGGAGCGCGAATGTTTTAAAACAACAAGAAACAAGAACAACGAAAACGAAATTTTTTTGTAACCCTTGTGTTGAAAATTGTTGAAGTATTATTGTGCTATAGTTTGAAAAATTGCTGATTGTGTTAAACAAAATGAATCGTTTTTGTCATTTCATTCCCTTCCAATGGTGCATGATAAAACAGATATTCAGTGCAGTTAAATCTGCGCGTCGAATATCACAAGCTCGACTGAATAATTACGGATATCCGATTTTACCTTGCTTAATATCTGCTAAATACTGGAGAATGTGTGGATGCAATTTTCTTAACATAGAATATGACATTTATACTTATTAAAAATATTTTGATATTCTTTTTCAGCTAAAATATTGCCGTAATACAATGAAGATAGAAGCTATTTCGAACACAAGAGCAAACCCGGACTTGATAATCAGTCTCTTCTGGTTTATACAAATTTTATCATTATGTTAAACTTAATTTAAATCGAGTTTGTATACGAAATTTGTTTTCATATAATTTTTACGATCTCATTATTTTAAATACATAGGTGTCGCTCCAACTATTTCTAATTTCCTTACGATATTCACTTTAAACTTCAAGTAACTGAGGTTCATATGCTGTTAGTCGAACCAATAAGTTTCATAAATCAAATTATGATCAGATATCTTACAAATCATGTATAGCCAAATTTTACAGTCGATCTTTCAATTCATACATTCAATGATTTTTATCCACTTTGTGTGAACAATCATAGTTAATAAAAAAGACTGGTTCAGAAGATTGGCGGACTTTAGAAGATACTCACTCGATCTTTCAAAGTGCGTCACGTGACCCTGATAGTAAGGACGACTTTGATAATCTTATCGAAGATTTAGACAAAGATGATAACATAAATGAATTCTCACACACATTATTTGGTGGTTTTGATAAAAATACGACAAATTAAATTCCCGGCAAAATCCATGCGAAAATGATTTTTTTTTTCACTCTCCGTCAATTTAAAAAAACATCTGGTTGCTAAGAAAACAGAACTTTATTGCAAACGTTTCTAATTTAAGAATTTGACGATAACTCACTTTCTTTTTACCTAAGTTTATCTTTGTTAATTACAAAAAAAATATTTCGTTAGAATACAATAGAAACACAATAACAGCGGTAAAGCCATCTTTCAAGAGAGATACAGAAACGTGAAATCATGAACGCTTAAAAATTCGGGAAAATACAGTTTAGTTGCCGTACATTTCTAGAAGTAGGCTCAATTTTAACTCGTAAGTGGGATTGAAAGTTTAGCAAGATACCGTGGTTCACTTGTGTTTCATTCTGGACCTTGCATTCGTTGCAAGTAAAAAGATGGTCTTCGGAGAAGTTCAGATTACGCCAGGTAACCTTTGAAATATTCATTAAACCTATCTGTTGCTTTATAAACTATTGCTAGAGCTGCTGAATAATAAGATTTTTCTCTGATCAAAATAAAGTGGCAATCTAGCTAGAAATAGTTGGTTAGTTAGCTAGCTAGCTAGCTAGTTCGCTGAATTGTAGCCTGCACAGACTTGTGAAGCCATTTTGGTACTCTCTTATCTAAGTAAAAGAAAAGCTAATAGAGATTTTATGATATGATATATCTTAGCTACATATGCTGTAATAAGTTGGTGACTAGTAACTTGCCAAGTCGGATGAAAGTTTTTTAATGCTTACCCCCAAGTTTTTACGCAACTGTCGTTCTAATGGTGTAACTAACATGTTTTACAAGGAAGAAGTGGCTCAGCTGTCTCAACTCTCTTTTTTCTAGATTATAAACTTAGTCAAGCAACTATTATTTCGCGTAGCTAGCCAATAGAAAATTATTTTTTTTGAGTCTAAAAACATTAAGGTCAGTTTAAAAGTCGATATCCTCCTCCGAACATGCTGGTGATTCGAAGGGATTTTGGAAATGCATAAAGAGTATCTTTCCAACAAAAGCAGCAATTAGTCCAGCTAATGTGAACAGCAATGATACATCTTTTGCTCACAAATGTAGCAAGTATTTCGCAACAGCGGTTGATATTATGAAGAAAAATGCGATTTTACTAACAAACTTTGTTTGGAAACCCATACAGAAATATCGAAGACGCACTGAAAAGGTATTTCGTTTCCAGTACATTTCCGACGTATTTGTTTTAAACCAATTAAAATCTTTCAAAAGGAAAAAAGCCGCTGGTGTAGATGAATTTCCACCAGGATTATTGAAGGACTGCCGTCAACATATATCTCAACCGATATGTTTTATACTCAACTTATCAATGCGTACTAGCACTGTCCCAACAATCTGGAAAATTGCACGTGTAGTTCCTCTTCACAAGAAGGGTGCGACTAGTGATCCAGCAAATTATCGCCCAATTTCCATTTTACCGGTACTATCGAAAGTGTTAGAAAAAGCTATTTATATTCATTTAGTTGAGTTTTTAGAAAATGAAAAACTGTTGACTGATTGCCAGTTTGCATATCGGTGTAACAGATCGACCAATATGGCAACAACTGTTTTGTTGGATGACATTTGGAAGAAAGTAGACAGTGGACTACTAGTGGGAGCAGCTTTCATAGACTTATCAAAAGCGTTTGATACGCTGAGCCATGGAACATTATTGAATAAACTGCAGAGGTATGGTGTAACAGGAGTAGAATTGTAATGGTTTACGGATTATTTGTTTGCTAGAAGTCAATACGTTCAGATGCAGAATCAAACATCTAATGATGAATCGTGTTTAACAGGTGTCCCACAGGGATCGATATTGGGGCCACTGCTCTTTGTTGTATTTTTTAATGATTTTGTCGACCATCCTTCATCTACAAAAACTGTAATGTATGCCGATGACACCGTCATTTATTGTGCGGATAAAAACTCACAGTCAATCGAAACAACACTGACAGAGGAGTTTGAAAGAGTTGCTAAATATTTTGAAGAAAATGAATTGGTTATTAACATGAACGTTGGGAAAACAGAGGTGATGCTTTTTGGAACGTCGAAGAGAATTGCAGCTCAACCGCATCCTCTCCGAGTATGGTACAGAAATCAAATGGTTAATAACACCAACTCTTACACTTACCTTGGACACGTTCTCGATAAAAGTTTGACGCTGAATGATGACTTTGATGCATCGTGCAAAAAATGTTCAAATCGCATCAATTTAATGGTTAAACTTCGACCTTATTTCACCCAGGTTGCAGGTATGCGAATTTACTTATCTATGATTCTTCCAATACTGACGTATACGAATATGGTAAAGCTGCATCTCACGAGAACACAGTCGTCCAAACTGAAATCATTGGAACAACGTGCAGGGCAGATTGTCAGAAAAGAACTGCGGATGGCAGTTCTTTTCTGACAATCTATCGTCAAGAAGAAAACAATAATTTTTGTACAAAAGTGCTTAGATGGTGACGTTTGTCCAAACTTTCAAGGTTATTTCGAGATTCAGAGTCACACAATAAATACACGGAATAACCAGAAGTTAATAAAACTTCCAAAATGTAAGCTTGAGTTTGGAAAAAAGTATTTTTATTATACAGGAGCAAAATTTTATAATGATATCCCAATCAAGGTTAGAGACGGAAGTGATACCAATGTTTTTTATGAATATTTAAATAAACTATTTACTTAAGTTGTTCTAATAAGCTTGCAATTCGATTTTCTTGATATTGGATTTTTTTCAATTCATTTTTTCAGTTTTTAATGTTTGAGATATTTGAGTTTCAATATTTCTGTGCCGTCCTTTTAGTTCTTTTGAGTTTTTCTACAACTTTGTCACATTTTTGTCTTTTGTCTTTGTGTCTAAAGATTTTTGTTTTCACGCAGCACATACACTTATAGAGGACGCATATTGATAGCAGTTTTGTAAATAACTGAATTGTACATCCTCTTTAAAGATTTTCTAATAATAATAATAATAATAATAATAATAATAATTTCACCAGAGAGCGGAAATATTTGCCTTTTAACTATACTACTATAAGCTATACTACTGTTCTCTTTACTGTCTCCACGAGGCAGCAAATAAGCTTTAAATGAGATTTTCACTGTTACGAGTACGAAAGTAATTGTTTTAATTCTTCAAGTTGTCTTTATGACAAGTTATGCTACATTATTTATGCCTGTTTGTTAGATCGACTGTTGAGTTTAATTCAACAATGAGACTAGAAATGGTTCCTGATAATCTATTTTCTAAAAATATTACCACTTATCTGTTCAGTCATCGTCATTCTAGAATAAACTCGCTTGTTCATGACATGATAATATTTATATTATTCAATTCTATTTCCTCTTGAAAAAAAAACACAAAAAGCATGATAAATACATCTTCCACGGCAAAAACCTTCGCAGAATAAATTGTTTCAATTTTGCTAAACTTGTACTTAGATTTTGCACCACAAATATTTGTAAACATATCAGAACATAATAATAAGAATTTCAGGTTCAGAAGTGCTACACTAAATGCTCACCTTGAACGTTAAGCTAAAGTAACAAAGCGCTCGTTGCCAGAAAGATTCTTGCTCTCTAAGCTGTGCTTTACTAAAAGATCTGCAAATTATTTAAAAAGATCAATCACTTATACCATGATGATTTGGTAATACAAAATGTTTAAAAATGACTGCGGGACTGTTTTGATCTCCGAAGAACCTGTTTTTTTTTCTCTAAGAAATTTCTAAATTGGCTTTTATAGTTGTGAAACCTATGTCTAAAATTCATTGTCGTACTACCAATGTTTTTTTACAAGATTTACACGTTAATTTATAAACCACGCTATTAGAATTACAATTAAATTTACCTTTCTTAAATTATTTGTTCTAATACAACCAAAACTCGCATTTTCTAAAAAGTACAAACCTGGTAATTTTTCTTACCACAATCTACACATATACTTTCTCGGGAATTACAATCTCGAAGCTTAGCCCGAACTAAATTATCGCCAAGAGTTTTACAACGGCGAAAAGAAACTGAAGGTAAATCATGAAAAAACTTTAGCACGTTCTTTATCACAACATTGTAGATTTCTCTCAAAATGTCAAAAATATTACGACTAATGGCTGGGTGAAATTTCGATTACTAGAACACTGTAAAGCTGTTTTTCTATTAATATCCCCGGCCCCCTGCGCTTGTTAGTTAGCAAGATCTTTATATGTATAGATAAATATTGAGACCAGGTGGCAAATTTTGAAGTTCGTCCACACAATTAATTTTAATTTCTCTGTACTAGGTTTACGTAATTTAAACTTTTTAGAGGTTACTTGTCATGCAGCAGAACAGAATTCACGGGTTGCAACTTTGCAAAATGCTCGAAAAAGTTCTCAAAATTTTAGTAAAGGATTGTACTTCTAAGTCAAAAATCTTAATAACCAATCAAGATTTTCCAAAGAAACGTACAAATTCTTAGACAACCTTTCAAACTCTTTCATATGAAATTACCTTTTCTATTAGTTTTTCGCGGGAGGTAAACTTTTCAATGTGCTGACCTAAAGTTGGTATTGATGATAAAAAAATTTCGCGTTTTTTGGAAAACAACAAGCTAGAACGGCTTTTTCTCATGAATTCTTGACATCTAAGAAAATTGATAATTTTTATCTTTAATATTTCTGGAAAAGTTCTTGTTTTCATTTGGTAGCCTCACTTAAGTTTGTGAAAATATTTGTACTTCCAGTTTTGAGCGAACCGCTTTCATATGAGGAAATGACATCCTTAAAACTTACCACAAGCGTTGCCCAAGCCTTGAGTTTTTGCTAAATCATCATCCAATTTGCGGAAATGGAAAAACATTAGCTTAAACATTAACTTAAGGTGGTTTACCAAGAAAAAATGTCTAAATTTCAAGAATTGTCTTTTACCTGTTTTTAGATGACAAATTCATCTTAGAATACCGTGGCAAGTAGTACTTATGACAAATTTCGGTTTTTATTGCGCAATCTGGCACCTTTCGCAACCAAGCGCAAAAAAAAAAACTGCATAGCAACGCCCATAGCGACCATTTTTGTCATTTTCAGGGGGCTTTCTGCATCTTGTTCCATGTTTAACGCTTAAAAGTCGCTAGATGTCACATTTGAGCCTCTCAAGACAATAAATTACGGTTCTAAATGTAAATCGTATTGTAGCACAAGCAGTCAGAAAGCTGCATTAACAGTGTACCCACCAAAGTGAACTCGTCATTAATTAGACTTAAGACTTAAGGTCTTAGGTATTTGGTGCTTTCAGGTCGAAATAGTGCTGCCGTACACCTTTTGTCGATCCACAAGTCAAGAATGTCAATAAAATAATCTTTAAACAAGTTTTTTTGCCGTTTAAGTTCGGAATCCACGCGAAACAAGAATTCTCAAGATCAAAGCACACACACTTTACGATTTCCTCTGTCGATGCTGGCATTAGTACCACCTAGTGTTTAAATGAAACCGATTTTTAAATCGAAGTTTTGTCTTTCAGTTATTTTGTCAAGATATTGCCAGTTTCGCCTTGTTTTAGCCTTTTTTTTGTTCAAGAAATACAGCATCAGTTGACTGGAAGACGAGTCAGCCTTACCAAAATGCGTTTCACTCAATCCATACACGTGACCCTTGAGGAACATACGCAGCCAAAAAGACGCTTGAAATAGCGCATGTTATTCAGTTATTTGGTTAGGCGTCGAGCAGCAAAATGTCATATTTTGCCTATATTTTCCCGGGTAACCATGGCAACCAATCAATTAAATTTTTGACTTAAATTTGTCGTACTGTCACATACTATGATATCCGCATCAAGTAACGTCAGAAAAGACAATCCTCTGCGATATAGTTTTTTTCTTGGTAAACTACCTTAAAGATTTTGCTAAGTCAGCAAAAATCCGTTAATGTACTAAAAACAATTGTCAGAATTTTTTTTAGTTGTTCTGCTATGTAGACCTTCATGTGCTGATCAAAATAATGTATTATATATCGTGTGCTTTCGACAAACGGTCAAGGAGATATTCAGGTTTAAAATTGTTCTGGTGACGTCATCAAACCGTCCTTTTTGAGACGGGTGGGTTAACTCAGCTTCAGAAAATTGGTCCAATTTTGGTCCAAGCCGATCCCTAGTTACCCACGCGGAAGATGACGTCAGTTATATCCACCCGTTTCCAAGTTATTTGACCCCAATGTTATTAATAAACAGATTTGTAAAATATATGCATAATTGCTTGGTGTTTAGCACGGTAATGTGACAAACAAAAGTAAAGTCCCCTAAAGCTAATAGAAACATTTTAAGGAATTCTTTAAAAGAAATTCTAAAAGATTTCAACTCGAATAAAAAATATTGTTGCCAAAATTTATCTTACTTGCTTTGTTCTATGATTTCAAGGTAAAAGAAGGTACCAGGCGAATTTCTCCCTAAAAAATTGCCCCTGGCCAATTCCTCTAATCCGATTTTATGGGAACTATTTAAATTGTCATACACATACACAAATACCATAAAAATTCGTCTGTGAACAAACATCTTCACTCTAACCTTTTAGGGAGCCTAATGTATCCATTTTGACTTGACTGTCTTCCTTTTCAGTTTCGGAAACGATGCTTTCAATGCGCGCAACTAAAGCCTTCATTTCATTTATCCTTTCACATAATTCTGTGCCTTCGACAACCTGCTTGTGTTGTTGTCTATTCTTCTTAAAAGTACTGTTCGATATACGTTGAAATGCTTCTGACAAAAATGCCAGCAATACCAAACTACCTGCAACAACAGAGATTGCATTTATAAGGCCACCATCGTCATTGTTGTATAATTCATCCATTGTTCTTGTAAAAAACTTTGTTGTGACAAGTACTGGTATATATTTCGTACTCAAGTCTTGCTCAACAAAATCAAATATATTTTCCAATCCATGTTCGTTATTTCTCATACATGTTCGTAACTTGTCGAAATAGGAAATATACATATATACTGGTATTTCCTTTAAAAGACTATTCTGAATTTTTAAACCGCTCATTAATGCAGATTCTGATAATTCCGCAGCTACGTGTTTATCTATGATGGCAGCTCTGGCTTTCTTCATCCGCACTGCATCAAAAATACCTTTGTAAGTTTTTAACGGTAAAGGCGTAGCCTTTAACTGGGACTTTACCATTCTCATTTCAATGGACTCGTTTAGCACTGCTATATGTTCACCCCGTAGATCAATTTCCTGATCAACTTCACGAGTAAGGGTTGCAGTTATCAATGATACCATTATTATACCAAAAATTATCCAGCAAAAACATAATAAACGTGAAAGAAAATGTTTTATAATTTTATCGCCAAACCCTACAGTTGTCACAGCAACGAAACAAAACCAAACACTGCACCAAAGTCCTCGAGCATAGTCTTCAGGAAAATGTTTATTGTTTCTCCGCTCAAGACACCATACAACAAAGGCCATGAAAACTGTTATTACTAATAAAAAATAAACAACGATGAAAACTTTTTTCATTCCTGACCATAGTTTAACAAGCAGTAACAACTCGCCTTCTCTCAAGACAGCAACGGGTTTCGTATTTAGAAGGATTCTTCTTTGCATTTTATTCTGCACCAATGCTCGTGTTGTAGATGCAATGACTGTGAGGGTTTCATTTGGCAAGACCTTCAAAATTTCTTTTAATATATCTCCATGACTGAAGTTGTGCAATATTTGTATGTCACCCACCAATTCTGGATCAACCGTTGAATTATACAGATTACATTGTCGTCTTAGTTCTTGCAGCATGTCGTAAATAATACCTTTGTCGATTTTTTGGTCGGCATAATAGTATGGTGGGTTGTGCCATGTTTTTAATACTATTGTGGTGCTATTTGATTTAACCAAAGTGCAAAAGCAAAGAAAGAACACACATGTAATCAAAGTGATTTTTGCTTTGATGATGTGTGAAATCATTTTGCCAATTTTTCTACTTTCTTTGCAGCCAGACTAGTAGTATTGATTCTTCTAATCTGGCATTTATTTTTACCTTCCTAGTCTGTTCATCTCTATTGTATTGTAAGTGAAATGTTATCGAGTGAATATATTTTATTTTGAAAAATTTATTTTGTTTTTCAATCCTTAATTTCTTTTACGTCGTCTCCGATAGAGAAAAAGATGAATTTAAATTGATATACAGAAAATACATTAATTAGGAATTTTTTATAGAAAAAACAAGAATAATATGTAAAACAATTAAACATTGTTGTCTTTTATTTTACCATGCTTTTGTAAAATAAAAACTTTTTCTAGCGACATCCCAAAATAGGTACACCTGCTCGAAAAATACAAAAAGATTTAATAAATGATGCGTTCTTCTCATTCTCAACCTGATATTTGTTCCGATATTTAGTAAAAAGTAAAAATTTCGCAAAACTGCATTTACCATGTTGTATTCAAGAAGCAGGGAATAACCATTGCAAGCATCATCACTGCCGTTGGTATGTTAATCTCAACAATCGTACTGGCAGTGACAGGGGGAGGAACTGTAGGTGGAGGTGGAGGGAGTGCTAGTAGAAGCTTTGTTTGCACAAAAACAGCTGGAGAGACTTTTCAAGTTTCTAAAGTAAATAGCAGGCAAAGCAGGTTGACACTTCCTGAGATTATTGGTAGTGTCTTTCTCCTTCAAAAGTGGTAGAGTTTGTTGCGCAACACCTGTACCTCGTTCTTGCTGGTTCTGTCGCCCTCGTGGCATATGTCAGCAAGATAGGCAAAAGGTCGTAAAAAATTCGCAATTCGCTTTCGTGTGGGATAACCCACAAGAAACCATGCGTACCTTATTTTAGCCATAGGTAGGTGGTGATCACGCCAACTTCAACAGTGAGCAATACGACCTTCTTTTCTTCGTTCTGTTCTGCTTCACGTACCTCCGGGCGATGCGTAAGCGTTAGCATTCGCTCCGCTTCTGCTAGTGCGTCTGCGTGTGCTTTCCACCTTGTTCCCTAACGTCTTGATGGGAATCGGATCTAGCTTTGGAGATAGTGTCTTCTTTAGTTCTTTTACGAATGTATTCACATCGACTTGCGCACCTGGGTCTATACTAGCTGGCGCTATCAGGATCTTGTTGTTGTAACCCTGAACTTTGCCAATGTAAAGCAACATATCAGGGGGTAGAATGTACACGCTTGGCATCACGACAAAGTTTACAGGGAATTTGGCGTACTGCAGCACGTTTTTGAAGGTGGTTATATCCCGCCATACATCTTCCGCTCTCAACACTATCGATTCAAAGTTTTGTAGTAGGATTTGTCTCGCTGTATAGTTGTCTCCTCCAAGACCAATAGGGAGGCTTTTGTCTGTGCTTGTGAACCAGGGATAAGCGCTGCATACACTCTTACAGACTCGCTAAGCTTTGTCAAGCCATTCGAGGTAAGGCCCTGACTTGTAGGCATGATGAATTTAGTGTAGTCACCATCAACTTGTGGCCACCACTCGCCGTTGTTTAACCTATAACTCTGAACTTGCACCATACTCACTACACACTTGTGCAATTCCAGATGTTAAGTAAGGATTGTCGTACCGGCTAAACCCATCATCGAATGCCATCGGTACTTCATCCTTCAGGGTATACGTCGCATATGTAAGTTGACGTGAAAGCGAAAGATTCCTTTGATAGGCAGTAGGGATCCTGTCATGTGTTTTGCAGAGATGCTTAAAACTGTTGTAACGCAATGCGTTGCAAAGTTGACCTGAGTAGGCCAGAACTCGAACGCCTGCCTTGCCTGCCATGCAACTCGCACAGGATCATTAATTGTAGGCTTTGGAACCTTGATAGGGTACTTGGTATTCTCTGGAGATACCACTGGTATATGCGCAGTCGTCGATATGTAGATATCTTGATGCTGAAAAGTCATGATACCGAGGGGCCATTCACCGCAGTTAGGCATTTAATTCACCTTTGGGTTATAAGAGTAAATGTTTATTGTTCCATGTTTCTTTTTCTGCTAAAAGAAACATGGAACAACTGTACATCAGCATTAGACCAGTCTGGCTTAATCCAAAATATTCAAGCCATCATCAAGAAGCAGGCAAATGGCAAAGTCATGGTCTATGTGCTTGACAACGGTATCTGCAGAATTAGAGTACCCAAAGGTAGCACGGTAGTCATCGAGAGAGAGCTATGGGTGTGCCTGTACCTGCAGGTGGCAATAATTTTAACATAAGATATCATAATAGTAGATACAAGACTGATGTATACAATGGACTACGCCTTGTCTGCCCTCAGCTTGATGGAGACCATTGCCTACCTAACGGTAAAAACTCTAAGATTCTTGCCATACTCCCGATTAAGTCAGCGACTTAGGGTAGCACGATGACGTGGAATTTCGAAACCCCAATCTTCCTCCCTCTGAAATGGTCTAAATAGAGACTCGAGTTTTTGCTGACTAATGAATATCACCATGATAAAATATAGCGTTTCAGGATATCACGATGCAGGTGCTTATAGAATAAAGATGGATGGTATGAAGCTATATCCGACATTGCCACCTACTGCGCCTGAGGACGATAGCATGCAGGATAAAACTACAGACTACAGACTACGGAAGAGATTGAACAGTAACTCCGCAGGGAGATCGTGATGGACTCGCAAAAAAGTTCAAGATACGTGGTACGTTGGTTAGATGGAGTAATCACGCCTTACTAGGAGTTAGCGTCATCACTACTGGATGTGCACTTGGTGCATTGGCAACAGGGCTTGGTGCGCCACTTCTTCGTGCTATAGGTGGCATTACACTAGCCATAAGTGTGGGTCAGGCTGGTCTGAGGAACACTTTCAAAAGACTAGGGGTAAAGGCGTTGTCAGCGATTACGAATTCAGCTGCAGGGGAAAGATCGCTATATGGTACTAAAGAAACAGAAGCTACAGCGCGTGAAACGTATTGTGTATAACATCAAAGGGCGACAAGAAGGTAAGGACGGAGAGTTAAGTAAGCTTCAATCTGTGCAGTATGCAAGTGGTACCTAGAGTGTCCACCTGACGTCCAGACGTCTTGCATTCCTGCTAAATTCCCCCATGTATTGTCTGAGATTCACCTTCTGTGCTGTCTCTACACAAGGTGTGCAATAGGGACCCATAGTATACTAAATCTAAAATATGATCATAAAAAAGTTGCGATACAGACAAACAAACAAGCGAAGGATAGAGATTTGCTTATATAAACTTCCGATCTTGATGATTTCCGTATTCACAAGGGTCCTGGGGTACCTTTTACTTGTGGATTTGGTTCTAATATCGCACTTTCACTCCATCAGATTAGGATTAATGTACCGATCTTTCTTCACACTTATGTTGGTGAAACAATGCCCTTCCAACGCTTCTACCTTGTCCAAAATCTGGGAGTACTTAGCCAACCACGTCGTGTAGTCACCAAGATCAAACGACATGGTTATCGCAGAACCCTCACATATTACATATCTCTCTCGTCTTTACCCTTGTTTGCAGGGATAGAGTCGCTTAGGACCAGGTTTTCGACATTCACATCCTTGATATCGTTGGCAATGACATCACTGTAAAAATCTTTTTGATTTGACGGTCTTATCTCCAAACTTTAGCATCCTCCTTTATTTGGTTATTTTCCAGGTGTAACTAGTACCGGGTAGTGGACAGACACTTTAGATCGTTGCCTCCATCATAAAACGTGTTGCTGATAGTATTTTACCTTCCACATCTTATTATTGCATCACATGCGTGCGTATATGAATGTAATTCGCTGGCGCGACCCGAGACTTCACTCAGCTCCAGAACTGTTCAATATCATTCTCTCATCTTCGGAGAAGCACCATACCAGGACTCTGTCAGGATGCCACGCTGCGGGTGCTAGCTTGTCTCTTATTTGAGATGTCTGTGCTTTTCGCACCAATCATCACGCTTGCACTTCTCCAATATTTTGGATGTCAAGAACCAGTCTGCGACATACCTGAGTTTGTGGGGTTACACTTCACAACTTTATTGCACATATCTTGTGTCTTGAAATGATCTGGGACATACCTGAGTTCGTAGGGATCCCACTCAACAGCCTTCTCACACATGTCTCGGGTATTGAGATGATCTGGGACATACCTGTGCGTCTAGGGCTGCAGTTCAACAGCTTTGTTACACATGTCTCGGGTCTTGAGATGATCTGGTACATACTCGAGCATCCTGGGTTTACCATCAACAGCTTTCTTACACATGTCTTGGGCCTTGGGATAATCTGGGACATCCTCGTGTATGTAGGACGCCGGTTTAACAGCTTTGTTAAACATGTATTGGGTCTTAGATGACCTGGAACCTACGAGCATCCAGGATTCACTATTAACAAACTTTTCATTCATTAGCTCATTTCTCTTTATTATAAGTACGCCTCCAACAAGGGAGTCGTGATTTGAGTAGGGACTTTCTCTACTTAATTTGCGCATGACATGTGCGCTCTGACTTTGCTGTATGGAGGTCCAGTGACCTTTATGCACATGAGTCATTGTTCATGTAAGCAGTTCATGATAATTTATGCTGATGGGTTTTGAGTGGGTAGCTGCGGAGGGACTCTGAAGCGGGATTTGACCGGTGCGAGCAACAAAACCCGTTTATAATCACATATAATACTACTGTAATAAAGATATATCGAATAATAGGGTGTATTTAGTTTTGACATTTCACCTAGGCATTGTCTTATATTTTTGACATTTTGATTGTACTAGAACATATGATTTAAGAAAGGTAAATTTGATTGTGATTCTAATAGCGTGGTTTATAAATTAACGTGTAAATCTTGTAAAAACATATTGGTAGTACGACAACGAATTTTAGATATAGGTTTCACAACTATAAAAGCCAATTTAGAAATTTCTTAGAGAAAAAAAAACAGGTTCTTCGGAGATCAAAACAGTCCCGCAGTCAGGTCTTTTCGAACATTTTGTGTTGCCAAATCATCATGGTATGAGTGATTAGTCTTTTCAAATAATGGACAGATCTTTTAGTGAGGCACAGCTTAGAGAGCGAGAATCTTTCTGGCAACATAATTGTTCTGCCATCATGTCTCAACAAGCGCTTTGCCTAGCTTGGACGTTCACGTTGAGCACTTGTCGTAGCACTCCAGGTGCGGATCTAGCCAATTCTTTTACTATGTGAGGGCGTTAGTAAAAAAACAATGCTGGGGGTGTTAGCGTGTTCTAGACCATAGCTTCAGAAGCGTTCACTTCTAAAACGGGTTTTACGTACCCGTTTTAGTACGTTTAAGTTGTTACTTTTATTTAAGTCGTCACGTTTATTTACTTTAAATTTAGTAATCGAAATTCATTTTTTCCAACAGAACGTTCTAATATTAATTTTTTTTACGGACGGTATATGCCGTGTGACTTTACAAGCAGTATCCATGTTAAGTTTTATTCAAGTCTTAGTAATACATCTTCCTCCTAAAAAAATATTCTTTCTTAAACATTTTGATCGGCATAGTTGAGTTTCAGCGTCGCGTATAGAAGATGTATATTTCATACCATGGAACTCACAAATATTGTTTTGTCGTTGCTATGCACCTAACAAGTATAAAACACATTTTTGAATGTATAGTGCAAGTCAGGAGATGATAGAATTACCTTAAGGGAATTAATTTTCGAGGGAATTAATTTTCGCGGTTTTCACGGATTTTGGCCATTTCCGCGAAAATAAAATCCCGCGAAAAGTCTGGGAAGGCCTGATCCGCGAAAATAAGTTCCCGCGAATTACGTAGAAAACTTCCAACCGCGGAAATAAATTCCCGCGAAATTTGTAAAAAAAATCAAAATCCTTAATTTTTTAAATTTTTGCCAAATTTTAAAAATACACAAAAATATGAGACAAAATGTGTTTTTTATGTTCAAACTATCTTTAAATGATACATGCTACGTATAAAATATACAATAATCAATCAATAACTATTGTCTTCTTATCCATGTTTTTCTCATTTTGCTTGAAAAATAACTGTCATATGTCTCTATTTTTTGGTACTTGATTTGACCGCGGATTTGATGTAGTGTATTCTTTTTAGTCTTCTGCTTCTTTCTTTTTGGTTCTATTGGTTCGACGATCTCGGTTTCAATGTCAACATCTTTTGTCAAAAAACATTCAATAATAATTTGGTTTTTCGGTTCGCAATACAATCTATGAACGATTTCTTTGTAACGATCAAGAACCATATGATTCCAAGATAAAAAACCTTTTAAAATTCCTAAATTTTCTTCGATTTCCTTATTTAGAAATGTATACCTAAACTTCGATTGTGTTCGATTATATAGAAGTTTTAAAGTGAAAAAGACGTATTCCCTGATTTTACATATCCGCGAAATTCTTTTAAAAGCTTCAACCGCGAAAATTAATTCCCGCGAAATTTCCTTTGCTGAGAGATCCGCGAAAATTAATTCTCTTTTTTTCCGCGAAATTTAAGGAAGGGTCGTGTCCGCGAAAATTAGTTCCCGCGAAAATTAATTCCCTTAAGGTAGATTTAATCTTCTCTAGCAACTCGGCATATATTTGATGTATCTCGTCAGAACAGAACGGAAAGATTCTTCCAACCATGTGCAACCGACATTTATACCAAACGCATATAATTTTTATCAATAACTAGAAACAACCTTGACAGGATTTGTGCGTTATAACTTCTAGCGCTACGTTAAAACCCTTACGGAAGAACATAATATAGTAATACCTAGAAACAACCTTGACAGGGTTTGTGTTCTATGACGTATGGATACTGCCTGACATAAAACAGGTCAGACCAACATTGGTTGATTAAATTCGCGTTGAGAGAATAAAGCGAAGCAAAATAAGAAACAGATTGGGATTGTAGCTCAGAGTGAGGTGTTGTATTTAACAGTTTTGCCAAAGCATATAGGATTTAAAATGTTTTTGGTCATTCAGTTTGGCAGACAACAGGAATTACAAGCAACAGGAATTACAAAAAACAGGAATGGGTTCCCGAAACTTTCCTTTTGCTATTTTATCCTCCTAGGTTTCATACGACAATGAACGTGGTTAAAAGAGAGTTTAGTTTCGATTGCCGCACCCTGACATAGCAAGTAAACCAATAATTGGATCTTCTCAAGTAGATCGTCAACAAGCGACAAATGAGCAGCGGCTAAGCCTAAACGTAAAAAACATTTAGCTCAGCTAAAATTGTGTTTTCCTTATAATGAAAGTTTATTGGTTTCTTCAGAAGCAAGTGGATTTCCCCACTGAACTTACTGCTACTTTGTTGTTGCTCTTTAGAAACCAAGCTGTAGATCTAGTTTTATAAGTTACCTAACTATATTAAGGTTTGGTTAAACAACATACACTTAAAACTAGGCTTGCATTTGAATGTTGACAAAGTTCCTTGGTCGTTGAGGGTGAGAACACTAACATGTTTTTCTTTAAACTGCTGTCACTCGTGTTGCGCCAGGATTGTTATAGTTTTTTTATGTATAATGAATTGGATTAAAATCGAGATCAATAGCTACAACGTAAAACAGCGATTTAAACTTTATAGTTAGCTATTACGAAGCTATTACATATCTACCAACTTAATACATTGTCATATATGTATATATAAATCTTTAAATCAAGCAGTACAGACTACGCAACCTCTACGGTCTCTACGTTTGTTCACAGTGCAACATCAAAATATACAAGTGCGATTGTCAATTCACAAATTTTTATATTTTCCGTGAATTAAATTTCCATGAATCGACTCTTTACCTTTATTCCATGGGAAAAGGCTTCCTTCACAGATTATATGCGATGATATAACAGCATTTCTCCAGTGATTTGTTCAGTTTTAGGGGGGTGAGGTGGGGGGGGGGGGGGGGGGTGGATGGACGGATGGGGTAGTGGGATGATAGCTAATTTTACCAACTTCAATAGACGTAGGGTGGGATAACTTCTATAACTATCAAACGTGGCGCATAGTTCGTAGTCAAAATAATGCAAGCAATTTGTCATTAAAAAAATTATGCTGACGTCTTTATTTTCAACTTATCACCTTTAAAAAAAATGGCTTCTTTTTTTCTGCTCTGTTTTTAGCATAGTAATCTATATGTCGCCAAATGTTGGATGCGTTATTTTTAAACCAGTTTTTTCTTTCGAAAAATAAAGAAATAAATGCAACCTCGTTCCCAGCGCCTGTTGTGTCTTTTTAATATAACAAGGTTAAAACAATTTGTCAGTTTCAAGAAGCAATAAGAGCAAAAATGCATGTGCTTAGTTTACTTTTTCAGTCTGAAATTGTCCTTATTTTATTCTTACATGTTAGACATTTTCACATTTTTTCTTATTTAACAGTACATTGCAAAGTACCGGTTTCGTAACATTGCGATAATTAATTATGTAAAAGTTTCTACCTTAAGAAGACCTATTTCCGCATGCGTTTTTGTGTGTTTTCAGCCTTTTTTAGCCAGGCATTTTTAGCATTGGCAAGCGATGCCCTTCGATTACAAATCTTTACTTTCTTATCTTCATCTCCAGCAGCTAAGACTATTCCAACATTTATGTCTTCTTTCTTGAATCAAGGAATGAGGCTAGACAATCCAAGGTCAGTTAACGTATCCTCAAGATTCATTTTGGGGTAATAACTCTGCTAGCCTAGCTAGCTATGTCGGCCAGCTATGTCACGCCCGTTGTTATTATTATGCTCTGGGCCGCTCTCTGTTTTAATTTGGTAAGGGGAGCCAAATCGATCGAATTGATTTATCAAATTAGTTTTTACCGAATAAATTTTTAACGAATGTATATTCTTATGAGTTTATCGCATAATAAAACAAGTTTTCTGCATAATCAAGTAAGTTTATCGCAAAATTAATAAACTCGATAAACTTGTGTGATTACGTGATAAACTATCACATAATCACACAAATTTATCGCATAAGTACACAATTTTATCGCATAATTACACAATTTTATCGCATAATGGAATGATTTTATCGCAAAATGTAGTGGTTTTATTGCATTATGGAGTGAATTTATCGCATAACGGAGTGCTTTTATCGCGTAATCAATTGAATTTACTGGATAGCCGAACAAGTTCATCACATAATTGAATTGCTTTTTCGTATAACCGCATTGATTTATCGAATATAATTTACAGAAGGTAGTATGTAAAAATATTTATAATAAAGGGACTCAGACAGCTACTTCTTCAAAAAAAAAAAACTAATAAGAAAACAATGCTACAAAACAATATATATATACAGCATCAATCAAAGTGGGTCTTGAACTTTTATAATCGGCGTTCCACAAAAATCGTCCCGGAAAAAGGATGAAATTCTTCCTTTTTTCTATGGACCACATTAAGAACATATATTAGTGCGGTGACACACCAGTGCGACCACCAGCCAACTTTTCCTTTGTTTAAATAGAATGAGTTAATATGTCAATTAATAGCAATCTACGCCAGTGGACCTGCCCAAATGTGTTAATTTCGCTCATACACACTAGTCACCAGCTGCTGCGCACCAAAATTCAACTCCATACAAAAAACGGAATAATATCAGTGAAAATATCGCGCCCTAACCGACTAATGACGGACCACCCTCAGGCGGTCAATAAATTGAACATATATAAAATATTAATTTTATAACACTGGGATTTTTACAGTGAAAATTGAATTCTAAAGCCTGGTTCCAACTGGTAGCATAAACATAAGGAACATACGCATGCGCAGTGCACGAATACGTAAAGTGACATCCGTATAAGCATGACGCGTTCCCACCTATAACATAAACATGTAGCAAGAGTTACAGAGAGGACTTTTCGTTTTTTTGACATTGTTATTGCTCGAAAAAAGTAAAAAGATATACTAATAAGAAAAGAAACACATTAATGAGCGAAATATTAAAACAATCGGTCAAATATACCGTGAGTTTATCAGTTCCGTTTATTTTGAGACAATTTTTAGTGTTTCTATATAAAATCAATTACTGACCGATTTACGCTTGTTTAATTTTTTCATGGATACACGCAGATGCATCTAAAATAATTTAACCATTTGTTAAAATTCTTGAAAGTTTTATGAAAAAAAAAATGATTATGCGTACGCTTATGTTTTTTTTATGATTATCAAAAGGGATTCTCTGATGCTTGTGCTTTTGTACGCATGGGAAGCAGGCTTAAAAGAAACATGACTTGGTAAAGTGTGTGGGCGAGTGTCGAAGTATTGAGACGTTTACAAATGTACATTAAAGATATAGATCATTGTGGTCAACAGAAGTTTCGTATCTAATCTCACCATGACAGTGCAGATTTTGTACTTCCCTTCATGTCTTATAAATAAGGGGATCAATTATGATACATATGCACATGACATAAACGTAGGGTGGCGAAGTGAAGAAAACAGAAAAGGTGAGAAGTTTATATTTCTTTGATATGTTTAATGGATCTTTTTCGTGTTGTACCTTTTCTTGACTGTAACGGGATTCTTGCCTCTTAAGGAAAGTAGTTTTGAGGAAGAAATTTTTGTGATTGAGGATCTTTTGCTTAATTTTGACGAAAGGTAAGCTTGCGATTTGTTCTAAAAAGTGTAATTTTGCAGTACTTAATTTTGCGAATATGGTCCAAAATTCATAAAAATAAATTAATGGAGATTTAAGTTCAAATTTCTAAAGTAATCGATTGTTTTTAAAAAAAATCAGAATTGGCCTAGATTATTAGCCAGACGAAATATTTTTGTCGACCTAAATTGTACGTCTAATTTTCTGATAGATTTCGGGCCGATTGGGTATAAACCTTTTAGCAAATTGTTGATATAATCGAAACACGTTTACCCAAAATATAAATATGTAGCCTAGCCATTTAGTCCGCTTTAAATTCAGAGTTAATTCAAATTTTAATAATAAGTTCATTTTATTATTTAGGTTTTTATTCTTTATATTCGATATAAAGATATGGAACAATCAAATCCAGTTTTACCACGAACAAAAAAATTCTTTTACGGCGTTGGTCATATCCTCAACGATTTATTAGGAAATTGCTGGTTCAGTTATCTTTTATTATACATGACGAAGATAGCTGGACTATCTGAATCAAATGCCGGATTAGTACTGCTAATTGGTCAATTGTCAGATGCTTTAGGCACGTTAGCAACGGGTTACCTTTGTGATAAAACGAAGATTACTTGGTATGGAAAACGAAAATTTTGGCATGGCATCGGAACTTTATGTGTTGCTATCGCTTTTCCATTTGTTTTCAATACGTGCATCAATTGTATCGGTTCAGGAGAAAGGATAAAATTAGTTTACTACTCAGCTTTCGGTATTGTGTTTGGAAGCGGCTGGGCCGCAACTCAGATAGCCCATCTGTCTTTAATCCCTGAAATTACTTCTAAAGAAAGTCAAAGAGTAGAGCTAAATGCCAAAAGGTGAGGATTGAATATTTCTGACATGACACGATTTAACGAGCAATATTTTTACAATATTTTGACTACTACCTTTACTTAGATCTGGGTTGACATTTGCTTGTGGTATATTTATTTATGGTGCTACATGGTTCTTACTTGGTACAGCAGATGGAAACATGATCGATCCTTCTGTGTCTAAACAATTCACGGTAGGTAGAAAGTTAAGGTTAAGGACGTATGTATAAAGCGATAATTACATGAAAGTCCAAGTAACGATGTTTGTTACGTTTAGATACTAGTGTTCATTTTGATTGGTACTGGCTTAGTCTTCAGTTTTATCTTCCATGTTGGTACAAAAGAAAAACCTTATGTAAAAACATTGGTTCGAAAACTTTTCTGTGTGTTACATTATGTTGATAGAAATTCAGAGAAATAATCCAGAATAACTCGTACTGATTATACAGTCATAATTTTTTCAATTTTTTTGTGTAAAGGCAACATACACAAACTTTCAGTTGAGATCCGCGCTTCAAGAAGTTCTGAAAATGCAGTAGAAATTGT
This sequence comes from Hydractinia echinata, assembly GCA_030067915.1. NCBI lineage: Eukaryota > Metazoa > Cnidaria > Hydrozoa > Anthoathecata > Hydractiniidae > Hydractinia > Hydractinia echinata. Next base: position 649,084 of record JASGCC010000088.1, read on the forward strand.
TGTCGGTAAAGAAGAGAAAAGCATAACATGGAAGGATTGGTTAAAAGACAGTCAATTTTACAAGGTTAGATATTCCTGTTATTTATACTGTTGAATAAACATCTAAAGAAAGTTATTCATCGCCTTTTCCCAAATGAATCTTTATGGAAACCGTACAAATTATTTCTGAATTTAGGTTGCACTTATGTATGTGGCAGCGAGACTGGCCATCAGTGTTTTCCAATCTTATTTTGCATTGTACCTAACTGATGCTTTACACCTGAAAAAGGTAAGTATTTCAGTTTCAATAGAAACATAAATATTCTGAATATCACCAAGCAGGTCACTAAAAAAATGATTCAATTTGTCTGGGAAGCTGTCGCTTACTTTCCATTAATTGTACTTATGGCTGGATCCATCACAACTTTGTTTATAAAATTTGTTACAAAAAAGATTGGCGGTCAGGTAATATTTTTCTGCTTCTTTTTCTTGATTTTCTTATTCGCAATATTTTCGCAATTATTAGCAATATGTCTAATTTCTATATAGTTGACGTACATCTTGGGTGCTTTAATGATTGTAGGATCAAGCATTTGGCTATTTATTGTTGATAAAAAACATACGAAATCTGTTTATGGGGCAGCTTGGTTGGCGGGAAGTGGTAACTCTGTTATTTTGGTTACATCCCTTGCTAACATGGCTGAGCTGATTGGTACCAATAAAGTAGCAACAATGACTTCCGACTTTGTGTTGTTTTTACTAACTGTTTTGATTTCGAATATATTTTAAGTTATTTTTTCTTTTACCTCCTAGAAATCAAGTGGTTTTGTGTACTCTGCAATTAGCTTTATAGAGAAGCTATTGGTTGGAACGGTCATTTTCATCATTCAAACTGTAAGGCCAAGTGTACGATCAGGGTGAGTTGTGGAGGTTATCTTAGAATTACTTAATTTGTTTGTTTATAACCTGTTTTCTATAATGATCTATTTCTTTCAAGGCTTGTGTGTGAGGAATGTGAAGTCTTCTCTAAGGTTGTTCAAGCTGCAATTCCTGGCGGATGCGCTTTGATTGGTATATTTGTGGTTATTTTTCTTCCTCCTTTTGGGTTAAGCTGCTTAGGAAATAGTATGTATATGTTTTATTTTAAAAAAAGCATTATTATGATTTAAAAATCTTCTAATTTAATTTAAGTTCAAAATAACGGTATCAATAATTAAGATTTCGGATAACATCCGAGATCTTATTAAAGCAGGCGGTCTTTTTCTTCTCCTCCTTCTTCTCCTCCTTCTTCTTCTTCTTCTTCGACCGATTTTTTAACCGATTGCCGTAACGTCACGACTTTTAAAGTCCGACCTGACTCCGCGATCCAGCGCTACTCCGGCTTTGTGCGTATATCTTGATATTCGTTAAATTGGGAAAAGAATGAAGACTGCGTTACGAATTTGTTCACAAATATTGTTATAGACTGTTATTTTAATATTATTTGATGAGCTATGCTGGATACTCCTTCAAATTTTCGTTTCCAGTTATGTTTTTAACGAGGCGGATTTTGTTCAATTAAACCGAGCTCTAGGGGTTAAGGTACGAGTCGTTTCTTTCGAGGGACCGAGTTCAAGGACGCTATATTTGTTATGCTCTGGCTTCTTCACCAAGCTGCGAATCAAATTTTTTTTGAAGAAAAGAAAGAGGAATATTTGGTTGGGTTAATATTATTATTTAACTGTCTAAATGTCAGTTCTATCAACGTTTAAGATATTCTCTTCATTGTGTCTATGTTTTCACATATTAAGATGAAAATATCATCACGTTTTCTAGCCATGTGTAAATCTGAAACAAACCAATTTCCAGATTTTAGATAGCTAACGTAGATTTTAAGGCAGCATCCCGCTGAAGCCAGCTAGCTGTAGCTAGCCTTATTTATTCTTATTATTTTAAAGTTTGTTATATTATTATTTATTTTTATGTATAAAAGTAGATAACACTAGGTTGAGGATGGCTAGTGTAAATGTTGGTACTCTGAGAGGTAGAGCAGGTGAAGTAGTTGAAATGTTAGAACGTAGATCTGTTGATATGTGTTGTGTTCAGGAAGTCAGGTGGAGAGGAGCTTCAGTGAGATTTGTGGAAGGTAGGAGGGCAAGGTATAAGCTTTTTTGGAGTGGTAATAGTGATGGATATGGAGGAGTTGGCATATTCGTTGCAGAGAAGTGGGTAGAAAAAGTAATAGATGTTATGCGTGTTAATAGTCGTATTATAGTGATAACGTTTTTGATAGGTAATAGGATTGTCACTTTTCTGTCAGTTTATGCTCCACAGTGTGGACTCAGTGAGGAAGATAAAGATAAGTTTTATGATGAGTTAATAGCAGTCACATCAAAGTTTGGAGACACTGAACTTGTCATGGTGGGCGGCGACTTTAATGGTCATGCTGGGAAGTCATCTGAAGGTTATAGAGGTGTGCATGGAGGCTATGGATTTGGGAGCAGAAATAAGGAAGGGGAGAGATTGCTTGAGTTTGGAATGGCAACGGACATGGTGGTTTGCAACACATTCAGTAAGAGACAGAGTAGGCTGATAACATATGAGTCAGGTGGTTGTAAGACACAGATAGATTACTTCCTGGTTAGAAAGTCAGACAAGAAAGTGGTGAAGGACGTGAAAGTTATATCGGGGGAAGAGTGTGTTTCCCACCATAGGTTGCTGGTTTGTGATATTATCTTGAAGAGTGTTAAAGAAGCCAAGGGAAAGTACAGGCCCCGTCGAAAAGTCTGGAAGCTGAAGGAAGAAATTGTAGCAAGACAATTTAGTGCAAAAGTTCAGCAGTTAGCCCACAATGGTCAATGTGATAGTGACAATGTTGAAAGTACTTGGACTACTTTGAAGAATTGTCTTCTAAAAGCTTCTGATGATACCTGTGGGTGGACGAAAGGACCAGCTAGACATAGACAGACCTGGTGGTGGAATAATGAGGTTGACCAGTGTATAAAGGAAAAGAGGAAACTTTGGAAAGAGTGGAAGTCAGGTGGTAGTAAAAATATTTACTTAGAAGCTAAGCGTCGTGCTCGTACAGCAGTGTATAAGGCAAAATCAGAAGCAGAGAGAAACAGATTTGCAGATGTGTTAAGAAGGGAAGACCAGCGCAATGAGGTATTCAAGATAGCAAAGCAAATGAAGAAGACTAATCAAGATGTTGTAGGTGAGAAGTGTATACGTAATGATGAAGGTGTTTTGGCTAGCACAGAGGAGGAGAAAAGGGTAGCTTGGAAGAATTATTATCAGAGGTTGCTTAACACTGAGTTTGATTGGGACGAGGATAATTTGTCTGATGATGATGTTGTAGAAGGGCCAGCTATGCAGATCAAGACAGAATGGGTAGTGGAGGCTATTAGGAAATTGAAGATTGGCAAGGCTGCAGGAGTATCAGGTATTGTTGCAGAGATGGTAAAAGCATCTGGATATATTGGAGTTGAGCTTATTACAAGTCTTGCTAACCAGATTTTAAAGGATGGTGCTATTCCGAGTGAGTGGCAGTCGAGTGTAATAGTGAATTGTTTCAAGGGCAAGGGTGATGCATTAGAAAGGGGTAACTATAGAGGTTTGAAGTTGGTTGATCAAGTAATGAAAGTTATTGAAAGGGTGATTGATAAGTTACTTAGAGAAAGAATTGATATAGATAAGATGCAATTTGGTTTTGTTCCAGGGCGTGGCACTACAGATGCAATATTTTTACTCAGACAGCTTCAGGAAAAGTATTTAGGAAAGAGAAAGAATCTCTATTTTGCCTTTGTAGATTTAGAGAAAGCTTTTGATAGAGTGCCACGTAAAGTTATTTGGTGGGCTATGAGAAAATTAGGTGTGGATGAGTGGCTAGTTACGATGGTACAGTCTATGTACAGCAATGCTAGAAGTCGTGTCAGGATTAACGATTCACTTAGTGATGAATTTAGTGTAAATGTTGGTGTACATCAGGGTTCTGTACTTAGTCCTTTGTTGTTTGTTCTAGTCTTAGAAGCGCTGTCGATGGAGTTCAGAACAGGTTGTCCATGGGAGTTATTGTATGCAGATGATTTGGTTCTCATAGCAGAGTCGATGGAAGAATTAGTTGAAAAGTTTGAGAAGTGGAAGAAAGGACTAGAAGAGAAAGGGCTAAAGGTAAACACAGCAAAGTCTAAAGTCATGATTAGTAGCATTGCAGCCAAGTGTGACCTTGTAGTTGGAAAGTGGCCTTGTGGAGTTTGCAGGAAAGGGGTTGGTAGTAACTCAATTTTTTGTCAGACTTGCAAGCACTGGGTACATAAGAAGTGCAGTAGTATTGGTGGAAGGTTAAGAGCTGACATTCAATTTGTATGCAAGCGTTGCAAAGGTGAGATTATAGAGAATGAAGTACTTCCAGCTTTAATGATGTACAACAGTGGCTCGTTAGAGATAGTTGAGAACTTCTGTTACTTAGGTGATATGTTGGGCAGTGAATGGGGTGTTGGAAGAAGTGTTACTTGCAGGATAGGTTCTGCTTGGAAAAAGTTGAGAGAGTTACTTCCTTTGTTGACTAGCAGAGTCTTGTCAATTGAGGTAAAAGGTAGGTTGTATGAGGCCTGTGTAAGAAGTGTTATGTTGTACGGTAGTGAGACATGGGCAGTGAAGCAGGAAGATCTTGACCGTTTAGAAAGGAATGATATGAGAATGGTTAGGTGGATGTGTAACGCCAGTCTGAGAGACTGCTTCTTAGATGAGCTAAGAAGCAGGCTAAGTCTCTGTAGAATTAAAGATGTTATCCAGATAAGAAGATTGAATTGGCTGGGGCACTTGGAAAGAATGGAGGAGGATAATTGGGTAAGAAAGTGTAGAGACTTGATAGTTCCTTGGGCAAAGCCCAGAGGCAGACCGAGAAAGACTTGGCAGGAGGTTATAAGGACAGACTTAATACAGAGGAAGTTGAGTTTAGATCTAACACAGTCTAGATCAGATTGGAAGAGGGTCATTAATATACCCCGTCCAACCCATGCTAGCATGGAAAACGGACGTTAAGCCGAGAATGATGATGATGATGATAGGGGTTGTGGCTCTCTTCTAGCTAGCTCTTTAGCTACTTCTGGCTGAAGAGTAAAAGTAGCCAAATGCAGTTTTTGGCTAGCTACAACAAAATTCTTAATCAATATTTCTTATGCTAAATGCAGTTAGTAGGTAGCGACACCTTTTATTAGTGTCATGAAAACTTACTCCGCAAAATAGAATTGCTGAGTAATTTTTTTAGCTGGACAAGGTAACGACAGTCTGTTTTCCCGTGTTCTTAATTTAAACCGAAGTTGCAATAAAGTTTTTTTGAAAAGGGTATTACGCCTAAATGCATTGATGACATTGACGTTTGTTTCCTGAGTTTCTGTTTAGCCGAATTTACGATAAAGTTTTTTTTCAAAAAAGGGTATATATATATATATATATTATGTCTATATGGATATGTGACATTGTTTGCCTGTGCTAATCCTCAGTCCGGAGTAATATTTATTTTTGAACTTTTAGCGGGAACTTTCTCTGAAAAATAAAAAAGGTTGGCCAACTGTTTTTGCTATAACAGGGTAGCAACGAGTTGTAAACTGTGTCTTTATTTCAGCTAAAGTTGTGAAAAGTTATTTTTTGAAAAATATGTTACACTGGAAAGACCATAAATTCTAGGTAAGTCATCAGCAACTCCTGTTATCACTGAAGAAAGTGTGTCGCATTCCACTGAAAAGTCTGGTAACGAACAATCATGTGAGATTCAACTTATCGGAGAACAACAGATTTACGTCATTCAATTGGATCAAACAACCTGGTCAAACACACTTAACAGTTCACGTAAGATACAGAAAGGGTGAGAAACCATGGAAAGATGAACTTTTTAAGTGTAATTATTATTTAATGCTTATTTGGCCTATCTAGAAATCCAAGTTGGGCAAAGCAATGAGAAAAATTATCAAGTAATTTCATAATGTAATTAATAACCCGTCAATATACCATGAATATACTAAATATTATAGAAATAGTTTCTTCTTTTATATCAAACGACTTGTTAATTTCAGTTGTAAGGCAGCAAACGAACTATAAACATTAACTATTCATGAAATTTGCATTTAATAATACACCATTTGCCATATCCGTTTTGTTGTAAATAAAAACAAGGTCGTATTTTTTAAAACGGGGCAAATGTTGATCATTTTATTTGGGATGCATGGAAATAAGGGAAGATAGGTTGTTACATGGAGGTTTAAAGCTTTGTTGTGGTTTAACTACATTATCAATAACATAATATAATAAATTGATAGAAAAGAATAGTAAAGTATTGTTGATCCTTTTAGTAGTTATATTAAAGATGGTACAGTGACAGAAAACGGAAAATGTTTGTTTTAAAAGAATATATACATAGCTAGCCAGCTAACTGCACACCAAATTACCTAATAGAGTTTTAGGGAGTTAAATATTGGTAAACTTCCCTTCAGAATAGTTAGTAGACACAAATGCTGAGTGAAGTCATTATTTTTAAGGCAGACACTTCTATTTGCACAAAAATGCAGACAATCTAACATCATAACATTATAGTTGACATTTTGGATTTTGTCTTTGAGTTGGAAAAAGAAAAGATTTGCAAGCTAAATCTTGTTTTTGTTACGTACTGGAACCTGAATTCTCTGTCATTTAAAACTAATGCCTAATTTGTATAAATTTAGCCCTCAAACTTATGACCTTTATCCGTTGTGGCACTCACAACAACAAAAGATACATGAAAACAATAATCTGCCATTGCATTTTCTTCATGTATACCACTACTACTTTACAATGAAATGGTTGTTTTTATAGCCGTATATTTATAGAAAAACATATTGGAGGCAGAACATAAAGTAAACATATTCTTGAATGTAAATTACGTTTAAACGTAATTATAAGCCAATAACATTTTTTACAAATGTATTTTCATTCCTCAATATTGCTTGCATATACGTGTCTGCTAAATTGCTTTATATATATATATAGAAATACTTCTCTATTACTGACAATATAGCTATACTTACCTAAAATACAAAACATTGAATTTACTACTCAAGAGAATTTATCTACAGTGGCATACTTTGTAAATGCAAAATGGAATTTGCATTTTGAAACTTTTTAATAAGAACCACAACAAATAAAAGGACCACCCTCTTTGATCCACGTCGGTTCTCAGCAATTGTTGAGGTGAATGCCAAAGTTTTCTTTAATTCTTTAATTCAATGTTGTCCTTTTTTTAAGCTGGGTGTGTTATTTTTGCTGACGAGAATACAAATCTCTGGCATACTAAATAAATACTTGAATAAGCCCTTGTGGAAGCTTATTTCTCAGAGGATTAAAGCTTATTGGAAGGAAAGGGTTTTGAAAGGATATGGTTTTATAGCTAATTAGAGAGAATGTAGAGAATGGAAAATTGAAAGTCAATATTATAAACCTCCACCAGTCAACAGTTCAGACTGACCAAGGTTGACAAAGTTGAATTCCTCAGTGATGAGAGAACTGTTAAGTCACTGGCTAAAAATATATTTAAATTTGTTTTCATGCTAAGGATGCAATTAGCTAATTTTAAAGGAATCTTACTTCCCTGCAACTCTCTCACTGAACTTTATAGCAGGCTAGCTAATTGACACATCTGACTATGCTAGCTTAACTATTGAAGCACTTGTGATTGGTTTTTGGGAGGTTGTATTCCATCAAAAAGGTCTACAGTATCCTTTGGACATCGTTTTTAGCCTTAACTAAAACCAATATCCAAAATTTTAGTGTACATAACTTACAAATCTGAAGATTTTCATAGCTATAGCTAGCCAGCCACAAAAATAACGAAAGTTTAGGGGTTTGAATCTACCCTTAGTATTAGATGTGTTTACCATATTACCTCAAAATAACTTGTTTTAACACTAAAGCAAATTTAAAAGACTATATCTACAAAAGCTATCCATAAATAAATACAAATTCAACTTGAATATGAATATGAAGCAGGATCCTTCACTGTGAGCGCCTGTTTGTTTACAAAATGCTCAACACTTGCCTCGTTTTAAATTGATATGGAAATAGGTCTATTTGCCGTGTAGCAAATGAGACATAATAACATACACTTTGTAAATATCGCACGCAAACGACCTTGAGCATTATTATAAGAGACTAGTCGATAAAACCCGTGGAAAAATCCACTGAGGCAGGGATAAAAATGAAAAAAAGAAGCGTGATTTGAATTTTGATGACGTCAGCAACCCATCCACAAAAGAAAAATTAGAACATTGTTTTCACGTTGCCTCTATTGTGCAAAGCTTAAACTGCTGATCAAGAAAATGTATATGATCATGTGCTTTTGATGATAGGATATATAAGGGTTTAAAAATTTTGCTGCCGTCAGCAATGACCCGTCAAAACCAAAATTATTTTTTTTAGAAATTTGCATACCCGTTGCCTTCATCGTATATAGCGGTTGGCGCAGTTAAAATGTTTTCACGCTCAATAACCAAAAACAACCTAATATATGAAGAGTATCTTGGAGATGGGGACACTTCTTCATTTAAAGAAGTTGTTGATTCAAATCCATACAAAGAAGAATCCATCACACCTGTGAAATTGGAATGCGTTGGTCACGTACAAAAGCGCCTGGGTACCCGCTTACGTAAACTTGTAAAAGAGTACAGACAGGAGGAGTCGATAGCCAAAAAAGAAAAAATCATCAAAAAAATCATCAAATTATCAGGAAAAGGGAAGTTGACAGACACTGTGATAAATTCCATGCAAAATTTTTATGGTTTTGCCATAAGGAACAATTTGGGAAACATATATGCAATGAAGAAAGCTATCGGCGCAGTGCTATTCCATTGCACCTTGTTCAAATCGAACGAATTTAGACATAGATTCTGTCCTACTGGTCCTGATTCATGGTGTAAGTTTCAACTTGATAAGTTGAATGGTACCCAAACATACAAAGCCAACATCAGTATCCCAAAGTGGATTCATGACGTAATTCAACCAGTTTTTATGGATTTGCGCAATGACAGCTTGTTGGAAAAATGTTTACACGGGCAAACACAGAATGCAAACGAGGCCCTCAATCAAGTTATTTGGTCAAAAATACCCAAAAATGTTTTTGTTGGAAAGAGTGTGCTAGAATTGGGGATAAATACAGCTATTGTGGAGTATAATGATGGTTCTGAAGGAGTTGAAAGTGTTTTGAAACGTCTTGGTGTATCAAGCGGTCGTTTTACCCGGATCGGTACATATAAACGGAATACAAAAAGGATAGCAGATTCAGTTAGAAAATATTCAGAACAGGGAATATGTGTAAACCTAGTGAATGACCCATTTTCCAAGTGTAAATTAAAGTAGTTCTTGTAATAATAATGATTAACTGTTACAAATTATGCTAAATTTGGTCAATTCCTACTTTTTTGGCTTGTAAAAATTTCTTTGTTGTTCATTTGGTCATAACTTTTGATCTAGTAGCCCAATCAACTTGAAATTGGGTGAATCACTGGGTCTTTATAAGCTGAATCTCTGGTTAAAATGTCAAGTCTGTGTAGAGTTGTAGAGTAAAGATTTTTTGTGTGAAGCTGAGCTAGGTTTTTGCCAATTTTTTGCTGACTCAGCATTAGGAAATTTTCAAAATTTTAATTTTTTTTAATTTTTAGCTTTTTTGATGATGTTTGATCATTTAAGTGTAAAAGATGTTTAAGTAAATCGTTATTCATCGATTTGACCTTTTTCTATATGTTCCACCTTAACTTCGTCGATGTAATTTTCTTTCGGTGCGGTGAGGTGCAAATAATTTTGTGGAGGAGGGGAAGGGGGGAGCATAAGTCCTTCAACATCACCGTTCACCTGAGGCCATGATAGAGTTATTTGTTGCTGTTTGATTTTTTTTTATTGGTGCACTTTTAAACTTATTTTAAACGAACTGATGATCCGTTATTTGAAATCAGCTTTTCATGTCAAAATAGATTGTTAATGTTGATGAATTGAACATTAAAAGCCCACATAGGAAAATACCGAAACGCCTTTTAGTGTTCTGTAAATTGTTTTGTAATACTAAAACAAAAAGCCCTGCGGCTTAAAGATTTCTGTCATTAGCCTTGATGATTCTGAATTTGAAATAGACCTTGAAAACCGAGAATTATGGGGCAAACAAAATATTGAGTATCCTAAATCTTAATTATTATTGTAACTAACAAGCAGTATTAAAATACAAGTAAATAAAGAACAAACTAAAAATAAAATTTGTACATATAGTATTCTAAAAATTAAGTTAAAATTCTAGAGATTCAGGATACAAATCCTGTTATGTATGAACGAAGCAGTTCAATGTATCATTAATTCGGCAATAAATGCATACTAACATCAATTGAATGTAAAATTTATTCTCTTGTTGAAGATTTTTTGAAAATGCTGATGGTGGATGTTTTGATAAGAGCTGATCTGGAAAAGAAAGAACATTTCAAAACTGAAAAACAAGAATAATAATTTAGTAGGCCACGTTTCGAAAGATCCTTCTCCCATCATCCAGGCATCTATTAATATAATTGCGGAGGATCAAAATTCATAAAAATTAACCAATCAGGAACAAGCTATTAATTACAGTTAATTACAGTAATTAACAACTTCTTCTGTAGGGCGGGTAACCAAATCTCAGGAAGTTGATACGAGATGCTGTTTATGTGTTTGTTACGTTCTACACTGTTCATGGTTCCTTTTATCTTCCTAGCCGTTGTTCTGGATTCTCTGTCAATGATTTTCTTCTCATCCCAATTAAACTGATGACTTCTGCTCCAGCTGCGGTCCGCAATTATTTTTTCACATCTCCGTTTCTCACTGCGGGCATATTTTCTTGAACTTGTTGCCTGAATTTTCTTTTCGTTTCACCTATATATACTGCATCACAATATTTACACGGGATTTCGTAGGAATACAATTTGTACAAGGGGAAGGACGAGAGATTGTGATTGGATATCATAATCCATTGGAGGACTAGCTATCCGGCTTGTAGGGACATAATAAACACTTCATCTCGTTTCATCAAGGTTTATTGGTTCGTTACTCCCTGTTGTTTTAATTTGTGTTTTAACGCTTACAGTAAGAAACTCGGATTTCAGATTTCAATGGCATGCTCAATGTTTGTATAAGAGGGTGTTAGGGATTCGGAATAATAACTACTGACAATTCTCACTCATACTTGTGATATCACTTTGGATGATTATTCATGCTGCAGATTTATTTCACTTTTAAGAATAGTATAGTACACTAAGCGATTAATTATACCTTGTTGGACAATAAATTGTGGGACACAAGTATTTATTCAATGTAATTCTAGAACATTGGTTCTCTTATCGATATAAAAGTTGTTTGTTATGTTTTGTATTTTGTTGCATTTCTAGGTTTAGAAACTTTATTCCGACAGAAAAAAGATTAGAAAATTCCATTTTCATTCATTCGTATTTTCACAAAAAATATTTTTATAGGTCTTAAAAATTGATCCGCAGAATTGCGTCTCTGTGAAGTTACCGACTGGTAGCCTTGTGGTAGAGTGGTCACTTCCAGTGCGAAATGTCTTGGGATCGACGGAATCATGCCAGATGCTATAAAAGTGTGAATTGATTCTTTTTGCTTAGTGTTTAGCATGAGAATAGGATTGATGCCACAGGTGGTTGTCAATTTGAGCGATTGTTGTGCTTGCATGATGCATGACTTTCGTAACTCAAATGGGGCCTTAAATGCACTATTACATACATTATTGTTGGTTTGTAGTTTCTGTCGAGGTCCGGCGTAGTTAATCCCAAATTAATGCAGCGCAAAGTCCTTTACCTGCGAAATTGATGTTGTGTTTGCATAAAAAATTTATGTTCACATTTTCACTGGAGATTTATTTTTATCTGTTTGTAGTTATTTCAAATTACTTATTATTACAAAACTATAATATAATAACCTATAATCAGTAACAAAGAATTTGGCACAAAGATAAGTTCTCAAAAACTATCCACTAGCCAATACTAGGCAGCCAGAAAGCTGCAAAAAGGATATGCGTGGGCATGCTAAACAGTGTTTAGAATGTCTCAATCGCACTTTCTGACAATAAAACAATTAGCACAGCTAAGAGTTTGGATTTAACCTATGATCCTGAGTCCGCTGCTTGACAAGTTCAGATTGTGTGAACCTAATATTGAAAAATGACCGAAATTATTACTTGTGGCGACAGACTTTTAAATTTTCAGTGATGTGCCAACATATATTCCTGCTGATTGTAGATCGGTATTCGGCATTACTATTCTTGATTAGAACATGTACGCCGACATTTGTTATGAGATTTCAAACTGACCGCGGTTTCTTGCTTGTTATTGCCACAGAGCTATATTGTGATGAGGTCAGCAAAAAACTGCTGACGTCAGTAGCATTTTCATTAGTTATATGTTAAACCATAACAACGTTACACGCAGATATACATTCAAAAATGGGCAAACCAGTCCCACAGCTAAGGCGAATTTTCACTACACGATATTCACGAATTTTTTTATTACGATCGCCGGAAAATTCGCGACGAAACCGAAGTATACTAAAAAAGCGCACCACAATTAAATTAATTTCTAGACAATTTTTTCAAATTCAAAATGGCTGATGTTAACATGCGTTACTTGTTTTTACTACTAGCCATAGTTACCACTAATGCGCCCGAATTGATAATAACGATTTAAAAAATACGAATTTAGAACGGGCTCGAAATTTAAAATGGAAAATGGTGGATGTTTCATGTAACTGCGTGATAACGGGTATGATAACAGAAATGCAGAACGGAATCGAATAGAGACTTGTGGATAGGCTTATTGCCCAGGGGAAAAATTATAAATAAGAAGCCCTGCGGCTTGGAGATTTCCGTCATTAGCCTGGAAGATTCTGAAATTTGAAGTATAGACTTTGAAAACGGAGAACAATGGGTAAACAAATCATAAGTATCCTAATTCTCAATTATTATTGTCACTAACCTAAAATACAACGTAATAAATAAAAATTAAGAAATAATTTTTTTACATATATATAGTATATATTCTAAAAACTTTAACTGGATATTTCTAAACTGATCTGAAAAATTCTTGAAATTATAGGATATATACAGATTGTTATGTATGAACTTGACGATTAGAATATTAACAACTTCTGAACAAGTTCAATTTCAATGAATTATTACTCAATAATTTACCAATAAAATCTTTTAAAATTTACTCTCTCGTTGAAGATTTTTCGAAAATGCTGATGGTGCATGGTTTGATAACAGTTGATCTGAAAAAGAAGTACATTTAAAAATAAGAAACAAGAATACAATTTTACCAGGAACTGAATTAATACCAGGTTGTGTAATTATTGTCTCCCTTTTTGATTTGAAGTGAGAATTTATTAAAAAGATACAAATCAATGCCATCTGATGCACAAGGTATATTATATCAATATATGTTTATAAATTTAGTCAATCTGGCTTTCGATATCATTGTTAAACAAGTAACATTTTAAGCAGGCGATACATGATTTTCAAACCTGTAGACAATACAGGATTTATTTTGTCGAAATCGATTTATTGAATTGAACAAATTTGATCGTTTATTATCTTTTTTTGATTTTGAGGAAGTTTATTGGTCATTGTTTTGTTTGACAAATTCAAAAAGTTGAACATATCTAACTAATTGAATTCAACAAGTTGAAACAAAAAAGGGTAAACCACAATTAATAAATTTGTCAAATTTAATAAATTGATGGTCTTTTCATGAGATTTTTAAAATCAAGTCTTTTCTAAGAAATCTTAGAAAAATAAATTGTGATACTTTAGGTAAGGTCAAGAAAGTTTTTCAAGCAAATTAGGGTCCATTTTTTTCAACAAAATATCTGGCTATTAAGGCAATCAAGGAGAACTGATAATTAGCCAGTAACAGAATGGTTAGCCGATGCAGAATAATTATATATAGGGTGCGTACTGTAAAATTAGCCGCTCATACAGCTAATTATACGATATAATTTTTTTGACTTAAATTTCCACACATTTCTTCGTTATCGATCTCCCCATAGCCATCTATATTTATATAGATCCGCATAAAGTTGTACTTCAATTAAAACCAAAAATAGGAACAAGAAACGCTTGTGCCAAGAAGATAATAGTGTTACTGTAGCAGTATGTCATGTTATTTAACAAGACACTATTCTGATTTCAAGAAAAAACATGAAAAGTGAAGAACACAAAGAAGCCTGTAACAACAATTATACTGTGGGTGGCGTATAGTTATACTGCAACGGCTAACTATCATGTTATTGGCTAATTATTAGTTCACCTTGACTGTTCAGTGCAAGCAACAATAAATTTTTGTCAGGCTGCGACAACTTTTCTGCAGAAGATATAAAAATTCTGTGACGAATATCTTTTTACCTGATAGCAATAGCCTCACAAAGGTTCCTTCGGAAGTTATTTTAGCCCCATTTTTCTCAAAAGAACGGAAGTCGGGTATCCAGGCCCTCATGATAAAAAGAGGGTGCCGATAAGCTGCAAACGCCTGCATATAAAAGGGTGAGTTTGGGGGCTTTTTGAATGAAATTATTGGTTGTCCTCTGAAACTGCACGCACTTTCCCGAACTCTCCCTAACTCACCCTTAGCATTAACGAAATGCAATTGGAAGAAGGCGCATTTTTCAGGCATCTTTTTTTTCGAGCCAATACTTGAATTTTTTCGAAACGCCAGACTCGATCTTAACTTTTTACGGCGTATGCGGCTTATCAGCACCCTTGTTGATAAAATTATGCAAAGCAGGACAAAGGTTTTTTAAAGGTAATTAAAGCACTATTTTGTGTAGCTAGCTAGCTGGCTAGCTTGATATATAGCTATTAAAAGTAATTTTAGAGGAATTTAAAAATAGTAATTAGCTCCCTAGCTACATCAGTAAAGCTACTACGACAAGCCAGATCAGGAAGGCAAGACCAACAAAATGTAAGCAGTTTTAGTCATGGCCGTATATACACGAAATCTTTAGAGATAATTGACATCATAATGTACCTTAACATCAGATAACAACCTTAACATGTAACATCCTTCTTCACAAGAAGGCAAGTATTGACATGCATTAATAAAAAGTTCAAAAAATGTATCAACGGCGCACAAGAAAACTTCCCAGTTATAAACTTCGATGCATCCCTAAATTGCGGCCTTTGGATCAACGCCAGGAACCGTCCTAAGTTTAATTTCATATAAGACATAAGTAATCCTTCCACTTACTTACCGTTAACAGGTTTAGCAACAACGTGGTTCAGACAAAAACAAATCTATTCTTGAAGATAAATTCACGTGGGCTGCAGCGACATTTAAGCACATTAAACGAGGCAAACGAAGCCTCATATTACAAAGCTCCATATTAGCATAACAAAAGAGTCTCGATTAATATTTTTTATCGCATTCAAATCTTTAGAGACAACAAGGACACCGAGACAAAAAAAGATTTGCTCGATGAGTGTTTTTTTTGTCTTGGTGGTACCAAACACATAGGTTGTGTTATATCAGAGCCGGGTTGGAAGATCGAGCAGAAGTCCCCCGCAAAGTAGAGAGTGGAAAAAAAATTTCTGCCATACACAACACAAACACTATATACCCGCGGTCCACTAAATGTGCGCCCCTTCGGCGGGCGCAATAATATTTCAGTAACGTGGACGATCGTCGTGATTGGAGATTCGCCTTTAGATTGTCATAACTCCTGAAGAATAGGTGGTTATGAAAATTGTTCTTCCAGTTGCATGTTTTCGAACCATACCACCAACCAACCATACCAAACACAAGTCATCTAGGTCCTTTCCCTTCAAATTTTGGAAATCTAATTATTTTTGGACTAAAAACGGACCTTGAAAAATAGGTAGCATTCCAAGGGTTAATTTTTTGCAAAGTTACACACTATAGTTATCACTCATCTTAATTACCTAGAAATAGGGTTAAACTGGAAGACCAATAATAAACTTTGAATCAATTTATCGTAGGTTGAAAACTACATATAAATTGGAAAGATTGAAAATTTTCTGCAGCACCGAGGATTGTTTTTGAATACATCGTTTACTTTTTCTCTTCCACTTCATTTTCCTCAGTCTCTTCTTTTCCTTCTTCTTCTGGTTTTTCATCCACTTCATTTTCATTTTCTTCTTCTCCGCTTTCTTCTGTTTTTTTCTTCCTCTTCATCGTCAAGAGATCTTGTGGAGCATGTCTTGACTAAAATAAAAAAAATTACCTGCAGTAGCTGTTTAAATTTCGATATTAATTACTGGAAAAGTTGATTACTTTTTTTTACGACGATTTGATCCAGATACATTTGTAAAGCATTTTAAAAAGCTGTTAAAGTAATTAGAACTTGTCTCAAGTGGAATTTATATGTCTTAAAAAGGTAATCTTCCAAATACTTTGGTCTTAAAGATCTGCAGGAAATATTTTGTGTAGAAAGTACTTTAAGTGAAAATAACAACAACAACAACAACAACAACAACAACAACAACAACAACAACAACAACAACAACAAACAAACAAACAAACAATTAAAAAAAAAATTATTTGACAAATATTCCTTACGTGAAGTGAGAGTCATAGGGGACACTCCATAAATGTTTTCGTTGGCGTTTCCTTGCAAATCAACAACACCTGTGTTATTCTTAGATACCAAATCGTTGTGGTCATATGATGGATTGTATAATTGGTGGTTTGAACACCATCCAACATTCAAGATGCATCTTATAAACACGTGCATGACGTCATCGCGTGTCAAAGTTACCGGAGGGAATGCCATTGTAAACCCTGTGCCCTTTTCTGGTATCTTAGTTTTTATCATTTCATTAAGCAATCTTGGTTTCTTTCCATCAGTCACAAGTTTGATACGTAAACATGATTTATCTCTTATGTTCTTCGGTAGTTTGGGGTATGACACATGGCCAGATACCTGCATGTTTTTGTCTATCGTCAGTGTCTTCCAGCGTTTTGGAGGTCCAATAGTCCAACAACATATCCCAGCAAGTAGCGACATAGCACAAAAAGAAGTGAGATATTTCATAGCTGAATCAAACTCAACACAACGTGTTCTCAACTAAGCTTTCTTACGCGAAATAAAAAAGAGGAGATAAGTACAGGAAATAGGTAGCGGAAATGACTTTCGCTTGGTTAATTGAACTGAAGAATCAATATGTGACCTTGTTTGTGAAGAAAACACTCAAGCAAACCGAAGGGGAACCGAGATGGACAGCAGTAATTGATGAACCATGGGTAGCACAATCAGCATTACGGGAATCAGAAAATTAAACGAATAATATTCTACTAGATAAACAGCATGATATTTTTGAAAGCTATATTTAAAGAAATATTTCGGGCAAAAATGATTTACTTGGGTCTACAAAAAACTTTGTGGTTAAAGGGGATACAAAACGAACTGTTGATTTTTAACTTTCGTAACTTACATAAAAGTCGAGCTTGTGGCGAAGGTAAATTTATAAGCAATAAAGATCAAAACAACATCTTAAATCATCTTAGATATCATATTGACGCCCAAATATAATTGAAAACGACAGAAAAGTACCTTATATACAATATCCATAATTTGTTCTACCTAACCTTGTAGTTTAAATCAAGTTTGCTGAAAAAGAAACTTTGAACTTTTTGAACTAGCTATTTTCTTCTAAATTCTGAAAAGCAACATATCAAATTATTGCATGTAAATCCAGTTGAAGCAACAACAATGACTTTAAAATCTTTTGAGAGGTAGTAATTACCTTCTTAAGGATATTTACCATATAATTTTTAGCAAATACAATTCCACGTGTTGCCTTGCTTCCTCATCAAAACAAACTTCGATTTTTTTGTTGTGTTACATTTTGTATAAAAAGAATACTGATGCATCTATTTTTGGAAAATACTGTTTAAAAAGGGAATACTGGAAAACCGGGACCCAGGATCCTATAAGAGGATCAGGACCCAAAACCCAGGACCTAGGAATCAGGACCCATGACCGTTAAGGAAAACACAGGATCCTAAAGTAGGACTTATGTTGAATGTGAGTGAATATATGGTAGATAATGTGATCTGGTGTTTTTTATCTTTTTTCCTAAGCTTTGGGGACACGAAAACAAATTTTCATGTTATGTTTCGAAAGTAGAAACATATTTCGAAAGTAAAAACCTCTCGTATCCCGCACATTAGTGGAATTTTTGGAACACTTTTGTTTATAACCAATCAAATTCGTTCATACAAATCAAAACAAACCAAAACATTTTATAACACAGGCGCGGATCTAGCTAATTTTTTTACTATGTCAGAGCGTTGTATATAAAAAAACAATGCTGGGGGTTTTGGCGTTTTCTACGCCATTGCTTCAGAAGCTTCGCTACTAAAACGAGTTTTACGTACACTAATCTGCCAAGTTGTTTTCCTCAAAAAGGTCGTGACACAAGGGAAAATATCAAGTCGTAACGTTTAGTTTTATTCAAGTCTTAGTAATTACTAACATCTTCCTCCTAAAAGATATTCTGGAACATTTTGATCGGCGGAGTTGAGTTTCTTCAGCATCTTTTTCCGGTTGCTGTACCTAAAAAGTATAAAATACATTTTTGAATGCTGAAAGTGTTTGCTGCATTTTATGTACAGAAATGCGAAATCTTTCTGTACAGAAATGCGAAATTAGCGATCGAAGTTCAGGCACATTGTTTATTACATTAGTCACGGTTGATCCGCTATAGCATTGTTTTTTAAAGCCAATCAGCTTGATTCTTCGAGAATTTAAACCAATCAGGATATTTTAAAATCATAACAATCTTCTTTAATTGACAAGTGAGGCAAAGAAACTTTATTTTATTTGTCAATTTTATTTGAAAAACAAAATCACTAAAAAACGCTTATAAAAAAAACTAACAAAAACAAATGATACCGTTCGGTATAGAAGACTTAAAAAAACTCAACGTACATTTTTAGCTTCATGCCTACTTAAAATGTCAACATTTTCCAACTTTTTGCTAACAAAATTTCATTTTGTGGACAGTAGTTATAAGTGGAAAGGATACATATCTCTCTTCCCCGCTCTCACCAAAAATAACAAAAAGTGAAAAATGATGAGTTTAGTTTACTAGACTTTTGTTATAACATAATCGCTAGAAATCAGCTAAACAACAGTTGTAGCAATCTGACATCTGACATACAGCTAAATTCGCCACAAAATTGCCTGAAAATTGCTCTTCTTTTCACATCTTCCTGACAAACACAAAAAACTATGGTGTTTGGTCCAAGTAATTTAAAAGGGCGTTGTCAACAATGCTTTGAATCTTAGTCTCGATATCTTCCATGTCGATTCACAACGAGTTAACGATAACAGCTTGTTGCGAGAGAGAAAAAACAGTATTTAACTGTTGAATATATATTAGACGCGCTTCAAACAGCGCATGCGCGTAATTTACGCACTAATTGCAGTGCAGAATCCGAAAAGAAACTTTGTTTCCCGAAATCTTCGAAATCGGGAAACATCGCTTCTCAGTCCAATATTTTGCACGCTTTGATTAGCTAATATTATAAACAAAACATTACAGCCATAATAACAAATAAGGAGAAACACATAGCTTAGCTATTATAGAAACAAAAAAGATTAACAAAAACAACTAACCTTAAGGTAAAGCTACTGTGCAGCGATCCTTGTTTGTTTTTACATGGGCTGGAAGATAGTACTCTGCAAGTTAATTTCTTTGGATTAAACAAATATCAACTTGCCTTTGTAGCACGTCAGGAAATGGTAACATAGAATTACATATAAGTCCCTCTACCAATTCAGGATAAATTTCATGTATCCCATCAGAATTTTCTCATTCGAAAACCAACTTCACACGCTCTCGCAAGCTGTTGCAACCCATGTTGATAACGGAAAGATCCTTTCGAACATGTGCGACCGATGTTTAATACCAAACGCCTATAATCTTTATCAATACGTGGAAAAAACCTTAACAGGGTTTGTGTGCTATAAAGTCTAGTTCAACGGTCAAACTCTTACGGAAGCACGTACCGAAGTTATGTCTACAATCACCCACATAAATATTGAGACTTTTCGATTTTTGACAAAAAAAATTTTTCACAAACTCGCACCACAAGTCTTCTCAAACTCGACGTACTGCCTCCAGGCTCACGGAACTTCAGCTTTAGCTTCGACGGGTCTTAGGAAATTCTGAATTCAATTAGTGAAACCGAAAAGTTCACTAGAACGAAGCCTTACAGTGCTGCTATAGGCTAATTATAGCTTTTTACATGTTTAAACCGTCTCAGTTGGAAAAATGGACATTTGCGTCAACGGCCATTTCTGGTTTTTTGATAGAATTTCTAGTTTGTCTCAAAGATTATGTGGATGGTTGTAGAAACAACTTTGATAGGGTTTGTGCGTTATAACGTCTAGCTCTACCGTAGAATTCCGTGAGAGTTTGAACGTAGTAGATCAAACTCTCACGGAGAAACATATTATAGTAATACCTAGAAACAACCTTGACAGGGTTTGTGTGCTATAAAGTATAGTCTTACGGTCAAACCCTCACGGAGAAACATTCCATGGTTATACCTAGAAACAACCTTGACAGAGTTTGTGTGTTATGAAGTATGTGGTTACAGTCTGAGATAAAATAGGTTAGCCCAACATCGGTTGATTGAATTCGCGTGATATAGTAGATAAGGCGAAGCAAGAAAAAAAGTAGGTTTTCGCCCCCGGAATTCCTGGTATAATTTCAATACACCGGGATTTATTTCGTAATATATGGCTCATTTTTTACTACGTCGCATGACAGTGTTGACATAGTCTAAATCCGCACCTGCAACATAAAAGCATCAAAAGCAAGGTGACGGAAAGTCAAAATGTGCAACCGAAGCAAAAGTTTTCTGATGAAGAAAAATCAAACTTTATCAATTTTTATAAAGATCACAAAGCACTCTGGTAGTTAACGTTCTCAAATAACTTTAAACAAATTCGTTTATATTTTTTTCATTATATATTTTCATATATTTTTCATATTATAGCTACAGTCGACGCTCGTTATCTCGAACTCCCAAGGGACCGAAAGAAAAGTTCGAGATAGCGAAAGTTCGAGATAACGAGCGTATTTCATGAAAAGTTCGAACTCAAGGGACCGAAGAAAAAGTTCGAGATAGAGAAAGTTCGAGATAACGGAGGTTCGAGATAATGAGCGTCGACTGTATATAGATTTTTATACTGTATATATATTCAGTTTTGTTAAACGTTTCATATGATATGTGCTATACATAGCTACTTCATTATTATTTTATCAAATGAATTTAAAGAGCCATCATCCACAAAGTTTTTTACAATTTTATAATCTATATTCTTGGATAGCCAGCTAGCTAGTTTACTTACCACATTTCAACACAATGCGCTTCATCAATCACGCAAGCTACCACATTTTGTTGATAAACTTTGCTGTTTAAAATTGAACGCCCTTGATCAGATAAAAAGGGTTCCGGATGGGCAAATAAAATCTTAATATCTCCGTTTTTAATACCACAATCAATTGTAATATTTGTACCATCATCATCGTCCTCCACTGCATCACTACTTCCAAACAAGCTCTCATCTGCCTCAAACTTCCTCTGTTCCAAGTTTAATACAGCAGCAGAAAAACTAATCCCATTCAAGTATTTCACCTGATCATTTATAATGGAAGTTAAAGGGCTGATGACCAAAACAATATTCTTTTCATTTTTAACTGGGAAGAGATCAGTAAGTAAATGAAAAATAATTGATTTTCCAAATCCAGTAGGTAGAACTGCCACCACATCATTCCCCTTTAACAAAGCTTCCAAACATATGACTTGCTTTGGTTTCAGGCAAAACTGAAAAACATAATTATTTAATGCGAACCAATCATCATTTCTTGGCGTCCTCTAGATTTTTTTGAAACGATTGAGCGTTCATGAGGATAGCCGTATGTTTCCATATGTTGAGATAAATATAGATAAATATATTTTCAAGTTTTTAGCCATGTGTAAATCTTAAACAATTTAATTTTAAAACAATTTGTGTTACAACCGTACATCGTGACATAATTAGGAGGTAGCTAGCCAGCTAAAGTTTTTTGTTTAGTTTGGTATCAAGCCACCTTGTCAAACTCTTGTACTTTTTGTGTGTGTTATCTTCCCCTACTAGGTAGCTAGTTTTCTGCATAGTACTTAGGTAAAAATTGAAAGTTTCAGATAGCATAGAAATTTTGTGCGCAATTTATGAACAAACTAACACAACATGTTCTGTCTGTTTTCTCGAATGCCAATTCAGCAACTGTCTTGATAATTAATGTTTGAGTGTGGCTAGATGATACAGACAAATTATGTTTTCGCTCACGATTAGTTTTAGAACTTGTAAAGCAAAATATGGTACTACCATTTTAGCTATGACAAATGGAAACTGAGAAGGGTTAATTACACAATTTTCCTAACCAATCATGCAGGTTGTAGTGAGCAGCGAGGGCGGGTATGTCTAGTCCCAAATTACATAAGCACTCAGAACACCTTTACTTCTGTGTTCTTATAAATCGCTTGAACGGATCCTAATTGCTAAGCTTTTGTCAACATAATTAGTTTACAAAAGCGTTTAGCAACAAATAATCAACTTAATAGGCATTTCAAATCAACTCTCCTGGGCAGAGCTTTAATATGCGTTTCTCGAGGTACCATATATCTAAATATCATCCAAGGTGGAGAAAGTGATTTTTTATACAGTTAGGTAGCTAACTTTAGACATACAAAGTGTAGAATCAAGATGAGTGTTCGGTAATTTTTTGTTAAACGCTCATAAAGGTAAATTTATCTTTATACTCATATCTTTGACAAATAAACTGACAAATTGTATTTTGGAAACTTTCAGTAACATATTTATGCCTCACATGTAAAAAAAAAATAAATTAGCAGAATGCAAATCACGCATTTTCACAAATGTCTTTTTATAGCCTTAGTAGAATCATTAAAGTTGTTTCAAGTATTTTTGAGCTTGTATTATCACATCATTATATATGTACTGTGGTTGAGGAAAAAAATTCGTCTGGGTTTTAATAACGTTGAATCTTCACCTCTGCTAATATATTAAATATTTTAAGAATAGCCTTGTAATTAGCTTTGTAACTCTGCACAATGCCATAATGTTTTTATTAAACGCCCAGGGGCGTTAGTAATTTTTTTTAAGAATTTCAATGGCGAGACGTAACATGAGCAGGTTAATCCCAAGCTGCATTCCAAATAGACATTTCGAAGAAGGGGTTTTACTTCAAAGAGGGTTATTAGAGTAGCGTTCAATTCTTATAATCCTAATTTGTTGAAATTGTTCATGTATTCATCCCTTTATCAAATCGATATTTCATATTTGGAAACAAGGCCGCCTATATTTGTAGTTTTTTACCCTCAGCAAATTTGAAACTGAAACTACTAATGGGTCCACCTAGCAAGTGATCGAATTTTAACATCAGTGATACAAAATGAGCAACAACTGTTTCTTCTCCAATTAAATTATACGCAATAGACGAAAATGATAATTGTAAACCTTTGTCCGATATTGCACGTAAAATTAGAAAGGATGGTAATAATATAAAATGGGTCGTAAATAAAAACTGTGTTGATTAGACATAGCCGATATGAAATAATAATGATTTGGGGAGGAGGGCGAGGAGTGTTTTTCGTTTTGATTTAGGGTGTGACGCATGGAAGAGAGAGTGGGAAAGCACCCAATATTTTTTTACAATTTTTCGAATGAATAAAACTAAAGAAAACCAACGCTAAGCATTTGTGTTATAAACATGAATATTCAATGGATAGCTTCTATTTTTATATGTTGAGACTTAAACATTTATAACAGTTGGCCCAATCCGCACTAGACAATAAACAATACACCTGTTTATCTGAACATCGAAGGTCACATCTAATGATCTAACTATTTCTACACCAAACCATTGCCACCAATGTTAAATATGACACCCAGGATGCTTTTTTAAAATTTGAATTCGCAAAAGGGACGTTTAAAAAAGAAAAAAGGTGACTTAAATTACTGTGTTTTTATATAAAACAACATCAGGTTTTTTTATTTTTATTTTTATCATTTAGACATACGAAATGAAAATTGGATTGGTTATCGCAAGTAAGTGTATTGTAAGATTCAATAAAAGCTGAGTTTTTATCCTGTCATTATTGCATATTTTCTAATTAGCTACTGCAACTTAGCTTTTAATTTCGTTTGAATTTTAGCTTTCATTATACAAATCAATCAACAACAAAAAAGTTTTTCTACAGAAAGACGGAAATGAATTGAAATGAATTAATAAATTATTTGTTTGTTTGTTTGTTTGTTTGTTTGTTTGCTTATTTATTTACTTATTTATCTATTTATTTAGAAAGATGCTTTATTGTCCTACTATTCAGATCGTTAGGCACAACACTCGCTTCGAGCCTAGTGATACAGTTTCCAAACACTACACCTCAACTCAATCTGCAACCTTCCTTTGTTACCTCCGTAATAGATGCGTCCACACATCAAGAATCACAATTATCAAAAACATCACAGATCTATGAAACCAAATTCACCAACAGCTTTACAACTGCAGACAGAACTGTATTTATGAAGTCATCATATCCTGCAATGTTGTCTGGGACGGAAAACCCAAATGTAAGGACAAAATCTCCACAATCCAATACAACATCACTGATTCATGTAACCAACTTTATCAGTAGCATTGCAACGGTGGAAAGCAGTGTCTTTGAAGAATCCTATAACACAATGTCGTTCGAAAGTAAACCACATACGCTCATGACAAAATCACTGACAAGCTTGATAACAACAACCAGCCAACCTAACACCGTTATGAATAGTCTGTCACCAACAGAAAGCAGTGCCTTTGAAGAATTCTATAACACAATGTCGTTTAAAAGTGAACCACATACGCTCATGACAAAATCACTGACAAGCTTGATAACAACAACCAGCCAACCTAACACCGTTATGAATAGTCTGTCACCAACAGAAAGCAGTGTCTTTGAAGAAACCTATAACACAATGTCGTTTAAAAGTGAACCACATACGCTTATGGCAAAATCACTGACAAACTTGATGACAACAACCAGCCAACCTAACACGATTATGAATAGTCTGTCACCAACAGAAAGCAGTGTCTTTGAAGAATCTTATATCACAATGTCGTTCGAAAGTGAACCACGTACGCTCATGACAAACTCACTGGCAAACTTGATAACAACAACCAGTCAACCTAACACGATTATGAATAGTCTGTCACCAACAGAAAGCAGTGCCTTTGAAGAACCCTATAACACAATGTCGTTCACAAGTGAACCACATACGCGTATGACAAAATCACTGACAAGCTTGATGACAACAACCAGCCAACCTAACACCATTATGAATAGTCTGTCACCAACAGAAAGCAGTGCCCTTGAAGAATCCTATAACACAATGTCATTTAAAAGTGAAGCACATACGCGTATGACAAAATCACTGACAAGCTTGATAACAACAGCCAGCCAACCTAACACCATTATGAATAGTCTGTCACCAACAGAAAGCAGTGCCCTTGAAGAAACCTATAACACAATGTCGTTCAAAAGTAAACCACATACGTTCATGACAAACTCACTGGCAAACTTGATAACCACAACCAGTCAACCTAACACGATTATGAATAGTCTGTCACCAACAGAAAGCAGTGCCTTTGAAGAATCCTATAACACAATGTCGTTCACAAGTGAACCACATACGCGTATAACAAAATCACTGACAAGCTTGATAACAACAACCAGCCAACCTAACACCGTTATGAATAGTCTGTCACCAACAGAAATCGCTTCCATTGCACCACCGCCCAATTCAATCACGCCAACCGCCCAGCTTAACATAACCGACAATAGCGCGTCAACAACTATTACCACTATTACCGCAGCACCACCCAACTCGACAACAAATACCACGCAGAAAATCACGACACAAAGTAGTGTCTTGGCAACTACAATCCCTACCTTACCTCCAAATGATATGACTAAGGATGAACTGGCTATAATCTGCATATTGTCAATTTTAGCAGCTGTGTGCGTATTAATTATTTTTCTCCAGTGGTTTAGTTGCTTGGTAAGTATTATTTACCCGAGGCTTACTCTCTTGTATTGATTTACCCGAGGCTTAGTCTCTTGAATTGGTTTACCCGAGGCTTAGTCTCTTGTATTGATTCACCGGAGGCTTAGTCTATTGTATTGATTTACCCGAAGCTCAGTCTCTTGTATTGATTTACCCGAGGCTTAGTCTATTGTATTGATTTACCCGAGGCTTAGTCTCTTGTATTGATTTACCCGAGGCTTAGTCTCTTGTATTGATTTTGTAATAACAAGCGGACAAGCATGCTCAAAATAGACCGCGATATGTATGAACGCATGGAATACTAAGCTGTTTTAAAATCTCGATTTAGAACAAATCTGATGCAACAGCTTTTGCCAGAGTAGGGTGAACGTTTAAACGCAACCAAATTCATGAAGATGATGGCAGGCTACAATTCGACATTTAAATTCATCCACAAACCTGATGCGAACATGTAGGATGACTCGTTTTAATTTATCGGAATTTTAATTCTCTCTCTGATACTACCTACGCGTCGATAGTTTCATGTCGACTTCTTTGTATTTTTATATAATTTTCCATGAATATTTCCCCAAGGATAAATAGTCAAACTTTTATAAAATTTGGAGTTATAAAATACTAAATAATTATATTATTACTTACTTTTCTTTATCTATGTACAAAGAATAAATATTTATTTAAAATTACATCAGTACAAAATGTTTCCTTATTGAATGTATTTTCTTCTATAATAATAATTTTGTGAGTGACCGCCAAATCTGTAAAATCTGGAAAGTATGGAATGAACATGGAAGCCATTAAATGAAGACAAAAAATGATTGAAATATGAAAATTCGTCATCACTTATTATACTAATATAGCTGTTGTGACATTCTCATTTTCTTTTGATTTGAGTTATATCATCTTTGACGGATTCCAACATCTAGTGGACGGATACTGCTTGAAATATTGGATTGCTTGCTAAACAATATAAAAATATACGTACACATACACTACGCTTTTAAACATATAATTTACCTCATATTAACTCTTGTAATACAAGAAACATTTACATTGCTACGCCTTCATCGCACAAATTCCTATTCAAAAACAGGAGTGAATAAAAAATGAAATCTGATTGGCTGATAAATCTGCAAAAAATATTAGCTGCACAATTAACTAACTTGTAATATTTTTTCTGTTGCAGAAAATATTATATGAAATTTTATAAGCAATAAGGAACAGCAATACATTTAGCCTTTATGGAAAAACGCGTGCGGACACATGCGCAATTATCGAACAGAGGCGCATTTATCGGGCGCGGGCGCAGTGGCAGGTGAATACCAACATAGTAATTAACCAATTATTATGTGTGTTAACCCTATTCGGTCTGGGGGGGGGATTCCGCCCCGCCCCCTAACTGTTTTTTTTAATAACTCCTTAATGCTACGGTGCATGGCTACGATACTTCTGAGTTTCAATATTTATCTATTAGACACCTGCATGTCAAATTTATAGGTCCTATACCGTTCAGAGGCTTTGGTATTGGCTATTACTCAAAACTACCCCTAAACATCTCTATGAAACCCTTATAATGGGTAAAATATAACTCTTGTTACGATTATCGGTAGAACTTGAAACTTACAACACAACTAATCCGATTTCCCGAATTTTCCGGATTTTACCCGAAAATCCGACAAAACCGGAAAATATGTTAAATAACTTTTATTTAGCGTTCAGAAACTTCAAACATAATGTAAAAATTCGCTTTAGAACTAAAGTAATTGAATTTTAAGCAGATAGTGGCATTTTGGACAAATTTTAAGCTTTTGATGACGTCACAGAAAATGTGCTGGCACAAGCAAAAGGTTATTGCTGCCATTTTGTTCCTTTTGTGACGTACTATAAGTGTGCTAAGTTTGATTCAATTTGGACAAGCCTGTGGAAAGTTATTGAGGGGGGGGGGGGGGGGCGGAATCCACCCCCGGTCATAATATGTTCGAGAAACCCCTGACCGAATAGGGTTAAAGAGAAAATAAAGAAAGTAACAATTTTATAATCTTAACTCTCTAAGTGAGTGAAAAGACGCTTCGTTTAAGCATTTTTAATGGTTACAGAATTTTCCAATTTTCTTTCATAACTGCACTGTTAATAGCTAAGAGTGGTAGGGTTCCAAAATTTACATTCCCCAAAGTGAGTGCCTACACTTTTCAAACATAAAAAAATGTTGCAAAATATTGTACTTACAATATTGTGGAGACCCAAAAGAATCATTTTGTGTTGTGAATTGATAAAGTTTTGAAACAGGACTCGGATGATCAGAAGTAACCATTGAGTTCTGAACATCTGGCGATACAATAACCTTCGGTTTGTCTTCCTTTTGTTTCGATTTCGATTTTGCTTCTTTTCGCTTCGGACTAGGTCCAGGTGACGGCGATTTTGGCGCGTGGCGTAAAGCTGTCGCAGGATGTTGCCGACTTAAATGAGGTGTCGATGGAATTGATCGTACACTTGACGAACGACTTAACGATGGTTGAGGTTTTGTGACGTTTTCTAGCATGGTCTGTTAAAACAAAAAAAGTAGTGTTACTGCGTCATATAAGCGTACATAATTGACTGTAAATCTGACAATTTTGTGTGTAATTGTTATTATAAAATTCTACAACTGGTATTTACTACAAAACTTATATTTCTTTCCCAAAGTTACATAGTACCGATTGAACCTTTTTTTTTACCTTTGAGGAGTTAACTGCTGCAAAAATATCAGAAATCGAATTTCCTGGCGTCAATCTTCGACTTCGCCTCATTCTTGCAGCGTTGCCTCTGGTTGGACTAATACTGGACTGTCGACTCGATGTTCTGCTGCGAGATAAAGAACGACCACGATGTGATTCTTGTCGTTTAAGTTGATGATCTTGTCTCGCTAATCTTCGTGCAATCTCTTGGAATTCTTCAGGTAAATGAGAATACATTTCAATGCCGTGGCTATCAGTTCGAGCCGTCGCATTTTCGCGAAAATTCAAACGCTCTTTGAATATCTAAGTAAAAACGAGAAAAATCGTTTTCTCAAACAAAACACAAAGAAATTACCGAACAATCTGTCTGTGTGCGAGAAATAAAAATCATGCTACGAACCCATGAAATAGCAAATTCGATACTGAGGCGAGCAAATTAAGGTGCATTCTTTATACGGGCTAACTGTTATTGCTTTAAAATTATATTACAACATGTGCCGAAAATTTTTCATTTTTTATGAATTCTTAATAAGCGATGTTTTTCTTCTCGCCGGCTCCACTTTAGTTATGTTAAACCACACAGAAACTACTCAAATTCAAGCTCGACCTAACTTTCAAACACGCTGGTTTGTGGCTAGTGGTTACTTCACAGAAGACTGACAACAATGGAGTTAATGTGTCTGCGCAGGACGCGGGTTCGCCCCTTCAGTCTTACAGGGCTTACTGTAGTAAGCCCTGTCACTGCCGCTGACCGGACAGGCGCGTGTGTCTGTAATGTTTAGAATCTTACCTTTCTCTCTCCTCCGCCGGGTGTGTGTTTTGCGTTACTCAAAGAATCCACTTTGGGATTAATGTTGGCGCTACTTTTAGGAGTGCTTGTTGCACGCTTGTTGAATTTACCAAACACCACTAAACACAGAAAAGTGTAACAACTTATATTACAGAATACATTTAAAATATGTTTGAAATCAGAGAAATATACATACTCGGTGGTTTCGAAGCTGAGGGCGATTTCTTTTTCAACGACGATCCAGGTGATGGACTTCTATCGCCTTTTGTTCTCTAAAAAAAAAACAATCATGAAATAAGATTTTAAGGTATAAAAGCCTTTCATTTGTTTTAACAATCATGAAATAAGATTTTAAGGTATAAAAGCCTTTCATTTGTTTTAACAATCATGAAATAAGATTTTAAGGTATAAAAGCCTTTCATTTGTTTTAACAATCATGAAATAAGATTTTAAGGTATAAAAGCCTTTCATTTGTTTTAACAATCATGAAATAAGATTTTAAGGTATAAAAGCCTTTCATTTGTTTTAACAAGCAACACTAATTCTTTATTTATTTATCTATCGTTATTAAAGACCTGTAAACTTTTATACTTAGGAGAAATTCTGTTTAAACCAATAAAAAACACCCGAATGAGCATCAATTCAGCGGTGTTTTGATTTGTGAATTTAAAGCGATACTTTTTGATGCATATATCTTACATAACATTGAACTTTCGCCTGAACATGACTGTACTTGCTTGTTGATGTCTTCCATGAACGTTCAACAGTTGGTGTTTCTAAAGAGAGTTTAAAATTTGTTTCAACTAACAGGTCAGAATATGCCAAATGCGAGTTACTTGCTCGGTTATCCCCACCCCTCTTCTCCAAGGATCAGAGTTAGGGTAAGGGTTAGAGTTAGAACCCTAATGGGGGATGACAAGTACCAAATACGAAGTATCCGGCAAGTTAAAACAATACTATATAATTTTTGTTTACACCTTTCACGACGGAAACGTGTTATAATAATACTTTCCAATAATAACACTAAGAACATTTCATGTTAAAATTTAGCCTAAAAATTAAGAACATCGCGCCTAAACTTCATAAAAATATCAGAAAGCTTTACCATCAAGAAAATTATCCCTTGGTGAAAAGTACAGTGCTTGATTGACAAATTTAACTCGGCTATTATCTTCCTCCAGTGGTGGCGAAATATTTCGCCGTTCATCATCGAGAAATCGATGCATCATTCTTTTTGGACGATCTTGTATTTTAAAATCTCCAAGAAATTTTTCCAAATAAGTTTCCGTACAATAATAGGAAACAGGAGTTAAATCTCCCATCTTCTCATTACTAACAACAGCTATCACACTTTCGTTCATTCATAACAGCCTCATATATTCATTCAAAATCGAATAAATTCGACATTATCATGGCTAGCTAAATTATAAATCACTCATTTTCGGTATAATTTTAATTGCTTTCGCTCACATTCTGTATTTTTCTCTATTCAGAATCAAACGTAGTCTGGTTGGTTTAATTCAATTATGTTTCTGTGTTCTGATTGGTCCATTATAATAAGCTGGCAAACGATGCATATATAATTACTTTATATTGTTTAAACCAGCTGAGGTAAACATGCAAACTTAGTACCCAATTTCCAAAAGTCGTATTAAGCAAAGAAAATAATGCAACAAACAAGTAAAGGCCGCTAGCTATAGTATTTATCCAAAATTGCTTGTCTGAAAATTACTTGTCTGAAAGAGAAAAAGAGTCCTGGGGACGGGGTTAATTTTAGACCTATATGCTAAGGAAAAATTTTGATTTTAGCTAAGTTGGAAACAACTGCAGAAAGTTGTTGATAGTCTTACCTATTTGTTTGCATTTAGGTGCTTCCTTTGTAACAGGTGATGTGAGAGAAAGTATAGATTCTAAACTATTTTGTCGTGAGCTCATGGGAGTTTTAAAAGCTGAGAATCTTTCAACATATCCATCTTCTTCTTCGCCACCTTCACCGCCAAATATTAATCGGCGCGAAACTTTACTGTACTCTTCATTGGTTAATGGTTTAGGAGAATCTATAAACACATCATCGTCGTATATTCCGGAATCTTGATATGTTTTAACGCTTTCAGCGTCAGAGAAATAACCTTTGATTTTCATATTAATTTTTCCATTCTGCAAAATATTCTCTTCGTATAAATTTAGTTCTACATAATCGTCCACAAGCGATCCTTCATGAGATGATTCGTATAACTTTTTCACCTCTGCTTCACTTAAACCAACTGGACTCAACGCTGGTGTGTAATCCTCTCCAGTGTTTAGAACAGCATGGTAATCCGAATCCATTCCGATTGGATCAAATTCCAGCGAGTTACGTCGCGAGCTCACGTCATTGTATTGTTCGTTAAATATGTTGTCTTTTACTTTATGCGAAGGAGTGTTAGGTAAAGATCTCGTCCGATCTAAACTATCATCATATTCCGATGAAATCGGACTTTCACGCAGATGGTGGTTTTCTAAAGCTTTCGAAAGATGTTTATTGTCTATATCGGATACATCCGGGTAACAAATCTCTCTCTCTGGAGAATATTTTTGATATGTGCTTGTAGTAATAATTGGTACTGCAGTATAAACAAAATCCGATTTTTCGTTCGGATCAAAAAATATGCTAGATGGATCATCAATGACGTTGTCGGGTTCATTTTGAATGATATGTTCTGACAATTTGGGTAAGTATTGTGATGGGTTTGATGGAGGGTCGGCATGAACCAATGTTGTGTGTTGCAAGTAACGCAACCTAGATACAAAAATAGAAAGATTTGAATCTTTGAAAGATAACAACTTAAAGTAAACTGGTTTTTGCAACGGCCATCATAAACTTCAACCTCGTTCCCTCGTTTCCAGGGCATTTCTACGCCGATAATATTCTAACGAAGACGGAACTGTCCCGTCAGAATATCATCGGCGTAGAAGAGGCATGGGGAGAAGGTTGCGAATCCACCGGTCTCGCAAGAGGGATTTAATAGTCTTTTTGTTATCATTCATCATACGTTCTTATATCTAATATTTTTTCTTAAATAAACAATGAGGCCGAAAATGAATGAAAAATACTGATTTTTCTTTTTTCCTAAAAAAAGCCAACAGGCATGAGAACAACCTCGTCCCCAGGGCTTGTTAGGCTTTTTATATTTGGACAAATATAAAAAGCCTAACAAGCCCTGGGGACGAGGTTGGCATGAGAAATGAATTTTCGGGGAAATTTTTTGATTATTATGATTATTTGAAACCTTGGAGGAAAAGAAACATATGTTCGTATTTTCTTTCCTCTAAGTTAAAATTTATAGTTGATCACAAATAATTGTATTGTACTAAAAAAGAAATTTTAAAAAAATGTTTAAAAATTATAAAAACAAAATAATATTAGGCTAAACATGTTAAAAAATAAAAAAAGAATTGCAAAAATGTAGTTTAACCAGTAGTAGCTACGATCCTTAAAAATCCGGATTCATTAAATTTGACGTTTAATTTGACTTCGTTTAATACTAAAATGATCAATTTTGCTAAATTGTTTTCGCGTGAAGAGGGTATCACATGTTAGAAAGCCCTTGTGTTTCAGCCTAGGTAAGGAATAATAACAAAGAAAGGTTTTCTTTTTCATCTCGTCTCGATATTATTTATATCGTAAGTATAATGAAGTAAACCAAACTTCTTAAATTGTGTGCGGGCGTTTAAGTAATGGCGTGAAATAAAAGTAAGTTTGTTGTGTTTTATTGTTTTTATTTTGTTAAAGAAAGCATTTTGCACAAGCTTTGAAAAAATCTAGAATTTATTTACATTATCAAATTTTTTCCTTATCTTTATATTATGGTGAAATCTTCGGAAACCTATTAGGCACATGTTGTACTTCATATTTAGTTTACAGTACGATCTCAAAATAATTTTATTATCTCAAGATAATTCTAGGATCTTAAGATAATTCTAGGATCTTAAGATAATTCTTCGATCTGCAGATAACTTTTACGATCTTAAGATAATTCTACGATCTGCAAGTAATTTTTACGATCTTAAGATAATTTTGCAATCAGATCGAAAAATTATCTTAAGATCAAAGAATTATCTTAAGATCGAAGAATTATCTTAAAGGCCGGTTTCCATACAACTGCATTTTGCGCCCAGTCGTAAAAAGCGCCGTGACTTTTGATCTCCGCATGCGCATTATCAGAATAATGCCGCTGACCTCGCGCTTTTGCATGCGCTGGGGCGATTTAAAAAAAGTTGAACAGGCTCTACTTTTTGCGAGCTACATTTTGCGCTTCAGCTTAACAGCCAATCAAAAGGTAGAAATCTACATGAATTACGAAAGAATTTTTAATTAGATCATTTCAAGATGGCTAGCAACATCTCGTTTCTGTGTTAAATTTTTGTCAAAGCCAAATGAATGTAGAGAATCAGAATATATATCAATCAAGTGAAGTAGATGAAAAACAAAATAACATTAATGAGTCTGTGGAGGCACAAAGAAACAACATTGTAAACAAACTTAAAAAGACTACTCGTGATCTGACAACATTAAATCCTTAAGCAAAACGTTGTATAGTCCTTTGATTCTTCTTTCTATGGAAAGTCGTCCCATCCAAATGTTTTTCTTACGTATTTTACAACGTTGTTTATTTCTACGCCATAAAAATATTGCTAGGACTACTCTCAAATTTTGCAGCAACAAATATCGTCTGTTTACATCAGCCATGTTTTGCAAAAAACACGTGAGCAAAAATCGCTAAATGGAAATGGTTCGGTATATGTGATAAAAGTCGCGGCGCATTTTACGACTGGGCGCAAAATGCAGCTGTATGGAAACCGGCCTTAAGATCGTAAAATTATTTTAAGAGAATTATCTTAAGATCGAAGAATTATCTTAAGATCAAAGAATTATCTTAAGATCGAAGAATTATCTTAAGATCCTAGAATTATCTTAAGATCGAATAATTATCTTAAGATCCTAGAATTATCTTAAGATCGAAGAATTATCTTAAGATCCTAGAATTATCTTAAGATCGAATAATTATCTTAAGATCGAAGAATTATCTTAAGATCGAAGAATTATCTTGAGATCGAAGAATTATCTTAAGATCGAAGAATTATCTTGAGACCGAAGAATTATCTTAAGATCGAAGAAATTATCGTAAGATCGAAGAATTATCTTAAGATCGAAGAATTATCTTGAGACCGAAGAATTATCTTAAGATCGAAAAAATTATCGTAAGATCGAAGAATTATCGTAAGATCGAAGAATTATCTTAAGATCGAAGAATTATCTTGAGACCGAAGAATTATCTTAAGATCGTATTGTAAACTAAATATAAAGTATAACATATCCTTAATGAGCTTCCGTACAAATCGAAGTAAAACATCCTTCTCCTTTTTATTATCTCAGGGCTGTAACTGCCTCGGGAGCTGGGGCACGATCACTGTAGGTGTTTTTCGATAATGTAGCTGCTTTCATTCCAAACACTGGCGCTTATCATCTGTTAAGGCGGCATACATTTATAGCATATGTTTTCATGAAAAAGAATTCAGGCTTCTTTTTGGATGCGAGAACAAGTTAATAAGATAAAGATGGGAGAAAATTAAAAGACAGCCAGCCTCAAACACAAAACTAGGTTACTCCGCCGGTCCCTGTTTCCAGATCACTACAAAATTTATTGCGTTCATGTATGTTGTTTCAATACAACAAGAAATATCTTACCTTAACTTCCTGCTTGAAGTTCCAAAACAAAACATCACTCCCTAACAAATATCTGTGCGATGTGCGATGATATAATAATTGTTGATAAATAAATATAATACCCGTTAATATTTCTTAATTATGCTAATTATGTTAAATTAGATAACAACAACAACAAAATAATTAACATATGAAATATGCCAAGATGTATTTTTAATCAAAACGCCCCTTTAATTATTATTCGTTTTTCGTAACATTTTCGATTTTATTCGTTAATAACGACTGTTAAATTCGGCTTATTTTTTTACTATGAATGCATTCGTTGTTTCTAATCTTTTGACCAAGAGTTTGTATGAATAGCAGGTAGTTTTGAGAAATAGTGAGAAACAGCGCGCAGAAGAAGAGCATGTTCAGTGAATCGAAGTTAAACATAAATTTAAACTATTATTTTATTGTATTTTTTGATCTTTACGCTTCGTTTAAATCTATGTTTGTTTGTTTTAACTTTTTGATCGTTTCAAATTAGAAAAGTTACTTTTTAGACTAAGAAAGATTGTTTTGTTTTTCACTACAGGTTTATTTTCAAGGAAAACATTTTCTTGCTATAAATTTTATCTAGCGATTAGATTTTAAAAAATTTAAAAAAATAGTCGAAAAATATTTTAAAAAATTTTGATTTCTTTTTACGTGAACTACATACATTAATTTTGTCGGAATTTCTTCACGGAAAACAGAGAAGTAAAAAAATTAAAAATAGACTTCCTTAAGAGCAATTTTTGCTCTCCCCCCACACCACCCCCTCCCCACCAGGACCATTTGGTCCTAGCCTGGCGATGAGGTAATCTTCGTGTCCTGCTCAATAGAATGAGAATGTTTTAATCTTTTTTATATTCGCGGACATTCTTTAAGTGGAATTTTCTCATCCTCTTCCCCGGGGTCTCTTCGCCCCAGAGCTGCTAAATTAATAAAAAAGGCAAAATGCCCTGGGAACGAGGTTGAAACTTTTTTAGATATAACTTTTTTAGGAAATTGTGAGGCAAAAATTATTCAGCAATGTCTTATCTTTAGCAACCTCTTTGTCAGAACTTATGAGTTTTCTAAAAAAGTAAAAAGGCCTGGGGGCCAGGTTGATCTCTAAGTTTTTCTGTATATTTATCATCAAATCTTCGCATTTTTTATTCATCAATGCTCTATGATCGTGTATTAGGAGCCCCTTCCTCCACAGCTATATGTCCTCCCAAACTCGCCCCTAGGACGAATCTGGGAGGACAGGATATTTGAACGGTTGTCCGATTATAAAAGGCCTAACAATTCCAGTGGTCGGAGTTGTCCTGAAGATGGGCAAAGTAGGTAATTCTTTTTAAAGTTTTAGAATGGAAGTTAATAGCTCTAATTGTTTGGCCATTATGGTAATACTTAAATTCCTATTTTCAGCCGTTTTCTTATTTATTTTTTTAATATAGTGCCGTAATCAAGTAAGTTTTGGAATATCGAGGGGAGTATAAGGACAAGGGGGGAGGGTGAAAATTTAACATCTAAGGAGGCCTTTTGATAGCAAGACCAACGTGCTCAGAAAATTAAAGTCCGACCCGAAATGTTCAAAACAGGTTTTATTTGAATAATATTTTAATGAAAAGAATTTCCGCTCTTAAATATCATTTTTGAAAAAAAAAGTTATATTTGGAAGCAAAGAGGAAAAAAAATTGACTTACATCTCTTAGGAGCGAGTAGCAGAAATAAACAAAAATTTAGACTTAAACTCCTAAGAACTGTTGAGAGACAGGTCCCCCGGATGCTATGGTTGCTATTCACACTGCATCAAACAAGCGGCGGTGTCTTCAATTTCAGATATAAAAGTCCTTTACATCGACCTATGAAGTCTTTAGCCTTATGTTGGTCAATTCCTAAGTTCCACAGTTGCGAATATTTCTCCGGTAGGTTTAGAATTTTTCATCTAGATTTTTAAGGAAAAAATATTTGTGCGGTTTAAATATTATCACATGGTGAACCGATTTCTGTTGTTAAAAGATCTATTTGTTTCACTCAATCCGTTTTTTTTATAAATTCTTCAACTTTCTTGTAAATGCTCATCCGTGGTTGGAAAGCTAAGTAATTTATATGTTGGTTAAACATAGTTATATGTTGGTTGAGCGATTCCATACTTTCTATGACTGGTAGTAGCATATGAAGGTGGTAGTAGCGTATGAAAGTGGTAGTAGCGTATGAAAGTGGAAGTAGCGTATGAAAGTGGTAGTAGCGTATGAAAGTGGTAGTAGCGTATGAAAGTGGTAGTAGCGTATGAAAGTGGAAGTAGCGTATGAAAGTGGTAGTATTGTATGAAAGTGGTAGTAGCGTATGAAAGTGGTAGTAGCGTATGAAAGTGGAAGGAGCGTATAAAAGTGGTAGTAGCGTATGAAAGTGGTAGTAGCGTATGAAAGTAATAGTAGCGTATGAAAGTGGTAGTAGCGTATGAAAGTGGTAGTAGCGTATGAAAGTGGAAGTAGCGTATGAAAGTGGTAGTAGCATATGAAAGTGGTAGTAGCGTATGAAAGTAATAGTAGCATATGACTGTGGAAGTAGCATATGACTGTGGAAGTAGCGTATGAAAGTGGTAGTAGCGTATGAAAGTGGTAGTAGCGTATGAAAGTGGTAGTAGCGTATGAAAGTGGTAGTAGCGTATGAAAGTGGTAGTAGCGTATGAAAGTGGTAGTAGCATATGAAAGTAGAAGTAGCGTATGAAAGTGGTAGTAGCGTATGAAAGTGGTAGTAGCGTATGAAAGTGGTAGTAGCGTATGAAAGTGGAAGTAGCGTATAAAAGTGGTAGTAGCGTATGAAAGTGGTAGTAGCGTATGAAAGTAATAGTAGCGTATGAAAGTGGAAGTAGCGTATGAAAGTAATAGTAGCGTATGAAAGTGGTAGTAGCGTATGAAAGTGGTAGTAGCGTATGAAAGTGGTAGTAGCGTATGAAAGTGGTAGTAGCGTATGAAAGTAATAGTAGCGTATGAAAGTAATAGTAGCATATGAAAGTGGAAGTAGCGTATGAAAGTGGTAGTAGCGTATGAAAGTGGTAGTAGCGTATGAAAGTGGAAGTAGCGTATGAAAGTGGTAGTAGCATATGAAAGTGGAAGTAGCGTATGAAAGTAATAGTAGCGGATGAAAGTGGAAGTAGCGTATGAAAGTGGTAGTAGCATATGAAAGTGGAAGTAGCGTATGAAAGTAATAGTAGCGTATGAAAGTGGTAGTAGCGTATGAAAGTGGTAGTAGCGTATGAAAGTGGTAGTAGCGTATGAAAGTGGTAGTAGCGTATGAAAGTGGTAGTAGCGTATAAAAGTGGTAGTAGCGTATGAAAGTGGAAGTAGCGTATGAAAGTGGTAGTAGCGTATGTCAACCTTAAATTAAAATGTATTTATTATTAAGTAAACTTCTTGCGTGCAAAAAAAAGAATTAAAAAAATTGTATCTTGAACTAATAAATTCTTATAATAAAACTGAAGCCAAGTATGTTGCTTACATGCAAATTTTCGTTTGGAAGAGATGGTAATCGGAGATGTTATAATCTTTTAATCACAGACTTGTTTTTTATGAAAATTTTCCATGATAAAAAAAACAGCAACTACACGATAAACAGGTATATCATTTTACGTTACAAATAGAAATGAAGATATTGATTGTTTTACCATGAAATCTTTCTTAACTTTCTTAACTTATAAAAATTTATATGCGAGGTGCATAAATACTTTATAACATAATTTACACCAGAAAGGAAGTGGCATAGCATCTTATATTATCGTTATTTTGAATTGATGTTACAAGACAAAAATAATTCCAAGCAAGCACGGATAACAATAACAAAAATAAACAAAACTTGACGTAAAACAAAGAATACTGTAAGTTGACTGGCTACTGGGCATAAATTGTTGTTTTCCTTACGAATTTTCGCGCCTTTACTACGTGGATCTTTCTATTATCCTAGGCCTAGAAAAATAAGACTCCTTCACTTTTACCGATGAAGATGGAAAGAGAAATTTGTCAGTCCATCAGAAACCACTTGTTGCAACTACAAGAATATTTAAAAATATTAAATGCTTTTCAGAGAAAACGTTTCACATTTAGTTGTGTTCATGTAACGTGCTCACAGCATTGATTGGATTCTGGAAAAAACGCAACCTCGTTTTCTTCATTATTTAAGCCATCTTATTTGGAAAAGGTGTGGAAGGTGTTGCCATGGTTATCCCGGTCGTTTATTTTGCTCTGTACGCTCGTAACAGCACAAACAAGAAAGCGATGATTCGGAAGCCAATTAACAGTGCAAACAATATTCCAACATTTGGCCACATATTATCCTGGTAATACAAAAAATATATATTATCGTTCGAGACAGCTCTTATATAGATAAAAAAAATGATCCATGGCCTACACATATCATATAAGTTAGTTCAACGACAAAGGACTGGAACACAGAGCCAGCCATTCGGAATTCAAAACAACTTATTTTGGGGAATTGGAGGTGGGGGGGGGGGGGGGTGTTAATTATGTATGGCCCCCTAGCGGCAAGGCTCTTTTGATTAAAACTCAATTGCAAACTAGGTCTTGGCGAAATATAGTTCTCACTCTTGTGGAAATGACAAAAACTGCAACATAGTCATTACACTTGGTAAAACAATAGATCTACTAGACAATGTAAAATTAGTAAGGTCGGGCATGTAAATGGTATACGATTTACTGTCTTCCTTTTTACATCCAAAGGTGTTAGGGCCACTTTCTTATCTTCTACCAATCAACTGACAAAATAACTAACTAACTTACCGGTTCATATCCATTCCTGGCAAGCACGTTGGCTCCTGTCGTCAGGCAAATTGTTTTGTTCCCTTTGAATTCGCAACCTTAATGAAAAAAAATATATAAACGATTTTACAAACTACAAATTTGGAAAATTGCAATAGATTTATCAAATTGACGAGTTTTAGTGTGATGTAAACTGTGTTAATTTTGGGTGGCGAACCATGCTTAAGCATGTGCACACATCTTAGAAAATATGAAACAAAGAACACACTAATGGAAGATAAAAATTCTAAAATTAACTTAAAACTTTTTCTTGAAAATAAAAGAGAATAATTGGGGAAAATCAATTCCATTGCCTTTTGGATGTTGTAAAAATATGTAAAAATATGTAAATTAGGGTAATTAGCCAATTTGAACTAGAAGATTTCGCCGTTTCTTTCCCAATGCTTGCGCGCATATTAGAACTTTGACAACAACAAATCTCGTGATAATTATGTATAGATTTTAATTTCTCTTTTTATCGTCATTTTATTCAAGCTACATTTAAAAGTGCCAAAATTCCTTTACTTCATTTAAGAATTTGAAAGTCGTTTCGCTCATTCACATTTTTTGAACGATAAAACTTACTTATAGAGTCGATGTCATCCCATTGGTTGATTTGAAGGCACTCGAAAGCATACTTGAACCACGACAAGAACTTTAACCAGATAAAATAGTCAGGAATTGACCTGTAACAAATAAGCAGAAAAACATAAGCACTACATATACAGACTCCCCACTAAAATTCAGATGGGAAGTGATTTTTCGGATTGTATTTGTATAATTTCGGATTGTATTTGTATAATTTCGGATGGTATTTGTATAATTTCGGATGGTATTTGTATAATCTCGGATTGTGTTCGTACAATTTCGGATTGTATTTGTATAATTTCGGATGGTGTTTGTAAAATTTCGGATTGTGTTCGTACAATTTCGTGTTGTATTTGTATAATTTCAGACTGTTTTTGAATAATATCGGATTGTATTGGTATAATTTCGAATGGTGGTTGCATAATTCCAGATTGTGTTTGTAAAATTTCGGGTTGTATTTGTATAATTTCGGA
The DNA here is from genome assembly GCA_030067915.1 of Hydractinia echinata. Lineage (NCBI taxonomy): Eukaryota > Metazoa > Cnidaria > Hydrozoa > Anthoathecata > Hydractiniidae > Hydractinia > Hydractinia echinata. The sequence goes on from JASGCC010000088.1 coordinate 690,327, forward strand.
TTGTTTGTAAAATTTCTGGTTGTTTTTGTATAATTTCAGACTGTCTTTAAATAATATCGGACTGTCTTTGTATAACTTCAGATTGTAATTGGTCTTCAAGTTTTTTTAAATTCAAAATTAATAACAAAAATAAAAAAAAATAAATAAAAAATCTGATATTATTGGTATCAAATAATTAAATATAGAATTTCAATAAATAATAATACTACGTACTCGTCTTTGACGAAAAACCCGCCAAACAACAAAAATGGCATCATTAAAGGAGGTCCTATGGAAGTAGCTACTTGAACTGTTGGTGCTATCGCTGATACGAAGTAACCTGAAAAGTAACATGTTTGTAAATAGCAACTGGCATACTGTACCGTTAATCAAAGACATAATAGACAAAATCCTCGTCTCTTATAATTTAATTTACATGACTTCTACTGCTTTTATTTTCAGACAGATTTAAAATAACGCACGTACCAAACGAAAGAGAACATTGTGTAATGAGCTGCAATATTCCAGCGAATACAAAGAATTTAGCTGCATCAACTCCGAAATCTAAGAAAAGAGATAAGATCAAAAGTAAAATAAAGGATAGAGTAGAACACTTATGTTTATCCGCAATATCATCCACATCAAGGCCGAAAGGGCCTGGAAATACTACTGTGATGACGTCAACATAATTAGTACCGTTTAAGGTTTTGCATATAACTAATTCAGAAAGAGATTGCTTATGCGTACAATCTTCGAAATTCAGCTTTTTTGTCAACAATACCTTGAACAACATTGTATACCATATTACATTACAAAACATTAGTAATTAAAAACAATTAGTAGAAAAGTTAAGTACCCGTCATGAAGTAGACGATGGTAGCAAATAAGAATGAACTGAGTATATACCATGGCAGCTAAAATGACAGTATGCATGAAGGATTATCACATTAATTCTTAAAATACCAAAAATGTTTTCCAGGTTAATTTTTTAAATTTGTATACCATAATACCTTAAGGAAAGAAATTTTTGCGAGAAGAAATTTCCGCGAGTTTTTCCCTAATTTGGGAAATACTTTATGATTCGCGAAAATTTCTTCCTTGAAATAGATTGAAATACCCAGTAACGAAAAAAAATTCTGCGAAAAGTTTCCCAAATAAACTTTCTGAAATCTTTCTGAAAAGACCTAAATTTATATAAAATATGTTCCTTAATTTTCAGAAATGTCCACATTTGCTGTTCTAAATATTTTCTTATAACCTCGATTTGCGACAAAAATTTCTACGAAATATGTATTTAGTTTTGCAATTTTCGAATCCTTGATTCCAAGAATTTCTTCCTCAAAAATTTATTCTAGTGAAAATTTCTTCTCGCTAAAATTTCTTTCTCTTACGCTGTCCAAACTGGAAAATACGTCGCTGGTTAGATAACACCATTCCAAAAAAATTTATAAGATATTAAAACCAATTTACCTCTGCTAGTGTTTTACAAATAAAATAGACATCGGTACGATACATCCCAAGTTTGTGTTCTTTTAAAAACACAGGTAATTCAGCTGGGAAAACCTGCGTAAATAAAATAACTAAATATAACTAAGTAAAACTTAATATGTAAAACAGGACCTTCCAGAATTATTGCTTGAATAAGGACAAAATTTGACATTTGTGAATAGGTGGAGGAGAGAACATGGCGTTAAAAAGAGAATGGAGTGGAGAAGAGGAGAGAATGGAGTAGTGGAGAGGGCATTGAATGGTGGTGGAGAAGGGAAGGGGTATCCGAGGAAGGATGGAATGGTTCAGAGAGGATGAAATGGAGGAAAGAGGATGAGGTGGTTGAAAGGTGGAGTGGTGGATAGAGAATGGAGTGGTGGAGACAGGATGGAGTGGTGAACAGCGGATGGAGTGCCAGACAGAGGATGGGGTGGTTGAGAGAGGATGGATTGGAGGATAGAGAATAGAGTAATTGACGGAGAATGGCGTGGTTGATAGAGGATGGAGTGGTGAAGAGAGATAGAGTGGAGGAGAGGAGAGAGGATGAAGTGGTGAACAAAGAAAGGAGTGGTGGAGAGTGGTTGAAGTAGAGGAGTGGTGGAGTGGTGGAGTGGTGGAGAGTGGTTGAAGTAGAGGAGTGGTGGAGTGGTGGAGTGGTGGAGTGGAGAAGAGAGAATGAATTTGAGGAGAGAGAATGAAGTGGTGAAGAGAGGATGAGGTAATGGAGAGAGGATGGAGTGGTGGAGAGAGGATGGAGTAATAAAATGTAAAAACAGCAGTAGTACTTAACTACAATAATTGGCAGTAAAACTTGGTATTTAAACTTACAAACAGAGATCCAGTGATGGAATTAAAGGATAACGTAGTAATGCAGAAAAACATTGCTCCATTCATGTTTGTTACACCAGCTTGATTGAGATCTTGATCTAAGTAAACCAGACCCGCAATCAGAGCTATAACCTATTATTGAAAAAAATGATTATGATCTAAAAACTGAATTAAACCAGTCATGAGGTGAAAGATTGGTGAAATCATATATGTGTTACCTTAATACAATAATAACCGATTACCCCGGGCTGTACCGCAAAATATCGCCCGAGGTCTAAGTGCCGAACGAGCTTGCGAGGTCGGTGTAATGACTGAGGGCGATATTTTCGGTACAACACGGGGTAATCGGTTATTATTGTATTTGTTAACCGTCTAAGTTAGATAAAAATAAGAAATAAGAATTTCTGTTTAGTGTTCTTATAATAATATAATCCACTAGCACTACTTTTGTTAACACTCGAGGTCAAAATTCGAAACAGTCCTGTCTAAAAACAAACATTCTATTTAGAATTCGAAAGTCCCTATAGAATAAAACTTTGTAAACAAAACATTACGATGTTCGACACGTACAGAATAATGTGTAAAGTTGAATGCGCAGCTAAAATATAGTTACAACGAATATTGAAGTAATTTTTTTAACTAGCTAGCTAGCCAAGAATAACATGGGCTTCAACGAGTTTTATATTGACTCGGTAACCACAAAGCTGAAGGAACGAATCTGAAAATGAGAGGAGATGTATTTGTTATGATTTCGTCGCCCAATTGTGTTTTAATCTAGAAATAGTGAGCTTTGCGTAGCTGCGTTGCTGCTATATTTGTTGCATTTCTGATTGAGCCATGTATGAGCTAAAAAAGGTCTGGTTGGTTTTTTTTTTTTTATTGTTGCGTTGCTGCGTAGCAGAGTTATATAGGTTTAATTTTTTTACGGGGGGGTATTCTCTAGTTTAGCCCTATGAAAATGTTTTTATCGAGAATTGTATTGTAGGAGTTAGATATATAATCATTTCCAATGCTTCTTAAAACTTGTTTTTCGTGCTTGTTTACATTTTAAGATACCATTTTTCTTGACGACAGGCATTACCGCAAAATATCGGCCCGTCGTCAAGAGCGCTAAGCCAATCAGAATGCCTAAAAACCCGTATTGCCCGCATGAAAATCCAGACGGTTAACAAACTTAAATAATGCGGCATGTCTTGCCCTACAAGTATCCATATTTTAGTAAACTCAGCTATGAGTCTCATTAAAGCTGATATACAATTTTATGTCACAATTTAGTACCGCAACTGAAAATTCGTGGTGTTAAAGTAAGAAGCTGATTCCATTTAATTTCAAGTTTCATGAAAATAAACAAAAAGCTTTTTACTGCAAAAGTTTCTGACATTAAGTTAGTAAATATAATAAGGCAAGCACCGGTTTTCTCATTCAACAGAGACGCCATTATATCATTCATACAGTCATTCACGCGTACTTACAATGGCTTGTGCAATCCTTAATGTGCTCACAAATGGTTCACGTTGATTGGCTTTCCATGACCGCCACAACACTGATGCTAGTTGCTTTCCAAAACCAACTTTATAACTACATATAATGACGATTTAAAGAAATTTTGACACAAAAAGATCGCTGAAAATTTTGTTTTAGTGACAAGTAAATGACATAAGCTAACAAAGGCATGGTCAAGTAAATTAAATAGTTTCGGTTTAAGAAAATGAATAGCACAAAATAGACAAAAAATTTTCTTTATCCCGGAAAAAATTTGGATTTTTTGGGAAGTCTGACAAACTTATATTTCGACGCCTATGTGAGAATTTGATTATTTAAAAACTTAACAATAATTGTTGCGTAGAAAACATTTAAAGTTTAGTAAATAATTACAGCGGAATAAATATCAACCGACAAGTAAAATCGATGCAAAAAATTCAATGTTGCGAACTATATTACACATAATGTACTTCATATTCATTTGTAATGCCGTGAATGTTTTAAAATTATTTGAAGAATACCATATCAAAGGAAAGTTAAATGTAACCACATGGTGTATAATGAAAATAAAGCCTATCTTTACATAGGTTAAATATCCATTTTTTTTCTTACCTTTGTTTTGTATAAACTTCGTCATTGTCCTGACCCTACAAAAAAAACGGGTTATTGCAAAATTTTATCAATGAGGAAAACAAGTACACATATCCTAAATTATATTTGCCCTCCATAAGCATTCTCAGTTAAGAATAATTACAGAGATGTCAAAACATTTCATCCAGATATTCTGGCTGTCACCACAAAATGCAGACAGAATAGGTTTAACACAACAAAGAAGATCTTATTAATTCGCAAATTTATGAAAATCATTACAAATGCTTGACTTACAGAATACCTTCCAATAAACGAATTCAAAATATTCATAATTAAAGAATAATTTGTTATGATTATGGCAAATAAATCAAAGAGAAACAGACTTAATAATAATTGATACTTACACTGGTTGATGGAGTAATACTTTCTTTTCTTTCGCTTTGTTCTGCAAATGCATCACATATCGCCTAATGAAAAAAGCATGTATGTTAGTTAATGTTTTGCTGCAATAATATAAAAAGCAGAAATTTTCAGGTTACACAAATGATAAGAAGATGGACAATGCACCAAGAGTTTATGAGAGCAATTTTTCACATAGATTACTTGCCAATGTTTACAAAAAGTGCCAATTTTTGTAGTGCGGACACGTTATTGTAGGTAAAAAAGCAGGATGATGAGTAAAATTGCTATTATTAAAATTCTTACAGGTTTTCGGAAGCACAAGAACAAAAAAGTACTGAAATTAATTTTTAACTATTCTCTTTTAAAAATTTTTAACCAATTTAAGTGGATACTTCGCTGGATATATTTGACTCCTGTGTGGTCTGTTGTTTATATTTTCTACCTAAAGGAATAAGTGTCCATTGTTCTTAACGCAAAATCAGAAGATCACGTCGCACGAAAAGTGGTCTATGAAAATTTGGATTGGAGATTGATAATCAATTCCAAATTATCATTAAACTACAACAGCCCTGACACCCAAATACTTAGGTGAAATGTTAAGCCCTAAAACGTTTTATTAATTCCAAAAACACACCACATTCTAGATGGTGTTTCTTTAAAAAGTTAAATACCATAGCTTTAGCCTTGCATTCCTCTTCGTTTCCAGGTATAATTGCAAGTGTGTGGACATAATGATCTGCTGGATTGTAGTTTACTGGACAAGGATAGTCAACCCTACACAAAAAATACAACATCGAACTCAAAAAGTTAAAAAAAATAAAACACAAAGTTACATAAAAAATTAGTCCAAATATTTTAATTTTAATGTAATAAAGATACCATTAAAAGTACAGCTCGATTTCACGCTCATGAAGAGTGCGTTCATGAAATCAAAAGATTTTACAAAAAGTTGATTATAAAATAACACTTATATACATACTTATTAAAGAAAGAGATGGCTTGCTTCGTCGTACCAAGAAAAGCTGTTCGTCCTTCTGACAGTAGTAACAATCTTAAGAAAGGTCAAAATAGATATTAGAGACAATCCAAAAATTATGTAACGCCTTTTTGCTACCAACTTATGCTAAAATGTTGGAAGTGGTGAGAGAGTCATATCTTCTTTGTTACAATACGGACAACCATCCTGCCCAGTGAATCAATAATTGTGGGCATCACTTGAATGTGGGCATCAATTATTTGTTGGTTGACTCTTACACATTTTTTTATAACAAACACCATTTTTGTAAGTTGCTAAGGGTAGAAGGTGTTTTCGGTGCTTAAATTGCTGGTTGTTTAACATCTGATGTTTTTTACTCTCACAGTAAGACCTGTCTTGATGCACACGAGAAGCAAACTTCTCAGAGAAGACTTTTGCCACAATCAAACTGAAAGGGATGATAAGTGAGGTTCAATTTGAGGCCTGGAACTTTAGCAACTGCATTGCTTCATAAGAAAACGTGTAGTTTACTGTAACTTTTATTCAACAATCACATTAATACAGTTCCTTTGTATAATATATAAGGGTAATGCTTCTTTTAAATTTACCATAAGACTTTATTTTATTTTATTTCATTCCCGTTTAATAAAATAAGAAGGCCTGGTACTGTCTAGTAGAAACAATTAGCTTCGTGCAAATAATATGAAAAGACAGTGTTACATTTTCCAACTAATGGAATATGCTGTTAAAAATTGCATTTGCAGGAAAAAATATCATTACTTTAACAAAACAGTCAGCCTACCATAACGTTAGAACTTTTACCTATCAAATAAATTAAAAGTAGCAGACGATGGTTGGTGAATAGTTGCTAGGATGGTTCTGCCCTCACTTGCAATTTTCTGCAAAGCTGAAATAACACTTTCTGCCATGAATGAATCTAAACCAGATGTCGGTTCATCAACAAATAACAATTTTGGGTTTGTTATGATCTAGAAGAGAGATGTTTGATTACTAACCATTACCATCACCAACTGAGTTTAGTTTTTTTTGGCAAAAAGAATCAATAAAATATTTTATTCTAAGAAAATAAATTAATGTGAACAAAAGAAAGTAACATTAAAGATAATAAACAAAAATTGGATTTAACAACTACATTTAAAATTGCAGTCGTGCTAATATGAGCAAAAGGAATCCCTCTTTCAAAAATGTGTATATTTACTTGATCTGATAAATGTGCAAAATATTAACTGCATGGCTGTATGAAAAATGTGTCAAAACTATAAGAACTCTGTTTAATTAAAATCACACAGTAAGACATTATTCACGTAGCTTTGCATATGGAAAGACATAAGGATGACTTTTAGAAAATCAATTAGATGCTTCAAAGTTCTAGCTAGTTGTGCATAATTTGCATGTTGTATGTACATAAATAACGTTTACTTGCAGATGAACTGTACTTTATTCATTCTTTTGTAAACAGAGATGGCCTGTCACATTTACCCAATTTATTCTACCATTTCGTTTAGGGAAATATTTTTATGTGGCCGTTGTCACAGACAATACAAATTGATTATTGAAATGATTCTCAATGCTGACTGAATGAGTTATTAATTCTGTGAACCTAACTGAGCTTTCAATAGGCTGCCATAAATATCCTTAAAAATCTTTGACAACCAACAAATTAACCTTTGTTGAAAAAAAGACAATATTGTATCCTACGACAAGCACAGTTTTGAATGCAATCAGATAAAACTTCTCCAAACTTTCTTTTGATTATAGCTGAAGGAACCTTTGCTTTAATGAAATATGTTTTCTTTTTTTTCAAGGCATAACAAAATTAAAGCTATGTAACTTTCTCTGGAAAACAAAACAAATGTATTTGTCTAGTTAAATTATTTAAAAAATTGCAACTTGAGAGATAACTTCCACAAAAAAAAAGTCAAGAAGGTTTTTACCTTGACACCTCACATTGCCACATTTCATTATAGCTATACTTCATTATAGAACAGTCAAATACATTCTGTACAAAGCCTATTTTTAACACAGAGGTCAATTCAGCAGCAAAGAAAGTTTAAATTTTGCTTGTAGTTTTTTATATGGAAGAAAACTGTGATCAGGAAACAGAACATTTTTCGAGGACAACCTTATTAAGCAAAAATAATAACCTATTAACACAAAATAAGTTAAAATAAATATGGTACCTCTGAAGCAAATGACAACCTTTTGTTTTCACCACCTGAGATACCTCGAATTCTTCCTGGCACTCCAATAATGGAATCTTTACACTTCATTAACCCAAGCTTTAAATAAAGTAACATGCACAATATGTAAAAAAGCATGATGTTATAACAGCTCTTGCTTATTATTATATAAACAATATATGTATGGTAACTCTAAAAAACACTTGATGGGTAACACATAGCAGTAAACAGAAAGTATTCCTGTAAAACAAAACACATACATTGAAAAATACTTTTTTACCTAATTACGCTGGCAATTGTTAAGTGTCAATGTGAATAAGAAACATGCTATATTATATTCACTTTTGTTAATGTTTCGTCTATGACATTGATTATTCACATTCTATTTCACTAGATGTCATTGCAATATCCTTTACCTGTTGTAATACTTCAGTAACTCTTTGCTTTTTCTGATTCATGGAATAACTATCATCCAAACGAAGCAGGGCCTAAAACAAAGAAGGTTGCTGTGTATATTTTCCATTTTGTTGTGTTTACAAAAAAGGTTTTTTTACAAAAAAGATTAACAAGGCAAGTTTTGGGACTGATCATATGGAAATTATTTCATATCCACCACCACTAGGAACTCACAGAGTATAAGCAAAAATATGGCCCTAAGCAACCAATACACCAAGATCAAACATCCGGCAATTCCTGTTTTAAAAAAAAATACATATTCAGGTATTAATATCAATACATACCTGAAAAGTAAGATGTTCTTTCACAGTGAGAGTTCCAATAAATAAATCTTCTTGTTGAACATATGCTGAGATTGATTTGATTTTGTTCTTAATAACTTGGTTGTTTACCATCACATTTCCACGCAAGTTTAGTCTTGCAATATTTTGTCGGGACAACACATTTAACAATGTTGTTTTACCAGCCCCACTAAAGCAAAATAATCATGTTTTAAATGCAATATAAAAATTAAGATTTAACAAAGTTTTTTTAACGCCACTGAAAGATAAAAGTTTTATGCTTTGAATGTAATATTTAAATGTATGCTTTTTAAGAATGAAATTAATGGTAAATACTATCACCTTTATTGACTTTTGGACCCAAAGTTGTATTACGCTGACCGGTGATTAAACAAAATATAAAAAATTATGACCAGAGAAGATCATTATTTTGTCATGATCACTAGCTCACTTGTTTTACAGACAAAAGTCTAAAAATAAATTCTCACTACTTTGCACAAGTTTTTCTTTTTACATTTTGCTTTTTTAAGAAAGTTTGAATAATTTTTGTATATAATCCAACTGTAGAGCTTAGAAATCTGTCCTATATAGTGTAAGAATAATAGGAAACAAACTGTTGCAGGTCAAGATTTAAAACACCTTCAACTTATTACGCCATATCACAGTTACGAAAAAGAAATCTACAAACCTGGCTCCCATTATAGCAAGCAAACTACCAGGCTCTGCTACTCCAGTTACTGAAAAACAGAAAAACGTGGTGTAACTTTAAACATTATATTTACAGAATTGAACTGATTAGAGAATTGATGAATACCATTTTTTAGAACAGGGCGTATGCTCTTTTCTTGTATATTTTCTGAATTTCCCGTACAACAGGCCTTCATGCGTTGAAAGCAAGATGGTGGTGGCAACTCAGCATCTACACATAAATTTTCCCATACCAAGCGAAGTTTGCTATTATGATCTCCATTTGTGACAAGTGTTGGGTTACTATACATGAGATCAGGTGACATGGTACCTGAGTCAGATCCACCAATCTAAAAAAGAGGTGGAAAAACTGTTTAGGTTTTTAGTGAACCACATAATCAAAATATTTACTGAAGCATGATTGATGAAAGAGAAATCAGTCAAAAGATTTTAAACTGTTAGTTGATTGGTCACTCTAACACATGGCAGTAAATATCACTAACACAGATATGGTTTTCGTTAAATAGTTTTTTTCTATATATAACTTAGTTATAAACATCTCCTCAAGATAGGTAATTTACTGAAATATTCCTCCCATATACAAATACCAATCAGATAAAACAAAGCATTCCACAACGTTATTTTTATTTTTTCAGTTTATATAAGCTTACTCCTAAAAATGAAAAACAAAAATGAATATATATCAAAACCTTACCCTTTGATCTGCTCGTATATGGTCCGGACTTTCTACAACATTCAAATTTTGCTTATTTGCCAGAACAGTTCCTACTTCCACATCAGGATCTCTTGACGAACTCTCAATCACAACAGTGTAGTTACCCTCTGCACCAGAATTTGGATCCATTATACTTATCAAATATAAAGTCGTACAACGTTACTTGTTTTTACGATGGTCATGCATAGCTCTATGATCTGCATAAAAAGCTTTTTTTTTATATGTACTGAAATATGTCTGATAATTATAATTATATAGAGAGAAATGCCATTTTATGGCTTTAAATATGACCTGGTTTCCACAAGAGGTTTGTAAGTAAAATATAGTTTTGATACATGTGCATATCTTTTAACAAGAATGATTAGTTAACTACACAAAAACAACTTAGGCCTATGCAAACACAAATTTTTTGAATTTTTTGTTGAATTATTTTACAAGTTTTTGATCTGACCAGGAACCAGGTATAGCTGTAAAAATGTTATCATCAGCAAAAGACAACATTTCTTTAATAACGTGGCTCATGCAATAATGCTGAAATCAACAGTTATTTTAATTGAAATTCAATAACATAGTTAGTGCAATGAAGGTATAGTCATTAAGAAATAAAAATATTTGACCTGAAAAGATTATTTATATATTGGTTTATCAGCCCATACAAAAGTAAGATTTTAACCAGAATAGATTATATATAGTCTTTATCATAAGGATTTATCTTAACAAAATTAGAAATCATTACTACTCAAAAATAATTCTATAAAATGAATTGTTATGTGGTAATGCATTGTTAGTTATTTATCAAAGCATGGCTTTTAAAAAAAAGATTTTAAAATTTAATTTACGTAATGTCTAACAAATTCCCCAGCTTTACCTTTAAAAAATTGAGCAATAATTTTTACAACATTTTAAATATATATAATGGCATCTACGTTTATCATATGTTATTAATATAAATGGGTAATAAAAAAATAGCGCACTCCAAGGTTGCCTCCACTGCGTATAAACATAATTTAAAAGGATGCATGTATAAAAGTTGAATTTTGATCATGTTTCACTTCCCAGCATGTGCACAACAGCTTTTTCTGATGCCTGCAATATTTTGTGGTTCTAAAGCAAACAGACACAACAAGTCTTGGATACTTCACCTATAGGAAGTTAATTATTAGAAAAGTGCAAACAAAATAAGTTTCTGCACAACAATATTTTATACCCAGACAAATTATTTTTTTACAAAATATTCCTAATCCCAAATTTTTTTCAGAGAATAATGGATAGACAAGGTTTTGAATGTTACACTATGTAACTCGTTTCATGATTTGGCAATGAATATATATCCAGGAAAATTTAATAATAAATACTTTAAACTGGTGGTCTTGTGATAGAACATGTGAAAGGTTGTGAGTTTCATTCACAGCCGAGTAATGCCAGAGATTATAAAAGTGTAAATTGACCCCTTCTGATCAGCATGCAGCATGAGAATAGGATTGATATATTTAGCCAGTTATCTAGTTAGGCGATTGTTGTGCTTGCAAGGCTTTCATAGCTCAAATAGAAGCGTTAAATGCACTAGGACCACTTTTTTGCAGGTGAAGGGTCTCTTTAAGAGACAAGAGAGGAGTTGAACGTCCTCCACCATACCTTAGTTTAAAGGGGCGATTGTGGAAGTCCCATGAAATGCCACATAGTGGTGTCACTTTAAAAAACACCCAGTCCGGTCTGTGAACGGTTGGCGCTAGGAAGGGCATCCAGCTGTAAAACAATGCCAAAACTCTTTATTAATGGCCGTAAGAATAGTTGATCAGACAAACTGCGTAAACGGGGCTGGAACTCTAAGGAGTGAAGGTGTCGCGCACGGTAGGACAGATGTCAGGTGTGAGCATCGTCAGACCGTTACCCAGCTATCACATCACAAGGTAGATAACACTAGGTTGAGGATGGCTAGTGTAAATGTTGGTACTCTGAGAGGTAGAGCAGGTGAAGTAGTTGAAATGTTAGAACGTAGATCTGTTGATATGTGTTGTGTTCAGGAAGTCAGGTGGAGAGGAGCTTCAGTGAGATTTGTGGAAGGTAGGAGGGCAAGGTATAAGCTTTTTTGGATTGGTAATAGTGATGGATATGGAGGAGTTGGCATATTCGTTGCAGAGAAGTGGGTAGAAAAAGTAATAGATGTTATGCGTGTTAATAGTCGTATTATAGTGATAAAGTTTTTGATAGGTAATAGGATTGTCACTTTTCTGTCAGTTTATGCTCCACAGTGTGGACTCAGTGAGGAAGATAAAGATAAGTTTTATGATGAGTTAATAGCAGTCACATCAAAGTTTGGAGACACTGAACTTGTCATGGTGGGCGGCGACTTTAATGGTCATGTTGGGAAGTCATCTGAAGGTTATAGAGGTGTGCATGGAGGCTATGGATTTGGGAGCAGAAATAAGGAAGGGGAGAGATTGCTTGAGTTTGGAATGGCAACGGACATGGTGGTTTGCAACACATCATTCAGTAAGAGACAGAGTAGGCTGATAACATATGAGTCAGGTGGTTGTAAGACACAGATAGATTACTTCCTGGTTAGAAAGTCAGACAAGAAAGTGGTGAAGGACGTGAAAGTTATATCGGGGGAAGAGTGTGTTTCCCAGCATAGGTTGCTGGTTTGTGATATTATCTTGAAGAGTGTTAAAGAAGCCAAGGGAAAGTACAGGCCCCGTCGAAAAGTCTGGAAGCTGAAGGAAGAGATTGTAGCAAGACAATTTAGTGCAAAAGTTCAGCAGTTAGCCCACAATGGTCAATGTGATAGTGACAATGTTGAAAGTACTTGGACTACTTTGAAGAATTGTCTTCTAGAAGCTTCTGATGATACCTGTGGGTGGACGAAAGGACCAGCTAGACATAGACAGACCTGGTGGTGGAATAATGAGGTTGACCAGTGTATAAAGGAAAAGAGGAAACTTTGGAAAGAGTGGAAGTCAGGTGGTAGTAAAAATATTTACTTAGAAGCTAAGCGTCGTGCTCGTACAGCAGTGTATAAGGCAAAATCAGAAGCAGAGAGAAACAGATTTGCAGATGTGTTAAGAAGGGAAGACCAGCGCAATGAGGTATTCAAGATAGCAAAGCAAATGAAGAAGACTAATCAAGATGTTGTAGGTGAGAAGTGTATACGTAATGATGAAGGTGTTTTGGCTAGCACAGAGGAGGAGAAAAGGGTAGCTTGGAAGAATTATTATCAGAGGTTGCTTAACACTGAGTTTGATTGGGATGAGGATAAATTGTCTGATGATGATGTTGTAGAAGGGCCAGCTATGCAGATCAAGACAGAATGGGTAGTGGAGGCTATTAGGAAATTGAAGATTGGCAAGGCTGCAGGAGTATCAGGTATTGTTGCAGAGATGGTAATAGCATCTGGATATATTGGAGTTGAGCTTATTACAAGTCTTGCTAACCAGATTATAAAGGATGGTGCTATTCCGAGTGAGTGACAGTCGAGTGTAATAGTGAATTGTTTCAAGGGCAAGGGTGATGCATTAGAAAGGGGTAACTATAGAGGTTTGAAGTTGGTTGATCAAGTAATGAAAGTTATTGAAAGAGTGATTGATAAGTTACTTAGAGAAAGGATTGATATAGATAAGATGCAATTTGGTTTTGTTCCAGGGCGTGGCACTACAGATGCAATATTTTTACTCAGACAGCTTCAGGAAAAGTATTTAGGAAAGAGAAAGAATCTCTATTTTGCCTTTGTAGATTTAGAGAAAGCTTTTGATAGAGTGCCACGTAAAGTTATTTGGTGGGCTATGAGAAAATTAGGTGTGGATGAGTGGCTAGTTACGATGGTACAGTCTATGTACAGCAATGCTAGAAGTCGTGTCAGGATTAACCATTCACTTAGTGATGAATTTAGTGTAAATGTTGGTGTACATCAGGGTTCTGTACTTAGTCCTTTGTTGTTTGTTCTAGTCTTAGAAGCGCTGTCGATGGAGTTCAGAACAGGTTGTCCATGGGAGTTATTGTATGCAGATGATTTGGTTCTCATAGTAGAGTCGATGGAAGAATTAGTTGAAAAGTTTGAGAAGTGGAAGAAAGGACTAGAAGAGAAAGGGCTAAAGGTAAACACAGCAAAGTCTAAAGTCATGATTAGTAGCATTGCAGCCAAGTGTGACCTTGTAGTTGGAAAGTGGCCTTGTGGAGTTTGCAGGAAAGGGGTTGGTAGTAACTCAATTTTTTGTCAGACTTGCAAGCATTGGGTACATAAGAAGTGCAGTAGTATTAGTGGAAGGTTAAGAGCTGACATTCAGTTTGTATGCAAGCGTTGCAAAGGTGAGATTATAGAGAATGAAGTATTTCCAGCTTTAATGATGTACAACAGTGGCTCGTTAGAGATAGTTGAGAACTTCTGTTACTTAGGTGATATGTTGGGCAGTGGAGGGGGTGTTGGAAGAAGTGTTACTTGCAGGATAGGTTCTGCTTGGAAAAAGTTCAGAGAGTTACTTCCTTTGTTGACTAGCAGAGTCCTGTCAATTGAGGTAAAAGGTAGGTTGTATGAGGCCTGTGTAAGAAGTGTTATGTTGTACGGTAGTGAGACATGGGCAGTGAAGCAGGAAGATCTTGACCGTTTAGAAAGGAATGATATGAGAATGGTTAGGTGGATGTGTAACGCCAGTCTGAGAGACAGAAAGAGTTCAGATGAGCTAAGAAGCAGGCTAAGTCTCCGTAGAATTAAAGATGTTATCCAGATAAGAAGATTGAATTGGCTGGGGCACTTGGAAAGAATGGAGGAGGATAATTGGGTAAGAAAGTGTAGAGACTTGATAGTTCCTGGGGCAAAGCCCAGAGGCAGACCGAGAAAGACTTGGCAGGAGGTTATAAGGACAGACTTGATACAGAGGAAGTTAAGTTTAGATCTAACACAGTCTAGATCAGATTGGAAGAGGGTCATTAATATACCCCGTCCAACCCATGCTAGCATGGAAAACGGACGTTAACCTGAGAATGATGATGATGATGATAATTGGGTAAGAAAGTGTAGAGACTTGATAGTTCCTGGGGCAAAGCCCAGAGGCAGACCGAGAAAGACTTGGCAGGAGGTTATAAGGACAGACTTGATACAGAGGAAGTTGAGTTTAGATCTAACACAGTCTAGATCAGATTGGAAGAGGGTCATTAATATACCCCGTCCAACCCATGCTAGCATGGAAAACGGACGTTAAGCCGAGAATGATGATGATGATGATCCTCATTGATAACAGCACCAATAGAAACTGAAGAGGCCATTCTGGAAAAATAATAATAACTAAAATTCCTCTTAAAATTCCTTAATATTAACAGGATATAACTGCAAAATATATACCCTGGTTTCTGTTTTAGCACTTAATGATTTTAAACATTTACAAAAAGGTTTTAACTTCTTTTGAAGTCTTTCTCCAATGTCAACAATATTTTTTATAAACCTTCATTAAGAGATTCTCGAGATTAGTTTTTAACAGCTTTGTTTTGTGTTCCTAAAAATAATTACATGGCTAATGATACTTTTGACATGATTTTAAGTGATGCAACATTACAAGAGTTTGTAATTACAAATAAAATTTTAAAACCATTGCCACGAAACAGTATACAGAAATTAAAAACACATAAAGTGGCAAATGAATTGTTACACATTTCCAGCTAAAGTAAGTTGGTTAGCAACTTAATTAATGAAAAATTGTTTAAGTTGCATAAGTTTTGCAAAGGCATCCACAAACAAACCCTACTGAAAATAGTTTACATATATTTAGGAATGAATCTTTTTATTTAAAAGAATTAATCAAAAATGAGAGTTCCCTCAAAAATAAATAAAAAATCTAGGACATTCCAAATTTGTTTTATTTTAGATACTTTAGTGTACAGTTTGATTGAGTTTGGCTGTCATTAAGTAATTATTTGTTTGCTATAACCAGAGTAACCAAAAAAAGTAGAGTCAGTCCGTTAAAAAACTTTTTTTCAGTCATCCTTTAGGAACAAAAATCATTAAAAAGCGTAAACAAAGAGGGGGTGATAATTAAAGTGAGCAACACACACTACCTCAAGTTATGAAAAATTACATTATAAAACCAGAAATAAAATTCCAAGTATTAATCTTTTCAACCAACAACTAACAGAAGAAAAACCAGAATAATTTATTTTGCACATAATATATACACCTAATTCATCTAAAAACAAAAGAAGGCTAGAAAGATATGATACATATTTCTTGAAAAAATGCTGAATTTAAAAAAAGAATATAATTTAGGTAAAACGAAAAACATGGAGAACAAATTCACTCAACACGTTTTTATTATAAAAGTATTTAAAAATTCCAACATCATCTGCTGCAAAGCGTATCACTTTTTACTCCTTATTAATTATTAAACGTAATATTTTTTTATATATATTTCTTAAAATAAAATGTAAATACAACAAAAAACGTGTTATCAGAAGATTACAAATAAAATTTGCAAGAACTTATGTTACATGTAACATGGATTGGCCACTACTACAAAATAGTACTGAACGTCTTCGGTCCAACAATACAGAGATAATAACAAACCCTATTATGACTGACCAATAAAAAAACATTTTGATAAACCTAAAGAAAAATAAATCAACTATATATATGACATAAAAAATGCTGACTCAGCTTGTCTCATCTAACATATCTGATAAGAAATATTTAATATTATTCAAACATCCCACATGTGGTGCCAAACAATAACATTTCTTTTCTCTGGATTGATAATCAGGTAACAAAAATTTTGCATGTGATTTGAGGTTCCAGGAAACACTTGGTTTTCTTTGTTACCAAGCAGTTTTACTTTCAGAACAATGGAACCTATTACTAAATTCTTTGTGTTAACATCTTTATTTACATGGAGTAAATCTTTGTATATGTATTTTGTTGTTTCAATATAGGGATTAATATTATCTTCATACTGACAACAGTATCCACCGATCACCAAATGTTGGAAAACTTGAAAAATAAATTCATTGCGATCTTTTTGTTGAAATATACCATAATATTCAGACTCATCCGTGAGAATCATTTTCCTCAATTCATCTGATACAAGAATATCGTCAATCATTTCATCAAAACATTTTTTAATTGATCCACTCTCGTAGACAAGCTTTTCATTAAAAATAACATCAAAGAAATTCATGCTTGTAACTTTTTTTGGCAAAATCTCAACAAAAATATCTTTGAACTGCATGTTTCCAAACAAAACTGATCTTTGTTTCACAAAGGTTTTTAGTGTTTGTTGAACATTTCTATCTTTGAAAAATGCCTCAACGAATCGATCTTTCTCATTGATATCAAAGTAGAGATCGTAGGAGTACATTTGTACACTCATTTGCAACATTCCCCATTTTTGAAAATATTCCTGTCTGGATTTAGCAGAAAAAGAAGAAAACTCTTTCACTTTGTGCTGGAACGCATGCATCTCAGTCATGGCTACTTTATGTTCCTATTTCATATGAATACAGTACAAACACAGAGGTGAACATAATACTACACATGTGAAATAAGCTGTTAGTTGGCAATAACAAATCACTTTGTCAATAAGGATATATATTATACTTTAAACTCTGAAGACACATTTAGTTATTTCCTGTTACTTCTGCCATGCAAAAAATTCCAAGGGAAAACTTTGTTAACCAACTGATTACAAGGGTTTCAGGGCGAGTAAAATATGTTTAATGGCTGCCTAGATTTTAATTGTTTTCAAAAAAATTTTGGCTTATACAAAAGTTTTAATTTACCAAACAGGATATCCTTTATTAACAACCAAAATTGACTAAGAAAAAAAAACATAGTTTGTATTTGCACACCATAATTAGCAATTTAGGACCAACTTGTTATCAATTGATTGTTCTCCTTTAAGTACAACAAATTGATTCAAACAATTTCATCAACATGTGTAATGTTTCTTGCAAAACTCGTTTGCCAATGTTGAATTTTCTTAACAAATCAGGACCTCACCTTTATATAACTTTACCAACACAAAAAAGGCCAACAAACACCTTAAAAGACACGTAACCATTTTTTTCAGCCTTGTAGTGATACAGAGTAATGACAAGTTAAAAAAATAACTCTTTCTTTCAGTAACATTAGAAATGCAGTCACATACGAGTCACATACGAATAGAAAATACTTTGATCATCAAATATGGTTATAATATAAATGGCCACCGCATTAATATAAATGGCCACCGTCCGCACAAATTTTAACAGAAGTCAAAGTTATTTTAAAGAATAACTACCCTTAATATTATGGGCCAATTATGTTATACCACAGTAGCATCAGGGAAATAGCAGTAATTAGCTGGTAACTAGATGGTCACACTTATTTTAAATCCCTAAGCTTTTTCTTTGAGGGTCCATTCTTACAATTTCGTGATTTGCTTCTATAAAAACAAAGCAAATGCAGAGACTCGTTGTCTGTGAAAGAAAGATATTAATATTTTCACATTATAACAGAAAAGTTTCCCTTACGTACGAAACTTTCGTGGTGATATAAAATTCAGCAAATTCCAAAGATGTGGCCATTCGTTGAATAAACATTTATATGCACTCGCGCCCGACATTGTTCGGGTTATTTGGGTGGCCGCCAAAGAAGGTTACTCAAATTTGAGGGTATATTTACCCGCACCGTAACCTATCTTATTCACTATAACACGCGGGGAAAGTTCCTCGCCAACTCGCCAAAAGTTAAAAACGCGTTTTTGCCAATCGTCAATGATGGCGCCTGTGCTGTTGTGTTCTAAAGGTAGGTCATGATGCGAGGTGTCAACAGCTACTGCTTTGTTAAGAGTGAAACAGATACCATCTAAAATAGCTACCTAGTGTTAATATTTGAGAGGTCGATCGATGTACATCGTGGATTTTTTATTGCAGCTAGCCAGCTAGATAGATAAATAGATAGATGTGCATATTTTTAATGACTAGCCTCACAAATATTGAGGGATGAACCCTGTCTTATTTCCAGGAGGGACTATGCTTAGGACTGGGGTGTCCTAGGCTAGAGTATAAGGGGCCGTCGACAAACAGTTTTTGTCTCCGTTAACGGCAAATTGGCCGCTAGACTTGGACCCCCCTTCCCCCTCCCCCTCCCCCTTAATAATGGCAAGCCCATTTCCCCTACATTAGTTTTGTCTTTGTTAACTGCAAATTGGCCGTTAAATAAAATTTTGCCCCCCCCCCTTCTTGTCTCCGCTACGTGCAAGATTGGGTCCAATGTGACAGCTGTAAAAAATGGTATCACGCACAATCAGTCAGGGAAAACTGCTAACTAAGAGTGTACTGCTAATTAGGAGAATCTCTAAATTAGGCGTAAGACGGTAGACTAATTAAGCACAACGGCGCCTATTTAGGATAAATTAATTTTTTAAGGGCCTAGTTCAACCCCTTTAGTGCAAAATCGAACCACCAAATGAATTATTTTACCTTCGTAAATAAGGCCAGGGTCTGTAATAACGCAATGTGAAAAAAACGCGGGAGCGATTAGTTGTTTTGACAGATTTTGTGCTATGCGCGCCTAGTTAGGCGGCACATGCCGTCTTAGCCATAAATTCAAAATGGTGTATCTGCCAAATTAGGATTATATCTGCCAAATTTGGATTAAATCACAAAATGGTTATTTATTGATTTCGGCTCCGGCAAAATTTTTTGATTTTCTTAACAGAAGACTGTTCATCGGTTTCTCAGAGCGTGCAACCTTGGAAAGGCACGCGGTTTTGGCTTATCTGGGCTTATTTTATGTTTATGTTTTTCTGTAGCTTAATTAGACGCCCTTTAACCAAATTAAGCTGGTGCATGCTCCAAATTAGGAGTAGTATGTCTAATTAGCAGTACACTCTTAGTTAGCAGTTTTCCCTGACTGACAATGCGCACAACAACAATGGCCTGATCGAAGGCGTAGACGCAGATGAATGGCATTGTTGCAAATAATGAACACGATTTAGAAACATTTTATTTGGTTTATGTAATATATATATATGTACACGATATCTATATTTAGCTAACTTGTCTTGAGACCATTCCAATGTGTTCTCCATGGTCTCCCAACTTCCGTTGCAAAATTCCTTGCAAACATTGTCTTTGGAAATGAGTATGAGCATGTTCATAAATACCCAATATTGATTGGTCACGCTACGCAACAATCTTCGTGGAGACTTACACGAACAAAAGATCCATTTTTACAACAACCAATTCTCGATTATGGCGGATTTTTACTGTGGAAGCATTTTCTAGTTTGTTGAATTTTTTTCATTTTCCCTAAAAGAAATAAAGGTGAGAAAGTGAAATTTGTCTCCATTTTTATATTTTTAACGGATGATGCATTACCCCCTCCCAGGCCATTCCTTGAGACGAGTACGATCGCACGCGCACTCGCCCGCACATTTGTAAAAAAATTTACGAGTGCTTTTTATCGCACTCATGAATTTTTTCTTTTTCTAAAATAATATAGAGCGATGAAAAAGGCTATTACGCTGATTACGTAACATTCATTTCTTCGTGATTGATTTGTTTAAAAAGTATAGAGAACATTAAAGTCAGCCCCTTTCCTTCATGCTGACACTCTTATGCTCGGCTGGTGCATTACACTGAGACTCGGACGAAAGACGGAAGACCATTTGGAACCATGCCACAAGTCAGTCCGACCTTCATCGTCACAGAGAATACTGCGAGAAGAGTGCGCACCCATGCAAGTTAAATATAACCAGAACATGGGAGAGGTTAGGTGTCCTGTACCTTAATACAGCTTTCGGACGAATGTTTTCGTGATGTAATACCAAAGAAAACACATGTTGAATAAAGTTTAAAAAATCTTTATAAAATGAAAAAGAGAAATAAAAAATGTCTAGAAATATATTTAATGCCAAAATCATATAGCAAATCTGCCAACACATCATCACGTTCAGCGTTGTTTCAACCTTGCACTTGTGGTTAATACGTTTTACAAAATTCATTTCTGTACAGCTTAAATAACATATAACGTTGCGGTAAACAAAAAATAGTTAAGTGTGAATCACACTTGCGAATATTCATATCGCACTTGTAAATTTTGCTTTTGAGTGCGATTTTTCGCACACCATATCACTCGTAATTTTTTTAGCAGGTGCTTTTTGTAGCTCTGGCATAGTTTTATTCAAGAAATGGCCTGTTTAACGGTGACGAAAACTGTTGACGGCCCCTAAATGCT
Organism: Hydractinia echinata; assembly: GCA_030067915.1. NCBI lineage: Eukaryota > Metazoa > Cnidaria > Hydrozoa > Anthoathecata > Hydractiniidae > Hydractinia > Hydractinia echinata. The sequence goes on from JASGCC010000088.1 coordinate 711,631, forward strand.
CATTTGGAGCTGTGCAGATTCAACTGCAATACATGGAATAACAGTCCCGGTATTTACTTGTACGCGCATCTAAGTGATTACGTAATGCCCGACTTCCGGCGTTTTAAAAAAAACTTTAAATTTCGCCTGAATCAAACCGAAACAATATTTTTTTAAACATTTATTACCATGTATAATTTATTCTTTTTAATGTTGAGCAGTGGTAGTGGAAGGAGTTCTGAAAAAAACTGTTTTTTATATATATCATTTATTCAATAAATAGCCGTAATAAAATCCCACAAATAATAAACTGAGAGTACAACAACAAAATTGCACCTTCCTTCTCAACAAAATTTAAATGAGAACAATGAGCTCGCATGCGTTGCATTTCAGACGCAATTTGGGAGGTTTCAGATGGTCCCAGGCTCTTTCCGGACGAGCATAAATGATGACATAAACCCTTGTGAATCAAACATTCAGTCTCTTTCCATTTTTCCAAGGAGTATTGGCTGTTCGTGTGTCATATAAGACAGCAGCTAGTAGATCTCTTTCTTTTTTTCGCTGTGCTAGCCATATTTTTTACAACACTAATGTTTCCGTTACCTATATTCTTGCACATACATCTTTTTTGGATAGCATTACATAATGTTATATGATGTGCGCACAGGAAAAAATTTGTTTGCCAGACAACTCCCTGCAACATCCAACGGCCCACACATTGTGCTATCTCCCCCATTTCTCTCACATTGTTAACCTGGAACTTACTCATATTAATCGCCACCACTACCATGATTCATTTTGTAGCTTATATTTGTCAGTATGGCAAACTGAAACACACAGTACCAATGAATATTTTCACTTCCCTTTACTGCCATTTTTATTGAATTTTAGGGGACACTCACAAATCATTTTTAAACAGAAGAAATAGAACTTTTACGTCTATCTAATACCCCCCCCATCCACATTGAAAAGATGTCATACACAGGAAAATCAATATATTTATTTTTTTTGCAGCATTTTTCAACTTTTTACCTCAGCTCTAATGAAGTATATACAATATTGTATTGTGATTAGATTGTCAGAAGTTTTTGGTGCTTGTTGAAATTATGGCGTAGACATGAGGGATGCAGTGGGCGATTTTATTGAGTTGTCTTGCACTGTATGGAAACACCTGTGTTCCATTCAATACAACCAGATGCTAATACCTGGTTTATTTACGAAATAATACTTTATTGGGTTTCATTGGGTAACAAGTGTAACAAGCTAAATTGAAAGTTGTCTGGGTAATTCAATTTTTGTGTGGAAAAAATCATTGTCTGGCACACAAAATAACTTAAGGAATTTAATTTTGTGTTTGTTAGTTGTAAAGAAGCATGTGAACAAAGCTTTTGAATGAGATGCTGCATGATCTGGAATTTATTTGAGTATGTATAAAAAGGCCACCCACAATGTCTTTTTAAAGGTTACCTCCTGAAGAAATACAATATTAGCTAAAACAATGCAGAATACTGTTTTATAAGACAAAATAATTTATTTTTTTTGCCACATTTGCTAATTATTGGAGTACTAGTCAAAACAATCTTTTCGGATTTGATCACATACAACACACCCCCTCTGGCAACTTCCCTTAACAGGTTTTTCTTATAAAATACAGAACATTTCAGGGGCTTGAAGCTCAGTGGAAAATTCTTCAATGAGATTATGAGTAATATTGACGGCAGGAAGGAGAGACATAAACAAAAAACCTAACAAACAAGCCCTGCGGGAAAGTTTCTCAAATGAAGGAAGAAACTTTTTCAGTAACAAAATTACGACAAAAATTCAGAAATTAACTTTCATGGTCAAATCTTTTGAGGGAACACTTTAGTGTGAAGATACTTTTGCCGAAGTTAAGGTTTAAAATTACCACAAAAGTTTTATCCTTTTGGAAAGTCATCTGCTTGTGAGAACATGTTTCTAAATCTTTCTTGTGGTATACATACAATTTAAACCTAAGTTAAAAGGAAAAAAAAGGACCAAGAACCTTTAAAAATTGCAAAATTAAGTTTTAAACATATCGTTAAAGAAAGGGTAACAATTAAAGAAGTATTGCGTTTTAATTTTTTACCAAATAACTGGACATACAAACATTAAGAAACCTAATAAAGGATTGAGTGAGATAGAAGACAAAATCAAACAATTTCCTTCACAAAGCATGCAGAAATTAAAAATTGTAATAGACAAGCAGTACTAACCCTATTCGGTCCGGGGGGCGGATTCCGCCCCCCCTGACGATTTTTTGTTAATAACTCCTTAACACTATGCTGCATGGCTATGATACTTAATGAGTTTCAATATTTATCTATTAGACACCTGCATGCAAAATTTTTAGGTTCCATGCCTTTCAGAGGCTTTAATATTGGCTATTACTCGAAACTACCCCTAAAAATTTCTATGAAACTCTTATCATCATCATCATTCTCGGCTTAACGTCCGTTTTCCATGCTAGCATGGGTTGGACGGGGTATATTAATGACCCTCTTCCAGTCTGATCTAGACTGTGTTAGATCTAAACTCAACTTCCTCTGTATCAAGTCTGTCCTTATAACCTCCTGCCAAGTCTTTCTTGGTCTGCCTCTGGGCTTTGCCCCAGGAACTATCAAGTCTCTACACTTTCTTACCCAATTATCCTCCTCCATTCTTTCCAAGTGCCCCAGTCAATTCAATTTCTTATCTGGATAACATCTTTAATTCTACGGATACTTAGCCTGCTTCTTAGCTCATCTGAACTCTTTCTGTCTCTCAGACTGGCACCTAACCATTCTCATATCATTCCTTTCTAAACGGTCAAGATCTTCCTGCTTCACTGCCCATGTCTCACTACCGTACAACATAACACTTCTTACACAGGCCTCATACAACCTACCTTTTACCTCAATTGACAAGACTCTGCTGGTCAACAAAGGAAGTAACTCTCTGAACTTTTTCCAAGCAGAACCTATCCTGCAAGTAACACTTCTTCCAACACCCCCTTCACTGCCCAACATATCACCTAAGTAACAGAAGTTCTTAACTATCTCTAACGAGCCACTGTTGTACATCATTAAAGCTGGAAATACTTCATTCTTTATAATCTCACCTTTGCAACGCTTGCATACAAACTGAATATCAGCTCTTAACCTTCCACCAATACTACCAATGCTTGCAAGTCTGACAAAAAATTGAGTTACTACCAACCCCTTTCCTGCAAACTCCACAAGGCCACTTTCCAACTACAAGGTCACACTTGGCTGCAATGCTACTAATCATGACTTTAGACTTTGCTGTGTTCACCCTTAGCCCTTTCTCTGCTAGTCCTTTCTTCCACTCCTCAAACTTTTCAACTAATTCTTCCATCGACTCTGCTATGAGAACCAAATCATCTGCATACAATAACTCCCATGGACAACCTGTTCTGAACTCCATCGACAGCGTTTCTAAGACTAGAACAAACAACAAAGGACTAAGTACAGAACCCTGATGTACACCAACATTTACACTAAATTCATCACTAAGTGAATCGTTAATCCTGACACAACTTCTAGCATTGCTGTACATAGACTGTACCATCGTAACTAGCCACTCATCCACACCTAATTTTCTCATATCCCACCAAATAACTTTACGTGGCACTCTATCAAAAGCTTTCTCTAAATCTACAAAGGCAAAATAGAGATTCTTTCTCTTTCCTTAATACTTTTCCTGAAGCTGTATGAGTAAAAATATTGCATCTGTAGTGGCACGCCCTGGAACAAAACCAAATTGCATCTTATCTATATCAATTCTTTCTCTAAGTAACTTATCAATCACTCTTTCAATAACTTTCATTACTTGATCAACCAACTTCAAACCTCTATAGTTACCTCTTTCTAATGCATCACCCTTGCCCTTGAAACAATTCACTATTACACTCGACTGCCACTCACTCGGAATAGCACCATCCTTTATAATCTGATTAGCAAGACTTGTAGCTCAACTCCAATATATCCAGATGCTTTTACCATCTCTGCAACAATACCTGATACTCCTGCAGCCTTGCCTATCTTCAATTTCCTAATAGCCTCCACTACCCATTCTGTCTTGATCTGCATAGCTGGCCCTTCTACAACATCATCATCAGACAAATTATCCTCATCCCAATCAAACTCAGTGTTAAGCAACCTCTGATAATAATTCTTCCAAGCTACCCTTTTCTCCTCCTCTGTGCTAGCCAAAACACCTTCATCATTACGTATACACTTCTCACCTACAACATCTTGATTAGTCTTCTTCATTTGCTTTGCTATCTTGAATACCTCATTGCGCTGGTCTTCCCTTCTTAACACATCTGCAAATCTGTTTCTCTTTGCTTCTGATTTTGCCTTATACACTGCTGTACGAGCATGACGCTTAGCTTCTAGTAAATATTTTTACTACCACCTGACTTCTACTCTTTCCAAAGTTTCCTCTTTTCCTTTATACACTGGTCAACCTCATTATTCCACCACCAGGTCTGTCTATGTCTAGCTGATCCTTTCGTCCACCCACAGGTATCATCAGAAGCTTCTAGAAGACAATTCTTCAAAGTATAATGGGGAAAATAGAAAACCCTAACCCTAACCCTAACCCTAACTCTTGTTAGGATTATCCTTAGAACTTGAAACTTACAACACAACTTTGTTTCATCAAGAAGAATCATTTTCCGTGTTTTGGACACGTGATTAATCTGATTTCCCGATTTTTTCGGATTTTACCCGAAAATCGAAAAAAAACGGATTTCCGGGCAATTTTTGGCAACTTTTCATGCGATCCATGTAAAAACCGGAAATTATGTTAAATAACTTTTATGTAGCTTTCAGAAACTTCAGACAGAATGTAAAAATTCGCTATAGAACTAAAGTAATTGAATTTTAACAGATGGTGGCATTTTGAACAAATTTCAAGCTTTTGATGACGTCACCGAAAATGTGCTGACGCAAGCAAAAATTTATTGCCGCCATTTCGTTCCTTTTGTGACGTACTATTCAATTTGAACAAGCCTATCAAAAGTTATTGAAGGGGGGGGGGGCGAAATCGCCCCACCCATCCCCCCCCCTCCCGGTCATAATATGTTCAAAAAACCCTGGACCGAATAGGGTTAAGGAAGATTAAGGACAAGGATAAATAAGGACAATGTTACATAAAGTTTCATTTTACTTTTTAACACATTTCACTTGATCAGTTCTAAATTCTGACTATTGTTTGTCCAATAGAAAAAAACGAAACAAGAAAACATTTTTACAGTAAGTAAGAAAGTTTCCAATATACAAATAAAGAGCCTTTCAGAACGAATACATTATCAACAAATCAGATAATTAGCATTAGAATTGAAGTCATTCTTTCTCTCACTTGAATGTTTACTTTATTTTATGCAGATGTTTACTAACATGTATATCATCATTCTTTCTTACTTATACCTGTTAGAACTGTAATGTATAACTCTTTATTATATTATAGTTACACAATGAGTAAAATGATAAAGTAACAAACATTCAAGCAAAATGGTCTCACCGGACACGTTGAGTGAATATCATCAGTACGCTGGTGCATTGGTTGATGCTACTGTGTGTAAGTTGTTTTTATTTTCTTTCTCTCAAAGTCTCACAACTACTTAATTTGAGAATGATTATACCTTTTTGATAAAAATTTACAGATAATAAAATGCATAGGTCATGCAAAATTAGGGACTGTCTCAAAATGTTCATGCAAAATTCAAATAATTTGTTTACAAAACTTTGTGTCAATTTATTTTTTATATCACTTTATATTTATTTGTTGTATCATCAACATTATAAAGTGTGTATAAACTTCATATAATTTGAAATGAAGTTTGTATGTAATTCGTACAAAGCACAAAGCAAGAAAGTTCCTTTCATTATATAAAGTTTGTTTATAATAATCGTGTTATTATCACATAAATGTTACATCTAAACTCGACTGATGGAGCTTAAACAATGCTGTAATTTGTTCTAAAACCATCAAAACATGATTGTACAATGCTTAACCAAAGGCGTATTTTGATCTAAACCGTCAAAATGCAATTGTGTGGAGTTTAAACAACGCCATATTTTGTTCTAAGATTGTAAAAACGTGATCATATGAAGCTTCAACAAGGCACTATTTTGTTTTATATCAAAATGCAATCATACTAATCTTAAATAACGCGATATTTTGTTCGAAAAACCATTATAACAAGTTAGTTAAAACTTTTAAAACAAATTATATATATTTTAAAACAAATTATATATATTATACTTTACTTAAACCTTTTGTTTTATGGTTTTGTATTGAAATATTGTTGGGTAATTATGTTGGTAATTGTTTGCTGGTAGTTGTTTTTTAGTCAAAAATCTACAAAGTAATAATCTTTAAGGAAGGCCTAAGGCTTAAAAATAAGCGGTCAGAAAACATTTTTGGGGTAATTTTATCCTTTTCATTGAATAAAGAAAAGAAAATTGAAGTATAAGAATGCCAGTTATAGAATGCCACTACAGAGGTGTACTCAAAACTTAATTGTCTATAAAATATATTATTTATTTAAACCATATAATTGACAGTTAAGCAAAATTACTTGCATTTAAAAAATACTTATTTAGAGCCAGTTTATTCCAAGTGCTCACTTTGTCAGCCTTTCTAATTCACATCTCCACATTGCTGACACAAATGTCAATGTGTTAACTTAGCAGGCTTTAACAAATTTTTTGCTGACGTGGAAACATTTGAAAGAAAGGCTGTGTTGTGTGGCACCAACATTTTGTTTTAAGAATTGCACCATTTGTGTAAACTTTGGTGCACTTCTTCAGTTGATACCCATTGACTAAAACCACAATTATTTATTCTTAATTCTAATGGCACGAAATGTTAAGTGATTTAATTCTTTAATTTTCCAGCGGATGAAGATAAACTCAAGTTTGCACAAGAAATCAGTCAGAATTTCGAGGTAATTTTTTTTAGTGCATATATATTAATTTGAAAAATATTGCTATGTGTTAGTTATAGAGATACCATATTTTTTCCTTCTTAATCCAAGGTGTTTATTGAATGTTTAAGACCAGACATCTCTAAATCAAATTATTTCACGTAGGCAAAGTAAATGCTGACTTACCATCATTCACATTACTAATTGTCAAGAACCGAAGTGAATTAGAATATTTCAACTATACTTCTAATAGAATTTCCAATCTTCTTTTGTTTCATAATTCATTTTCATCATTTCTTTTATAGTTGGCAATTATTAATTGTCTTTCATGCTTTTTGTATCTCAAATTTTTATATTTTTATTTTGGAATTAGCAGTAGTAAATAAGAGCATTGAAAAGCATTATTAAATACCTACTACTAAATAACGTTTTGATCTCTAAAAAAATCTCAGAATGTGGACAAATAAAGTATAGAGGCAAAAAAGGGAATTATCGTAAATGTGATTTTCTTGCTGTAAATGTTAGTCTTTTTGCTGTAAAATGAAAGTTTTCTTTGCTGTAAATGTGTAGTTTCATTTATTTTACTTATATGCTATTGTTTTGTGTTTAGGCAATATCAGCTTCTTCTAATTATGCAAGCTTTTTGGAGTATGTTATACCTAAAATACTGTCAGTACTCAAGGATGGTATGTCACAAAACATTCTTTATGCATTGGATGATTTCTTGTTTTTTCTAACTTAATCATTGATGAAAGAAACTACTTTTTATTGGTTTAATTATTTAACATTCAAATTACAAGACATTAGTATAAATTTAATAAAGCTATCTGTGGTGATTTTATCTGCCTTTTATTTATAGGGGAGGCACAGTTTCAATGTGATTCCATGAAACAGGTAATTCTGATCGCACATGACATTACCAGGGTTAAAAATATCTGATCACAATTCTCAAAAAATCGAAATTGTTGTCAACCATTTTAAGAAAGATGTTATAAATTGCACAACATTTCATGTTTTCATTTGTTTCTTTATCTTCAATTTCAATAGTAGCAACTTCCTGTTGAAGTTGAGTGTCTACAAAAAAAATAACTATTGACTATACTTTTTAACCTGCAAATTTTAGCCTTTTTTGCTTTAAGCAACATAAAATTGTAATCCTTTGACATCTTAGGTGAAGAATATTTTTACATAAAGTAATGTTCAGTTTAGTGTTTATTTCATGTTGCACATAGGAGTTACGAAAGTTGTTGTTGGAAACCATTCACAGAATACCTGCTAACGATTCATTGAAACCTCATGTTTCTGTAAGAAATTAATCCTTTTCTTCTTTATAACTTTTAACTCATTGAAGGAAAATCATTTCTTTAGCATATTCTTCTTGATCATTATTTTACCCTTTCTTCTGATCTTAGAGTATTTTGGATATAATGTTTCACATCCTAGCAGTAAGTATATAATTTTACATACTAAATTTTCTATTTTAAACACTGCAGCCTGCCAGAAATGCCTGCTGAAATTAATTTGTGCTAAACGTGCATAAATTAGTGTTTAACATGCTTTGTACAATGACTGAGATCCACTGTCCAACGACAGGTCTATTAACTAGTCTTATTTAATAATAAAGTAAGTAATGTGTTCTTAGAATTGAGCAACATAATATTTGAGGCTGTTTATGAAACAAAAAAGGACTATGCTGCAGAGTTTGTTTCATTCTTTGCCTACATGTGCTGTTTACTGAAAGAGGCTACTACTGATCTTGTTTCTATAATATTGTAAATATAGATTAACATTATCATGATGTGATAGGTTCTGCCCAATACACATTTGTTGAAATAAGATGAATAATTCATTTTCTCCTTCTATTTTCTAAATTTAAAAGTAACATTTTTTAACATTCTCATTTTATTTACGAATAATTTTTAGATTGATAATGAGGAAAATGTGTTGGTTTGTTTACGTATCATAATTGAATTGCATAAACAGTTCCGACCACAGATTAAACCAGAAGTGAGTAAAAAGTTCCTAAAAAGAAAAAATGATCACCTTGTTCGGTTGTTATGAAATTTTTCATTATTGTACTAAACAGTTATTTTAACCTTGGAGACTGATGACCTAAATATTATTTTCCTTAATTTTTAAGTTTTTATTTTTAAATTTTTTTAGATTAAAATGTTTCTCCAATTTGTTATTAATTTCTACAAAGAATTTCCAAACACAGCCGTAAGTACATTTGGTTGTATTCGTTACTGACTCACCAAACACGATAAGTTTGTGTTTAAAGCAGCTTAGATTTATAACTATGGATTTGTATTGATAAACAAACTGAAATCATGAAAAAAAGACAAATTAATTTTTGCTTAACTGCCCCAAGTTGAGCTGGTTTACTACAAGGAAGAATAAAAAATTTGGTTTACCAAAAAATGAAAAGTTAAATTTAAAATAAATAATCACTTAATAACTTGATGACATTTCATAAGTACATATGCATGCAATATTACTAATATCTTTTTTGCTTTGCCTGTTCAATTATTTCTTTGTGTCTGTTTGTTTTTTTAGGCTGTAAACACTTTATCTTTAGAAAACACATTTTGACATAGTAACTGTTACAGCAACTGGTCATCTTCCACCAGATAGTGGTGCATCAGCTCAAGCAAGACCTGGAACTCCTTCCATGAAAGTTCCTCCAGTTGGGTCACCTGTATCACAATTAAATGATGCAGGAACACCAGGACGAGGGAGCCAGGTGTGCAAACATTTAATCTCTCACTGCAATAGTACTTTGCTGCATGCTGAGTTAAAATTCTAATTAATACATTGTATATGTTATGTAGCTTTTATCTATGTGATAATATCTACAGCTCACACTTTTGTAAACTCTCTTTTGTATAAGTAATATTTTAGAGCAGAATGAAATGCTATAAAGACTTAAACAATCTTAACAAATTTCTTTTTGTTTTTTAATTTCTGTATTTCCTAGCAGTCAACACAAATACCAAAAGCTACACAGTCGTTAAAAGTTTTAGCTGAACTTCCGATCATCGTTGTTCTGATGTACCAGGTATGATTTTAACATTACATACAAACATCTACTAATTGATTTCTTAGAAACTGCATATTAATTATCTCAGTCTCCAAATAATGTGTACAATACTATTGTCATTGATCACCAAAAAGATAAACCCAATTGCATGTATATTTCTTGACCTGTAAAATTTGTATTACACTTGATCATATTCTTCAAGCATAGTGCTTTTCATTTATTATTTTTTGTATTAGCTTTATAAACAAAGTGTTCAAGTAAAGATTGGTGAATTCATTCCTGTTGTTATGAATACGATAACACTGCAACCATCACAAGGAGCAAGGTATATGATGCTTATCATTCTAATTAAAGTAAAAACAAAGTTTAGTTTTTATGAGCAACATGGACATGTGTTGGCAACTGCCTTGGCTGTTATTATTTTTTAATATAAACTATATATCACTTTTCTTTTCAGACAATTGAAGGCATTTAACAAAGAAATTTACGTTGATTTCACTGCAGCTCAAATTAAAACGCTCTCCTTCTTAGCTTATATCGTCAGGATTTTTCAGGTATGTTATAATTCTTGATTGACATCTAGCTAAGTAGATGTACAATTTAAGCCTGTAAGCATGCTTTGTCTGACAATTTAAGTATGTGAATAAAAACATCTGTATTTAAGGATTTGGTCGGGCAATACTCCACTAACATGGTTGCTGGTATGCTAGCATTGTTCAGATATTGTCCCCAGGAAGTCGCTCATCTGCGAAAGGAATTGCTGATTGCTGCAAGACACATATTAGCAACAGAACTAAGATCAAGTAAGCTTTACTGTTTAATTCAATAGCTAACTAAACAAGTAACTTTTGTCAACTTATGATATTCTTTGAAATAGTTATAGTTGAACGTTTTGATATTGGAGAAAGTTTAAATACCTAAAAATGAATAATTGCAACTTGATTTTGTCCTTGTTTTTCATACCTAAACCCAGAATATCGTTAAAAACATATTGCTAAAATAACCTGATATAATTCATTTCAGAATTTGTTCCACATATTGAGCAATTATTTGACGAAGAAGTGCTTATTGGTAATGGGTGGACAGTCAATGAAGCATTACGTCCTCTCGCTTACAGTACACTGGCTGATTTTGTACACCATGTTCGAGCTTTACTAACATTGCCAAATTTATCCATTGCTGTGCAATTGTTTTCAAAAAATGTGTATGATGAATCGTTACCAATAAGCATACAAAGAATGTCTTGCAAGGTAGTCATCAGTTGTTTGTTTAATTGGCTTCTTTGTCTTATCAAGATATTGATGATCTGTATTAACTTTTCTTTAAAAAGAAATAATGTTATTTATTTAGATCTTGTAAAGTAAACATTATTTTTTTTGTTATGTAATACAAATCTTTCAAATTGGCACAATACCATGTCTTGTGTAATGAAACATGTTGTAAGTGGAAGAATTGCGCATCAGCTTGTGTTTGAGGTGTGTATTTTTATTTTACACAGCTCTTGCTGAATCTTGTGGAATGCATTCGACAGAGAAGTGATGAGGCTGCTGTAAGTATTAAGTTGTAAGCAAAAGTATTCCCAAGTCATGGCATTGATTGTAAACATTTTGTTTCTGTTTTGCTTTCAAAGGGAAGAGAAATCCTTATGAAGATGTTGGAAGTGTTTGTTAGGAAGTTTCAAGCCATAGCAAAACATCATATACCAGCTATAATGGACAAGTGGTACGTGAAATAAACCCATTGTTTTTTCTTTATCTGTCCTCACTTCTAACAATTTTTTTTGGCTTCTATTTTTTGTTTTTATTAAAGTGAACCAGCAGTTGACCCACCACCTGACAAAAAGCTAACAAAAGATAACACATCCATGGGCACGTCATTATCAATATTGCAACCTTCTCCTGCAGCCAATCTTGATTCGCAATCCACTTCAAATGATGAGGACGGTGAACCCAAGGTAGTTTGTAGTTAAATATTGGAGATTGTGTCTTGTTTGTATACTTGTGACAGATATGTTAAGGTGTTACATTCATGTGACCTGATTCTTCGCATTAAATATTTAGAAAAGCCAACTTGGTCAAGGCACCTCGAAAGACAGTAAAGAAACTTTCTCTGTACCAGACTACAGAGAAATGGTTAAAACGTTAGTATGTGGTGCTAAAACAATCACATGGGGAGCTGGTTCTTGCAAATTACCTGGTGGTATGTATAATACAGAATGATTTACTCTTTTCACAACATCCTGATTACATTTAAATGTGCGATATAGTTCTGAGAAAGATAAAAACACATTCTTGTTTCAAATTTAAACTTTTTACACAAAAATTATTTTAAAACTGCAAGCTGCAGGTCGTTTTCAACAAACGTGCTAAGTTGGACTATGCTTTGTGTAATGTTACTCTTCTTATTTTTATTTTTACTTCTTAATTTTAGATTTGATGATTCCTGTGTATCCGCAAGGAAATAAAGTCTTTCTACCTTCAGAAACAGAAATTTTCATTCGCTTGTTGAAATATGGTACTCATGATTAACATTATATACTTTTTGCATCTGAAGTACATTTCTTTGACTGGGTTGCTTTTAAACTGTTAAATTTTTTTTTAGCCCTAGTAGCCTTGGATGTGTACCAAATCTCTGTCAATCCATCTGGCACTGGTTACGTGAAGATGACCAAGTATGTTATACCAAAGTGATTTATCTTACTCAGTTACCCAGTGATTAAAAAAGCATCATGTTTGCATCTTGAGTTCTCAAGTTAGAATCTTTGGCTTACAACCAGTTGCATAGATTAGCACGTTTAATACATAGTATAGTGCTATTTTGGGAATAAAAGCATCAAAGTTAATCAGCTAGCACTAGTACATAAATAATTCTTTTTGTAAAATCTCATATATATAATGAGAATTTATATGCTTTTATGTACCTATAAAATATATTCATAGCTCTCCACATCAGATTAGGATGAAGGAAGAAAAAGAAATTTTAGAACATTTCGCTGGAGTTGTAAGTCAATGTTTTGCATTGTGGAAGCTGCATTTGTCTCTGCTACTGTTCTTCTTTTTTTTGAAATTGAGCTCTTTAATAATTTGTTTTTAGTTTACTATGCTGAACACTGCTACGTTTAAAGAAGTGTTCTCCGCAACAATTGAGTATTTGGTCGAACGCATTCACAACAATTATGCTTTTCAAATCATTCCCAACTCATTTCTAGCTAACCCAAACACTTCAGCTACCTTTGCCACCATTCTTGTCAACTTCTTGTTAGGACGGTTGAAGGACATGGGAAGTATGTGATATTGGTTCTGACTGTGTAACTTAAAATCCTTACCGGTAGTAATTCATTTAAGGAACTTATTTATATTTTTCTATGTTTCAGCCAAGTCTGACCAAGCAAATCTGTACCTTAAACTCTTTAAACTGGTTTTCGGCTCAGTATCATTATTTGCACAGGAGAATGAACAAATGCTTAAGGTATGAAAGTTATTATTAAAACATAACGCATGCATTTTTTATTAGACTTTATCTAATATTTGCAAATGTTTATTTTAGCCTCATCTTCACGAAATAGTAAACAACTCTATGGAACTTGCATTAACTGCAAAAGAACCTTACAATTATTTTCTACTTCTAAGAGCATTGTTCAGATCTATTGGTGGAGGTACTTAATTGGTTTTCTTCCTAGTAACTAAACATTTTCCTGACTAAAATTTGTTTTCTTTTAGCAAAATGTTACATGAAATGTTCAACTTATTTTCAGGAAATCACGACTTGCTCTACCAAGAGTTTTTGCCACTGCTTCCAACACTACTGCAAGGCTTAAATAATTTGCAAAGTGGTATTCACAAGCAGTACATGAAAGATTTATTTGTAGAACTGTGTCTTACAGTTCCAGTAAGACTTAGGTATATCTTAGTGTCATATTGTTTTTACTAATCTTTTGTTATTGTGTTTAACATATATTAAGTCTCTTTTTCTTCAATTTGGAGTATGTTGATGCAAGCAAGGTTCTATAAATTTCCTAGCAAAACTTATGTTGTTTCTCTATTGCACATGTGAAAATATTGTTTACCAGGATATATCATCAGTGCACCTAGTTTTTCCATGACAAAGGAAAAATATTTTATTTTCCTTCTTTAGCACAGTATTTATCTAAAAATGTAATATTAAACTACAAAATTTATATATGTAATTTTTAATTATTTTTTTGCAATTTTAAAGCTCTAGGGCAGATAAACAAAAAAAAATCAATGATGTCAGGAACGTTTCCATGGTGGTAAGAGTGAAAGTAATATATAATGTTTTTTTTAGTTCCTTGTTGCCATACCTACCAATGCTTATGGATCCTTTGGTGTCTGCACTCAATGGATCACAATCACTCGTTAGTCAAGGTTTACGCACATTAGAGCTTTGTGTCGATAACCTGCAGCCAGACTTTTTATATGATCACATTCAACCTGTTAAATCTGATTTGATGCAAGCTCTTTGGAAAACCTTACGAAACCCAATGGAAACAATGGCACATGTTGCATTTCGAGTTTTGGGCAAATTTGGTGGAGGAGGAAGAAAAATGTTGCAACAGCCACAACAGCTGGCATATAAAGTTAATGAAAATATTGGACCATGTTTGGTTGTACATTTTCTAGATCTTAACGAGCCAATAAATTTGCCAGTTGCTGTTATTATTGACAAAGCTGTTTCTGTCCTCAAGACTCAGATTCCAACCTTGCCTGCATCACAACAAAACAATTACTCTGTTGATAATATCCCCTTTTACCGAGAACAAGCATGGTTAATAGCAAAGCATTTCATTGTTGCAGCAATGTCAGTTGAAGATACAACAAATCTGTTTGAGTTATTACTAAAAGATGATGGATTCAGAAAAAAGACCATCACAAAATCAGGTATAGCTCTCGCATAGTGGGCATACAAGTTTGAAATTTATGTGATACTGGCCCTGTATCTCTGATTTGATTGAATCAAAATATATTAGCAATCAAGATATTTTTGTTGCATTTTTCTAAACCAAAAAATCTTGTTCTAAAAGTTCTATATCTGAATAACTGTTTTGTATTTTATAGGTAAAACTTGTGTTGCACCATGTGCGGATGAACAATCAAAAAAGACTTTCCAACAAGGGTTGACTAGTATGCTTTTTGCTGCATCAATAAAGGAATTACAAGCAGATGCATTGCCATTTACTTGTGGTATATTGCGACAATTTGCATTACTTGTTATAACTCAACAAACTGGTTCATATTGTCAAGAGCCACAAACAAGGTGTGTATAAGTTTAAGATAAGATAGATCCTGCAGAGGTGAATTTTTTTCTGAGTCTTTTTTTACTAGAACTTATTAACTTGTTAATTTTACATCAAATATATAATGAATGTTAAAAAAGAAGATGAAATTGTGTTTAACCTTTTTTTATTGGTACATTTTAATATTTTAGCATTGCTGGTATGGATGTTCATGTTATTATTGACTCGATTGCCAACATTATGTCACATGAGGACAAAGATCTCTGCAAATATGGACATCTGGCGATTACAATTTTGTACGAAACTTCATACATCATCATACAGGATAAACTAAACGCGGCCAGGCTACCTTTCTTTGAATATATGGCAGGTAAGATAATTTTACTTTTTATTGTTGTGAAGCGACTTTTTTAAGTCACTTAGTATGAGTCACTTAAAAAAGGCAATTTTTAGCAGATAGTGCAGTCACTTTTGTCTGTCTTCACTGCCTATAATTTATCATCTATAAAAATTATCATGACTGAATGCGTAATGGACAACTGTATAAAATAACAGAAAGCCGAGGTGTATGGTGTCATGCATAAATCTCAACATAAATATTGAATTTGATCTTTCTGTCAAAAATCTAATCTTACAAATTTGTTAACTATAATTTTACTCTTACTACATGAAGACTTTCCCTCTCTGGATAGAAATTTTTTTCTGTGATCAAAACTTTGGTTGATAAGGTGTGTTGTTCATTTGTAAACAGCTTATAATTATTTACACAAGTGCAAGAATTTTAAAGCATTAAACCAACCCTTAGAATCTAAATATTGTTTTTGAACCTAAGAAGCGGTATTAATTAAAATGTTTAAAATGGTTTAGAAAAATTGTGTGGTTGCTGTTATGAACGCGCATGGTTTGCCAAAAGTGGTGGTTGTTCAGCAATTGAATTTCTCATGAATTTGATGCCACTTCAGTGGGTGGTCGAGCATCAGCAGATGTTTATCAGTGCACTTTTGTTTGTTATGATGGATTTAACAAATGAAGTGAGTTTTATTTATGATTTTTGTCCTCATGTCCTAAGTCATGTGTGTCAAAGTTTTTTAATAATCTGCAAGTCAGTCTGGAAGGGTATTTTGTTTATTAAAAATTCTGAATGACTAAATGAAGATATGCATTCAAAAAAAGTTTTTTTTCTCCTTTGAATAATCCTAAGAATATTTTAAACTTCAATGTGTTATAATTAGTCTTTTATATTTAAGGTTAAAATTTGAGTGCTTCCTTAATCGAATCGAATTCTTTTGTGTGGGATCATATTGAAAATGTTGGGACAAGATTATATTTGAAAATAAAATCCAATATGGAGATGACTTTCCTTTGTAAATTTTGATTTTTAAAACTATAGTTCGAATTTCAAAACTACTTTTAACTTGTTGCTTTTCTGACCTGAAACAAAAAGTTGTGGGGATGAGATGCTAATTTCTTTACTATTAGGCATTTTTGAATTTTCTAAATTTGAAATGTTACTATTATTATTCCTCTACTCTTAAAAGGTTTCATCTGGAGCTGTTGAATCTGCTAAAAGGATTTTAGAAGACCTGCTGAGAAAATGCAATGCACCCGATACAGATAATAGTGTATCACGTGAACAATATTTTTCCATTGTGGTTCAAAACATGGTGAGAGAAGTTGTGTCACCAAATCACACAGTACGCGAACAGGTTAGTGTTCACCAACATGAATTTAGTTAGGTAAATGTGACCAATAATAGGTAATTCTATAGAAATTTAGGAAACTCCATTTTATATTTTTTAAACCCACTGGCATAAAGCCATCCTGTAAGAATAGTCAAGATATTCTTTTTGTTTTCAATCTTATGCAACATGATGCTTATAACAAAACCCTCAAACTTTTTCTAATCATATGTTATTAAAATTTCTTTGAGCTGCTGCAGTGTGTGGTAACTAAGCTAGACCGCTTCCTAGCTTAATACTCCTAATACCCAAAGCCACCATAGGCATGGAATCTGTGCATATATGAATTAATTGTACAAAATAAAATTTTACGTATGACCTACAAATCAATCCTGTAAAATTGCTACAGTAAAATGAGAACAATATATCAGAAATCGGATATTTTTTTGGATGGTCAGCAAGCTACAATTGTTTGTGTGTAATTTGAAAACATTTGCCTTGTTCAATGGGAAAATGCAGTTTGTGGTCCCTGTTGCTAAAATAGGGGGTGTGAAAAATTTAACTACTTAAGCCTTTGCTATGTGGTTCTGAGTTTGCAGAAAAAATGTGTATTATGTCACAAGCCTTTTACGCACTTAAAGAGTTTGAGAGTCTGTAGATTATGTATTATTTTTACGAAGCACAATGTAACTAATATTAGAAATGCTAATATTATATAGTGTAGTTCTTATAAGCCCAATTAAGTAAAACGTTTTGTATTTGTTTGCAGGCGAGACACTCATTACATGTGTTGTCATCCGTCACAAATAAAACTATTCACGAGCTGATGGAACCACATAAATCCTTGTTAGAAGATATGATACCACCGAAAAAGCACCTATTGAGACATCAACCTGTGAATACGCAGATAGCATTGATGGATGGAAACACATTTTGTACGTCACTTTCTCCAAGATTGTTTACAATGGATTTGTCTATCGTAGAACATAAAGTCTTTTTTACAGAGGTAAATATTGTAAAATTGTTTTTAATTTAAGGTATTTTAAAGACTCCTTGATTAACTGTTGGCTTTATTTCTCAACACCATAACAATCTGATTTTGATGAGCCTAAACTTAAAAGTAATCTTGTTCGCTGGCACTTCTGTGACTCTTTCATCAAGGCCCACTCTTCCAGAAAATAATTTTATTTTGGTTATTTTGAAATCTGTCTTTACAAACATTATTTTTTCTAATCATCAAATTAAGTCAGCAGTTTAGAAATTTTTTTTGGTGTGATCGAAAAAACTGCATTGAGACCTGGTCAAGTACCAGTAAACAAATATTCTTCAGTCCAGCCTGACTAAGCTACTTTCCTAGTTCTTCATGTCTTCTGTTTAGCTGTACACATTATGTGAAGCCGACGATAACACTCTGATGAAACTACCATGTTACAAATCTGTTACCTCGTTTTCCCAACTACGAGTCAGTGCTTTGGCTGCACTGACATCATGTCATTACATTGTGCAAGCTCGTGAAAAAATTTTCAATGTTTTGGTAAAGGCTATTAATTCCTCCAGTGCGGAGGTTATGCAAGCAGGCAAAGAAAACATGCAAAAGTTCATCAAAGGAGGAGCTCTAGAGTCTGTCAAAGAACTTGTGTCTGTTAATATTAGACCGCTTCTGCTGATGTTAGGAGATTATCGAAGTTTGAATATGAGTGTTCTACAGGTATTGTTAAGCTCTTGTCACTGCAAATTTAGTTCTGGGATCTCTATTTACTAAAACTATATTTATTATTATTTAATTCTGTATTTACAAAATAACATGAGTAGGAACAAACAAAAATGTTAAATGTAAACCTTTTACTGTAAAATAAGTATGTGATAAGTTGTTACTGAACCTGTTACTATTCACATTCAGGTTTTGTAATGAGCTCTCTCTTTCAAATTTTTTGCAGAAATGCTTCAAAATCATTTTTCTGTTTGCATTAGTTGTAACATTCTGTTTAGAAATTAACATGCTTTATGGAGCTGTTTCCAGAACTGTTTAACGAGAAACTATGTGAGCAGTTGCTTGCACATTTACGAAGATGGATGGAGACAGCTATTTCAACGTCTAACACACAAAATCAACAGCAATTAAAACCTGCTGTACGAAGCACTGATGAAATCAAAATATGCAGTGCCATCATGAATATGTTTCATTTGGTTCCAGCTGCTTCTTCGAAGTTGATTGAACCACTTATTACCTTGACAGTCAAAACAGAGAGAGCCCTTGTCCTGGAGATTGGAAGTCCTTTCCGAAAACCACTCATTGATTTCTTGTTACATTATCCACAGCATACCGTTGACTTCTTTCTTGCAAACATATCAGATCCTCTTGTGAATAGGTTATTTGTGTGTGTATTGAAACGGAAAGACACAAAATCATTGCGCACTTCTCTGGAAGGAAGCGGTGTAAAGTTGGTAAATAGCACTTTCATAATCAACCATAACCAAACTCAGGTTCGTCTTCTTTTTGTCCTTCCTTTTAATTATTTAATGTGATTTCCACAACTGTTGAACATTGAAAACATCAGATAGAAATTCTGTGACTAACGCACATAGACATTTCAATGCAAATTTACCATTTTCAGGTTCAAGATGATCAAAATGCAATGATTCAAAAACGACAAGCACTTCAATTTCAAGGATGCCTCATCATTCGAACTCTGGTCAAATTCAATAAGGAATGGCTGACACGCCAGCCAGTGTTGGTGACACATCTGTGTCGCATATGGAACAGTCACCCGTTGTTTGAGAAATCAAAGAATGGAAATAGTAACAGCAATACATATTGGCGAGAGATTAAACTTCTTGCAAAGTGCTTACTTTCATATGCTCAAAATAAACCTGGTGAGATAGATGTTTTGTTTCAGCTGTTAAAAGTATACACTATACGCTCGATACCAAGCTTTCATTTCTTAAAAAACTTTCTGGAAGATGTCTGTAAGGTGAGAAGCAATTTTTAAACATCTTTCTTTGCCTTTTAATTTAGCAACATTTTACCAATGTTATTAATACCAAATAATAATTTAAGAGTGTTTATTCCTCTTCTCTTTCTTTGCTTTTTTTTCACCTCATTGGATGGCTCCATGAAATTAATGGACAATACTTTGTTTTTGTTTATTTTTGACTGTTATTAATTTTAAATTGTTGTTGAGCAGTCAGCTTGTTTTATTGAACGTGCCAAGGGTTGAAGCATTTTGCTAGTCTATCGTTTGTCTTTAGAATTACACCGTGGAGGAGAAACGAAAAGTGTTTTTCAAATTTGTAGACTGTTTTCAAGATCAAACTTATAACCAAGACCTAAAAGCCATGATCTTGCAACACATTATTATCCCAATGTTTGAGGAAAGCTTCAAACAAGGACAAACAAATGAAATTATTGGAGGTCCCCCTGACCCAGAACATGATAGCCCCACTAATGTGATTAGTGTGTTTGTAAATAAAGTCATTGATACTGAACCATCAGCGACAAGCGTAAGTATAATTGTGAAATCAAAGGTTTGTCATAATGATACAGTTTGTGATGCACTGCTATGGTTTGCAAGTTAACCAGCTAGCTTGAAGTTTTCTTTACAACAATTTTATAGACTGTAAACTGAATAGTAGGATGGAAAGATTTAGATTGCACAAGAAAGTTTGTTCAGTTTGTTTACACTTGGAATTAACTAAAATTGGAGTAGTCACTTTCAAAATAAAGCTCTGTATAATGTGTGAAGGTTCCTACTCCTAAAAATTATAAATTTCCTAAATTTTTAGGAGCATCTCTTTTATGGAATATAAGTCTAAATATTTATATTCTGCAACATCTACTGCAAAAATGAAATCTGATCAATCCAATTGTCCTCCTTGTTCAATTCCTTTGACATCCTTGATTCTTGTGATTCTAAGTTACATTCACCAATTCAAATTCTTCTAAGTCTCCTAAATTTTGTGTTTTCTTAAATATGTTTTCTCTGCTAATCGAGAAAATCAACTAAAATTGTCCTAAAATCTTTAAAAAATTAGTTGTAACATGAATAGGAACCCTGTGTTTTAATTATCTACTTTCAGTATTGTAAGATTTTTGTAATTTATGATTTAATTAGTTCCATTCTGGAATGAATTACAATGATTTTGTTTTCTTTTTAGGATTCTGTTCGAATTTTACTTCTTCAATTTTCTGCACTTCTGGTTGAACACGCTGGAGCTCACGTTCACGACGCTGCCAACCGAAAGCAAGGGACCAAACTGAAGAGATTGTATATATTTGCTTGGCCATGTTTATTATCTAAACAATGTGTGGATCCAGCGACAAAATATCATGGCTTCTACCTTCAAGCACATATCATTATTAAGTTTGCCATTCACAAGAAATTTGTTTTACAGGTTTGTATATTCTTAAAAAGTTTTGGCTGTTGCAGAGAAATAAAATTATTGTCGGTTACACGAGCTGTGATAAGTATAGCATGCGGAATGAATGCAGAATAAGGATGAAATATTCTTTATTATCTTTCTTTATTAGTTTTTCTTTTTAAAAATAGTAAATGATGTCACGGTGGCTTGAGCATTTCTGTTTGTTTTTGCTTTTGCATGTACTGGTATTTCATGATACTTTTTCAGGTTTTCCATGGTTTACTGAAAGCTCATGGACAGGAAGCACGTACTATTGTTCGCCAAGGTCTTGACATACTTACTCCAGTGTTGCCAAGCCGTATGGAGGATGGGTATACCATGTTGTCACATTGGACAAAGAAAATCATTGTGGAGGAAGGACATACATTAAGTCAGCTGGTCCATGTTCTGTAAGTTGTACGTTGTTTGCTTGAAATGTTGAAGAGCTTAAAAGCTTTATGTGTGTTTTTGTTATAATCGTGAAAAATAAAATAGCAGGAATACTCTTGAGAAGAAGAAAAAAACAGGAATACTCTTAAGAAGAAAAAGAAAGGATTGGTTTTGTCAGGTTTGACAGGCTATTTTTGCATCATCTTATTATTGATGTTACACAATAACTCTTTTGTTACATCTAAATCTTATAAAACACTTAGGGATAAAATTGTGTTTTCTATTTAGGCACTTGCTTGTTCGTCACCATTCTGTGTACTACCCAGTGCGTATGGACCTTGTACAACACATGATCAACTCTATGCAACGTTTGGGTTTTACACAAAGCGCTACTATTGAACATCGCAAACTGGCAGTTGATCTTGCGGAGGTTATCAGTGAATGGGAGAAGAGAAGGTATAAAGAAGAAGATACATCAGAGTCGCCCACCACCGTCGTTGGCATAAAACGTTCAGTCACTGATGGTGCTGATAATGCTTCGAATAAACGACCACGTGGGAGTACTGGTCAGGTATGGTGTTTAAACACCCTTGCTGTTGATTGACTGTACCATCTTTGTGTTATTTTATTACCTCTATTTTAGTTTCAAAGAGGAACAGATGAAAAGGGAGAACCTCTTAAAACTGCTTTTGAGAAAGCTATTGTGGATGCTGTCTGCAATTTCTTATTTCGAGTTGCTTGTCAAGTGAACGAACAATCTTCTACTACTAACTCGCCTGGAGAAGCTTTGTCCAAACGTTGCTTCAAATTACTCCAATCGTGTCTAAAACCAAACTGTTGGCCCAATGCGGAACTGCGTGTCACATGGCTGGATAAATTGTTTCTCTTGCTTGACCAAGCCAACGCCAACTTCGCAAACGTGTGCATGGCGTTAGAAATCCTCTCCTACTTATGTACCATTCGTAACAAACAGGATTTACTCGCTATTTTTAAACCTCTTCAACGCGGAATTATAGTTTGCATCTCTTGTCAAAATACGAAAGTTGTCAAGGGTGTTCATACTATGCTACAGAAATTACTCAGCCTCTTTCCAATCGAATCTGGTGTCCACGGCAACAAAACAGAAGATCTGGAAAATTTGTACAATAACATAGGAAGTACAGTTTATGAAGGGCTAGTAAACTATGAAACGAATTCGTCAACCACTGCCTTGTATGGACCAGTGATGTTGTTAAAGGCAGCTTGTACAAACAGTCCGAACTATCTGGACAAATTTCTCATTCACTTTATGAAAGCCATCCAAAAAATGCAGAAAGACCACGTGACAGGTCAAAGTGGAGAAAGTGGTGGATTGACTGATTTATTGATTAGTTCGTTGGAGTTAGCTAAATCGAGACTGGCCGCCATGCATGGTGATATGAGAAAGGTTTTCTTGACCATTTTGACAACCTTGATCGAGAAATCTCCGGAATCGAAATTACTGAAAGCCATGATCAAGATGGTGGACGAATGGGTTAGAACGAAAATTGTAAGTTAGCCTTCTTTTAGGATGTTTGGTGGCGTAACTTTTGAGATGACTGTTTTGTTCATTGGATTTATTTTTTTACTTTTTTGAAAAATGACAAAGTGTTATCTTCACTCTTTGGAACTATAAAATCTTATTTCACTTACCGTAATGCTTCGAATAAACGCCCCCCTTCTATTAAACGCCCCCCTCGAATAGACGCCCTTCCTTTTCAGTCATTTTTTAAATAAACGCCCCCCTCGAATAGACGCTCCTCCCTCATAAGGGGCGTTTATTCGAGGCGATAGTAAAAGTATACTTACTTACTTACTTTTTTCCTAAATCTTAGGTTATGGTTGGAAATTTAGTTTTTCGCTTTTGAAGTTCATTCTCTAAAACATGTGAATCTTATATATTAATTCCCTTGCGTGAGTAAAACTGTGAGTCCACGACACGGAAATCACGGGTCACTTTCTCATGACGTGGCTGTACGCTAAAATTTAACTAAAAAAGCTAGGGATGTACTTCATAGAAATCGCACATAAGGTGTAATTATATAACCCGCTGCTAATAACGATATAAATATATATACCCTTATGCCAAAAAATCTATATGAGCATATATATATAGGTATCGTTACATATAAAACGGTATTAGATATTCACAAAGCATACGGACTGTTAAATGGAGTTCCTAGCATAAAACGGAAATTGTATTTACGAAAAAGATGGCTGTTCTTTTTGAGTATTCTCTACTCTTTCATTCAACATAAATCTTTAAAAAAACATTTGAAGAAGAGCATGGTTTTATAAATTAATCATAGCAAGGTTTCTGTAATGTTTCTGTTCATGTTTTTTTTTCAGTTTTGATGATATTATTGATGCCAGACATGTTTTATAGTTAGCATCATAAAAAGCCAACCACCAACAACAACTAGCTAGCTAGGAATTTATATATATGTAGCCATGTTCTTTATACCTAGCTAAGTCTCCAGTTTAAGTGACCAGCTATTAGCTGCTGTAGCTAGCTAATGTTAGCTTTAAACTAAAGATTCCCAGTATACCTAGCTAACCTGTGAATTTTATGTTGCTTTTACATGATGTAGCTAGGTACTGTAGTTTATCTTAGTGGTCTTTGCTAGGAATATGGCTGTAACTTATTTGACTTGACCTTTTAAGCCTAAATAAGAAGATATAAGAAGCTACAACACCTTTTAAGAAAGTATTTATAATATTTAAGGATAGTTTAAGGACTATTTTTTATGCAAATATATAATGTATTTTTCACATTTTGTGTAACTAAACTTACATCGGTTGCATGCAATATGACAAAAGGATTTTTATTTAACATGTAGTAATTCTGATGTTCTAGATGTTCTTACTCAAATGTTTTTGTTTATGACATTTCGTGTTATTTAAGAAAACTTTAAACCTTTTCGAGAGAGTTACTACATGCTAACACCGAAAAAACCTGTGTTTCTTAAATTCTTATTTGATAGAGGTTTTTGACATTATGGGGAAAATTTACGTAGCTTTTTTCACATATTTTGATTTTGTTGCAGTATTTATATACATGGGTTTTTGATTATTTTATTTATATATTTATTTTTGGGGGGAGGGCGGGGGAAGGATTTACATGTTTTTTTACATTTAGGGAAAAAATGTACAGGGAAGACTGGGGTGACTTTCCATTTATATACATGGTATATATAATATATACA
This sequence comes from Hydractinia echinata, assembly GCA_030067915.1. Taxonomy (NCBI): domain Eukaryota; kingdom Metazoa; phylum Cnidaria; class Hydrozoa; order Anthoathecata; family Hydractiniidae; genus Hydractinia; species Hydractinia echinata. The sequence goes on from JASGCC010000088.1 coordinate 736,550, forward strand.
AACTGTTTTGCTTTTCTTTTGAAATTTTGTGTTAACTTTTGTGGCACAAGGATCATGCAATATACCGAAAGAACTATTTTTTGTAGAATTTGACTTTACACCTTGCAAGCCTTTCATGTTTTTATATTAAAATAAGAAAATCAACTCTGACATTATATATATATATTCCCACATTATATATAAATTCCCACAAAACCCATCAAACGTTATTAACCCTGAAAATTTTAAACATTTTCCTGGTTCTTTTTTTGGTTTGCGAAGTTCTTTTCATGCAATTGTTTTTAATTTACATGCTGTTTCTTGTGAAACTTTAAGGTGAACATTTTGTGGAGGACAATGGCATGACATATACTGATAGAACTGATTTTTGTTGTGTTAATAGATGTTATATCTGAACCTTTTTGACATTTTATGTTAATTTGGCGAGGAAGGACCATATATACATAGAAGAAGAATTCGATTTTACACCTTGCAAGCTGTGTTTTTCTATATTTTGTATAAATTCTTACCGGGGAGGACTCTGTGCAATATACCGAAATGACTGATCCTTCTCGATTTAAATTTGATGTGTTCCAAATCGTATATAGTTTTTTGAAATTTTGTGTAAGATTTAATGGGTAAGGACAAGATGCAAAATGTAAAAAAAACTGATTTTTGTTGAATCAGAAGCACTCCCTACAACCATTCTTTTTTTACAGTTTGTGAAGCTTTTGTGGGGAAAGAGTGTATGCAGTATCATCGAAATAACTGATTTTTGTTGCAAACTGTTTTTCTTTGGCGTTTTGGATTAAAATATTGTTTTAGAGGGCATATGCAGTAGATATATGTACCGAAATAATTAAATTTTGCAAACTTTGATTTTGTCGTTACCTCTCATTTTTTACATTTTGATTAAACTTTTGTGGGAGACCGTCGGTATGCGAAGGACCAAAATAAGAGATTTTAGTATTATTTAGAATTTATATTTTTGTGTTGCAAATTTGGTGCAAAAATTGACATAAAATGAACTTATAGATTGATTGCTGTTGTTTAACATGACTCATTATGACTTTTATATATATTTTATGAAAACATTTGTGACAGAATACTATGTGAGATTTGAAATTTTGTTTACTTTATTGATGGTAAAACAGCATGCAAGTTGCTAAAAGGACTTTATTAATTTCAGGTTTAAACACCGTTTTTTTTGTTGACATTTTGTCTAAAGTTTAGTGAGGAAGGACCGTATGCAATATATCAAAAAACGTTTTATTGCATTATAATTTATCCTTGCAATCCCTTTTTAACACCTTAGATAAAAATTTCTACTTAGGCACAATTTATTGTTTATTTTTCACATTTTGTGTCAACCTTTGGCAGGGTTTGCAATAAACTAACTGATTTTAACATATACAATGAGAGAGATTTGTGTTTGACATTGATCAGCTTTTTTTGTATATATGTGACGTTTTGAGTGATTTAAATTTTTTGGGTGAGATGTATGTTGAAATGCTTTTGAAAACTTCTTCACGAATAATTTTCGCATTTGTCAGATGGTCAGAGCAGTAATTTTAATAGATTTAGATTTTAAATGTCACAATGTACTGCAGTTGTTGGACACCTTTAATTTTTTTGGTCATTTATATAATAATGCAGATGTAAGATGCGCACTGCTGTATTGTTTGTTTTTTGATGGACATATATCTGCTACATAAATTAAATGAGAATACAGTGGATTCTTCCACGGGAAACAGCTAGTATCTTTTATTTTCTGTTGTGAAGATATATATAGGTATCCTTAAAAACTGCAAAAGAGACGAAGTGTAAAAAATTTAATAAACGCGCCCCCCCCCCCCCCCCCCCTCGAATAGACGCCCACCAAAAATGTCAAAAAATTTAATAAACGCCCCGGGCGTTTATTCGAAGCATTACAAGGGTACTGTAGTGGTTCATTCATGATTTTTTTTTTCCAGGTAGCCATAAATCTGATTAAAAAATAGTGCGGAGGAGACTTTCGGACGTTTTAGTGAAATATAAATATGTTTATTATGGCAAAAAATAAATTTATATTTATATCATCTTTTAGGAAATTTAATTTGCTTTTATATCTAATAAAAATTTTTGTAAAATAACAGAACTTTGAGAAATAATAAATAAACTGAATATGTGTCTGAACCATTATAGCACACTTCAACTTTAAAAGCTACCTCATTGTATATCAACTTACGTGTTTTCACAGACCTCGCAAAACCAAAACAACATTCCGTCCATCAGGGAGAAGTCGTTGCTACTGTACAGAATGATGTTGAACTTTGAGAAGAGATTTGCTGATGACATGGAATTGCACGCACAGTTCTTAGAAATTGTCAATTACGTATATCGGTATGTGACATTGTTGTTTAGTTCTACGCTCACGCTAAACCTGTCAAGAAGATCAGAAGAGTGGAGCGGCAGTTGTTTATGTATTTTAAACAGTAAAGAGATGCGACATAACAATAGTCGACTCTATGCTTCAAAAATAATTAGTTAATGTTAGCTACTCTGTTTAGTTCCTTACTCTCTACTACTTTCTTCTTCTTTTAGTGACAAAGCACTAAGTGGTAGCGAACTAACTGCACGACTGGAGCCTGCTTTCCTCGCGGGTTTGCACAGCGTCAGTCCAAGCATCCGCATGAAATTTATGGATATATTCGACAAAAGTATGAAGAAGCGTATGTACGATCGTCTTATGTATATAATATCAACGCAAAACTGGGAACATATGGGTAACCATTACTGGATCAAGCAGTGTTTGGAGTTACTTCTTAATGTTGTTCAGTTGGACCGCATGATGGTCTGCAATAGTGTGTACAGTCGGCTGCCGTCATGTTTGTCTGTTATTCGCCAGTCAAAACACGCCAATGCAAAGGAGATATTAAAGAAGTTAAATAAAGTTGTTGACGAGCAGAAACCAAATACGAGCAACTCTTTTGCTGACATTAAAATCAAAGTTGAACCTGTTGACGAAGACGTCACTCCCATGGAGACAGACGACTTTAAAGAGAGCACTGAAGTGTTTTTACCCAAATTTTTTGCGCTTGCCAAAGACGAGAAAGAAATCCTAGAAAAATTAAAAACGATCACCGACGATTCACTGGAGACAACTAAAGAAACAGAGTGGGAACCGTTGCTCGAACAATTATCCAGCAAACATGGTATGTTCTTGGAGAAATTACATGACATTAAAGTAGGCCCATTTGTTCGTGCTGTTTCTCAGCTTTCACATCGAAGCACAATACTTGCACACAAGATTTGGGTGGAAATGTTTCCACATATCTGGGACCTATTAGAAGAGAAACAGCATATGGTGTTGTCTGGAGAGCTTGGTCCTTTCTTGTGTAGTGGTAGCCACTTAGCACAGACTGAAGGTTATCGAAGTGCAATAAACACATTAGTGGAAGGCATGTCGCGTTGTGATCCGGCTATACCTGTCCGCCCTTCCGTATTGAAGTATTTGGGAAAGACTCACAATTTGTGGCATCTAGCAGCGTTACTGCTGGAGAACATGGCGGTAGCTTGTGATGACATGGTATCTGTCAATCCACAACTACCTATTCAACAACCCTGGCTGGATTTTGGTAATTGTTTACATTTTTTATCTCGTATTTGATTGAAAGCAACTTGCGCGTAACTTTTACGTTGCGGAAGTTAAATTATGTATATGGTGTGTAGCCTGCGCAAACTAAAAGTTATGTCTCAAACCATTTCAGCTCGTTGGGAAAATTTTTGTATTTTTGTTTACGCTGGTAATTTTTTTTTTTTTTTTTAGGTTTGTACGATGATGAAGTATCTGAGCTTCCCATACAAGAAACTTTTGATTCACTAGCAGAGATGTACGAACAGTTAAGTGAAGACGACATGGCGGCTGGTTTGTGGCAGAGAAAAGCTCGCTTTCAAGAAACTATAACAGCTTTGTCATATGAACAGCAAGGTTTATTTGAGCTTGCGCAAACCTCGTACGAAGGCGCCATGACGAAGGCACGCGACCATAGTAACAGTGGGAAACTGGATCCGAGATTGTTATCTGAGTATCAGCTGTGGGAAGATAGGTGGATGCGCTGTGCTAAGGAGTTAGGACAGTGGGATATTTTGATTGAATTCGGAAAAACAAAAGCACAATCGAATCCGTTTATTATTCTAGAGAGCGCTTGGAGGATTCCTGATTGGCAAGTAATGAAAGAATCTCTAACTCAGGTTTGCACTTTCGTTACTCTTACCTCGATAAAACGTGGTTATCTTAAACGATGCTCTACTGATGATTATTGAATAAGCATATCCTTCTTTAAGTAAAATAAGAGTTAATGTAATTAGTAGCTTGTGTTTAGTATGGTGAAGCTCAGATGTAAAAATACGGATGATACATTTGTTTTTCTGCTTTTCTATATTTCAGGTCGAGGTTAGTTTCCCAGAAGCCCTTGCTTACCAACTCACGCTATACCGAGGCTACCTTACCATCTGTCATCCAGAAGATCAAAATTTTAACAACGTTGAAAAACTTGTCGACACTGCTTCCACTCAAGCTATAAGACAGTGGCGGAAGCTACCCCAAATTGTGTCTACTATGCACACAGGTATTTTGCGGGCTGCACAGCAGATTATTGAACTGCAAGAAGCTTCCCAACTGCACATGGGACTGCAGCAGCAGACCATTGGACGCATGTCGAGCTTGCATGACATGAAGGCGACTGTTAAGACATGGCGTAACCGATTGCCGCTTCAATGCGATGATTTAGTTCATTGGTCAGATATTTTCATGTGGAGACATCACCACTATCAAGCCATTGTGGCGGCGTATGAAAATCTGTCTAGCCAAATGGCAAATGAAACGCAATCAAATAATCATGCTATGTTAGGTAGGTTGTTCCTCTTTGCAGGATGGTCACGCCTGTACTTTATTTTAAAATAGCTTCTTTAGAGTATAAAAAATTTTGGAAAATGTCCTATAAAATTTTTAGGGTTTTTTATAGGAATATTAAAAGAACTTTTGTCTTTGATGTATAATTTTTTTTTAAGTGTATCCCTCAAGAAGAGTTGACTTTAAAGGAATTACAAATACCTTTAAAATTCTTTATTTTCTTCTCAAATCGAATTTTTCTTTTTATTATTCCATTCCGTATTTTACATAGGTGTTCACGTTCCGTATTTTACATAGGTGTACACGTTCCGTATTTTACATAGGTGTACACGCTTCAGCTTGGTCAATTATTTATTATGGTTACATCGCAAGAAAGCATGGCCTCACTGGTGTTTGCTTGGACTCGCTTAGTCGGATTCATACCATACCTAGCGTACCTATTGTTGACTGCTTTCAGAAAATTCGCCAGCAAGTAAAATGCTATTTACAAATGGCAGGTAAAGCTATGGTCATTTCATTTTTTATTTGTTTGTTCTTTTTGAGGCAGAATAAATTAAAGTCTTTAAACTATAATATTCGTTTAAATCCTGTTTGGTTTTTCAGGTGTAATGGGTAAACAAGAACTCCAGGAAGGACTGGAGGTAATCGAGTCAACAAACTTACGATATTTTACAAAAGAAATGACGGCAGAGTTTTTTGCATTAAAGGGGATGTTTTTAGCGCAAGTCGGTCGCTCAGATGACGCGAATAAAGCGTTCTCTGAAGCAGTCCAAATGCATGATACATTAGTCAAAGCATGGGCCTTATGGGGTGATTATTTGGACAATCTTTTCGTTAGCGAGAGAAACATCACGTTGGGAGTGTACGCTTTAATATGTTACCTGCACGCTTGTCGAAGCAACCACGAAGCAAAATGCAGAAAGTATTTAGCTCGGTCGCTATGGTTACTGACGTACGACGACGAGAAAGCAACTTTAGCTGACACATTGGAGAAATATTGCATCGGTGTTCATCCGGCTCATTGGTTGCCATGGATACCGCAATTATTGACTTGTTTAGTCCGAAAAGAAGGACAGCGCGTCCTGAATTTAATTTTCTCGATTGGTCGGGTGTTTCCACAAGCAGTCTACTTCCCAATTCGTACGCTTTATCTTACGCTAAAAATAGAACAACGTGAGAAATACAAGCTGGGCTTGGTTCATAGTGGAAAATCGTCCCCGTCAAATTCTACGACATCATCTTCAGCATCGTCAACACCATCTCAAAAAAATGATGATGCGAAAGCCAAAGGTGCGGTTGCTGGGCCATCAACGAGAGGTGCTTCTAATAATGCGTCAGGATCTGGTACCAATGATGTTCCTACTCCAGCTAGTATTGCTGCAAAAGTAAGATCACATTTTGTATTTATTAATTTTATCCTATTATATTCTAGACGCTTTGTGAGCGGTCTTCTTGTTGGCGGGATTTTGGATTGATTCTTGCAAACTAACTTATATGATTCTGCTACTGTTTGGATTATAGAGAACAGCCTGTCCGTTACTGTTTTGTTTTGATTTTAATTACTTAGATTTGGGTGATTTCTACTGTTTTTAGGGATTCACGTGTTATTATAGATAAATGTTTTTTATGATAAATTTTATGATTATTGAGCGTGTTGTTTTGACCTGTTGCATGTCACCAAAATTGGTGTAGAAACTAGTTTGTTATGTTTACACAGGTTGACATTTTTATAAAAAAAAAGAAGTTCATGCGTGGAAGAGGAAATAAATATTTTTTGGTTAAATCTTTTAGCTTGCAACATCATCAACAGATACATCAACAACCACTAACTCTAACACCTTGAAGTTTCAAGCGAGCAAACCGTTCACCTCAAACGCTGCGATTCTCACGCAAAGTAAACCCACAAACGTTTCTGTGCCAACTGTGTCCTCCACGGCAGGTACCGCTACAATCGCCTCCACTGCTGTGTCAACTACCAATGGTTCATCGACTTCATCGTCCAATAATGGTGCAACTGGTTCCACGAGTAAGTAAAAGAAATTTGCTGCCGGTTATCAAATTTTTGTACGTTACTGTTTACACCTGAAGATCTGGCCAAAAATTATGTTAATTAAAGCGTTAAAAAGATAATCTCTTTTTTGTGATTTCAGTCGTATTGAGCTTATACGGTAGCTTTTTTTTCAGCTTCAACTACCACCACTACAACCACAGCCACGACGGGTAGCACGAGCTCTCACTCTGATTCGAGTGGACTAATACGCGCTCCTCCGCAGATGTGGAGGTGTAGTCGTATTATGCATATGCTTCGCGATTTACATCCCACTCTACTCTCCGCCCTAGAGGGTATTGTTGATCAGATGGTATGGTTTCGTGAATGTTGGCACGAGGATGTTTTGCGGCAGTTACGACAAGGTTTAGCGAAATGTTATCAAGTAGCGTTCGAACATCGAGGCGACGGTAAGTGGAAATCCCTAATGTGGGTAATTTTGTCAAGTTTATTTTGTTAAACAAATTTCCGGAAATCATTTTGGTGAATTCTGTGTTTCGTGTTCTAGTTAACGGTGCTCAAATCACCCCTCGCACTTTGAGTTTCGTCAAAAAACTTGTAAGTACGTTTGGTATCGGTTTCGAAAGTGCATCGAACGTGTCGCAAACATTTTCATCAGCTGCTTCGGAGTCCCTAGCTCGACGAGCACAAGCAACAGCACAAGATCCTGTTTTTCAGAAATTGAAAGGACAGTTTAGTAGTGACTTCGACTTTAGGTGATAATTTTTTATGAGTACTATTGGTTTGTGGGTAATATTATTTGTGGGTAATATTCTTTTGTGGGTAATAATGTATAATAATTTGTTGTTAGTATGCAGATGGGTTCTTTCAGAATGGTTGGAGCAAGCTTTTAAATTTTCTGTAAAGCAAAGAATCTTATTGCTGTGTACATAGTATAACAAATGTTGGGAAAATAAATGTCATCCTAAAATTTATCCTATCGTCTCCATGTTAAGAAACCGGCAACTAAACTTAACAATCCAAATTGTTTGACTCATTTAGCCAGCCGAATTCAATGAAGCTACATACGTTAATTTCAAAGTTAAAGAAGTGGATAAAGATCTTAGAAGCAAAAGCCAAACTCCTTCCCAGTTCTTTTTTGTTAGAAGAAACGTGTCGTTTTATCAGCAACTTTTCACAGTCTACCGCGGAGGTAGAACTACCTGGAGAATTCTTAATGCCAAAAGCAACCACGGTAAAGCGAATTGAAGATTTCCTATGTATTAGTCATCCTATTTTCTGACGTCTTCACAGTGTTTTTAACGCTTAAGAACTTTTGTTTTTTGTTCACTGTATAGATATGACGTCATACCTTGTTTGAATGTCTTTTTAGTTTTAATTAGTTACTAGTCGATAAGGCCCGTGGAAAAATCCACTCATGCAGAAGAATTTATTTTTAAGGTTTTTTGCTGACGTCAGTAGTGCATATACAAAAATTGTGTGTAGAGGTTGGAACGCTGATCAAAATAATGTATAGCATCATATGTTTTCGACGAACGCCTAAGGGGATATAAGGCTTTAAAAATCTTGCTGACGTTAGCAAAGACACGCCAAAACACAAAAATCTTTTTTTAGAAATTTGTATACCCTTCATCGTATAGATCTTGAAACGCTGATCCAGAAAATGTATAGGATCATGTAGTGATATTGGGCGATTGTAATTCTTCTGAAGCTTAGTACGAATTTCGACAGCTAACCAAAATGTTTCTTGTTATAGCACAATGCGTTTTACGTTCGAATTGCTAAGTTCATGCCACGGGTGGAGTTGGTGCAACGACATAACTTCTCCGCCAGACGCCTCACAATTCGTGGACACAATGGAAAACTTTATCCCTACCTTGTTGTTAATGACGCCTGGTTAACAGAGTCAAGAAGAGAAGAACGAGTGCTGCAGTTACTACGCATGCTCAATCATTTTTTTCAAAAACGAAAAGAAACGTGCAGACGCGGGTTACAGTTTACAGTCCCGCGTGTAGTTGCCGTATCTCCGCAGATGAGGTTAATTGAGGTGAGTGTGAAAATGTATTCAACAAAACAAACCAATCTGAAGCAGTGGAGATTCTTGAAGATTCAGTTTTTTCTATTTCCCTAAATCAGCAGGAAAATATATTGGGCAAACAAATAGGTTAAATTTCTTCCCTAACTCAACGTTTGACGGTGCGGCGACCAATCGTAAACGCCTTTGCACTCCACTACTGATATTAGGGACCGCGAGAGAGGGCTCTCATGCCGATATTTACTTTGAAAAAACAGTGTACTGCCAAAATTTTCCCGATTTTAGATCCTGGACAAATACTATTATTTTTGTAAGAATCTTGTTAACGTTTAAACGCTGTACTTGCTTATGTTTTTTGTAAATCTTTTTTACGACTACACAGATGTGAAAGAATTTATTTGCGATTTGTATTTCAGGACAATCCATCGTTTATCTCACTAAGTGAAATATACAAGGAGCGAAGCGAAAAGAGGAGAGTGGATCCTGAACAACCAATCACGTTGTATTATGAAAAACTGGCGCAAATTCAATCTCGAGGCTACATGTTCAATCATCAATCCTTAAGAGAGATTTTAAAAGAGGTTAGCTTAATCCGATTATACTTAACGGATTTATCGGATTTCTTGAATGTATTTAGCATCAGATTTTAGTGGACTCCACGAAACTAACCTATATGTTCTCCTACGTAGAGAGTAATTGATGTGTTTGTTTAGATACAAAATTCTGTGGTTCCTGATACACTATTAAAAGAGTGGGCCACATGCACGTACACGTCTGCCACGGAGTTTTGGACGTTCCGCAAAAAATTAACCCAACAAATTGCTTTGGCTGGATTCGTAGAGTTTGTTTTGCATCTAACAAGACTTGGTCCAGAAATGATCAATATTGCAAGGGATTGTGGGAATGTTACATTTAATTATTTCCGATTCGATATAGATGATGCGAAAGGTTTGTTTCTGTATTTAGTTTTAGTACGTTAGGTCAGGGGTGGTGTTGTTTTGACTTTTGAGGTGAATTTATAATTTAAATTCAATCAAGTAAAAAGATCAAAGTTTTAATAACAACTATTTAACCTCTATTTACTTATTATAACTGTCATTAGAACAGTCAAGTAAGAATTGTGACGTCATCATAAATAAGGAAATATGTAACAAACTTAATTCTTTACAGCAACAAAAATTACATTTTAGGTGAATTAGATGCAAATAGACCAGTTCCATTCAGACTGACGCCCAATTTGAGTGAATTCATCTCCCCCGTGGGTGTGAATGGTATTATTACGCATTGCATGATTGCTGTTGCTAGGTGCTTAATGCAACCACAGTTTAGTGTGAATAGTTATTTTAAAGCCATCTTAAAAGACGAACTTATCGGTTGGTACAAAAAGGTGAGCTGGGTAACCAAGACCACATTTTTTGTTTGTTATTTTTGTTGTTCTAATTTTTATTTTTTTTGCAAATTAAAGTGATAATATTCTTCCTCTTTATTAAATTATGAAAATAATGTGGTTTATCTTTCTGCTGGATTTTTCCGTAGAAACAAGATGAACAAAATCTGCTTTCGTTTGGAAGCCAACCTGACATGGACAACGAAGTGTTAATCACATCTGTCACCAATGCCAGCACTGCAATGCTGACAAGGTTGCAGAGTAAGTTGATTCTTGATAGTTAAGTGCGCATGCGCAGTAGATATAGTGATTGTGCGTAAGCAGAAGAATTGTTAACATTTGCTTTTTTGCTGGTTCATTCCTCTATCTTTGTGTCGCACGTTAGTGTTGTTATATTAAGAAACCTGGTGAAGGTTTTGAAATGTGTTTTGAACTAAGTCATGTTACGAAGTTAGGAGTGTTTCTGTGATGAAAACTGCATCAAATATGTAATTCTATGCTTTTTGCTGTATTTTTTAAAAAATTACCAATCACTAATTAGAAGAACTCTTTTCTGTCAACCAATCTTGCAAAATATCTTCAAAATATAATTTGTCGAATTTTGCCATGTAAATTTGATAGAATATTTTTTCTTTCCACAAAAATAACAGGTAACATAAAAGCCAGTTAAATATTATGGTGACATCAAAATTTTAAATTCAATACCATTTTTAGGCTTTGTATCGACAAAATTTAACATAGTAGACAAAGCATGCTGAAAAAATGGTGATATCAAATTCGTCATCTAAATAAAGTTTCAGGTCAATATTAGCCAAAATTACGTGATACTTTTTTTTGCAAAAATTGGCACAGCAATTAAAAACGCAATGGCATAGAGACACTCAAATGTTGATTTTTTAATTGCTGTATACCGTTTGAGCCCAAAATTGGTCCCGTAATACTACTTTGATTTTAACACTAGTTCTTATAAGGAAGATAAGAACATGCCGAACTTAATGGCGACTTCATGCTAACCCAGAAACTAATATTGGCAAAAAAAGTCGTCAAAAAGTGACTAAATTTTTTGCCGACCAACAATTTTTGCCAATTTTTCTATCCGACCGAATTTTTTTAACCGATAAGTTATGTGTAAATCTGAAATCTTTAAGACTAGAAGTCCTTGTCTATTTGTTTTTTTGAAAGGATGTCAAGAAGATGTTTATAAAGATGATATTTTTGTAATCTACGGCATGGATGAAAGTTCATGTAGATAAAACAAATGTTGTAATTGTCATGTTGCTGACAACACAATATATGTCATCATGTCATTTCTGTCAAATTATATTTCCCGGTTATCATTACAATAATTACCCATGAAGCTTTTGCGTCATCCATACAGTTTGTTACCTTCCACCTCGAAAGTTCACAAAATTACTGCAAACTGTAATAGAACTAATAATGTATTGAAACCTGACATTATAACTCCAGAAACGTATTTCATGTTAGTTAAATCTCACCATCTGATTCTGTGTTTTGTAGATCTAGCCATATTTGAGAATGCTGAATCAAAGGTAGCTACATTAATATCAGCTGCATCCAATCCCGACAATACGTGTCGTATGGATCCTGCGTGGCATCCGTGGTTATAAAGAACTTTGTGGTAACCGTGTTGCTATAGTAACTTGACGACGAAAGAAAATGGCGTCTGTAAAAAAATCGGAAGCAGCAAACAGATTTAAAAAAGTCGTATGTGTAAAAGCAATTTAACTGAATTGTTCGTCTGTTATATGCTTTCTTCTCGCATATATCGACCCAACCGTCCTACTTATAATATCTTCATATTTATGGACGATACTTCTGTTACATGAACAGTTATTTTTACGCTGAGATATATTTACTGATTTTTCCCAACGTTGTAAGTCAAGAGTTGGGTTGGTTTTAAATTTCGCAGACCAGAAATAAAGTCAAGCGTTTGTTTATATATGTGAAATGTCTATATTAGACGTTTTGGACTTATTTCCAATATTCAATTTTTTTTTCTTTTCGCAAAAAAAAAAGAAAAGAGTGGATTGTTTTTAATTTTTTAGAATAAGGAATGTGCAAAAAAGTTTTTTTGACTTTCCAGTTTTTTGACAACGCATATAAATTCTATACTGCTTGAGGTACATCAGAAATACGTATTGTTTCACATTCCAAAGAAAATTATTAAACCAAATAATAAATAAGGTAATTCTGATTGTCTAGCCGTGTGTATACCAGCCTGTAAATAAATATTTAGATATTTGATATAGTACATGAATTATACTGTACTTAGCGAATTTATGTTGTTCTTGTGGTGACATGTCATGATACGGCGTCAGGCTGTTACAGTTCTTCCAAGAAAAGGGAAAATAACGCTAGCCACATATAATGATTCTTTACATTCTTCTCCACAGGACTTCTACTTGTTCTTCTGGCATCGAAACAGCGATACCAACATTATCTTTGCGTTTAGATCCTGGGAACGAGTTTGTGTTCTTTATGTAGTACAATGCCAATCCTGTAAAAATTCACGAAATTATTTAGTGTCACTTTTCTTCGAAGATAGTTGAAGTGCATATTCCCCTATCCACGTGTGTACTGACCTTTTCCACGTGCGAACTCTCACAGTTGCCCACTGCCAGCTGGAGGGCGCCAGAACTAATTTAAGAAATGATAGGTTACAATTGCATTAATGACGTCACATTCGAAAATAATTTGTGAATGAGTGAGAATAGAAACTAATGTTTTACCACTCAGATATTTTTAAGTCAGAAAAAAGAATAAATATATAAATAATGTCAAGTGTTTGCTACAGCGCGGTCATTATGGTTATGGAATATACAGATAACTGGAAAGTTGCAAAAATAGGAAACCGATTCAGCTAATAAATATTTTCAAACAAAACCCTAATGAAGCCATAAAGTAATTAGAACCATTACTTATCTAATACCCCAGAGCACAGAATTTTTCGATTCAGAATCATGAAGAGAGAAAGGTCTTCTAGAAATAGAAGCACAACAAACTGTTACTTGCATCAAGTTGCTGACAATAAAGTTGTTTAGAAACATTGTAGATTTGATTTACCAACTTCGTTCCAAGGCCTATTCGTGTCCCGAGTTCTGATTCAACTTTTAAGCGCAGGTAAAAATTAAGAGTTATAATGAAAACGGTGCTAATCAAACCTTATCGTTTACACACTCCAGTGTGTTTATCAAAGTTAGAAAAAAATAAAACATTTGCTAAAAATATTACGGAACAACCAATATCAAAATGGCGAGTTATATTGGAGTATAATAGAATTAGCAGTTCAATTTTTTCTGTATGGAGGTGTTCTCATTAATCAGTTTACTCGTTTGAGAGTAACGAGGAAAAATATATCTTTGAAACGCACACAAAGTCTCTACATTTCAGATGCTCAAACAAATTCGTAATGCCATTCAAACCCCAGAAATTTTCAAATGAAGTGTTACAAAGCGAAAAAAATTAACTGTTATTAAAATTCCCGGAAAGATAACTTGCAAACTCCTTTCTGCGTTCAACGTTTTGAAGAAAAAAATAGTCGCAATCGAATCTGTGGTGCAAATGTAGAATATTTTCTTCTAACCTAGCATTACTCTAAGAGAAGGAAGAAATGTACATTCTCATCGCAAGAGCATTTTAAAATAAACCTCAAGGTTTATCTCAAAGAGCTGTGGAGATGGGGAAAAAAGTGCATTGAGTTTCATGTTTATTTTTTCTCTTCCCGAACTTTAACTCCTTTTCGTAGTAACGTAAAAAGAGAGTTAAACCTTATTTGCAGAACTTTTTTGCCTTTGTGAGAAATTTTGAACGGCAGTACCAAGTCGCGCCCTGTGAAATAATACTCTAAGTAAGAACTGAAGAAAGTCCACTCTACTATTCCACACAAAACAATTGACAAGATGACTCATCTCATCATTCCCTCATCACCAGCACGCTTTTTGTGGACACCTTTGAATAACTCGCGGTTAGTAGGTATCAAATATTGAAGGCCGTACTGTACCGTAATTATTCTAATTTAACGCTGCTTCTAATTAACGCGGACGGACAAAAATGGCCAAAAGTTTGTAATTTATCGCTTCTAATTATTAACGCGGGTCGAAAATTTGGCGTGTTTTATTTTCCTCTAATTTAACACGGATCGTATTTTTTTAAAAAAAACAAGCAGTGGTTTAGATTAAATGAACATATATATTTCGATATATTATGATACCGAGTACAAAGATTCAAGGGAACGTGCAACGAAGGGAAACAAGAACAAGAAGAAATAGCTTTGTAAAAAAATTATTTTGAAAAAAAATTAAGGAAAATTTTCAAAAAAATGTTTCTTATTTTGAGCGGATTAGTTTATTTGCCTCTAATTATTAACGCGGGTTGACCGTGCTCAAATGTTTGTAATTTATCGCTCCTAATTATTTTCGCGGGGCGGTTAAAATAATTATTTTTACCGGCGCGTTAAATTAGAATAATTACGGTAGGTCGCATATAAAGTTAATATTTCATCATGATTTGACAATTATTTATTTAACCCACGCGTGTGTGAATATTTAAATTGAGAGGATCCGTTGGGTGAAATTATTCAAACAGGTATACGAACAGTGTGAGAATGAGCATACATAGCCAGGAGTTATTATTTAAACGTTGGTACAAAATAAAATATATCAACTTTTTAAAATATGGGTGTTAAAGAATATTTTCGTGAATTCGTTAATAGATATTTTTGGAGGGCAGTATTTTCAGAATTTTTAGCGACCGCCATTTTTATTTTTACGGTAACGTCTGTAAGTATGAATTTTGGTAAAATATTTGAGACATCAATCAAGACCATCAAGACTTGTTTACCTGTCGGATTCACAATGGTATTCTTGATAAAAACATTTGGACCAATAAGTGGGGGATATGTAAATCCTGCACTGTCAATGGGTGCGTATGTTAATGGAGATATCAGCAGTCCGCGTGCTACCATGTATTCTGTGGCTCAATATGTTGGAGGTAATGATCCCATGTATACTATAAATTTCAAATTTAGAAATCATGCAAATAGGAGTGTTATACCCTCTACCATTAATGGGGATCATTCCAGCAGAATTTTTCTATTAACATAACATTTTAATAACTTTTTCCTTTCGTGTATTTTAGGTATTTCTGGTGCCGGAATCACCCACCTATTAACACCTCACAAGTTTCGTGTTGAATCAAAACTTGGTTCGGTGTTCATAGGGGAAGACATTACTGTAGCACAAGGATTTTTTGTTGAGCTTATTTTAACCTTCATCCTCACGCTTGTGTTTTTGAGTTGTAAAGACAATAAAAGAAAACATTCCGACGGACCGTCATCAATTATTGTTGGTGTGACGTACATTGCCCTGCACTTTGCCGGAGTGAGTTTCTTGAAACCTTTTCTCATGCGTTCCTCATATATATATTATATGTATGTATACATTATCAGGGAAAATCTTCGTCGTTAGCAAATTATTTCGTTACTTTTTTCGACGAAAATTCTCTCTCGTTTTTTATAAGAAACACATTGTTTTTTAAGTTAAGTATGAGATTAAAGGTACTTTCAACTGGTAACTCACAAAACAATGAGAAAATTGGAACAGATTTGCAAAAAATTGTTTCAGTTCTCTCGCTGAAAAGTAAGGTATAAAACAGGGATCTGACTCCATAATTGTTTAGGAAAATCTCCTTTTAGGTTAAGAAAGAAACAGGCTGAACCTGAAAAAGACTGCAGTCTGTAATTGATATTCCTTTTTTAATGAATAAAATATTTTTTGTGCATTAAAAGCAGCAAAAAAATATTTTTAGCACATGCGTCGGAAAAATTATTTTACTTTACCCTACAGATTTTCCCCCAATAAGGTCAATCCAAGATAGAACGCCATTTTTGGTCAAGACTTGCAGAGTATAAGTTCCATGGAAAAGGTATCAATGTCTAAGATTGCATTGTGATTCTATCCCTGAATTCTATTTATCCCAATTATAAATCGTCACATCTCTTTTTTTTTGGTTTTTAGAAAGGTTACACTGGCGGTTCATTCAATCCTGCAAGAGCATTTGGTCCATCACTCATATTTGGTGAATTGGGTAGTTATTCTTGGGTAAGTGAGTCAAATAATTCATGTTAACTCGTTTCCTAAAAAAGCTAGACTAGAATCATTCGACGAAGACATTCCCTTGTAAATAAACGTCTTTTTCCTTTCAGATATACTGGGTAGCTCCGTACGTTGGATCAACAATTGCTGGTCTGCTATACAGGTTTATACTGAGTCCTATTGCACCTGTGAAGAAGACTACCCCCAGCGAAGACCACGTGAAAAATAAAATGCCTGATCTAACGCAACTTTCATGAAATCATGAATACCTTCACTGGATGATCGCTAGGTCAATATATGTTTGATGTATATAGTTCATTGCTGGTTAATATTCTACAAAAATAACTTTATATGAATCATTGTATTTTCTTGTCATAAAGCATAGCCATTACTTTGTCGTTTAGTGCATAATAGATAAAAAAGTCCTGGTAGCGAAGGTGATAACTGTATCATTTATTTATTTATTTCAATGTAAACAGTGATAATACACATAGCTGTTCGATTACTTTCTTATATAGCATTATCTTCTTCTGCTTTTGAGTGTCAAATAATATTTCCCGTGGAAAATCTACCTTCAAATGTTACCATAATCTATTTCTTTCTGTTTGAAGTTCAAGGTACTGGAAATGAGGTTGCCTCCTTTGAAAAAAACAGTTAGAATTATTTCACAATAGATTTAGAGATCATTTAAATTGTGTTATAAAAATCCAACTCACTCAATTCGTTTTGTTCATCGTTGTGCAAATGTATGAGACACTGAAATTACGCTAGCTTGTTTTTTCAATCCTGCTCACGTCATAAAAATATTATCAGGTCGGCTTACATGGTTGGGAAAGCTGAAAAGGTACTTTTGGTTGGTAAAGTTGAGGGACTTTTTGTTTCAAAGCTTAAGTGTCTTAATTAGAAGGCTGAAATTTGATTGCTATATATTTGTAAGGGTTGAAGAACAAGCTTTTCGAACCTAAAAAGCTGATAAAGGCTAACCGTAGAATCATGCTTGCTAAACTTCGTAATTTGGAGATGTCTTTGAAAGCAATGCTTTCGTGAATCAGTATGGTCGTAAAGTTTCACGTAAATATTTATGTTGAACGTCAATTGTTACATTCCTGCGGTCATGTTTCAGGATATTAATTAATCATGTGATGTGTTCCTAATATCCCTAATTAGATTAGAACGATTTCGTGTAAGTTTTGCACGAAATAGATCTGATCTAATTAGCTGTGTCAAAACAAATGGTTATACCATTTTATCCTTAAATGAATGAACAAACATGCAAAAGCAATTGATTTTAAAGGAACCGAAACTTCTTTAATTAATATTTTTTTCTTCAAAAAAAAAACATTAAAAAATCTGATTGAAAAACGCTGTTAAAAAAAGTTTTCCATCAGTAGGATCCAATGTTTCCGCATTCAGAACCTGAACATTTATCGAACTTCACTCGAACAACAAATATACCGATGTGGTTATTTCTCTCTAAAGCATATTCTTACCTGTCACCACTAAATGTTTAATCTATGTATGAAGAAAAACTAGAAATTCGTAAGATGCCTTACTTCCTTAGGCGAATGCAACGTTTGAAAAGTAATATTTCATTGCTACCCACGCACTAATTCGTTTAGAATGTCTCTTTATAGAATCTGTTGAAATATGGTCTTTAATAAGAGATAAATATTTTATAAGATATTTACAATTTCACGGTGATTCAGCATATTTTTATCACGATTTCTGCCATCACATTTAGAAGTCGAAATTTGTTAACAATTTATTCTTAACAAGGTGGCTAGGATATCGGATTGGGAATAGTACAGTTTGGTTAGTGTCGATACTCCATCATGGGTGTTAAGGAATATTTTCGTGAATTTAATAGCAAATATTTTTGGAGGGCAGTGTTTTGTGAATTGCTGGCTACAACTTTCTTCGTTTTTATTGTGACATCAGTTGGTATGAATTTCGGTAAGACGTTCGAAATGTCGATCGAGACCATCAAGACTTGCTTACCTACAGGATTTACAATGATATTCTTGTTAAAAACATTTGGACCAATAAGTGGGGGATATGTAAACCCTGCACTGTCAATGGGTGCGTATGTTAATGGAGATATCAGCAGTCCACGTGCTTCCATGTATTCTGTGGCTCAATATGTTGGAGGTAACTTCTATTATCTTCCTGTTTATCTTTTGCAACAATTTAGATTCTCAGACTATATATGATTTCTTTAGGTCTATTTGGTGCTGGAATCACGCATTTATTGACGCCATATAAGTTTCGTGTTGAATCAAAACTTGGTTCGGTGTTCATAGGGGATGACATTACTGTAGCACAAGGATTTTTCGTGGAGTTTATTTTAACTTTCATCCTCACGCTTGTGTTTTTGAGTTGTAAAGACAACAAAAGAAAACATTCGGACGGACCGTCATCAATCGTTGTTGGTGTCACCTACATTGGGCTTCACTTTGCTGGAGTAAGTTTTTAGTTTTGGTAGATTTTATATTTAACAGTGAGAATGGCCCGAATGTAAATACAGGTAACTGAATTAAGCGATTATTTAGATAAACACTCACTTTACACCAAATCTTACCCCTTCCTCCTCCTTCCCCCAACAGAAAAATACGTTTACTTCTCAACGGCATTGTATAACGTAAAATGTATTTCTTTCGGTATTGATTATTTCATCAATTTTTTAGAAAGGTTACACGGGTGGTTCATTCAATCCTGCAAGAGCATTTGGTCCATCACTCATATCTGGTGAATGGGATGATCACTCGTGGGTAAGATATTCGTGTCTTGTGTGTGATTATCTTATGGTTGTTCGCGCAAGTTTTGAAGTAATATACTTTGTTTAATAGTTTCAAGAGAAACCACAAAGACGACTCGTTAGGTTATTTAAAGGTCCTATTTCAACTACAAGTACCTTCTAACTTTGCTGCCCATCTAGACAGCCGCCTTATATGCCGTAAGGCGAGTGCTTTAGTAAATAAATGTTTTTATACCTCTTTGAAAACAGGCATTATTCTCGATTAACCAACATTTTACCCTCTTGCAAAACTTTTTCAGATATACTGGGTAGCACCATACGCCGGATCAACAATTGCTGGTCTGCTATACCGATTTATATTGAGTCCTATTGAACCTGTGGAAATAGATAGTACAAATGATGACCATGTAAAAATCGAAATGACAGAAGGTACGCAACCTTCTTACAAGAGTAAAACTGTCTTGAAGGTGGAATACTAAAAACAAGCTTACTATATAGTGATATTTCGTCCCAGTACATACAAACTTCGATAAAATGGATGTTTTAGGCTATATGTTATGAAGCGCTCTATCATCCCCGCACTTTGGTGCTGTGAGGATTTGTTTCGGAAGAATGAAGTTCGTTAAATTTATTAAAAGCTGTGTATATTATTGTAGCTTCATTGGAGAGTAAAATTGATATCTAGTAGTCTGTAAATACACTGTATTTTTTGATAGACAAGCAAATAAATATAGATTTGTATTGCGTTAAACTTTTATTCAACGCATACTAAACATATGTGTGTTTTCCTAGCGCCCGTTGCCTCTTTTTCATTTGTAACGGTGAGATTGAGACAACTGGCGCTAGTAACGAAGTTGTGTACCAAGATAAAAGAAATACAAAATGATGAAATGATTCCACAAGAGAAATGTCTCGGACGAGCCACTCTATCCTTCGCGTAACTTTACCTACGGTTGCCGAACAATTTCCTGTCAAAAATCATATTTAATTAGTAGTAGTTTATTTATGAAAAATATATCAGGAAGAAAAATTGAAAGATTATTTTGTCTTTTCTTTTTTAGGAGGATTTAAGTTTACGGGAACACACTTCAAGGGATGTGTATGTTCTTGAAATGTCTTCAAAAATAAACAGGGGAGGGATGCACGTGCTATCCATGTTGAACAGTAACAGTTTCATTTTGTAAGAGCAGTCGAGTGAAGAGTCTGTTCAAATAAATGGAATTTTTACTTGTAAATAGTTTTAAAAAAGAAAGATAACTACTACTGCTACTAATACTACTAAGTAAATTGTCGTCAGGTGTAGGGGACCGGGGACCTGATTACAAAAATTGTTGTTTGTCATTCTAAAAAAAAGTTTAGAAAATTCAGGCTGTGAACACAAGAAGTATGCTATTTATGAGAAAGCCTGATAGCATCGTTTCCAGAGTTGGTTATGGAGCTGATTGTCCGCCCGTAAACTGCGGTAGGAGAACCGGTTCAGGTAGCGGGTAGGTTCTAAAGATTTTTTAAATTTAGAGGGCCGCCCCTGGCGGGCCAAAAAGGTATTCTAGAATTAAAGATGGTAGTGCTTGTAGTGGTGGTTGTATAAAATCTCCTTTATACCTCCATACCTACCTTTTATCTCTTATAGCTATACATTTTATCCCTTTAATGTTAAGTGCTAAAACCTTGTTGCATTTCATTAGGTACTTTTGTATGCATGTGTTTACATTACTGTTTGTTCTGTGTTACTGTTTTGTTGTGTGATTATGTTGTGTTGTGTTGTGCTTACCTAGCCCGGCCTACCTGACTTTTTTTTCTTCTAATTCTTCTTCTGCAGTTTTTAAGTGAGGGAAGAGTCAGGTGGACAGTTAAAAAAAAACGAATTTTGAATTTTTGAAATTTTCCTGCATAATTTCGTAATTACTCATAATTATGCGAATTTAAATGTTACTTTAAAAATGGTAGGGGTAATAGATAGATAGATAGATGGATGTGCATATTTTACATGGCTAGCGTCACAAATATCGAGGGATATACCCTGTCTATTATTTCCAGGAGGGGCCATGGCTTTGATGGGGAGTCCTGGAGTATTTAATGCTCTCTTTGAGCTACACAAACTCAATTAGGGTCAGCGCTCTGCCAGACAACTCCCTGCCACATCCAATGGCCCACACAGTGCGCCATCTACCCAATTTCCCTCACATGGCTTGGGTTAACCCGGGGCTACGGTAATATTCAATTGCGAAGTACGAGAGTGATAACCACTAAACTACGGCGCCAAATTATTCTATTATTTTATAATATTATTTATTATTATTTTAATGTATACTGATCACGACGTTTGGATTACTTTTCAAAATAAAAATAAATGTAATCCAGTTTATCATATAGAAAGAGCTAAAGTCAAATCTAGTGTAGTGGGTTATCTGAGGCTGCATAAATACATCCCAGATAGAGCTCTCTACCTCTGCAAAGCATGTATTTCAATGACTGAGTACATGATGAAAACGAAATCTGACGATGACAAAAATTGTCCATCAGCGTTCTTTGATGGTAACAGCATGGAGTATTTGATTGACAGATTAATTACTTTTTTGTCTGAAGCTACAGTTATTGACATATCCGATACTAGATGGGTACTGCTGTTTTATTATCTTGGGAAGAGAGTTCTTTCTCCATGAATACAGAAGGATGGGCAACACTAAGCAAAAGTTATAAAAACATATCATATTTGTGTGAACTTGATCCAAAGGAGTTTATATTCCAAAGGGAAAGCATTCTGATGTCCTTTATAGAGGGAGTGTCAGGTCGAAACTTGAAAAATGAAGGGGATTCTGCTACAATATTTTATCTTGCATCACTAATCGAGAATATATATTTCTTAGTAAATTTTAATTGGATACTTCCTCATTCATTTGTTTCTAATCTGATCCAGTCATTTATTTCGAAATCAAAAATTGTAACAACAATAAATGGAAAGATTTACCCAGCTGGTAGTTATTCATCGTACCTAACTTGGTTAAAAGATGTTGGTAGTGAAATGTTAAAAAGTCCCACCGGAGACGTAGAAACCTACTTTGACAACATAGGGAAGGTATATAGTACGTAACCACCATATATCAAAGGAGAAATATTCAGGTGCAGATATTATAACGTCAACACTACACATTTGTTTACAAGGTGATCTTCAATCTAATGAGAATTTAAAACCATGTTACTGGGAAAAGGAAAAATCAATCCAAGAAATCCAAACCAGAATGGGTGAAATTTTACAAGAGTCACATATAGTTTTCCGAAAAGTCCGTTTTAACTACATTGAACAAATGATTCAATTATTTAAATGTGAAACAAGTGACATAAGTAAACGCATCTCAGATTTACTAACTTTTCAGAAGCGTCGATGTATAAATGAGGTAGGCTATTTTTCAAATACTCATACTTTTTTGGTTTAACCTGTTTTAAAGATTTTAAACAGGTTCTGGAAATGTTGTGTATTGTTTGTCTTACCTTATTTGTTTTCTGTTTAATGTAGGAATGTGGAAAGACATATACAACAGATGCAAACGAGTTTGTGATGTGTGTTGTTCAGTGGTAAAGAAAATCAATGAGGAACCTCAAAAATTAAGTCGAACAACCTCACTTGGTTAAAAATATCTAAACCTTGGAGAAAAATCCAGCTGTAACTACCCATTCATTCAAGTTGGAGAGCCCATATTATGTAATCCAAACAGTTACGACAACTTGAAAACTATCCTTATGCAGCTAAAAAGTTACCTAAACATTTCGAAAGACAGATTTTGGACATATTTGGGCTGTGATGGGCCACCTTATGTCATGGCAAGTCGATTAATTGAGGCAGATAAAAATGAATTTGATTGGATCACGTTGCTACCTGGCTTGGGACATTTGAATATGAGCCAGGTATGCAAACAATTTTTTTTAATAAGTGAAAGAAGATTTATAACTGCTTCTAAAAGAAAATGCATCTTTTCTAAAAATATATATTACAAGTATCATACATCATAAATATATTTTTTGTGTTTTTATAATATAATATAGATGTTACTAAAAAAATAATAAAATCAACTATTTCTCTTTTAGGTAAAAGGATACTTTAAGGTTCTTGACAACATATGTTTAGCGCCCCTGGGCCGAGATATCCTAAATTTCAAATCTCCAAAGGCATATTCATTCTTCAAAGACTGTAAAGACAACCACAAAGCATGGGAAGCTTTTGAGGTTTTTTTACATGGAACTATGTTAGAACTGATTTACAAATACTCTCAAGAAAGCGATAATGTTAGTGCTATGGGTTTCATGCAATGGCAACACAAAATAAATGCACCAACAGTTAAACTTATATTGCAGCTTGTTGTAACATACGGTTTGGGGATTTATACACAGAGAGTAGGAGACCGTAATAATGATATCATTATCAGTGATGCTGGTCGATATTCGTTTGATGATTGGTTCTTTGGCTTTAATCATCCGTATTACCGAGAAATCGAATACAGGGATTTGCAAAACAAAGCGATTTACCACCTCAAGTAAAAGAACAGAGAGACAAAAATTTATCTTTTTCAGTTACTGTTTTCAGTTAAGACAAAAGGCAGAAATCAAGGTGGGGATTTTTTGATGGAACAAAAAATTAAACGACAAAAGATGATGGCACCAAAAAGGAGTGTTGATAAAAGTACTTGGCAACGCATTTCTCGATGTGTAGATGCTTTTGATCGAATTTATGAGAACACATCAAATTTATTAGATTTAAAAGATGATGCAGGATCACGTAATATCATATTAGGTAATGAAATCATTGAATGGAGAGCGTTTTTACGACACTCAAAGTTTTTAGATAACAATGATAGCAGTACCGTATTCAATATTTATGGTGAACCTATTAGTTCGAACTTTCTAAATTTAACAGAAAAGTTAAAACAAAAACGATTAGAGTATTGGCGACAACATCGAGAAGGAGTTCATCTTCAAAAAATTTCTTATCCACTGTTGCAGACTTTCACGAAAAAGGCGGATGAATATAGTGATAGTTGTAATATTAACCCAATGCATATTACATGCACCCAATATTTGCAATCTCTTGCACTACATCCAATCCAAGGGGAATCTAAGTCATTGTCAGTATTGTGTTTTGCATTACACATTTGACATGTATTTTCATCTATCTCGTTTTCTGTTACAGTAAGGGAAGAAGAAGGTGTCAAAAAACTTAGTACATTGTCTAAATTTGTATTATTTCGTGTAGGTGTATGTTGTTCCATTTCTATCGAATTCAAAACAGTGGGTGGCTGATTCTGGGTTGAAGTTAATGGTTCGTGTTGAGTGCTGTGCAAAAAATCAAAGCTGGACATTTTTTTGCGGGAAAATATAATATACTAAGTTAGGCTATGATGTCCTAATTACGCTATCATAGACAAAATAAGCTATTTGGACAATCTCGCCCCGGACCTTGTTCTAGTCACAGAGATATAATTTCTAGTCGATTGGAAACGAGTTTAGTTGGTGGGCACGTTTACATGTATAACTTTTATATCCGCCATGCAAATTCTATGAAATTTCACCTAAGCAAAGATGACTAAGTCGGCAAGTAGTACAGTAAAAATAATCGCGCGACCAACAAAGATTGCGAAGATATCGTCGATTCAAAATTTCCATCTCCTAAATAGACTATTCTCTCCAAGTTAAGCTATTAAAAATCTCCTAATTTAGCTACTAGCTTATTTAGGAAAAATAGTCTAATTTGCAGTTGTCCCTAACTGTATAACCACTAATCTACGACGCCACAAACAGAGCGGACGAAGTAGCGCAGTTAAAAATGTGTTTTGAAAAGGAAAGATACAGAGGAGATTTCTGAAAAAAAGAAGCAGTGATAAAAATAGAAGCAGTGATCAGAAAACGAAGAAGCTTTTACCCTACAAAAGGCCTTCCAGCGCTTGAAATGAAATTTTATACCAAATGCAATGTTATTCACATGTTTAACGAACCAAAGCTTCGAGAGCAAGCATAATATGAATACACCGCGACATGATACGATTATACAGATTTACCTCAATGAGTGTGCTTGTGTCGACTTTTCTCTCTTTTTTTCAGAAATCTCCTCTGTATCTTTCCTTTTCAAAACACATTTTTAACTGCACTACTTCGTCCGCTCTGTTTGTTGAGCACTTTGTTTTTAACGCTGTGGACATGCTATATAGGTGTATTTCTTTGAAGAAACTCTTGTTGTTTTTTCATAGTACATGTGAGCATGTGAGGTCACAAAGAACGTAAAAAGAAAGCTTGTGGAAAAGCCTGGTGTTTATCATCAGTACTTTTTCTTATTTCAGTTGTACACCACGTCCTGCTCAATTAGTGAGAGCCATTTACAGGAAGTAGGGTGTTTATGAACATTTTATAAGCAATAAAATGGAATTATGAAGTACGGAATATGACATAAGAATGAAAGACATGACAATAAGCAGAATTATTTATTAAAAAGCAAAAACAAACCACCCTAACAGCTAATGATCATGGAAACCATCCCCAACAGCTGCCGTCTATTCATATGTAAATTAGACGGCACCGGTTGAACAACTTATTACTTAATTCTCGACAACTTAAACAAATAAAGTTAACTAACGTTGGGGTCTAGGTTGATTAAAAAGCTTTCGTTTTGCTTTTCTTTTGACGGTGAGGCTCGTTGAACGTGCCTCACCGACATCTTATTATTTTATTTTTTTCACGCCGACAATTAATATTTTAGCCAATCAGCGACGTGAATTCAGATTGTGAATTCAAATTCAAGGAGGATCCACCTGACGCTCTCCTGTTTGACTTGTACTTTTGATTTTTTTTTACTTTTTGCGGCCCTGTACCGTGTAGTCCCCGTAATGCCGAGAGCATCAGGAACCCGGGCTAGTGCTTACCGTGAAAAATGTAAACATTCATCTCATTACATACATCTCTAAATTGTCACTGGTCATAGTTCGGTGTATTAAAGGTGGCCTCACATTCTTCTAGCTCTGCTATAATGTGGTCTCCTGGTTATTCTAAATAGTAGTACGGATATTACACTACATACACTACAGTGCACTGTATTGTATTGTAGCTATTTTATCTATATATTTAAATTGTGATTTTTTTTTCTATTTTCCTTATCAATAAAATAGTCTTGTAAATTTTGTCTACCAAATAAATGATTACTTACTTACTTACTTACTTACTTACTTACTTACCTCCATGTTTTAACTTGTTTTTTCTTGAGAAAATAATTAAGAAACCTAGCGTATACCTGTTCTGCCCGGATTATGAACGCTGCCCGAATTATGTACGGCAGCTTGCCCTGTTTATAAACAGGGCAGAAAATACATAATCAGGGCAGCATAATCAGGACTTATGTACGACAGTTAAAAAATATTATTTAGCACTTATAAAACGAACATAATCGGGGCAGGCCGGCTTATGTACGACACTTTTACGTTATTCCTCACTTATAGAACGAACATAATCGGGGGCGACCGGCTTTATATCATTCGTGACAAGCAAATAGCCCTGGTGGCAAAGTTGTTGTTGTTCTCAAATGAAACGAAATTTCATGGAAACTAAATTTTGGGATTAGCAATTTACGTCGAGACTTTTTTTTTTCGCCATGCCTAGTTTTCAATGGTGTTCTATCTTGCAGAGAAAAATGGCGTCCAGACATGGACAGACAGGATGTCTAGTCTCTTTCAAAGAGAATGTCTGAAAAAACTTTCATTTAAATTTTGCAATCGTCGGAGCTATACTAGTTTTAGTTAAGTCATGGAAGGTCATCGCCAAAAATTTTAGCCATTAAATCAGCGTTCATAATCTGGTCACCACGACATAATCAGGGAAAAAAAACATAAT
This sequence comes from Hydractinia echinata, assembly GCA_030067915.1. Taxonomy (NCBI): domain Eukaryota; kingdom Metazoa; phylum Cnidaria; class Hydrozoa; order Anthoathecata; family Hydractiniidae; genus Hydractinia; species Hydractinia echinata. The sequence continues at coordinate 763,587 of JASGCC010000088.1, forward strand.
CTGGCCATGCGTACATAATCCAGTCATCCTGTTTATAAGCAGGCTGTTTCCGCAATCTGGGCAGAACATATATACCGTCCTAATTATATGATTATCTAAACAAACAGCTCTATCGACGATCTGGCAACTCCGCTTGCCACATAACTTCATGGTTTTGACTATGAGCCATCCCTAGAAACAACTTCACAAAAATGCTGGTGAACAAGGTGGGCGTTTGCACAGGGTCAAGCAAAAAATAAATTGAATTAAAACGTCCTATTTCCGTGATTTACATCTTAATTCTGTGATGTGTTTTTTCTGATGCGAGATCAACTGAAATTATTTCTAAAGTCTATTTTATGATTAAAATAGTTGCAATACTTGGCGACTTGTCTCAGATGGAGCTAGTAGCTGCTTTAAGCATCGCCATGTGCCTTTTTCTGATGCTCAAAAAACAGACCTGACATTAGGAAAACTTGGTGAAGCGAATTACCAAAGGGGATCTGTGGAGGAGAGCACATGTGGTAATAAAAATCTTTTTTCTTCAACCTGTCTCGTTTCATAATATAGGTTTGTTTGGTATTTAAGAATGATTACAAAAAAGACAATATATTAAAATGTCACCCCTGCCACGCAAAATATTTCTCATCTGTGATTTACCCCAGCGATGTTCAGGCTGTTTGTTCTGTAAAGTACACAAGTTACGGTGCCGGTGAAAATGGTAATATGGTACATCATAGACGTAAGGCTCAGGATATCATGTCAAAGCCATCCATTCTTGCCAGTGAAAAGAGAAAGTTACCGAGAAAGGTGAAATCATGGAAATCACGTAATTTGAACAATATATGCTAGTAATCAGAGAGTTTGTGTAAAATAGAAATAAAGCAGCTAGCTAGCGGATTTTATCTCCCAAGGGAGCGTTCACATATTACGTAATCAAGTAGGGGGGAGGGGGGGTCATAGAAATTGCTTACGCTTGATTATGGGGGAGGGGGGAGGGGTCAAGTGGTTTGATGACATAAGCAAATCAAAAAAAATTAACAGCATATTTTATCATAAGTGTGAAAAATATCAACTATCTAAAGCGTTTGTATTCGCCATATTCTATATCTTGCATGTGAAATATAAAAGTAAAATAAAAAACTGTAAATATTTAAAACTTTTGTAGGGTCTGGTATAAATACTTGCATCTGTTTTAAGACAAACAGTGTTTGTTTTCATTCATAAACTAATTCTTTACGGATTTTTTTTTTTTTTTGGGGGGGGGTGGGTTAAGTAGATGATGATGTAATTTTGGGAGGGGGGTCAACCAAATGATTACAACTGATTACATGGGGGAGGGGGGAGTAGAAAATAGGCAAAATATTGATTACGTAATATGTGAACGCTCCCTAAGGGGATGGGGATTAAAGTAAATTCATTAAAGATATTTATTCCGTGACAAAAATCTGTTATTATTAGCTAGTTGGTATAATATGTGATTGTGACGTCCTTATTGTATGTGATTAGTGTGGTGCCGATATATGGCAAATCCCCAGTCAATACACAACTTTATGGTTTTGGCTAATAGACCACTTTCCAGGAAACATAATGTAGTTTTTTGGTTTTTTCATTATTGTCAGTCAGGGCAGTAAAACTGTAATTAACTGGTAACCAATTTAGAAAAGAACTTTTGCACTTTGTTTAACAACAAAGTGTAACATTTCAGACCATCTGTGATAATCATTATATAGTTACCTATGTTGTTTAGATAAAGAAAGCTTAAATATAATCTGTGAAAAACTAAACTGTTTATTTAGGTCAACAACTGTAACATAAACCTAAGAGCAATGGGATGGGGTCAAAGGCATGAAAAATTAAAAATCTATAAAGCGCAAGGGACCATTGACAAATGGTTTTTATTTACATGTTTTTTTATAAGCATATACAAGCTCAGGTTTAGTAAAAAAATAAGCATATGGTAAGCATATCAAGCTTTTCCCCCGCTGCACCGAATCGTCATTTCCCGCATTTCTTTTCTGACAAAGTCAAATCGTGCATGCAGCTGGAAACAACCAGATAACATTCTATTGCTTTATCCTTGCCTTCCAAATGACGTCAGTAAAAAACTGATACCATTGCATTGCATTTTTCAAATTTAGAATTTGCATGCGTTACAAAATCAAAGTTATTCTTTTAAAGGCATCTTTTTATTTTATATATACAAATAAACATCAAGTCTAATGGGTCGTACAATTATATATTTGTGGGGTATTTTGACAAAACTACCCAGTTAATTCTTTTACATAAGCATATTGCAAGCATAAATTGATCTTTTTTACAAATTAGGATTGAGCATGCACAATGCAATGTACATGTTTTTATCAACATATGGCCGATTGATACTTGGTCCCTCCCCTCCCCCTCTCTGTTTCTTAATTTTTTGGCAATTTTACTACTGAAATTCAAGATCAGACTGCATTCATAGGAATAACAGTGCATATGTTTGATATATTGGTATAAGTAAACCTGCACATTAGCTTCCCAAGTGCGGTAAAGATGATAGATGGAGTGGGACTTGAACCCCCAACATCTGGCTTGCCTGGTGATTGCCCTACCAATTGCACTATCAATCCAGATTGTATTCAGATAACCTGAAAAATAACTCTTAAAATATTTTTGTCTGTTTTATTATTTTTTTATTGGTCCCTTACCTCCCACTTTAAAACAACTTAATCTCAAAACACTCATATAACATTTTAGTATTTAAGAAAATATATCTCTTTTTACCTGATTTACATTTATAACAGTAGTATTAAGATAAAATAAACAAGGTTAAAAAAGCTAGTTCCATGCAAATTCAATTGCCATCTTAAAGCATCAAGCATCAAAGTAATTTTGATGTCATTAAAATGATTTTAACAGGGAACTCAGGAAATGTTTTGTATATATCAGTCAGTAAAAATCTGGAAAAATTGGAGCTTTAATGTTGGATTTGTTGCGCTATTTAAAATTAAGTTGCTGAAAACATAAACAGGGGTATCGCGACTGTAAAATCCCTATCGCTTGTCCCTTTTATATAAGTAGTGTATACCTGAGCAACTTCATAATGTTAAAATTAGATTAAATCTAAAATAAGTTTCAACAAAAAAATATGTTGGAGGATAAGTGATCAAAGTGGGAAAAAAACAACAATCTTTAACGTTTAATTTCTGTTTTTTGCAATAAGTATATATTTGTAAAAAAATACATTTGTTCAACACCAATATGTTATGAACATATATGCTTTCCACACTTCAAAAACCATTTTTAAGAATAGGGCCAGGTAACTGTGTTGGACACTGCGTTGTATTTCTTGCCAATAGAGTCTAATAGAGTATGAATTATTACAAAGTCATGGTCAAGTGAGGTAAATCAAGGCGGTTTTATACATTATACGTATGGAGAGCCATTAAATTGTCTTTTTCTTCATTAAATTTATTCAGCAGGTATTCCTGTTCAATTTTATTTCTTTTTTTATTGGGAATTTGTAAATATCAATTAAAAAAGAGTTTTTTTCACAAAACTTTTTAAACCAACAATTTATTAGAAGAAAATTATAAAAAAAAATTGCCAACAAAATTCTATTCTTGATGACATCAATCGGATGACAGCGATTTTTTTTCTAAGAAGGGAAAAAATATATTTAATAAAAATTGGCAATGAGGTGGGAGGGAGTGTAATTACAGCTTTTTCAATTCAAATTTGTTTATATCAGCTGGCTGGGTTATATTACTTTTAACAGCCAATGTCAGTTCAAAAAAATAAAAATCGATTTAAAAAAAAGTAGGTTCTGTTAAGAGGGAGGTGGAGGGGGTCAAAAGTTTAATAGCCATAGTTTGTTAAAAAATGAAAATCGATTGTTTGTTCTCAAGGTTTTTTTAATTCCACACCAAAAACTGCAAGTGCGAAACCAGTTTTATCTCCCAGCTTAAAATATTTTATATCACTTTCAAAGTCAGAGTAAAACGGGTTTTTTTTGCCACAAAAATCATTCTGAAATATTCCATTTTAGTAAAAACGGAAGGCCTATCCAGTACAAACATTAGGACACTTTAAATCTATAGCCAGTATATAACAGATACAATCTAAATAAATAATTTTACCATCTTAGTTTTTATTATTTACAAAGAACATTTTTTAACTCTATAAGATTATTTCATGTAAACACTACTGTACAAGTTACATAACATGTTATTTATTTAAAAGCAATGGATGAAGACAGTACTAAACAAGAACATGTGCCTACAGAATCTACAACAGTCACTGCAGAAAATGAATGTGCTGAAAGTGCAACGTTGCTAAACCAAGAAAGTCAAAACAATGATATAGATATGGAAAATACTGATGTTGCAGTGAAAAATGTTAATAAAAATATTGATGTCTGTCCAGTTAAAACTTATGAAACAACTTTGCAATGTTTTGATTGTAATGTGCAAGACTGCGTTATGTGGAGAAAACTTGACGTAGAACGAGTTATTTGTAATATCTGTCACTTAAAACGAATAAAGAACAACTCTACTCAAAGCAGTATTAATGGAAAAAACTATAGTATGGGAAGTGTTACTTCAAATACAAGTGCGAAAGCTAAAGATGCACCTACCACAGTTAGAATATCAAAACGAAAAAGCAAGGCGAATAAAAAGTTTACAAACGGAGTATACGCTGATCGAATAATTAAAAATGGAAATTCAAAAAATAGACGTAATCTATTCAAAAAGAAACCGTTTAAATCCACAAAAGGTGTTGCATCCATAGTAGCGTCGAACTGTATCTACCATGATGTAAGTGGTAATGCATGTATAATATTTTAAACCAAAACCTTTAACCAGAAAATTAGAGATTTTAACATGGAAGGACTGGAATTTATTTGTACTTGACTTATCCATTACTAAATTCATATTTTTAGACACAGTTTCAGGGAAATTCCAGTGTTCCATTTTATTCCTCCTCACTGCTATCTCTTTCTCTTTCATTGCTACTACTGCCCACCCAGGGTATTGTGTATTTCCTTAACAGAAATGTTCGTTCCTAATCCTATATATATAAACAACTTTTATAAATATCTAATCATGTAATATATATATCTTATATATATAACTTTTTTTTGAATCGTAGGGACTGCTGTATGAAGTGGGTGATATCGTTTGCACAAGTGATATCCATGGAGGAACGTATTTCGCACAGTTGCGTGGCTTTCTGCAAGATGATTTTTGTGAGAAGAGTGCTGTGATTACATGGTTAATCCCAACGGTTGCCAATTTACACTATTTCGATCCCATGCTGTTTGTACCAGGTTTGTTCTAGTACAATTATCAGTACATTCTTTAGCATAAATAGATGAACTTTTCAAATTCAAAGATTTCCAGGTGAAGTCTGAAAATATTTTTTTTTGCAAATGGACAAAAGGCACTAAAAAGCCTAAGAAAATGACAATTGTTGACTTTTAGTTGATAACAAAAAACCTGACTGTTTTTGTTTTTCGAGAAATTCAATCCATATAAATTTTAATTCCCTCAAATAATTTCATACATTTTATTTCATCATTACTTACAACTCAACTTAACTTTAGCCGGACTCCATCCTGAAATGAAGCCAGTCTACTAGTTTCACATTGCCAGTGAACTTACAAAGATCTTTGCGACAGGCAAACAGATTCAAAGTCATGATCCATTGTTAAAAACTTGTAAAGTTTAAAATAAAATAGCGCTATTTGCGGATTTTTAAGAGAGTTTTTCGTCTATTTTTTAATGCCTACAAAATATTTAATATAAAATTTTTGCATATAAAGCAACTGCAAAGGTATCGAAATTTACATAAAACATTTTTGACTCGTGGTCACGCCTTTCACTCGCGGTAATTTAAAGGCTGTCGTTTTTGTCAATTTTATATTTACCCCGAGTATCACATTTGTAACTTTTTATAATCTCTTCAGGTTTAGACGAGGAAACTGCAAGACCGATGGAGTGTTTCAGTTTTGTTTGTCACGCTCCTACGAATTTGTTTAAAGCACGTGGCGTGCATCCACCATACCATCGAACGCAATCGAGTCTTGACAACTTAATTTATGTCGCTCAAAGTATGAAAGATACAAACTTCACAGAAGAAAAAATAACCAAAGATAAAAACACTGAAATTGACTCTCCGGTGGAGAACAGTGTTGAAGAGAAGACTTGAAAATATATGTTTAGTTTGTTACTAGAAAGATGAAAAACGATTATTTATTTTGCTCTTTTTTTAACTTTTTCCAGCCTCATTGTTCTTATAAAGAATAATGTATAACACTTCACGAATATTTCCACCTGGCACTTTGTGTATCGACCAACCTCGTCCCCAGGACATCTTGTATCTTTTTGACATCGGGACGGCGATATTCTCGCCGTCCCGGTTATAGAAAAGAGACAACAGGCGCTGGCAACAAGGTTGTGTATCGACCTATGTTTTGTATACCTTTCCGGTAATACAATCGGTATAAAGTGACCAAATATGGCTCAATGAAAAATATTTTATCTACCGATCAAAATCTTTTATCGTTTTTTTTTTCTTACCGACTCCTTTTTTGGTGGCCAATTTTTTTCTGCCGATCTTTGCTTTTCTTTTTTATGGTGCATCAAGAAGCCAAAAGGCCTAAAGGATATGCAGACAAAAGTTGGATATTTTCAGTATATATTTTGAGTTGAAATTGTTATATAAGAATAAAAATGTTAGTTTTAGTAAAATGTAGTTGGTAAAAATTACAAATTGCCAGATTTATTAGTGATTTCCTATCCAGGTCGATTCTTCTGATGAATCTGATTGGGATATAGAATTTGATGTTGATAAAGGACGAAAATGCTTTAACTATTTGATGAATAGTTGTAAACTTGTGCTACATGCTTTTTCTTTTTTAAAAAAAATGATTTATAAGAATATCATACCGGAATAATGACCAACCTGGTCAGAATTTTGATAAAAAAAGTGATTAAGAAATCAAACGTGCAAATCATGTAACAGAAATTAGCTATTCGCGAAAATAAATTTTCGCAAAATTTATTGAAACTATCCCTTCGCGAAATTAAATTCTCGCGAAGGGATAATATAGATTACAAAAGCTAAAGTTTGTCGTTTGAATCAAATTTTAGTCTGATATTAAAAACCAACCTTGTTTACTTGCTAGAAAGGTACCTCTAATCCGTAAAAAAATTTCGCCAAGTTTGACATTCGCTTTTTATCGCGTATCTATTTCTATGTCTTGTTCTACGACAAACTTGTTTCTAAGGACATGTTTTATTGTGCGTGGCAAATTTTTTCGGTTGCAAAATTATGGAAAATCACGTAAATGAGCATTTCTGGAGCTGTGATAGTCTTTTTGCTACAAAATTTATGTTGCAGATGTATTTTAATAGCATGATTCGACACAAAGGCAGTTATTTTTCAAAATATGAGCATGATTGGAGTGAATTGTCATTTTACGAAAAAGCTCTTGCAGTGCTCATTAATGCTAAAATACATAAATTAGTGATTTGGACTCGTAAAATAAGAGTTACTGATGGGGAAATTTAAAAGAGGAGCAAGTTTGAACAAATTTTAGGGTAGATATTGAGTAAAGTAGTCTTCGTAACAAAATTCATTTTTTACTTAACAATTAATCTGATACATACAATTTATTAACATTTTAAATAGTGTGAACTGTAATATAACACTTAATATGAGAAAATAGACTAAAATAAGAGCAATTTTGGAGCAAATAGTCATTAATGATAATACGCTTTATGCTTTTGCACAAATTAACATATATGCATCGGATTATAGATATTCAAATACCCGAAAAATGAACAGCTTGAAGATTAGTTTAACATAGCTCAACTGTTGCTCTTTTTCACACATCCGAGTTAAAATAAACTTTAGAATTATTATTATCATAATAATAACAACATTCCTAATTAATGAGTTAAAGGTATACTACGAATGGAGAAATAGCAGTCATGTTTAACCCGAATTCATTCATGCTCATTTTAAAAAAAACTGATAACCTTTGGAACATACTAACTCTAAGTGAAAGAAAACTCACTTTTCTCGACTTTGCAAGTCCATTTTAAACAAAAAACTTTTGAAAATAATTAAAATTATCCAATCTAGTGACTATATTGCTCCATATTTGCTCATTTTTTATATGCTTTGCGTACAATCTGGAAGATAAGTCATGAAACAACTTTGAACAGCGGCGCTTTCTGACATATTTTTAATAATAAATGTTTTATAAAATAATTGATTACGTGTTGTGCTAGGTTATTAACACCAAGCCAAGACAAAGTGGCAATTTTAAAATGACTATTTGCTCCAAATGTGCTCGTTTTTTTATAAAAAAAGGTAATTATTTTTTAAATCAAGCTATTTGTAACCGCAGAAATCATTTTTGTATCTGTAAAAAACGAATTTTTGTAAGATACTATTCCATTACAGTTAGTCGCTAAATTTATTGCTAGGGACTATTAGCTCCAAACTTGCTCTTTTTTTCATATTTTTTTTTTGTAATCGAAAGCAGTAATACCTAATAAACCTATATCAATAAAAAATATTTAGAAAAATTGGGATTAAAATGGAAAAAAATGTAAAGATTTTTTACCTCAAATCTTATGAAAGACTTTTTTGCTCCAGTCTTGCTCCGGAAAAGAATGACTTAATACTCCGAAACAAAACATTGTTTTAAGAAGGGAAAAAACAGGACATAATTTCAATATTTTTTTAATTAGGTCCATTTCTCAAGCCTAAACATCAAGAATTCTATTTTATTCATAGAGGCATTTTTTATATACAACTTTACGTATGGCCTGGCCTAAATGCTTTAAAAATTTTTGTCGTTCCAAATTGACGGTAACATAGCGGAATCTGCGCGTAAATAGAATCGGCGTCAGGGCGCATGAATTTCGGCTATGCCAATCTCTCAGTGAAATTAAAAATTGCTTCCAGTATAAACTGATGTAAGCATGTGCACGAATATCATCCCCACCGCACGAAATTATGCGTACTGTTGTTTCTCAGAACATACTGGTATCTTGAAATAAGGTTTAAATTAATTGCAATGATGTGACATATTGGCTTACACTTTTCCTGCGGGATAGCTACATGAATATGGTTACGTTGTGTGTGATGAGATTGTTGCAAAAGCTGCCCAGCTGTGGTAGGCTAACTATATGCTAGTATGAAAGTTGCTTAGCGGTTGATTCACAAATGCTCATTGTACCTTTTTTTCATTCATTCTATGAATGAATTTACACACGAAATGAGGTATAACTCTGTGAAAGACAATTTCTTGCTTTTATTAGATTTTGATTTAACTAAATTTGATGACAAATCTTGCAAATTTTAGTCCGAAAATTTATACCTTTCATAAACCGATGAGAACGAATCAAACATATTCAAGTTATTTCGCTTCCGTTTCTTTGAATCCGTATAAATGTGTAAACACAGTGTAAAATTTGATTATTAAAATAACTTGCTTCTTCAGAGGTTCGAGTTATTGGGGCTAGAAGCTTTTTATAGGATTTGATTTTTGAATAGAGAAAAGGCAAAAAGCCTTGGGTTTCCTGTGAAGACTAATAATATGCCAGTAGTTGTTGCTTAGTTCGCGAAAATCTTGATAAACTCGCTTCTTGTCTTCGATCAGGATGAAAGATACAAGTTTTGTTTTTCAAGGAGCTATGTGCACTGATGATTAAGATTCAAAATGATTTCCAGGCTGATCAGTTGGTATTATGATATTTTGAAGATCGGAATATATGAAAAACAACTTCATGTACTCCCCTGCACAGGCAAAATATTGGTGTTTGCATAAAAAAGTGCTGACTCAGCAAAAAAATTTCTAATAACTATTGGTGGCAAAGATTCAAGATGGCTTCCAGTTTCACAGAATGGATTATGTCAAATTTACTTATTGCCTTACTCAATATAGTCCGTAAAATGCCAAAACAACCTAAATTTAAAAATTTTATGCTAATGTCAGCATTTCTTTGTTTTATTTTTAAAAAACTGCAATCGTTTGACAGAGAATAAGTTGTTCTGAAAAATAGTATGGTTTTCTATTTTAGGAGTTACCGTTAAGGAGATATTCCATGTTGAAAAATAACAAAAAGTCATTTACTATAAGTCATCATTTTTTTGGCAAACACCCATATCTCACACGTACAGTGAGCACACAAAGTTGGTTTTCATATATTCCGGTTTACAAAATATCACATTACCACCTGTCCAGCCTGAAAGCCATCTCAAATCTTGGTCATCAGTAGTACATCTATCGAAAAACACAATCAAAATTTGTACCTCCACAGGTAACAGCTGTCTCATGTTTTACCTGGTTTATTTAACATGCACAAGATTGATGAGATTGGTTATCGTTATTTATTTATGTTTTAAAGCCTATCATAGTATACAAAGTTTGGCTACCAAAGAATGAAATTTTATTTTAACATAATTGTGACGCATATCATAACTTTTTCATAGGGTAAACTTATGGTCAACTAAATATTTGCTCTTATGCGACTCGTCGATGTCAGGTATTCATCCTGATTTCTTTAATCATTGTCGTCACTCATTTTACCGTCATGTACCGACATTTCGTTTCTTTCAATAACCGTTCTATGCAGTAAACTATCGTTTTTGTTGGTTTCGGCAGACACACAAATCTCTGAGCTCTCCTCCGTTTTGGTTGCAACATTACTGCCCACGTTGTGACTTACATTATTATTCAACACCTGCGAGGAAACGTTTTCATTGTGATTTACATGACGGCGAGTATCACCGGTCATCATTCCGTTCTCGGGCATAGTTGTGTTTGTGTTAGGCATAATATGTATGTTTCTGTTATTATTGTCGGTACCCTGAACAGCACTTAATGTTTCTGACGGCGCTATAATGACTGTGCCGTCACTTATTGTCGGAGTTGACTGCGAAATATTTCCTTGCATCTGCTGGTGTGCAGTTATGGAGCTGCCTGGTATTTGTAGAACTGACCCCGGATGTATTATGCGCCCGTTTGATAAAATCTGTTGTGTTGCCCCGTCCGGTGTCGCAGCTCCATGTATACCGTTGTTGACAACAGCCATTGATGTGAGTATAGGGAGTTGAGATAGGTGTACGATTTGTTGTGTTGATAATGGGTTTGTTACACCGGCTTGAGAAGTCGAATTTACAGTGACGTTATTTCCCGATGTGGCAGAAACAATCGGTATTGGATTGCCGTCAGGACTGATAAAAAACGGCATCGTTACCGTGCCAGTGGGCGTTGAAACGGGCAGTAATGTTTTGAGCTGTCCGTGAGCTGACAATGGAAAAACATCAGCAATGTCGGCTTCTGACTTGCGTTTTCGTTTTTCCAGATCTGCACGTAATGTATTCCGTTGAACAGGCTGACCAAGACGCTTCATACTTTGTTTCTTGTTACAAAACCACACTTTTACAGTCGTGATGTCGAGATCGAGTTTTTGTGAAATGATATGCATCTCTTCATTAGTTGGCTTCGGATTCTTCTGGAAATGCTCCGACAACAATTCTACATACTCTGGAGGAAAACTTGTGCGCTTTCGTCTTTTCTTTGTGAATTTATTTCCTCTGTTATGTTCTTCTTCTTTGGATTGTATCCAAGATTCTAATATAGGGCGCATACGATCAGCCGCCTTCATACCAAGCTGCTTTCCTTCAAATCTAAATGAAGATGGCAAGATAATGTACATGATTGTTTCGAAATTACAAGTGTCCAACCTTGATTAGCTTTTTCGTCAAGGCTTTGGATTTAAGGCCTCAAAATAGCTTAACCTTTTTCTGATCACAATTTATAAATAGTACCCTTATAGTCTACTAAAATAGGAGAGTTACTTTACCGTAGTCACAAAACATTAGTAAACATCAGTAAGGACCTTCTATTAACTGGTTGTTTTAAAACTTAAATTTCAAATCATTTTAACTTTCATTCCGGATAGGCATGTAATCTTATTAAGAATAATTAGCCGAATGCTTCAGCATTGTTCCGTTTCGAAAGCCCCCCAAAAATAAATTAATCTGTTAACTCATTTTGGCCAAAAAGAATATCATTTATACAAAAATAATTTAAAGCCACTGTCAAATTCGGTCCAAGACATTTGTTTTTGTTTATATTATAATTCCGTCAAAAGGAGAATTCTATCATATTTAAACTACAAATTTTAAAAGTACTTTAACGATATTGAGGTACGTAAATTTTTTTGCTAAAATCAGTTGAAAGAAAAGAGGGAGAAACACAGTCCTTAGTGTAATTATCTGTATTACTTCTAAAATTTCTATTGCACCTACCTGGAGATGAATGATTGGCTGTACGTTGGTCCTTTCAGAGCAGACAATTCTCTTCCCACGTCATCTTGGGTGTAACCGAGGTTAACTCTTCTCGTTTTAAATTCGCGAATAAATTCCTGCATATCAACCGTCAACCCTCCAGTATCCTCCTTCGCAGAGACTGAACGTTTTAACAAATTTGAGGTGATTACGTCTGAACTGACTTCAGCATCGTTGGTGCTTTTCAAATGCAACAGATGAACGTTTTGCATCCCGCCAGCTTTCGTGTTGATTGCGTTTTGTTGGTACACATTAATTGGCGCCAACCCTGGCATGCTTGACGAAACAGAACTAGCTGCATTCATTGAAGTCTGTGTGTGATACTGAAGAAAATGAAGATTGGGAATGATTTGATTATTATTATTCTGTACCTCCTAAATCTACTGTGAAATAACTCGGTTACTTTGGCATGCATAAAACTTTATGTGTGTGATTGGGGCTTTAAGGGGGTAATAGCTACAACAACAAGTAGGCAACGAAAGAATAATTAAAATGGATTTTAAAATTTTTGTGTTGGTTTCAATATTTTAGTGTCACCAGTCATACTTCAATTCATTTCTTGAACAACTCTATCGTTTGTCCATCCGTAACGAAAGTTTAGCTCTTAAAAATTTTTGTATAACCTCAAAAAAATATTTTTCGCAAAATGCAAAAAATTGCGGCAAATCTGGTTCGCAAAATTTTCCTTCTCAAACACTTTCTTCCTTTATAGTACTTTGATTCAGCCACACATTCACGGAATTCAGGTAATGGCTACTTTTTTACACATACAAAGCAAAAATACATACTTGTTGGTGTGGAAAGTTGACGTTGCTATTGACAACAGGTGATTGTTGTTGATGCGTGTTCTCATTATTAGCTAAAAATGGGGAAAAAATATTAATGTAAAGAAAATCTGTAGCTCGAGGAGGATTCTTTCCATGCTAAAACAAACATATTTAAAAATCTTTTTTTACAATGCAAAAATCAAATGAGCTGTACAAATAAGAGAATCTCTTACAAAAAGAACTGATGCAAGACTAAAAATTCACAAAGTGGGATAAACTTTTTTCCAAACAAAATTTTGATATTATTTTGAAGGTTTATCATTTCTTGAACATGATAGTTGTTTAGTAGACGACATTTTGAGAGATCTTTCTCCCATCATCAAGCAGAAGGTTCTCCCGAAACGTCGCCTACTAAACTAGCATGTTTAAGAAATGATAAACCTTCAACAATAATATGAATACTGAACAGCCAAACCGACATAATATCTTTAAAATTTTGATAATTGTTTGTTAAACGAACTAAAACTCCAAGGAGTCGTAAAAGCTCCTCATGCGAAAGGTCTTCTAGATAGAGCAGTTACTCCGGGAAGTTCAAGCTACAGTAGAAACTTAACCAGTTTACTTCAAAAACTAAGTATCACATTCTTTTGAAAGCACCAAACTTTAAGAAAGCTTGATAAGATCTTAAAATGGATAAGAAATTAAGTAGTACAAATAAGATAATAAACCTCGTTCTCCAGTAGAAGTCAGTTAGTACTAAGGTAAATAATCTGTTCTGTCGCAGGTAGATAAAAACTTTAAATTAGCCTTGTAAACAAAACACTGAACAGCAACGAAAATACAATGTAATAAATATACTTTTGACACAAATCTTGACAAAGTTGCTTTAAAATTAATCTTTCATAGAAATCAACTATACATAACCAACATGAACTAAACTAATCTATATGCTCAATTTTGAGTCCCACTATTCTCACCAGAACTCGTTGCAAAATGTCTCCGTGTTAACTCTGACACAATTTTTTCCTCAATTTCTTTTCCCATTTCAAGATCTTGATCACTCATCCATATTGGCACTTCATCAAATGGTGTAACCAAGACAACAGTTTTCTTTCTTGTTTGGAGTATATTTGCAATAACAACCTGAAACAAAAACAGTTTGTAAGTCAATCTAAAACAGAAATCTTATTGAAAAAGAAATGTTATCAGCGATCCAGTCTTTATTTCGAAATTCTGACAGTTGTTTTCCCTATCATCTGTCAGTAATCTAGGTCATTGATTTTCTCACAAATAAAAAATTCTGCATATATTAATGTTTTAAGAATCAACGAAATTTTGCGGGCACTTAACATTTCACAGATTGAGTTTAAAAGTATGCCTGAAAATAAAACCGAGTTACTTCTCAATGCTTACAAGTAGTAAAGGGACTCCATGAGTTAATCAGACTGCTCAAGAATCTTATGCTGGCATTCAGAAAATGCTGAGCAAAATTTGGCTTACAATAGCAGTTGTTGATCTACACTTGGTTTTTTTCGCAACCTAATGGGACGGATTGATGTGTTCACTAAGTACAGAGTTTACAGATAATTCGAAAAAAGAGTACCTGGTGATTGTACTTTTGGAGGGCTTCTCTCGCTTTTCTTGAAATAATATTGACATCTGTTTCAAGCTAAAAAAATATTTACATTACACAAATAAGAACTAGTGTACCTGTCTTCCTAATTCACATTGACCCTTAGCAATTGCTGATGCGAACAAGAACAAATATTATTAAGCATCTTTCATCTCATAATAAGCAGGCCTCGTCAGGAAGAAAAATGCTGGCGTGCGAGCTTCGCACGTAATGATACTTTTCAATCATTTTGAGGCGTGCGATGTTCGCACGGCATAATTTTCAATGGCGTGCGATGGCGTGTGCTCATTTTTGTTCCATTTTTTTTCTCGAGTAATCATAGAACTCGCATACAGCAACACTAATTTTGCCATGTTTTAAAAACCAGGTAATTTGTTGCGACGAAACTAAAATGTGCGATGCGTTATTATTCATTTCTATATATACGTTAATAGTATTTTTTTAACTCAAACAAAGAAAGGGTTGCAAGCGAAAAATATTAGACGCCAACTTTGTAATCATAAAAGTAGTTAGGTGGTTAAACAAAAGTCTAAAATTTTTATGACGATTTATAACAAAATTAGTTGCTTTTGCTAAAATAGACAAGACAGAAAATTTTCTTCGTAACACCCTCCTCCGTTATAAATATTATATATGTTTAACACAGCAAGGCTTTCCGTCAATACCATTCAGGAAAAATAATATAAACAGGGTGGGATACGCTTATCGTAACACCGTCCTTCGTTATGAATTTAAATATATAATTTTAATGCTCTGAAAGACTTTGAATATTATCAACTAAACTCTAGTCTGTATAAAGATTTTGTACTTACATTTAGATTTTCTATAAGACTGCGCAAAAAACATTAAAAGAACACTGAATTTTTTGTAAAAATAATTTTTCGGTTTTCTTATTATTTCAAGTGGGAGGAGAATAACTTGTTGATATTGCGATTTGTGTTAATTCTGTTGTTATCTTTCAGTAACCAATACAATAGTATCAGAGACTGGTGAAGCCTTCAAGTTACCTCATCAAGGTAAGAATCAATTAACAATGGTAGCAGAGTTAAAAGGTACAGATCAACTGGCCTGGTATTTATGATCATTGTGCGAGTGACATTTGAGTTGAAAGAAAGCAATTGAGGGCACACACCCGGATGTGTTCCTTGAGGTAAGAGAGATAACTTTCCCTTTTGTTGGCTATTTGTTGACACGTGTGTGTGCAAACCAATTGGTAAAGTGGTTTGTGAACAATGGCAACAACAACATTGAAGGCTCCACCAGCGTTTAAAGAGGATGATGACTATAGCAGTTGGAAAAACGATTTGGAGATCTGGCAGATGTTTACAGAACTACCAAAGAAAAAGCAAGGTCCAGCTGTATACCTGTCACTGACTGGTCGGGCACGGGAGGCAGTACGCGACCTGACACCTGCAGAAGTGGGGTCAGATGATGGTTTGGACAAGATTATATCTAAGCTAGATTCAATATATTTTAAAGATGAAAGCACAAGAACATTTATTGCTTTTAAAGAGTTTTATGACTACAAGAGGAATAGTGGAGACAAATTTCCTGATTTTATTGTGCAGTTTGAGAAGTTCTACAATAAGATATCCAAATATGATATGGCATTGCCTGAAGCTGTCAGGGCATATTTTCTTCTCACAGCTGCGAATATGTCTGAAGAAAATGAAAAACTGGCTCGTACAACTTGTGCAGAACTCAAGTATAAGAATATGAAGGACACAATCATGAAGATATTTGGAGAACTGAACACAGCAGAAGACGCTGCGCATTTGGGAGCTCTTCCTGTGAAACAGGAATGCTTGTATGGAAATCTTCATGCTGATACCAAGGACAGCTTGTCAAGGAACACACGTTCAAGAATGAATCCTGTTGATAAGGATGGGAAACTCATAAGGTGCCATGAATGTGACTCAACAAAACATTTTGCTAATAAATGTCCTCATAGAAATCAAGAGCAAAGAGGTTTCAGATCACGGAATAATAGACCTACAGAAAAGAAACAAGATGTAAATGAGATCCATATCACCCTTTTTGCAGCCTTTCCAGACCAAAGGCAATATTGTCTTGTTGGAGAATCCTTTGGTGGAGGTGTCTTGGATTCTGGCTGTACAAAGACAGTGGCTGGGGAGAAATGGATGGATGAATATCTTGCGACTCTCTCTGAATCAGATAAAAATGCTGTAGTTTCAAATAGTACTGATTCTATAGAGAGATTTGGTGATGGAAAGGAAGTGAAAGCTACAAGAAATCTAATAATACCAGTTATTCTAGGTGGCAACAAGTATAAATTGTCTGTTGACATAGTAGAGATTGAAATACCACTACTGATTAGTCGTAGTACCATGAAGTCTCTCAGTATGAAGTTAGATTTTACTAGTGACTTGGCTCTTATTGGGAAGGAAAGAATTGACTTAATATGTACCACAACAGGACACTATTGTCTTCCACTAACACATTGTGATCTTGATGCTCAAAAAGGAAGAGAAATCATTCTACATGGAGAAAAATTGAAAAATATTAGTAAGACAGAGAAAATGAAGAAAGCTATGAAACTGCACCGCCAATTCGCTCATGCTGGCAAAGCTAAGCTACTCAAACTTGTAAAGGATAGTAATTTGTATGACAAGGAATTTTTGTCATGCATCGAAGAATGTTGCAATGATTGTGAAATATGTCACAAATATAAAAGGCCATACAGTAGACCAGTTGTGGGTATACCTCTGGCAAACGCTTTTAATCAAGTAATATGTATGGATTTAAAGGTTTATGAACATAATAAACAGCACATCTTACATATCATTGATGCTGCAACCCGTTACTCTGCTGGATGTCTTATCAAATCGAAACATAAAGATGTGATTGTCAGTAGTGTTTAGATTTTGGATTGCATACTTCGGATCACCAAGTACAATCTTGACTGACAATGGTGGTGAATTTTCGAATGAGGTTTTACAAGAAATGAATGAAAAGCTCACTATTGAGACAAAAACAACAGCAGGCGAATCTCCTTTCAGCAATGGTATTGTGGAAAGACATAATAAAATTCTGGCAGAGACCATGTTCAAGACAATTGAAGATACGAAGTGTGAACCAGACGTAGCACTAGCATGGGCCCTCAGCGCAAATAATTCTTTACAGAATCATGGTGGCTACAGCCCAAACCAATTGGTATTTGGCCATAATGTGAACACACACACTGACAGATCATTTACCAGCATTGGAGCCAACTACGTCAAGTGAAATAGTGAGAAAAAATCTGCTCTGCATAAGGCAAGGGAGAATTTCATTAAAGCAGAATCCAGTGAGAGAATTAAAAGAGCGTTGAGACATAATGTTAGAACATATTCTGATGAGATGTATTTGAATGGGGAAAAAGTCTTCTACAAGCGCAAAAACACCAAGGGTTGGAAAGGTCCAAGTGTGGTTTTGGGACAAGATGGTCAAATGGTGCTTGTCAGACATGGTGGTAACTTTTACCGAGTGCATCCCTGTCAGTTGATGAAACATAGCCAAAATTATAAAGTTAGTGAATTCAAGTCAGATCATGTCAAGAGGAAGGAAGGCCATTTGAATAAGTTACGTGATATGAACGATAGTGTCAATGATTGTGATAATGATGATGATGATGGTGATGGTGATGGTGATGGTGATGACGACATAGCTGATAAGAATGTGATAGATGTTTATGATGATTCTGAAGATGGAGAGCAATATCATCAAGAACAAGCTAGAAATGTAGACGAAAATGACCAAGAAGATTCTGGCACAAGTGAAAATGAAGTTGAGGAAAACAGGGATACTCATAAAAATAATGAAACTGAAGAAGACGAAGGTAGTGGTTGTACAAGTGACATTTCAGAAGACCATCTACAGAATCCAAGAAAGTTGAATCGAAACCAAAAGCAAAATCATACATCAAATACAATCTAAATGGAAGATGGTATCGTGCAAGAGTTCTCTCAGCACAACCCAAAAGAAGTGGCACTTATAAAAATTGGGTTAATGTGTCTAATGATGGTGATAGAAAGCCAAAAAGCATCAATTGGAATGATGTGTCCAAATGGGTCGAGCTGGAAAATCCGGAATTCACAGGAAGTAGTTGATGCGAAGGAGAGAGAATTGCAGAATTTAAAAGAAAATGATGTCTTCGAAGAAGTTCCAGACACTGTATCAAGCAAATGGGTCATAACTGAGAAGTTCAAAGGTGAAAAAAGGGTTGTGAAAGCTAGAGTGGTGGCTAGAGGCTTTGAAGAAAATTCACAATCGTTGAGAACAGATCTCCAACTTGTGGCAAACAAAGTCTTCGACTTGCTATGGCTATCATAGTTAGCAATGATTGGCAGATCAATTCACTTGATATCACTGCAGCTTTTCTTCAGGGAGATGCTATTGAAAGAGAACTGTTTCTACAACCACCAAAAGACATATTGTCATTGGGAACAGTGTGGAAACTAAAGAGATGTTTGTATGGGTTAAACGATGCATCTAGAGCATGGTACAAACGAGTGAGAAGTGAAATGTTGAAACTTGGTGGTGAAATGTGTACCTACGACCCTGCTGTGTTTTGGTGTAGAGGCAAGCAAATCACTGGAATTCTTGTTTGCCATGTTGATGACTTTGTGTATGGTGGTAGTCCAGCTTTCCACAAAGATGTTATTGCTAAACTTTTCGAAACGTTCAAAATCAGTACGCAATCAAGCTCAACCTTCAAGTATCTAGGATTAGATGTGGATCAATTTAAACGCAAAATTAAGATTAATCAAGTGAGCTATATAGAGTCTTTGATAGCTGTTAATATTGAAAATGATGTTAACAATGAACGAAAATTGACTAGCAAGGAAAAGACCATGCTGAGATCGTTAGTGGGCAAATTGCTTGGGTGGCCGGACAAACCCGCCCTGATGTGGCTTATGATAGTTGCCAAACGTCTAATTATGGCAAGGAACCTACAGTTCAAAATTTGAAAGATGCCAACAAGATTATTCGAAAAATTAAGAGCAAGCATGTTGCAATAACCATTGCCAAAATTGCAAATATGGAAAATTGTGAAATTATTTGCTACACAGATGCAACCCATGCCAGTTTGAAGTGTGGATCATCACAAGGTGCATTCATCATATTTGTGAAACACCTAAGCGAAGTTATACCAATCTGCTGGCAATCAAAGAAACTACAAAGGGTAACCAAAAGCCCAATTGCTTCGGAAACACTTGCTCTGAGTGAAGGAGCTGATGCTAGTTTTTATTTGGCCAATGTCATACAGCAAATCTGCAAGTTGACGAAGGTTCCAAAGATCACTTGTATTATCGACAACAAGTCATTATTTGACGCCTTGAAAACGACAAATGTCACAAAGGATTTGAGACTGCGAGTTGATATAGCCAGATTGAGGGAGATGGTGGAACTAGATGAGATTACTGTCAAGTGGGTTGAAGGAAAACACCAATTAGCCGACTGCTTGACAAAACATGGACCGTCTCCAAACAAGTTGCTTGAGGTTTTGGAGACATCCAAAATATCTATACAATAATTGATTGTAGTGATTACCGTTGTGTTTTTGAAGATTTTAATTTGTTTGTCATGTTGACTGTGACAAACAGTTGCAGCATGCAATTTGATATTCTACTAGTGTTGGCTTTAAAATTGTGTTACTGGTGGCAATGTTGATATTGCGATTTGTGTTAATTCTGTTGTTATCTTTCAGTAACCAATACAATAGTATTAGAGACTGGTGGAGCCTTCAAGTTACCTCATCAAGGTAAGAATCATTTAACATAATTAAGAGTGATAAGACTGCGCAAAAAACATTAAAAGAACACTGAATTTTTTATAAAAATAATTTTTCGGTTTTCTTATTATTTCAAGTGGGAGGAGAATAACTTGCTATCAATTTCTAAACAGCGCAAGTATAACTTGCTGTATAACTTTCAAAACAACATTAGTACATTCAGTATAAATTTAGCATGCGTGTTTTGCTTGTATATTTTGCAACGTATCTGGGTTTTTTTGCTTGTCAATTAAACAATTTTATTTCAAAAGCCACACAAATTCCAATTCAATTATTGGCATTAATCATTCATGTCAATTGAGGAAGAAAAGAAAACTTAGAAAAAAAATAGAAAATTAAAAAAATAGACAAATTAAATCATGCTTCCCTACGTATATTATTCCCCTACACCTTCATTGAACAGAATATTATTTATTTTGGTGTGCGATTAGCGCACACCTGAGGTATTTAGTGTGTTTTTTTTGGCGTGCGAAGATCGAACATTCAAACATGGCATTTGAGGAAATATGCAACTATACCAAATCTGATAATTAGAATTATATGCAAATAGAAAGAGGTTAATGAAAGCAGAATTTTAAAACCACAATCTTTTTCCAAAAGGTAGTTTCAAAAAGAGACTTAAAAAATACATACTTTTAAAATATAGACTACATACCTTAAAAGACACCACAAATGCAGATTTTGCCCACTCTTTTACCAAAGGGCTTAACATTTTTGGTGTCGGAGACATATGCAAACTAAACCCTCCTTCTGATGACTGAATTTTATGTTCCGCCTAAAGCAAAAATATACAAATACAGCAAACAAGTCAACAGCAACACAAGAGAAGTCAATAAACAAACAGTTACACCAACCATTTCATTTTCAGGAATGTAAAAATCTGACACTGCAGCAGCCAAATAGAACATGACATGAGAACCCAAGGGGGACAGAGCTTCAGCTGATGCACGTAGAAGAAATAAATAATCAGAAAGTGTCATGAAACCAATTTTTAAGAGCAAGCAACCACTTTGAACCTAAAAACATATGTACACAAATGACTGCTAAACTCAAATTTACTTCTAATGTTTCAAAAAAAGAAGAGAAAAAAAGAAATTAAATGATAAATCACAAAACAGGTTCAGTTGCTAAAATTTGAAAAGCACAAAGCCACAAAATAAATTCCCATTAATTTTTTTAAACTAAGGCATCCATTGACTTAGCTGTTAACATTTTTTTTTAATTTTTCATAAGTTTGACTTTATTGTTAATGAAACAAATTACTGTAAATTTAGTGAGCTCTTTGAAAATTCCTACTTTCTATAAAATACAGATTCAGAGGGCGGTTCCAAAAGGGCTCCCATAATTGAGGGGCAGTTAATTAAGAAGGAGGGCAAAATCGAGCATTTACAGTGTGCATAATACATTAAAGTTAGCTTATTAACATTTTTCTCTTGTAAGATTTTTGCTAACGAATCATGAATACTGCAAACTACCAACCAGATTACCCCTAAAATCATAAATTTTTCCATCTGCAAAATTGAATCTCTACCACATCTGTGAAATAAAATCCAAGAAAGACTGTTTTCTTTTCTTAAATTTAGCAATTTTTAAATCCTAACATCATTGCCTATGATTTTGAACATTTCCAGAAACAATCACGGTACCTCTTTGTATCTTCGGACAATATCTGTCAGACCAGGTGCTCTTGATTCATCCACTTACAAAAGAAGGGTAATAAAAAGTTGTATACATATATAATTGGTATGATAAGAAACAGGCAAAATAATCAGTGCCAAAAGCAAAAGTTTTTTAAACCAGGTACAAGGTACAGGTCCTGCAAAATACAAATATTTGAGAATTTCGAAAGTATAATAAAACTATTCTTTTATTTAAAATACAAAACATACCAGTAACTCTAAAGCTGCCATTGTTATCAACCTGCAGCTCCATCAGATCAAGAGCATTGTGTCCTTCGAAATGCCTGCAAAATGGCTCGTAAGATCTTTGCCGATGCAAGAATATAACAGCATAACCTTGCATTAAGAAATATCTTTCAGAAGGTTAAGAATAAATATTAAAATCAGAGCAAAATACAGCTATTGCTCAGGCCTTGAAATAAGAAAACCTTTTCAGTTTAAACACACAAGCAGAATCTGTAAACATGAAGATGATGAATATATGACAATGATGAGAAATTTTTTTGAGTGACAATACAGTGAAAATTCTCTACCATACCTAAGGGGCAATTGTGAAAGTCCTGTGAAAAGCCACTTGTGGTGTCACTTTAAAAAACACCAAGTCCGGTCTGCAAACAGTTGGCGTTAGAAAGGGCACCCAGCCATAAAACATTGCCAAAACTCTTTATTAATGGCCTTGAGAACAAACTACATAAATGGGACTGGCTCCAAGGAGTTAAAGTGTCATGCATGGTAGGAAAAATGGCGGGTGTGAGCATTGTCAGTCCGTTATCCAACTATCACATCACGAGGTAGATAAAACTAGGTTAAGGATGGCTAGTGTTGATATACTGACAGGTAGAGCAGCTCAAGTATTTGTAGAATGTAGTTGACATGTGTTGTGTTCAGGAAGTCAGATGGAGAGGAGCTTCAATGAGATTCGTGGAAGGTAGGAGGGCAAGGTTAAGCTTATTTGGATTGATAATAGTGATGTATTAATTTAACTCCAGTGCTAAGGGTTAATCGTTGTAGCAAACTTTTAAACTTGATTGGTATGTGTTTGTTTACATTATTTTGCAACATTTTTATATCGTATTTTTATGTTTATGTTGGATTTTGTTGTTAAATATTCCAAAGTGCATCTAGCTAGCTGTTGGTAGAGCTAATAGAGAAGTGAGATACAATGAAAGAAATATAAACTTATAATATACTTGGATTCGAGAAGAGCAATATTCAGTTAATTTTATGTCGAATTTCAGGTTGCTACATTTTTTGTTTAGCTAATTTTTAGGGTTTATCCTTATAACTACCGTCAACATTTTGTTAGCAAAGAGTTGTAAAATTTTGACCAAGTTTCAAATTTTTGTTTAGTTTTTTTTACATATTCCATACCGAATGGGTTAAGCAAATTATTTGTTTTTGTTATCTTTATAGGTTTCTAGTGATTTTAGTTTTCAATTAAAATTGACCTTAGTTTTCAAATAAAGTTTACTTCGCTTCGCATGTTGATAAAAGTTTGTTATGATTTTAAAATATCTTGAGAGTCCAAGATTTTAAGTAATATTTAAGACGCAAATGTAATACTTATATAATTTAATTGTTCAAAGTTGTACAAAGAAGGTAAAATTTACGTGACTTCAAGTAAAAATGAAATTGAACATCATAGGGTGTTGAAGGGCGGTGGTCATCCGTTGGGATGTTCAAAAAACCCGCCAAACCCCCCGGTTGTTTTCTATTGCGCTGACAAAGCGATTAAGCATCTACAAGGCTATTTTACACCAGTCAAAAAATCCTAAATCTGCCATTGGTTAATCCACCATTGGTTAATCCACCATCCGCCACTGTTTTTACTGATCTTGTTAAAGCTCAAAATATTTGTCAAATGAATTTTTGCTTAGAGCTTTTATTAGTTACTAGCCGGTAGCCCGTGGAAAAATCCACGGGTTCGCCCGTTCTTTATATATCGCATTGCGTGCGTCTCACTACTTGCGGTACCATTTTGCGTGACAGACAGACGCATACAGGTATTATAATATAGATAATGTCTGCAAATAGTAGAATTTTTGTAACTGCATGCCCAGACACTAGGGTTTCCAAGAATTTTCCCCAAATTTTTCAAAAAAAAAAAAGAAAAAAAAAGTTTTTTTTGAATCATCATTTCTCTGATAAAACCTTCTACAGATATACAGTTTTTAATATTTAAATGACTTCCACCTTGATCTATTCCAGAAATCAATATACTACTCTAGTCCCGCCAGGTATAGTAATATTTTGTCCCATACGTAACAGCTCTTACTTTGGAAGCTTATCACTCTAAACAAATGTTTTCATTCAAAAACTTAATTGAAAACACTTTCAGGGATCATAGGGCACATTTTGTAAAAGAAATTTTGTTTACAAGACAACCCAAGATAAAGAAAACACAGTTTTGTGTTACGTATGGGACAATTTTTACCGCAAGGTGCTCCTGCCGATGCACTTAAAAACCAAAACAGAGGGCCTACAGAAAATATAAACTTTCTAACTGAATATCGCACGTCTGAGATACTTTATGACTTACATATTTGTCAAGTCAAGGTTTTGTTATCTCAGTTAAGAATAACTTAATGTATTGAACCAAAATTGTCCCATACGTAACATTTTTAATTTATTTTGCTTTCAAGTGCTTTTTTCAAAGCTATATTGAAAGAAAATCTAACAGTCATGATAAAAGTAAATGGCTTAAAAAAGTGCTTAAAAAAGTTCTGCATGTTGAAGGCTAAATCAAATTAGTTTAATCTTTGAAAAAGTTGAAGAATTGATAAGGTTCGAATCCTTTGTCAGACAAATAGCATTCTTTAATTGGTTTAGATATAAGCAATTATAACAGTCAGGTTGTCACTGTGAAAAAGCGTGAAAAAGAGCTCACTTTTTGTCTTCTTTTTAAAAAAATGTTATGTATGGGACATTTTGTTACGTATGGGACATCAGTCTTTAGGGAAGGGTGACAAAGTACTGGCAAAAGGATTTTTGACAGTAATAGGTTCTCATTGTTTCGTACCAGGGGGCCAATAAATAACACATGGAATTTTACTCTTTCTGGCTTTCACCTTTGAAAAAAGAATACAAATATAGGTGTTACGTACTCCAATTCCATAGCTTATTACTCTAATATTTCTTACAGGGTGTAAGTAAAAGAAAAATCTTGATATTGTCAAATTATCAGGGATGTAGAGGAAGACTTAAATGGCTAATTTGGTTTAAAATTCATTTTGTGAAATTTTTTATGGGCATTTTAAGAAAGTGTTACGTATGGGACACGAAAGTTTGACCACGCAGTCTAGAAACCATTATAGCTGACTAGTTAAAAATGATGATTCTTAAAAAAACAAGAAATCTTCCTGAACAACTAATACAACTAGAAACACTAACTTTTCCTTTATTCAAAATGCCTGAAAAGAAAAAAATAAGAAACGTTTGAATGCGATTCGCAGTGGGACACGTTACGTATGGGACATTTTGGGGTATTTAGCTATAAATATTTCCACCAATAATTGGTTTCTTTGTCAAAACTGTGATGGACTCAATAAAACAGACTAGTATCTCAACAAAAACCCACATTTAATTAGAATTGAAGCTGTTTGCTAAAATATAGAGGCATGGAACACTTTTTTTTTTAAATTTTGGCAAAATTCTTAGAAACGACCCACTAGCAAAAAGTAAGGCGACATCAAGAGGTAACTGGGTGCAAAGAAGCTTGATTTGAGTAAGTTAAAAATTTTAATTCATAGAGAATACAGAAACTTGATTTATTTATCATGGTCGGAACTTTGTTGATATATTTATAAAAAGCATATAATGGAAATACAGCTACGCATGCCCTCCTTCATCGATTATATTTTCTGTGAAAGCATGCTGACTAAATATATATAGATGACTTGCCAATGTCAACAAAAGTTAAAAAGTTGTAGGTTTTTTGCACATGCGCAAGCATTTCTGTGGGCATTTCTGCTACAACAGACCACAATAATCAAAGAAATCCATCCAAAAAAGAAATATTTGCTTAAACTTTTTTAAGAAGAATTAGAAAAATATAGTTAAAATTTAATTCCAGTTCCTCTTGGATCTTATGCTACCCAAAAAAATCTTTAATCTGCATTAATAACCATTTTACCCTGTGCGATTCCTGCTGTTTTACCTACACAAAAGTGTGCGAATGCCAATTGTTCTCAAAATGAAATCAAAACAACTATGTACGTCACACGGAAAGTTGTCTATATCTTTGGGCTTAAACTTCTTTTTAAATAAATTGTGAAAAGATACTCTGCAGAACATGCTCCTCTTGTCCCTTGGCTAAAGTTGTCAACGAAACGGACAGTGTTGCTTTCAATTGGAACAGTCGTTCCTCCACTCTAAACAAAAAGTATTTTTAGACATCAACAAACTCACTTGTGAAATAAAAAACAAAAATAGTACTAAAAAATTAAACTTGAATTCAAAACTGCTAAACCAAATGTTTGACATTACATTGGACAAGCCATTTTTATCTGTCTAAAATTTCAAAAGGTGTGGTAGTGTGATAAAATTTGTTGTGGATATAGAAGAAAATTCAAGTTCTGAAGAAAGTTCTTCTTGTATTATACTACTTCCTTATTATTGTTCGATTTCTCCCGCGATATATTTGTATTTATTTTCGATATTAATCTATGCAAAAAAATTAAGTCTTGATGTAATTAAGAATGCAAAACACTAATTATTCTCTCTCCTTTCGTGATTTCGCATAATTTTTGCTTTTACACTCACCGTAACCAGCACAATGTTTCTACTGAGTTGACGATGCTTAATAGCAAAGTCCTGGATAGTTCTCTTTGCCTCATCTAAATTAGATGGTGGCCTAGTTTTGGAAAAATACTCGTTCCAGTCAGCCATGTTTTTAGGTTATAAGTTCAGTTCCATTACCATCCTTTCTTGATTTTGTCATCCACGATTTTTTGCGAAAATAATTAATTTTAATCCGGCGCTTCTGATTGGATGATTTATCATAAATGATGCCGATCATAATTAAATATCTGCTGATTCAGCAAGAGTACAACGAGGCCAAAATTCAATGGCGGAAAAAGCTGCGAGGTAAGTATTTAGAATGTAAACACTTTGTTTGATTCTGCAGATAGATAGATAGATAGATAGATGTGCATATTTTACATGGCTAGCCTCACAAATATTGAGGGATATACCCCGTCTATTATTTCCAGGAGGGGCCATGGCTTAGATGGAGAGTCCTAGAGTATTTAATGCTCATTTTGAGCTACGCAGACCCAATTAGGGCGCGCGCTCTACTAGACAACTCCCGGCAACATCCAACGGCCCACACAGTGTGCCATCTCCCTAATTTCCCTCACATGGCTTGGGTTAACCCGGGGCTATGGTAACATTCACTCGCCCATGTTGAATCGCCGTCAAGAGGAATCGAACCCCGGTCTCCCGCACAGAGTACGAGAGCTATAACCACTAATCTACGGCAGAAGAACAAAAAACTATCCCTGTTTTGAACAGAAAACGATCTCTGTTTTAATATCACTACATTGCAAAACATACTGTTCTCTTCTATATGTAAAACAATTAGGTTGACATTCCTTTAAATATTTTTTACCCAGCGTAATTTTTCTCACATTAACTATACCGGTTTCCCGGTGATAAGAAATATTATGCTGGGTCTCCAGGCTAAATATTTTTAAGAATTATCTCAATGATTTCCTCTATGTTTCCTTTTGGATCAAGATAAATCAGGAAATAAATTTCTTAGAAGGAAGTGGTGTTAATGAATGTCCTATTCGGTATGGATAAAGTTTTTGTGCAAGTGGTATTACACAGAACCAAACAACCTCATTGTCTGAAAACATGAAGCACCAAACTAAGGACCCTGTTTCTGATTTCTCCTGTCAATCGCAGTATACTGTAGCTATATACTGTGATTAAGAGATCCTGCATTCAGCAGTTTTCCCTGAATGTATTCTGTCTGCAGTAACTACCAGCAAAAAATAATTTGGAAGATTTATATAAATGTGGACATTTATTCTACCATATGTAACTACTGACAGAATATTTAACTGAATATGTAACTGGGAGCAATATTCTAGATGGTACAATTAGTGATTTTCAAGCATTACAACTGACCCTCTTGATTAAAAAAATTGAAGGATCCAGCATGAGAAATGTTTGCTTTGTTCTATGACATTGTTGATAATGAATTAGGAAAGTATGGTCAGTGTTCAGGATTACTCCTAAGTCTAACAAAATTCTTGGTAAAGATGATAGTTCTGTAGGCGATGTTTCGTGAGACCCTTCTCCCATTATCAAGCAAAGTAAAATGATTTTGAGTTATCTATTTATATAATTGCAGAGGATCGACATTCTTAAGAATTAACCAATAAGAAATAAGCTCTTAATGAAAATAATAAAATGTAGATGAAAATAAGTACTTCTTCTATAAGACTGGCAACCAAATCTCAGGAAGTTGATACAAGATGCTATTTATGTGTTTGTCACACTATTGTGATTTCTTTTATCTTCCCAGCCATTGTTCTATATTCTCTGTTGGTCCCAGTTGAACTGATGACTTCTGCTCCAGCTGCGGTCTGCAATTTCGTTTTTCTTTACATCTCCGTTTTTCACTGTGTGCATAATGTTCTCAAACTAACTGCTTTAATTTTGCCAAAGAAGCAAAAACATCGCCGTAGATCGTTTAAAAACCATCAAAACACGATCGTGGGAAGCTAAAACATCGCTGTAGATCGTTTAAAAATTATCAAAACGCTATTGTAGGAAGCAAAAACATCGCCATAGATCGTTTAAAAACCATCAAAACACGATCGTAGGAAGCAAATAACATCGCCGTAGATCGTTTAAAAATTATCAAAACGCTATCGTAGGAAGCGAAAACATTGCCGTAAGATCATTTTAAGAAGTATCGAAAAGCCATCGTAAGAAGCGGAAACATTGCCGTAGATCGTTTTAAAACCCATCAAAAAGGGATCGTAGATAGTTAAAACGTTGACGTAATTTGCTTGAGAACTACGAAAGTCGCCATAGTTTTTTTTAAAAACTATCAAAACGGGATCAATTATAGTCATAGTTGGTTTCGAAACAACGTAGTTTTATCACCCCATTCAATGAAAGTCTTGTGCATATTTTTGACGGCTGTCGAGGCAAGACAGGAATGTCTAAAAAAAGTTTCAAGCTATTAATTTATCACGTTTTTGATTGTTTTTTAATTGTTTTGGGAGAACAATTTGCTTCAGAATTCGTTTCGAAATTCGTTTCGAAAGTTTTTTCTGCATTCGTTTCAAAATAGTTTCGGAATTGTTTCCCATTCGTATCCGATTCGCTTCCACTTCGTTTCAATTTTAAGCTTACAGTTTAAAATAAAATTTTATCGTTTCACAATCGTTTCAAATCGTTTCACCTTCATTTCATGAAACGATCTGTAAACGATTTTAAAAAATGATGATACGATCTCGAAACAATCATAATCGTTTCAATTTGTATAAAATGTGAAACGATCGTGGAGACGGTCCCTTACCTTCACAAAGCAATGTGATAATTGTATTATAGTGGATGTACGAAAACTTTTAGTTGGATTAAAGAGGTTGTGTGTGTCCAGAGAAGTTTTATTTCTTATAACTTTCTCGAAGATCTTAATAATAAGAGACGTTACTGCTATTGGATGTTATAGTTAACATCGAAAGCTGGGTTTTCATTCTTTTGAATTGGTGTAACTAATGCATTAAGAAGAAAAAAACGATCTGTAAACGATTTTAAAAAATGATGATACGATCTCGAAACAATCATAATCGTTTCAATTTGTATAAAATGTGAAACGATCGTGGAGACGGTCCCTTACCTTCACAAAGCAATGTGATAATTGTATTATAGTGGATGTACTAAAACTTTTAGTTGGATTAAAGAGGTTGTGTGTGTCCAGAGAAGTTTTATTTCTTATAACTTTCTCGAAGATCTTAATAATAAGAGACGTTACTGCTATTGGATGTTATAGTTAACATCGAAAGCTGGGTTTTCATTCTTTTGAATTGGTGTAGCTAATGCATTAAGAAGAAAACTTGATATGTGGCCACTGTATGTGGTTATACGTATATGTTTCTACATAAACCAAAGTGGCATGCTCAAAATAGCATTCTGCACCCAGAGATTTTTCCCCTTGGTCATTGAATTGGTACACTTGATGTAATGTGATGAGAGTCAAATAAAGAGAGTATGCGACTCTAAACATCAGAATCTACCATCAGACCACAGGAGTTTTATACGAAAAACCATAGGAAATGAAATAAGGTAACCTAACATTGAGGGTCGCATATCGTGTGCAACACTATCAATATGCAAGTTTTGCCCTAAAATTTCTATCGTGTTGATGGTCCTATTTTTGTAAAAATTGGTTCTGAAGAGCTTAAAGAGTTGATTAACAAGTCTTTTTAAATTTTTTAAAAAGCTTTTTTCGTTCTCAAGATATTCACATTTAAAGAATTTCAGATTTAATTATGGTGCATAAATTATGATGTCATTATATAAAGTTATTTTGACATTTTCTGTCATCAGTAATTTTAGACCTGTTAAGGGATGTGCATTCAAACTTTATCAATGCATATATTATAAATGTGATTTGATTAACATAACATATATTTTGCCAAAATGACACTTGTTTGCTCGTCCCAGGCCTCTTATTTTTTTGCTGACGACCCCATAACTTAGTACAATAGTACTTATGAAAGGTATCATTTCTGGGTGTTATTCACGTGTATTTCACAACCTAGTACCCAGTACTGGGTACTTAAGAAAAAATTAAATTGTATTTTCTGATATTGATTCTAAAGGATAAATAAAAAAATGTTTTAGCTTTAATGTTTTGGTCAATCTGACAAGAACTGCCTCTTGGAGACAATTGGTACATAAATAGCTCACACCTGAACTCTTTATAAAAAACAGATCATGCTGATGTGCACATGCAAATAGCTCTAGATTGCAGCATGTTGACATGTGCGGTTAGAATATGCGCAACAAACAAAATCCATGCACAATACGCTTTATCTTTCATCCAAGGCTTTAGACAAAGTTTAATTTTTGAAAAATATCCCATGTTGGGGTTGTAACAATGACAATAAACGTTTTTGTAAAAAGAACTCATTTGTTCGATTTTGCTTCATACACATTCGTTTGAAAAAATGTTTAATTTTATTCACGCAGGAATTTATTTTTTTATTGTAAAAAAACGGAAAAAAAGATATTTCTTTTCAGCATAGCATATGTAGTAATTTATGCCATTGAGTGAATGCTACGCGATGAATCAAGTCTATTGCCACATCCTGATAGACTTGATATGATTCCGTTTTATAGAGACAAAAATATGCTAAAAAATATATTGCGTATCGATCGCAACACGCATAATAGAGGCAAGGTTAAGATACCTTTCTACAGTACTTTTGTAAATTATAAATACATGCAAAATTACCAAATTTCAACAGCACTTTAGCTCCAGTTTATTCAGGGCTTGAAATCCAACCTTATTTTGGACGAATTTGTAAGACTCAATTACGTTATTGCGAGTCTGTCAAGTTTAAAAAAACTCGCGTAAAAAAAATTATGTGAATCTAATTTTGTTTAGTGTTATTATTCTATGTACTAGTTATTTAAACCCGTGGAATAATCCACTTAAATTTATTGTGCTTCTTATCACAAAAAGGTTTGTTGATAATTTTATTAAGAAGGCTGAAAAAGAAACGTTTTAAGCGAAATCCCGTGGAGATATCCACTCAAAAACATTTAAAATTTATTCTATGTTTCTTATCACAAAATCATTTGTTGTCAGTTTCATTTTAAAGACGCAAACAATTAAAACTTGAACGAAATTGACAACTGTAATAACAACGTTAATTGCCTGTGACTTTACTCGTATAACAATTTATAACAAAGCTCCCGTCACGGTAAATTTCAATTCGCATGCAAAAAAAATCCTAACTAATGAAATCACGTATTTTATCACATGATTTGTTTTAGCCAAACAGCGAAATTCATTGTTCTTTTTGTCAAAACGTTTTGTTGTTAATTCCATTCAAACGGGAATAAATAAAACCAATATGTTTTTCATATAACAGTAGACAATAGACACATGCTTAAGGGAATAATAAAAATTAATTACCCGTGACTTTTGTGTAATAAAGTTTACATCATTACACAAAGGTCTTTATGAGAACAATAAAATAAATTAACCGTGACTTTTTTAAAACAAAAATTTTAAATCAATTTGAAAAAGCACACAAAAGACAGAATAAAAATAAAAGTTTAGCAAAAGTGACATGTTACCGCGGCTGTTTCTTTAGAAAAAACAACACATCCACTTTGCCTGTCACAGAGACACGGAACTGGCATATTATTATATAGATGTTCAAAACAAATGACATAAATAGCACACTTTTAGAAATTATATAAATAAGCTGAAAAAAGTTTATTAAAAAAAAATCAATACTTATTCAGGCCTTTTTCTGAAGAAAAAAGTGCCTACTGGATAGAATGCACAATGGCATGTGGAACTGATTTTCTTCCGGCAATAGAGCAATATCACAGGTATCATTTTTAGGTCTTATTGACATATATCTCACAACTTATTGCCCAAGACTTATTATTAATTGCTGTTGAAAATATTGAAAAATGTTAAAATTAAATTTGGATGCTATTCTTCTTTTTTTCTCCTTTTCTCATCTACGCTATATTTTCAAGCAACAGGTGGCCAATCAAAATATGAAGAAAAGAAACAATTAAACGCACATGAAACTATGTCCTCCCCATTTCTGCCACTTATTATACGTGATTGCTAATATAATAGTTTTTTGTTTATCTTATGCATAATTAAAACAGAGATTACCTTATTCCAGAAAATTAATGAAGCCCAAAGTTAACGATCGCGAAATTAACATGAAGGAAATTAATGCGAATGCCCTAACAACTTATGAAATCGAATTTAATTAACGCAACTAAGCTCAATTGACTTAAAAAAGCATTAAAATAAGGCAAATCATAATGTTTATCTTTATTTTGAGGTTTATTGCAACCAGTTTCTTTAAAACGTTTACAATATTAATAATCAAATTGAAACACTTCAGGATGATACTAATTTTTTTTTGTAAGGGGTCAAGCAAAAAAGGAGAGCGATGTATGTAAGCTTTCTATTGCAATTGCTAGAAAAATAGATTTTTAAGCTTTAATAACAGGTTTTAAATTAACTAACAAATTTTTTAACGTCCTGGATATTTACACTTACACTAGGGGCACTTGATTAACGCATTTTAAAAATTTGCGCCACACAAGTCACACCATAATTTTTTTAAATTAAATTCTACTCCTTAAGCATCAGATATTCCGAAATTTGGAAAGATTGATATTAATATTTTTATCTTTGTGGAACTTCGCACTCCACATCAATAACAAATTATTTTTTTAGAGTTCATAACATTCTAGCCTTGACCATGTAGTCAGGAAATGTCAGGGAAAAAACTTTTTTTTCATTGGATGGTCAGGGAAAGTGAGGAAATAAATTTATTCTGATAATGAAGAAGGAATATTTTGTTTATATTCAGTTTGGATGTCAGTTTCTACTTTTGTTTCCAGTATGTAGACATCACACTGGAGTTTTGTAATGTCAGAGAAAATAGTATCTTTTGAAGCCTACTTCTTGGGAAAAATAATATATATTCGTGCTATGAAAAGTCAGCAAATATTTATTTGCATAACTGCTGTGAACTTTGTTTTTCAGTTTGTTGTGTTATGTTCACAAGACCTGTGTTTTTGGCTAACCTATTTTTATATCTTAGTATGGTAACAAAAAGAGCTGCTGGATTTGTGATCTATCGAAATATTTCAGGCTCCTTTCAATATTTACTACTACAAACATCATATGGCAGAAACCATTGGACCCCTCCAAAAGGACATGTAGATCCTGGAGAAACTGACCTACAAACTGCGTATAGAGAAACACTTGAAGAATCTGGAATAACTAAAGATGACTTGGTTGTACATGAAAATGTGAAATTCGAGTTGAATTACCCCGTAAAAGGTGGTATACCAAAAACTTCTGTGTATTGGTTAGCCAAATTAATGAATCCTGAAGCAGTTGTTAAGTTGTCTGATGAACACATTGCTTTTAAATGGTCATGCTTGAAAGAAGCTTGTAGTTTAGCTGATTTTGCTGATTTCCAAGATATGCTGCACAAATGTGACGAGTATCTTTGTGAAAATAATTTCATTGTTATATAGTTTAATAATTGTTTGGTTGTTTCTTTAAATTGGAAATGCTGCATACATATCACGTTTAAAAGAGACTCATCTTCAAAAAGGGGTTGGATGTGAACTTTGAACCGAAAATATCACCAATAAAGTTTACAATTTTAAGTTGTATAAAATTTAGGTGTTAAATAGATATAAAAGATGGATGTATGTGTTGTATGCTCGCTCACTCAAAAGATTTTAGTAGTGTAGAAAACTTAATAAAAAATACATTAACGTAAGAACATCTCAAATTGTTTTATATGTTAGAAATTTTTAATTTTCTACTCTTCTTTTTTGCATAATTTATCCTAATAAATGTTTTACAATTTTTTTTCAATTATTGATAATGTTTTTTACCATTAAAAGGGACATAACTTAGAGACTTTTTGCTCACAACATCAACAGAATACAAGTCTTTTACTTGTCACTGAAGGTATTTCTCTCTCTTTTAAAAATTTATTTATTAAATTATTGCACTGTATAGCTGGAATCCCTACTCCCTCCTTCATGAATGGGGTAACCGTGGGCTTGCTCAAAATTGGCGGATTTTGAGGGATCACATTTTTTGCGACAAATGGGAGAAAACAAGTACCTTTTTAATGCTATATTTAAAATTAAAGCCTAAATCTTAAAGGAATTTCTATAATAGTTGTAAAGTTTGTTTTTAATATATAGTTTTAATTTTTACACAGACAGGATTGGTTAATTCAATTTTGCAGTAAAACGGAGGAGAGTTTTACATGTCAAAAAAATTTTTTTACACAAAATATCATTCTATAAACTGAAAACTTTTCAATTTTTAAAAAAAATCACCATTCGGAAGTTAATCCCCACAAATTTTTCTTACTTGCAATATAGTTTAAAAACTTTTTTTTTACGTGAAAATTGTTTTAAACTATCTTCTATTAATGTCATTTAGCTTCCTTAGTCATGCATCTAGCTGAATATCATGCTTGAAAACTTTGCAATCAAACAATTTTTAAGCCTGGTACACACTAATAAAACAAAAGTTTGTTACTCCAATTTTTATTTGTTGATTTTTTCATCCGATTGTGATTTTTTTTAAATTTTATTGAGAACAGAGATTAATCCCATGGGAAAGCGCGTTGATATTTATTTGACAAGGTGTCGGCAAGGATATTATGGATCAATTCTTTTCTAGACTAATAAAGAAGATTATAAATGTTACAATGGAATTGCTTAAATAATGGACCAACTTTTCACTTGGCGAAACGAAGCTCCAAATCCTGAAAAAATCCTAAAAGTTGAACTATTGATCACAAGAGCGAATTCCGTTCATTGTGATCCGTTCTTTACTCAGGATGAACCGAATTCTAATCTGGATGTATACTCTATGACGTCAGTAGACGGACAATTGACTTATACGAGAACTGTGAATTTATCATTGGGCGTTTATCACTTTTTATACAAAATCACCACCGTGGAGGAGGCGTGGTTGGAAACCATACACAGTAAATACAAAACTGTATTAGGATCAGGCCGACCAGTGAATTATATCGAAGTTGGTGACGCTTCACCGAAGAGTACGAATTCTTTTTCAGATTGTAAGTATCATTTCGTGAAGTGTTTGATGGGTAAAAAGGGCTATGTGGAGGAGGGAGGGGGTGTGGCAATACATTTTGCACTTGATATTTTAGCTGGTAAACCAAGTTAAGAAAAAAAGTAAACCATTAAAAATGTAGTTAAATGTTTTGTTCATAAAATAAACACACATGGAATGGATTTTTTTTTCTTATATCTACTTGTTGTTTTAAAAGTCTCTTTTTTTTAAAAATGTTTTGAAACTCGCTTTAGAAATTTAACATTCGTAGTTTGTTATTTATTATGTTTCAAAAATTTCTGTTAAATTAGTTCGGCTGAGCTCACTGTAATTTTCTCTCTATTAAAATTTTCTCTTTGCATCTTCTCTTTAGGTATAAATATTCCTGACGAATATTCTCCGCTATTATCTTCGAAAAAAGAATGTAATCCCAAAGCAACCGTGGTCCAACGTAAAGGATGGTGTTGTTGCTCCAGATGAGACAGTATAAGTGTCGGTTTAAGTTCGTATATTCTTTTATCAGATATTATACTCCTCAAAAGATAGTTGGAAGGTAGGGCGTGTGGGCGTATCTATTTTACATTTTAGATTGTCTTTTTGTTAGAGCAAAAGAATATTCTAATAATATTTTATTTAATCGACATCAGTACAATATGAAATCTTTCACCGTGATGTATTTTCATTTTTACTACATACTTAAAGGGAAACAGGAGCCTAGGGTATTTAGTGGATTTCTTTTTTGTTGGGAATTTTTTCACTTTTTTATTGTGTTTAGTTGAAAATTTTTATATATTGTGATTTTTTTTTATTATGATAAGTTCAAGCCAAATTAACACTAAAAAAGTCATGTTGCG
This sequence comes from Hydractinia echinata, assembly GCA_030067915.1. NCBI lineage: Eukaryota > Metazoa > Cnidaria > Hydrozoa > Anthoathecata > Hydractiniidae > Hydractinia > Hydractinia echinata. The sequence continues at coordinate 800,502 of JASGCC010000088.1, forward strand.
AGACGTTTTTTATCCATGGTAGCTAAACACGGTAGCCATAAAATGTGTGTTTACTCTTAATTTGTCACAGGGACTGGGCTATGAAGATAAGAGCTTCATTTTTGGTGTAAATTTAGCTTCAACGTGCTACGTTTTAATAATATAACCATTATACATCATTTTACAGAACAGAAAAAAATCAAGATGGCTTCCTCTTACTCTCTGACTGCCGCAGTCGAGCAATGTCTTTCTTCGAGTAATCTCGTTTCTTGATTACAAAACAAATGTGAGTTCTGAAGAAGTAAATTTTGCGAAGGTACTCTGAAATATCTAAACTTTCGTCTTAAAACTAAAAACCTGCATATCTTTTTCCAAAAAACAAAATTCAAATTGGATGATTTCTTTAAAGACTTATTGGTTACTATAACAAAGGGTTTGCTTTCAAAGGAGCCGTTTATGATCCTCTTTTGTGATTAGACTAAAATAGTTTTTAAGTACGGTGAAGACAATTTGAAAAATAAAGAAATGCCCCTAAAGTTGCAAATTCAAAGGGAAATTTTAATTTACATTACGATACATTTTTAAATATGGCAGCGTAGACGTGGAAAACAGAGTTTGCTTGCTTCTACGCTAGGATCCTCAGTGTTGGATTCTATTTTTTTTATTCTTTTTTAAGTGAATAATATATGATGTATTTAAGCGGCATGTATTTCTTATTATTTATAATTTTGTTGTCTTATTTGAATGTAATAACTTTATCAAATATAAATACCAAATATAATTTTTAAAAGGGTTTTTTAAGTTCTCTCTATTTATGGTGGCCCTAAGAAACTTTGACGAAGATAAAATTGGTGGCAAAAATCTGATTTGAAAGATGGCAAGAACTTGTTTTCAATTCAGTAATCTCGTTCCCATGGCATTAAAATGTCACTGTAAATCCTCTGATTAACGCCCCCTTCTTGTAACGCCTTTCTCTAATAAACGCCCCCTAAAAATCAAGTTTTTAATGATATAATTAATTTTGTTTTAGATGAGTTTTAGTAGGCTAATTTTCTAATTCGCTTTGCTCAACCGGAAATAACCTTATTTATTTTCTAAACTACATGTGGGACAAGAATAACGCGGTATTAGTAGTGTAGTAGTTATGTTCCTAAAAGTAGGGGCGAAGGATGTTTCAGAGACCTAAACTTTCAGAAACAGACAATAAAATACTAATGTCGTCTTGCACATATCCATCTTTTGCCTTTTCGGATCTCCACCGTCCATGCCTTTTGAATAATCTGTCTGGTACTCCTCTATTTGCTGCTCCAGTTGCGCCACCCGATCTTAAACTATGAAGGCTAAATTTTTGGTGATCTACGTTGCAAGCCTTTATTGCGTCTTTAAAACATTCACGGGCTCGAGTATACGATAATGGCTCGTTTTTTGGTCTCAATCGTTCGTTTTTTTTTGAAGATGACATGACTCTAAAAATATACTCGTCGTCTTCTTTTATTTTACACTCGTCAATATAATTCGATAAATTGGAGAATGGACATAATTTTGTGGTAGTTCTACTGATCAATACCCAAGCTCCGTCACGATAAATATCTGTTTTGCTTTTTTGGATAAAAACTCTCAGATGTGTTTTATTGAAGATAAAATCAGAAAGCCGTAAATGTGCAAGTTCTTCATAGCGCAGAAATCCGGAAAAGCTAAGCAAACATATATTGATAGTCCTTAGATTTTGTAAGGTATTAACAACAGATAACTGATTGTATAACTTAGATAACAATTCTACTGTCATTGGCCGTTTCTTGTTAACTTTATGATTAGTCATGCGCTTTGCAGCTTCAAACATGTTCTTAACGATGATTGTTTGACATGGGTCATTAAAACATACAGTGTGGTGAAAAATTTTTATGGCATAATAACAGCTTTCTATAATCGGTAGGGAACAATTCTGCTGTGTTAAACTCAATAAAAATAACGAAACATGGAAGGGATCTGCTGGAAACTCTTGTACCTTAAATTTTAACGCCCATTCTTTCCATTTTTTAAAATACTGTTCATACCTTTTTACAGTGTTTACTTCTCTACATTTTGCATACGTTTCCGGGAATGCTTCAACTAATTCTATCAGATTATCTTGTCGTGGGAATGATGTGCTCAGGTGGTTTCTGATAAAATCTAAAGTTTTAAAGCAATAAATAAACTCTATGTCTAATTATTTTTACAACTTGTAAAGTCAATGTAGAGTGCCAATATTGGAGCAGATGATTGAATTGAGCCTACAAGGGATTGACTGTTCTTACCACGTACTGCCCATAGACTCGGATTTTCAAACACTCGATGGTCCTTAATAAACGGAAGAAATTTGCTATGATGATCCACTAGCAAGGGCCAAAAAGCTGCTGAAGGCCAATGAGGTACTATAAGGGCTCCTTTACATTGTGATAATGACATATGTTGTATGGTTTTTGTAATCAAATGGATTGGGGGAACTGAATAGTTGTTTTCTCCGAACCAAGATATTGAGAGTGCGTTCACCCGTGAGGTACCCGGACAACAGTATTTTGAGTTAAATTTTGGTAAATGAGTGTTAATGTTGCTGGCGAATCTATCGACTGTAAAGGGTCCCCAAATATTATTTAGCTGTGTAAACAAGGTTTTTGTAGTTTGCCAATCGTCGTAAACAACTAATCTACTCAAATAATCGGCGCCGGTATTTTGTTCTCTCGGGATCCATTTTATATTAAAATCTATATTGTTTTCTTTGCACACATCATATATTTTTAGAGCTAAGTATTGTAGAGGCTCTTTGTTGGATCCAGACTTTGCAATAATTGAAACAGCGAAGTTATCTGTGTGCCAAAGAACATATTTATTTTTTAATAATGATTTAAAAGATATAAGGGCATGGGTGACTGCAAATAATTCTCGCCAAGTTGAACTTTTATCCGATTCAATTTCTGAAAGATTTGCCACGCATTCGTACTTAAAGGGGGATTTTCACGAAGCGAATTGAACGGTGAATTCGACGGCGAATTGTATCTGAGCATGCGCAGTTTTGTGCAAAATCAAAACAAACAAAACTGCGCATGCTCAGATACAATTCGCCGTCGAATTCGCCGTTCAATTTGCTTCGTGAAAATCCCCCTTAATGTTGTTTATGCATGCATGAGCTCCAATAGCGTTATTACTGGCGTCAGAATAAGCGATTGTCGTGGGAATTTGATATTGGATAAGAATTTTGTCGTTTGGGGATTTCAAATTATCTCTCCAAAATAAAAGTTCTTTTATGACGCTATTTTCGTATTTCAAATTCAATTTTCTGTCCCAAGTTACTCTTGAATCAATGAGTTTGTAAAGATATCTTGTTTTTAATTGTGCGATATCTCCCAAGACAAATTTTTTAGAGAGTATTTTGCCACAGAGTTGAGCTAATAATCTTGCTGACACGTATGGTAATTTTGTGAGAATAAAATGAATGAAATTCTGAGTCGAAATAATTTTGTCACGGGGAATAGAAAAGCAACATCTTTGGAGATCGACTTGTATACCTAACCATTGGATGTTATGCGAAGGAGTCCACATAGATTTTTTGTTGTTTATTACGAAGCCACAGTTAATTAATGTTGTACGAACACACGTGGAATGACGTGTTGCATTTAATAAAGAATCTGATACGCCCAATCCGTCATCGAGATAAACTGCTATTTGTATGCTATTGAACCTCCAGAACTTTACTAGACACCTCATGACTTTCGCAAAAATAAATGGAGCAGATGTGAGTCCAAACGGGAGAACTAGAAATACAAAGTGGCGGAGGTTTCCTTCGTAGAACCAAGAAAAACCAAGATATTTTTGAAAGTCAGGGTGAATATCGATATAGTGATAACCCTGAGTGATATCGAATTTAAAAAGAAAGTTGTTGGGTTTTAGGTAATCTTTCATAACTTTCCAATCGTCAAATTTTATTTTATCTTTATAAACGTGCTTGTTTACATGTCTGAGATCCAAAATTAGACGTTTTTTGTCATTATTTACGGATACTGAAATTGGATTTACAATGTATGGAATATCGTCGGTTGGCAACATTTTTATTCTTCCTGTATTTAGAAGCTCGTTTACTGCCTCGTCCACAAATAATCTATTTTCAAAAGCTGATTTATTGTTTTTAAAATATGCAGAGTTAGGTGTTGTAACAAAAGGAATTTTCTAACCTTCCGAAATTACGTTTTGTATAGTTTCGTTAGTTCCGATGTTTTTCCAGAATGAAATGTTTTTCTTTAATATACCTTTAACTATGGGTATCGAGGGGTTATTGTTACTTTTAAATTCGAACTTATCACTGTTGGTTTGCAAGAAATTTGTATTATACTTATCTTTAAATTTTGTAGGATTCTGGTCTGGTGATGGTGCTTGTTGCTGTTCTTTGGATTTCTGGGCAAGTATTTCTCCAATGGCCAAATCTTCCACATGCGAAGCAGGCTCCTCGGGGTCTTTAGTGTTGTTGGAATTGCTGTTCTCCGCGCCATCCACCTGGTTGGTATCCACTTGGTTGGTAACTTTGGAACCTTTCTGGAGGCTTGGAGTATCTAGCTGAAAAGGAAAAACGATTCTGGGAATTTGAATTTGAAATATATTTTTTATTTTTACTATTCTCGGTCTTCTTTAGTGCCCTGGTTTCAGCAGCCTTAATTCTCTTTTCGTCCTCACTATCGGAGGCAAGATCGTCCGACACGTATTCATCTACAGTTTTCCACCCTGCTGGAGACCTATCAGCAATTTTTATCAACTTATTTCTTTTTTCTATAGAGTTAGTAATCTTTTATAGGGATTTGTAAATTTTTGTATCTCTTTTGGCTAATTTCATAACGTCACTTATCTGGCTTTTAATGTCCGAATTGAATTCGTATTGCACTTTGTTGCCCTTGTGTTTGAAGCTTGCTGAAGGTTCTTTCTTAACCTTTCTAACCAGATCTTTTGTGTCTTCCGTATACTTTCGTTCCAATTGCTCAAATTTGGAAGTGAAGAAATTCTTCAAATCGTTCAAAGCTGATGAACTATCCTCTCTTTGGAGGATTCTCGTCGCCTGGACTTGATGATCTTGAGCGTGATTTAGACATTCTTTCTCCTTAACTTGTTACAGCTCTATCAGAGTTGTACAAGTTCGTAAATAAAGTGTAAAAATACAAATGTAAAGCATATCTGGCCTAATTGTCATTAGCAATATGCCCAATGGCTTCTCTACTAAGGTCAGTGTTAACGATATTGAATTTTTTAACTCATCCTCCTGCTTAGCAATATGCCTCAGTGGCTTCTCTACTAAGCTACAACTTTGACTCAGCTAACAGTCAGCATTATTTTCATCATAATATCAATCTTTATTACACAGTAATATCGGTCTTTACTAGACTTTTTCAGAATCGTTACAATTTTTTACGTCATCAAAAAATATATGTACATAATATAAAATAAACAACAAGCAATCAGAAGGTATTCGCCTTTTTTCTACTGATTTAAGTGCAAGCTTTACTTAGAGATTTGCCTTTTCCAGGATAAAAACTCTCCGGTACCTCGCAGCCAAATGAGGTTGGTTTCATTTACCTATTTTCCGAAAAAAAACCATATAGAAGCGGCATATTTCTAAGCTTAAAGTAAGGCAATTACCTTATCATTTTTTACAACTTTTTAGGGGGTGGGTGGGTGGGCTTTCTCCTTAACTTGTTACATACAGCGCTGATGGTTAATCGACTTGTGAGAAGGGTGGGAGTTGTTGCACGTGTTGTTGGAAAAGTTTTGGATTTATTTTTGAAAAAAAATTTCCTTCTTATAACACAATCCTCTAATCTTGACATACTTGTCTTTAACATATTTAAGACAAATTTAGAAAATATAAAATAAAAAGATAAAAAAATCCGAAAAAACTTGATTACTTTAGCATTAATTTTTAATGTAAAATCAATCTCTTTTTTTTAGTCAGTCACTCTGCCAAGTTTTATAGTTGTAGCATTTGTCCTGCCTCGAATACAATAAGGATGGTAAATTTGCAGAAATTGTGTGGTGGTTTGTAGCAAATAAGCCTATTTTAATATCCATTTTCATTTCACAAAATACACAGCCGGAATAAACATCTAACATGAAAACGAGGTTAGTTTAGAGACAATTTTAATTTGTCAGCGAAGTGATGCACATATAGTTTATTTACCTTTATTATTTCTCGAATGAACTTGTCAAATGGACAAATTATGAAGTTTTGGTAAAAGAAATAGAAAATGGCATTTATTTTATACCCATTGGGCTTATTAAAGTTACTGGTTTACATTCTTTTCTGGTGTTCAGCTGGCTAAAGTCGATTGATTTGGATTTTATATTTTAGCTACACAAGCATAGCATTGGTTACTACTAGTTAGAGCTTTAATCATTGTTGTTGATTTTAGCGGATGGAGAAAAAAATATTTCAGGAAAAAAGTTATCTTTTTCTTTGAATTTAGCGGATTTCAACAAAATTTAATTTTGGCAGTTTTTTTTGTTTTTGTTTTGTTACATCCACCAGTTCTGCCGGGTTTTTTTAAAGATTTATTCCCTTCCCAATATTAATGTAAAAATATTGCTTCGACTTGGACATAGTAATCACACATAAGTGTTCTTAGTGTGTTCCACTAAGAACTATAAAACCAGAAGCTTCAAATTCGTTGGTAAATTGTTATTAGCTTATCTTTTTTTCATCAATAATTATTGCGAAAGCACAGAAAATTCAATCGGGAAAAATTAAGTTTGGCGTTTGGCGTGCACTTTTCCAGTCAACCCTTTTATAAAAATGAACGCCTAGTAAGATGGAGACTGTAAAAGCGCAACCTCGCCCCCCACGTCTGTTCTGACATCGTAACGGCTGTCTTTATCTTTAGGTAAGGGGCCCTGGAAACAAAGTTTAGCAAATGCTTTGACAACAATTGTAGATAGATGTATGTAATTCGTTTCATACAAAAATATTGTACAACATATTCACACCACAACGGAGGGTTCGTAGATGTTCACGAAAAATGACGTCATATTATGTCTCAGTTTAAAAATAGTGAAAAAAAAATTTGGAAAAGGAAAACAAGAACACAACTAAACTGTGTCAAAGTTTAGCGAATTCTTATCAGCATTTATTATCCTCAGAAATTTAAAAAAGGTATTCATGCTTGCAAAAAAAGAAAGTAAATAACGAGCTGGTTACACAAGAAGCATGAATCAGCAGCTAAAAATACGTTATGTAACCTTTAGCCCTTTAGCTACCAAAGCACAGGAGTTGATTTTTAAAACTCGTTATTTAAAATGGCGCATTACGAACAATTTTTATGTCAACAAGGGCAAATCTTTAGATGAGTGCTTGAAACATAACATCATGAACTTCACAGAAGTAAATAACGTGCCAACAAAATTTAATTTTTAAAAAATATTCCAAAACGGACGCCAAAAAAACGAAATATACACGAATATAAAGTACACACAAACACGAAAAATACACGATTATGCACCAGTAGCTTAGCTAAACGGTTATAAGAACTACGCAGACACAAAAATAAGTGAATAAATACAGAAAATAAATAAAATTTTCAAAAAACTTCTTTTTGACTGAACATTTGGAGCGATTAAAAAATAAATATTTAAAAAAAAATTGCGTTGGTGAGAAGGGAAATATTATGTATATCATATCGTTCATGTATATCGTCGTTATGTGAAAAATGCACGAAACCAGTTGAAAAACGTTCTCCTCCACGGAGCCTTGTTACTTCGTTCGATGCGTCATTGCGTTAAGTTTATACTAAACGAGGATATGAGAGAGCCATAGAACCTGTTCAAAATGACGATTATAGCCACATGCACAAATCAAAACAAACATGACGTCATTTAGCGCAAAACATCGAGATGTTAAAAATGCGTAAACATACGACGTGGAGAAGTTCGTACTCAGAGAACGACCACTGTTTATCATTAATCTCATCAGCTTATGGCTTCGTCGTCACATCCCTTCTTTTCCTTTCAACCAATAGGTTACCATCTTTCCCTTTCCTTTCACAGGAACGAGGCCACGACACTCGAATATGTAGCCTCGTTTCGAAAGAAGATTGTAAATGCTTTGCGTCACCTTTAATAAAAAAATTGTTTTATGTAAAACTAATACTGCATTTACACTTGAGAAAATTTATCTGGATTCATGAGTCAAGTTACTTAAAATAGAAATTCATACAGATTGCGTTTACACTAAATTCTGCAACTTTAAACGGATTCAACATGAAAATGATAAAAAAGGAAAAAGGAAAAGCTTCCAAAAAAGTTTTTTCGGAATTCGTTTAACTTTGTAATAATTGCTTAAATCCGTATTTATACGGATTCAAGCAATTATGTTCTAACGTAAACTGAAAATAACGCTGGATAACTTCGATATAAATACGAAGGTAATAATTTAAAAGAAAAATTACGTTTATATTATTTCCGTTTTCAATCTATTACGTTTTTGCATGAATCCGGAAACTTTCTTTAAATCCGTACAAGTGCTCATTTATTGACTTTAAAAAACGTGCAATGAAAATTTAATTGATTTCCGCCAGCTTAAAATCGCCTGAGGAGATTAGATAGATAGATATAGATATAGATATAGATATAGATATAGATATAGATATAGATATAGATATAGATATAGATATAGATATAGATATAGATATAGATATAGATATAGATATAGATATAGATAGATATAGATATAGATATAGATATAGATATAGATATAGATATAGATATAGATATAGATAGATAGATAGATAGATAGATAGAGACAGCGCAGCTAGGCTGGACGCCCGAAACTTATCCAGGCTAAAGCCTAAATCCTCGTTTTGCCAGATTTTTCTAGGCTAAAATGAGTTTTAAGCCAATAAGAATCCTAACAGTGCAACAAATTGTTTTATTATCCAATGAACAATACTTTATTTTAAAGTTTATATGCTATCGAAAGTTAAAGCTCGTGCAGTGTAGCATAATGAAGATCGTCCCATAATGCGCGATCTTTGATGTTATTAACGTTTCCCATTCAGCAGAACTAATTAATTATTCATGAATTTTAATTTAAAGAGGAATTGTTGAGGCTGAATATTTTTGGTGAAAGATAATGTATTATAGCTATAAAATCGTGACAAGTGTGTTATAAAAGAAAAAATAAGAACATGTAGTCTGAAAATAACCTTTTGTAACTGATTATGTAAAAAAAAATTGCTGCCACCTTTAAAGATATTTTCCAAGTTGTTTTTCAGAGAAAAAGCGAAAATAGATAAATTTTCAGCCTTGCCGTTGTTTTCATTTTGGTTTTATTGTTCATCAATTTTCAGGTTTATTATTTTTCTTTTAAAATTGTTCTTATAGAGAAATGAAGTTTATGTAAGTTAAGTTAGCTATGATTTACAGTTACAATAATAATCAAAAATTGAATTTTAAAATTTTAGAATATTCAATGATTTTGTTCCCCCATATTACTCAGTCCTCTTCAAAGTTCAGTACTTTTTCAGATTATTGCTAATGGCGGAAATCTTTAAGCCGCAGGGCTTCTTGTTTACAGTTCATATCAGGGAAAGAGTGGGTTTAGTTTATGACTACTAGACATGGCACATCCTATGCAATCACTCTATTTTTACGACATTATTAAAAAATTGCAGATTTTTTGCTGAAAAACTTCACTTCATCCTAATTCATTAAATGTCAACGACTAAACATTGAAAAAAGTAGGACCATACAACTACATAAGAGACGCAAAAATTCCATTAAATTACTAGCTTGTCCTGTCACCTAACATTATAACCAACTTTTTCGACCTATAAATTGTCTTAACCTTGTTGACTTTCCGTACAAAGTAGACAGTTTAGTTTGTTTACATTTAAAAGCAAAACTTACCTGTATACAGTTGGGTTTGCCAGTACTGTACATTCGACTTGCCACATTCACAGTGTCTCCCCAAATGTCATACTGAGGCTTTTTCGCGCCAATTACACCAGCTACCACAGGTCCGAAGTTCAAACCTAGGGTTTACGTAAAAGTTAGATCCAACATTAAAGTTTAAGTCAGCAAAGAAAATAAATTGTTGTTGCTGACACTTTTCTGCGCTTACACCTTAACGGAATTAATTTTTGCGACAACATATTTCGCAAATTTGTTTACATTTTTATTTTTCAATTTATACCATTTTTTAAGGGCTTTAAGGCTTTTAGGAGGTATAATAGACTATTGCAGTTAGACACGTGCAGTAATTTTTATGAATTTCGTGAATACAAGTTTCCCAATAATTTTTGCCGAAACTAATTGTCGCAAAATTCGTGAACTCGTGAAATTAACTAAAATTAATTTCCTTAAAGGGAACCCAAGGTATAAAATGATGTTGGACTTATATTACAGAGCTTAAAAAGTTGGTTAAAAGTCTTTTTAAATTTTTTAAAAAGCTCTTTTCGTTCTCAAGATATTCACATTTAAAGAATTCCAGATTTAATTATGTTGCATAAATTATGATGTCATATTTAAGTAATAGCAAATTTTGACGTTTTCCATCATCAATAATTTTAGACCTGTTAAAGGATGTGCATTCAAACTTTATCAATGCATAGATATTATAAAGGTTTATTGATTAACATAAATTTTTTTGCCAAAATGACACTTATTTGCTCGTCCCAGGCCTCTTAAATTTTTTCCAATGGCCCAATAACTCAGGATCTGCAATTTGGTTTGCAATTTGGTTTGCAATAAAATTTTCTGGGTAGGCTTGTATAGGCCCTATATGTTTGCCCACAAAATTTGATTGCAAACCGACGTGCAGATCCCAAGTTATGGGGTCGTCAGCAAAAAATTAAGAGGCCTGGGACCAGCAAACGAGTGACAGAAAATGTCAAAATTTGCTGTTACTTCCCTTTAAGGTATTATTTTTCTATTTCACAGGCTTTCGATCTTTATTTCTTCAGTAGTAGGCCACTGAAACATTCTAAACAAATTTTATAATTGTAGTTGGACTTCTTCACCAGAGAAAAAAAAAACATTGAACGAGAGAATTTGTTGTACAGGGAATAAGGAAAAAGCAAAAAAGTGAGAGCGGTATTAAAGTGATTAGTACCAACCTGTTTTTAGTTTGAAGTTATTGAAAGCATTTTGGTTCATTGCATCTAATGTTTCATTCATAGCCATAGTGAAAGCTGCAATTTCTTCAACATGATCGTATGTTTGAAGTTCTTCCTAAAATACGTAAGCACAAGGAATTTGACTTTTGGTCACATGAATTGACTTTTAGTCACATAAATTTGACATTTAGTCACATAAATTTAACTTTTGGTCACTTGAATTTGACTTCGCTCACACAACTTTGACTTTTGGTTACATAAATTTGGCTTTTCAAGGATTTAACCTTCTAATTGGCACCAACCATACCAATGATATAAACACAAGGAATTTGACTTTTGGTCACATGAATTTGACTTTTAGTCACATAGATCTGACTTTTGGCCACATAAATTTGACTTTTAGTCACATAAATTTGACTTTTGGCCACATAAATTTGACTTTTGGTCACATAAATTTGGCTTTTGGTCACATAAATTTGACTTTTGGTCACATAAATTTGACTTTTGGTCACACAAGTTTGAATTTTAGTCACATTAATTTGAATTTTGGTCACATAAATTTGACATTTAGTCACATAAATTAACTTTTGGTCATTTAAATTTGACTTTGCTCACACAAGTTCGAGTTTTGGTTACATAGATTTGGTTTCCCATATCTTTGACTTTTTTTCTTTCCAGCTTGCATGGCGTTTTCAGCCCTATCGCGCTGTGTGAGCTTTTTTTTTGAGATGGTAAAATATATCTCAGTGAAAGCAAAATTCACACTTCAAGGATTCAACCTTTTAATTAGACACCAACAATAACAATAATATAAACATAATTTTTCAGGAAAAACAGAACAGCTATCTTACGCTAATAACCGATTGAAGATTCAAACCAGAAGCTGCCATATAAGTTTCACCAATTGTTTTGATTTTCTCGATAGATTTGAATTTTTTGTCTTTTAACAACTGAAAGAAAAAGACGCCGTTAGCTGTTGAAAGGACCCATAATCACAGCGTCGTATTTCTAATAACATGTGTGTATTTCATAACACTTTCTTTCTATGAAGAGTACACGTATATTCTCTCATACAACCACCCTCAAAAATTATTAAAAAAATTTATGAAAAATCTTCTTATGTTTTACGTGCATACTACATTAAAAATGACTCCAGTTGAACATCATCTTCTAAAGTCATCAAATTTTATTTTTAGCTATTCTTATCAATGATCACAACATTTTTATCCCTTAAATTAATAGATGACGTAAACGCAGAAAGCATATACTGTATGGTGGCTAGAAACATCCACCATCAAAATTTAATGATGTTCGAAAGACATTTAAAATAACATAATAATATGACCTGGTCATACATCAAAATGTCACACAAATTAAGTGAAAAAGGTTGGACATCTTCTTTAGACAGTAGATGCTTATTGTAAAATATCTTACATTATCAAAGTCGACAATGATTTGATTCAACACACGCAAACATTCTAAACCATCACCAGTAGCTTCTAATTCCAAATAGAAATCAGAAAAATTGCATATGTTGGAAAACATCACAGCAACACTGGAACAAGCTTGAGCGTATAAGTCCTGAAGATAAGGATTGGTATACTTTATATCAAATCAGATAATGATAAATTGGTTTTTTTAAATTTCAAGAGAAAAACTGTTTTGAGATTGTTCTTACGTTAAAAGCAAAGGAAATATGGCTGCAAACTAGATATGCAAGCAAAAATAGATTTCTTTTCCATTTTTAAATCCAACGTTTTTTATTTGAGGCGTGATGAGAAGTCTTTAAAGGTACTGGAACACACTAGGTCCTACTCTTAACCTAATGCTAGGTAAATTCTGCCTCTATCGTAAGAAAAATATATTTTATCAGAGAAAACTTTGTGGGGCAATTGTGATGAATTTTCTCCAAGTGACTTAAATATTTCTAAACAACAAAAATTTTCATGAAAATTTTTGTTGTTTACAAAAAATATAAATTTCAACAAAAAAATACTTGAAAATGTTTGAAAACTATTTTGTATAATGCACACAGTTGTGAAAAAAATAAATAAAGTGAGATAAAATTGTGGAAAAGGGTGACCATTTCTTTCCCACATATAGTTATGTCTGCATACTGAGATTCCATACTTAAATTATATGATCTCCTGATCTAGATTGGGTGCTAATTCAAATGTTAGGTACATATCCACAAAAACAAACAGTCTTACCTCGTTTTTTTGTTGAAGAAAATGTTCAGCCACATGAATAGGTAATATATTATGTAAAAGTTTTTTATTATATTTTCGTTTATCTTCCATTTCATCACGTTCTTGAGTGGCTTGTGCTTTCCACAAGAAATCAAGTCTGGAAATATTTTCATGCTAGAAAAAACAAATTATGATCAATTAATACATAAAACTAGTTCAGAATTTGAGAATTTTTAAGCAACGTTTCACAAAAGTTGACATATGCAGGTCTGTCATGGTGTCATTTCACCAAAACTTCAGCTATCCCAAAACGAAACAGGTGTCTTAGAAAGTTTCAAAACAATTCAGCAAAAACTCAAACAACTGCAAAGACCATTTTCTAACATAAACTATGGCGTAAACATCTTTATTTTCTTGGTTGAAAAAACTTGTTAAAAATTCATATAGATAAATTTTGGTGGGTGGTTAAAACGAAAGAAAGTCTTTAGAAAGTACAAATTTAAGTCGGAAACTACTTACCATGTAACCATAGGCAACAAGGCCAAACAGTAGATAAATTGTCATGGTGACAGTTTCAATGTATAATGGTACATGCTCATCATGATCTCTCCTAAAATGCAAACAATTGATGCAAAGTTAGCAATTAATAAAGAAAAACATAGCAACATGACTAATTATTTTTCTGCTGCATTTAAAACATTATTGCTGAGTTACCATCTAGTGGTAAAACCAAATTATTTTAGCAACGTAGAAATATTTTTAAGCAACTCCAGATAGTCTCAGTTGAGGTACATAAAGAAATTGAGTAGTTATTAATAACTTATTCTTCGTTTAGCTTTCAAGTATTCACACAAAGACTCGTACACAATTTCATTCCAAACACACAAAAATATTTTATCACTAGCTTGTTAAATTTATTTCCGTTTTTTAAATACTTTCCTTTATTTTGTATATTTCTGGCTGAAGCATTTTAAAAAAACTGATTAACTAAAAAAATGTTAGTACTACAATCAAATAAAATCATCCATTTGTCTAACTAAACTTACCGACAAAACAGAACAGAATCATGCCAATCAAAAAGCGTTTTATATTTTAAAGCCACCAATAATATATACAGCAAAGCCATAATACATAGGATAATAGTCTTCAGGATGGAGAGGAAATTTAAAAATACAGCACCTGTGATCATAGCCATGAAGACAGAAAAAGAGACATACTATAAAACAAAAATAAAAATGTGTGCTGCATGATTTCAAACACCACAACTTTTACTTTGTATACATTGTATACAAGGCCTAATTTTTGTCACTCAAGATAAAAGATGAATTGCTACAAACAGTTTGTAGCTTGTAAAGAAATGCTTATTGTTCTAACATCACCGCAACGCATTTGCAGGAAACTTTGAAAATAATTAACAATATAATTGAACATACCTGTGGGTATATACAATTTTTGTTAATATCAGGTTGAATATAATTTTGCAAATAACTTTCATTTTTAACTTGACACTCCTTGATTGCTCTTTCGTCTACATTACATAAAAACTAAAATAAAACGAAAAATACAAAATACAAACAAAATAAACTGTCGTTTTAACAAAAGATCTCTGAAACATTTAATAAATTATCAAAAAGCACAAATTTTTATGTAAAGCTTCCTGTCTAGTGTACAAATAAAATCTGACACTTCGAATGCTCCCTATAAGAACCCTCAAAGTTAAAAGCTTAATCTCATTACTTAAACGTTATCACTAAACATATCTCTATGCTAGTACAACATAAACTGTTTTGTCTATCTATAACGAGAAATATTAGCCTAGGTCAAAAGTATAGACCAAGCTTGCGAGGACGATACGCTGAGCAAGGGTAATATTTATCATAAGAGATAGATAAAACAGTTTATATTGTATTTATTAACTGATAGCTATTTTGTTTGGGTTTGTGGAAACCAGGATTTTTTCTAAAGATTTACTTGTGACAAGGTTGTTTGAACCAGTGTCAATAATGCTGATAAAAAGAAAAATTTCTTCTTTTTTTTTTTCAATCATTTCACAAGACAGAAAATACTTGTACAATTTTTCATAGTTTGAGCGACAAACTAATACAATCAATATTAAAACTTTCTGATTCGATACTTTTGACTTATTGATTTAGCTTTAGACATAACGTTAAAGGTGTTCTAAACTTAGAAAAACAACACATAATTGATAAGAGTTTATTGCATAGTAGGGAAGAGACTTAAGAAAGCTATGTGCTGCAGGCAGACTGCAAAAAAAAATAATTCAAAAGCAATACTAAACCTACTAAATTTGATATAGCAGCAACGTAAATCAATGCCAAAACCAAGAACGAAATACACCGATACAACATGGTTTGATTTTTAGCTATTTTTTGTGATAACTCTGGCTCAAGTTTCTATAATACAAAAAATAACAGTAAACACTAATCTATTGCCTGTTATTAACTATTAAATTTAAACTTCTGTATTACTACAAACTTACCTGTTTTTTGTGAGCAAAACTTGCTAACATCAACAAAAGCAGGAAGAAGAAAACACCCAAATATACATAAAGATTCTCAGCTGATCTAAACGAGCACGTATTTTTTATTTATATATTATATATTTAATCTTTTGTTTTACATTGGTCATTACTGTTGGTACTAGAAAGTTTTTAAGTCATACCTTGGAAGAACAATAAGATTGACACAAATGATGACAATGAACACGAATGCAGAAAAAACCATATTGGGGAAAAACATCGTATCTGTGTCTTCGTTATACTATGAAAATAAATTTACAAGAAACATAAAACTGTAAACTGCAGTACTACATTTAAAAGTGTCCACCACAAAACATCTGAAATAAATGTGACATCTTTCCAAGACACAACAAAATAAGCAAAAAAAAGCTAACAAACAAACAGGCTGAGTGTACAGAGTAACTTTTTTGAAGTCAACTAAATACACGAATAAGTAAAAATTGTACAAGCTTTGTACATTTTAATACTAACCTTGTCTTCAAAGTCTTTTTTATAAAATTTTAAAAATATTGGACGAAGGTTCTCTCTTTTTAATTGATCAACACTTCGGGCATCAATAGCTCTTTCCAAAAATTCATTCACAGCATCGTCAGGATGGGACATGCTGTTCGATAACACTGTTGTTATTCCCAACCTGCGACAAGACAGTTAACAAATTTAACTTTACACAAAATGACCCAAAACAACATGTATGTAAAATGCATATGAACACATGTTTCCAGCCAGGGGAAAATTTAATTCCTTTTGTTTTGTCAAAAAGGTTTTTAGCTAGTTTTACATGACCTGGTCATCTATAGCGCGAAATATATTGGCGAATACATTTTGATTTCTTACCTTGCTCTCATTTTTTTCTCTTTCAATTCTTGATCATCATCCACATCCTAATATAAAGGAAATAACAATGTTTACAAAAGGATAGAATATTCTACACACCAGTATTATTTTAAGTTGGCAAGTCCTAATATTTTAATAATTAAATTTTGCGCAAAAAGAATTTGATGACATCTTTTCTCTCAATTTATACCATTTTCAAAGGTGTTTAAAGGATACATAAATAAAGGCTGTTGAAGTTGATATTTCACAATAAAAATAAGTGTAAGCCGTTTTTTAAAAAAGAAAATTCAAATTTTGCAAGAATTAATTTTTACTAAATTGAAGAAAAAATCCTGCAAATTAATTCCTTGCGGTACCTGACATTATTTTTTTGCTAAATGAAGATGACAGATTGTAAAAATGAGGATGACAGATTGTAAAAATGAGGATGACAGATTGTAAAAATGAGGATGACAGATTGTAAAAATGAGGATGACAGATTGTAAAAATGAGGATGATAGATTGTAAAAATGAGGATGACAGATTGTAAAAATGAGGATGACAGATTGTAAAAATGAGGATGACATATTGTAAAAACGAGGATGACAGATTGTAAAAATGAAGATGACAGAATGTAAAAATGAGGATGACAAATTGTAAAAATGAGGATGACAGATTGTAAAATGGGGATGACAGATTGTAAAAGTGAGGATGACAAACTCTTGTGGCTTCACTAAATGTCTTTACAACCTTTCATAGAAAACCTTCACTGAACAACTCCAAATCTGCATCATTTTACTATATAATTTTGACAACCTGTATATTTTCTACCCCTTTTGCATGGTGTAAATTAAACCATAAGATGACTGTAGACAGTTTCACTGAACAACAAGATAACACAGTAGACAGCCCTCCCGCATTTTGCATAGCTAAAATTAATTTTCCATATAGTTCACAGTTCAGATTTTTAAATATCTTACCTCAAAAAACTTATTTGAAAATGGCTGGGCAACCCACAAATTTGCTACAACTGAACCTTTTCTTGGTCCTTTCTTCTAAACAAATTCAATTGTTGAGATTGAATACAACATGATTAGAAAAAGGTCACAGAAAACAATTGACCTGGTTAAGGTAAAGTAGCAAAACCAAATTTCAGTTTGCAACTTCACATCAATCAATATGAACAATGTTATAGTGTACATCATGCATAAAGTGGAAAATAAAACGATACTAAAAACATATTAAACAAAATTCTCACGTTAAGATCTTCAACTGCTTTCATTTCTGTATCTTTACCAGCTGGCATAATGAAGTATGACTGAATGTTCTGTTCCTTTAAATATGCATCACGACTACAACCATTACCTTCCTCAACCTTGAAATCATTCTTCACTTCTTCGTAAACAGCTTTGGTAATGTGAATACGCCTACAAAAAATGATAATTGGTGAGTTATTTAGATTTCATTTTTATGTTTTTAAATTCACTGTTATTATACTAAAAGGTCAACAACATTATTTTATTTTGTTCAGTGGCGAGGAAAGGATTCGTTTCCAACTAAACTTTCATATTGTGAAATAAAAGAAGGATTTTAGAATCAAAGTTAAGAACAATAAAAGACAATAAAAAGAGTCTATCCTAACACTTACCCAGGCATGCCACCAGATTCCATATGACCTGCTATAGTCACATCTGTTGACCAAACATCATATTGCCACTTTTTTAATCCAAGCACACCACAGTGAACATTCCCCGTGTGCACACCAACCCGCATATTCAGATTGACACCTGTAGCATCTCTCACAATACTAAAGAAGGTATATATTTCTTAGGATTGAAATTTAATTGGAAATAAAAATGTTGGGGAATACACTCTTAT
This sequence comes from Hydractinia echinata, assembly GCA_030067915.1. NCBI lineage: Eukaryota > Metazoa > Cnidaria > Hydrozoa > Anthoathecata > Hydractiniidae > Hydractinia > Hydractinia echinata. The sequence goes on from JASGCC010000088.1 coordinate 819,020, forward strand.
GTTTATAAAAAATATAAGTTGCTTTCTCTTGACTTGCTGACTTATTTTTTATTGTTTATGAAAAAAAATGAATTAAGCTTTGTGAATTGCCATTGTTGTAAGCTTAGAAAAACAAGATTGGTCTGTTGAGAGGAGGAACTAACTAACAGAATAAATTATTAAACTTCTGTTTTTTAAAAACATTTTTGCAAAATTTTCTTTCCTAAGGTAGTTAAGTTTAGAGCTACCTCTCTGACATGACACTGCCTTGATAATACCGATACTTTTGCTTTGATAAACAATTTAACCTTTTCAATTACAAAATTAAAGTTCACCTTACAAGATCAGAAATCTTTTTTATATGGTACGTGAACAAACCATAATAAATTGTGTAATGTATTTTCATAAAGTAGTTTACTTTATGTATATAGTGGTTTACTTTTTATGATTTTTTTTCATATACCTTCTTTTGAGTAAAAAGTCGCAAATAAATTGTAGTAACTTTTAATCAAGGAATTGTAGAAGTACACTATGTCCTTTTTAGACAATTTTGGGTGTTGATAAAAAATAAATATGTAAATTACATACGATATAGCATCAATGACATCAAGACCCATATTGATACAGCAATGAGCATGATCTGGTCGAGCTTCAGGCAATCCTGAGACACAGTAATAACAATCGCCAAGGATTTTTATTCTCATGCAATGATTTTTCTAAAATAATAAAAAAGACATTATTACTTCTTATTTTTCCAAAATCAGAATTTCACTTTACCATAACAGCTCAGAGAATGGTTTTGAACTAATATAAGCCAATTTAATAAGAAATTCTATGTTCCAGACACCTCCATATAGTAAATACTTTTTGGAATTTCTGATGGTGTCTGCTATAGAGAGGTTTTACTGGTTAGACATATATTTCGATGATATTTTGATGATATGGTTAATTGTTCCTATTCGAAATGTTATTTAAAAATTTATATAGTTACAGTGGCTTCTAAAACTTGGAGTTTGAAATGATGATAAAAACTATACAGTCCTTAATGGACAGTTAAGGAGAAATTTGGGTTTAAAGGTTCTTAGATGACATAATTAACACCTAGTCCAAAAATCAGTTCACTGGCTATGCTTTAAAGAATTGGATCAACTTTAGTCCCAGGCATGCCCTAGATACACATGCAGGGGAGTAGACGTCAATTTATAAGTTATTTGGCCCAAAAGTAATGTATGCAATGCAATGGCTTAACTATGTTTTTTAGTCGCAATCTGATGTATTGATGTCAAAATAGGAAATTAGATGTGGTGGAATGACTTTCTGTTTATGAGTGTTGTTCATTCCATCACAAAACAATTTGCTGTTAATTTCATTCAAGGACTTGAATATTACTTTTTTTTAAATAAAATATAAAATATAAAATAAAATATCTGCTAACAATAGCTTTTATTCAATTTTGCTTAATCCTTTCTTTTAAAACATAGGGGAAATATATCGATTTAAATATACAGCTTACCACTGCTAATTGATCAAATCTTGCAAAAAGCTCGTTTAACGTTTTAACCAGTTCATGTGCAGTACATTGTGAAGCAAGCTGTGTGAAACCTTCAATGTCTGCAAACAAAATGCTAAAAGTAAGACGTAAAAGGTGAAAATGAAATTGTATGACAAAAAATATATTTCAAACACTCAGTCAAAATAATAGGGTTTAAAAGGTTTATTTGCTTTTATTGCCTTTTAAACAGAGAAAGTTATTACATTTTAAAAATCACCAACATTTTCTTTTCCAGGTAGAGATCTTTTAGAGTAATATTACTGAAGTTACAGAATTTGAATTACAATGAAAAAGATATTCACAAAGCAAAGACAGCTAAAGTCTTCCTGTGTATGAAGCGTTATTAAAAGTAAACAAGCAAAGAATTGCAAAAGCAGTTTTATTGGTTTATATTTTCAATATCAATGACACAGCTACAAGTTCAGATTTAATACACCTTTTCACAGTTTAAGTTGTTCACTCATTTTCTGTATTGAAAAAAGGAAGTAAACAGAGTAAATTGTCACTTATTCGATCCTAAATTATCAAGTGAAACCAAGTTGAACTTTTAAATTGTTATTAATTTTTTTTTTGGTGTTGTTGTAAGTTTATTTATTTATTTATGGCAAATATACGTTTACAACTTTGAAAAAAATAACAAGAAAGGACAAAACAATTTGTTGCACTGTAAGTCTGATTTACACTGCAAATTTAATGTTTCATTTGGAAATATATCGTGTACTAAAATTATACAGTTTGATGATATACTTTTTTTAACATCAAAGAGCTAGATAAAACGTTAATCTTTATCAATTATTGGATTCATTTATCCCCTTTGCTTCCAGACGTCGCAAGGAATTTTTTGATCAAATCTTGTGTAAATCAGCCTTTGTTGAGCTAGTCTGGATATGCCATTCATCAGCGCATCCAGGCTTCGGATGGTTATCTCTGGCTCTTCAGGCCATTTTTAAAAATTCCGCCGCGACTGGCGGAAATCAATAACAACAAGATAAAAATATAACGTTTTACGATTTATGATTGCTTGTTGAGGTATCACATAACAAAAGTAAGACAAATTATGTATATTCATTAAAGATGAACACAATGTGTCTAAAAATGAAAATGGCGGTATTTAGATTCACATTAGCAGTGTGCAGACTGCTATTTCTGTCCATTTAAAGATTTGTTTTTTAGTTGTTTCCATTATCTTTATGATCAAAAATTTTAAAAAAGTAGCTGCACTTCCTGCTAATTTATAGATGGATCCTTGAATCCTAACTTAATGCTGAACTTAAAACTTTTTAAAAGTTAACAATGTTATTTGGCATGCAAAATAATCTTTCTTTAAAAAATTGACAGTGTGAGAAAGAAAAGTATGTGGTAAAATTTACCATGGCAATAAAATATAACATAAAAACAGGTGCAGCTTTCTCACATTTATATCAAAATATGAACATGGGAATAAGCCATCTGAAAAACATATGTCATAACAATATTAAAAAAAAATAGAGAAAAAAGATTTGGGCATTGTACCTATTTGCAACCTACTTTCTGTGACTACATCTCTAACATAAATTGTACTGACTGGGCATATATAAAAAGACACATCTGCAAATATTTATAATACCCAGAAGCATTATTATGTTATTTCAATAAATTATTTACTTATAAAAAAAAGTTTAAAATGTCATTATAGACTAAATAATCTAATAATAGACGAACAACCCATTTTTAAAAAAAACAGACAACACATAATAAAAAATAAAAAAAAACTATTTTAACACTATTCCACATAATGATTTTAATTATTAATGTTAGTCTGCAAATTTAATTGAATAAAAGCAGTTTAATCAACAAATAAGATAAAAAACAGATTTTAAAGGTACTGTCCGGTAAAAAATTAAAACTTGATATTAGTTACATCTCGGCACAAAAGTAAAGAAAAAAGTATTTAAATACAACCAAAATTGTCTTTCATAAGTTTAAACTGAATTTGTTTACTTGACCATGCCATTCTCAATCGCCATCTTTACTGAACTTCGAACGCGGAAAAGGACTGGGTAAAAACATTAATATGCGCAATTTATGCAATGACGTATTCTTTGGGTTACCCCCGTGTAGAGACTGGCGCGTGCAGAAAGAAAAATAAAGAAAAAAAAGTTAATGATATTCCCAACAGAATTTTTTTACGTTTATCAATCATGTTCACAAGCAGAAATATAAACATAATTGGATTTCAGTTTGAGCCAGAACGACCCAATAACAAACAACAAATTCCCTCTTATAATGACGATGAACCAGACGCACCAGAATCACCCGCTGCTTCTCGCACACCGATAGATGTCAGTGAGTGGTGCTTATGTGAAAAGTGCGAGAGGATGCCTTCAGCTGTTGAGTGTTTGTGCTGTAACGAGGTGGACACTATAAAATACTTGCAGCTACGGTACCTATATAATTTGACCTCACATTTTCCTACTGGTTGTATTATAAATGAGCGCCTGGGTACAAGGTTTCTATTGTGTTTTAGATAAGAAATGTATAACAGAGCATACTAAACAGAGCGCGAAGATTTCAACGCGGTTGTGATTTTAAAGAACACTTTGTGGACAGCGTTAGTCGCTCTTCACGATCGGGAAAGCCGTGGACTTAAAAAAAGGACGAAGTTTCTAACAAGTAAGTCGCTAGCACTCTTGAAATTTCTGTTGTCATAGTATTTCCAATCTTATTTGAGGATGATATTTTTAGATCTTATCGATATGCGGCATACCGCCAATTCTGTTGGTTTGTTCATAACCACTTGGGAAAAGGCGTTCGTCGGGTTATACCATCTTGTGTCGTGTCTAAGATACGTAAAGAATATCCAAGTACAAATGGGGTGAAGAAGGTGAAGAAATACCTGAAGTTGATTTTTCTCGGACAAATGAAGTTGACGACGAGAATATTTGATTGTAAATTAAAAACAACAGTCTTTTTCAGGAGAAGCGTGCGATCGCACGCGCACGCCGTGGCACACGCGTAAATCGTTTCAGGCGTGCAATTAATCGCACGCCTGAAAAATAAATATTGAGTTTTAAAAATCAACCTATAAAATCCCATTTTATAGCGTGCGATGGCAGCCCTCGAAATAATTTTTGGAGTCTCGTCAGACAAAATGCCCGCCACATTTCCAGTTTGGTCGGACATGTCCTTAGCTCGTTTAGAACTTTCGTCGGACAAAACGTTGATAGATTTCCGTCTTGTTCGGACACTTTTAGATCTCAGAATTATCGAATAGTCCTGGTCCTTTTCATCCACGAGCAAGCCTATTCATAGCCAACCTGACCATCCTAGCTAATTCACCGACTCCTGACTTAGTTAAAAGAACTACGTAGACATGAATCTCTTTTGCCTGGCCCCTTCGTCGTTGGTGACCAGGTCTTACACAAGAAATCCAGCCATGCGGTTCTTAACTTATGCGGAGGTGAACGCCGACGGAGCACGGATGAATCAAGTCTGCAAAACTGCACTTACAGGCGGAACAGACATTTTATCATGGATTTAATTGTATATAATTTCTTCATTTGACAAAACAATTGGAAACCATAGCAGGTCCGAATTTACTGGGGTTTTTTCTTCATGCCCCAAGTGTTATTTAAACAATTTTAATCCACGTGCGGTATAATCTTTTTTCTGGGGGCGTTTAATGGGCGTTTATTCGAAGCATTACGGTATAAAAAGTATAAATATGAATAACCTCGAACCAAGTATTTCTTTTTGTTCGCTAATTGAGGTAGCTTTGGTAATAGAATAGGGGTACTGGGAACGAGGTTTATAATTGTCGAGGAAGTATAAAGGTACAAAAAACACAATTTATTTAATGCGTTTGTATTTTCTATACTTTCTTCTTTTGCTGGTTGGTTTTCTGGAGTACGATATATGTACGATATGACAACAACAGTTGATAGTTTGGTATATTACAAACAATGATTCAGATTCGTCAAGGAATTTAACTTGTAATGTCGCGTCAGATTTTTTCATTTCATCATCGCACGATGCTGTCTGCGTTTGAGCATCGACCACTCCAACGGATGTCTGCGTAGATATACTTTTACGTAAATTATCTTACCCGCGTCTGGTCTCAGTATCGGCACAAAAAATAAAGCAGCTTTAAAATAATCTACTTTAATTTGTGTAGAGACAGACATTCTGTTTGTGTGGACAGGGACATAAAGTTCTATCTCTGAAAGTGAGTTGCATGCTTTGAAATTAAATATTCATAAATTGCTACATTTTTTTAAAAAGGGGGTAAAATATTAAAAAAAAATTAAATTTAATCTGGTAATATTGTTCAGAGTAAAACAATCATTTTCTATTTACAATGTTTTGATTCGCCGAGAACCCAACGCTTACGTCACAACAAAAATATTATTTTAGCCTCCCTTTCATGTAGAATGGCTTCGGTATAAATTTGCTTTCGACAACGTGCGATATGAAAAATTTGTAAACATAAAGGAAATGTTATTCGAGTTGTAAAACTTTAGAAATATAATCACTTATATTTTCGCAAAAAAAAAGAAAAGTGCAATTCAGTTCAGGCTACTTTTTTATTATTATATTTTTACTGGACAGTACCTTTAAAATTATTTGGGTCATACATTAAGTTACCGTTAAGATTTACAGAAATACTGCTGTAATCCAAATATATCCTAATAAGTAAAAAAAAATTTGAGTAGCAGTCAAATTATCTTAATGCTTACGTTATTTAAAAAGTTTGCAGAGTTTGACTAATCTTGTATTGCTTAAATAACACAGCATAATGAAATTCTAAAACAAAATAGATAGAATTTAAATTAAAAATATGAAAATCTTTACCTTACCTTACATTAATGTGTCTTTGAATGTAAATTTTACTGAATTGACCAGTCCGCTCCTGTTCTAGTTCAATGTCAGCTTTTATTTTTGTGGCCACATGTCTAGGTAATACGGATAACAACAAGCGTTCCTAAAAGTCACATATAATAGGTTAGCATTTTGATCTACATGTCAATTCAGTCACTTATAACCATGACACATATTTGTGTAGCAAAGATAAGTTTTGAAAACTGATACAAATGTTGAAAAACATATATTTGGCAAACCTGTTCTTCATTTTCTGTTTGTAAATTTATCCTTGTTTGAACAAATCCCCTTGTCTCTAAAAATCCTTTTCTCTGAGCCTGCTCAGAGGGATAGTGTGTGAAAATTCCAGCAATATTGACAGCTATACACAGCAGCACATTTGCTGTGGTCTAAAAAAGTAAACACAACAAAATCCATACAGTGTCAAAACAATAAAACTCCTGACTATGTATTATCTGACAAAATCTGACAAAATCTCAATTTTTTTTCTTTGATTTTACTTGACAAAAACATATTTTAACTTTTCATGACTTAGCAGAGTTAACAAAACAAAAATTGAAATAATTCAACACCAATAATTATACAGAGCTTTCTTCATAACTATACTTACTAATCGTCCTATATGGGTTGAATTGGATTCACTGGCCACACTGACTACAAGTTGAGTAACGGTTAATAACAAACCACAAAATATCGACACACGAGTCTGTAAAGGAAGCATAACATAAACCATATATATTGAAAACATTGTAAATGATAATGATTCCGTCAGACCATGATGAACATCAACGAGTAATACCGAATTAAAGACAATTGTCAGACAGTTTGAAAATACTATCACACCAGAAATAACGATAAGCATCCGACCAGAAGCTCCTCTCCAATTTGAGATGCTCAATAGTATTGCATATATTGTAGTCTGTATAGCCAGATATGTTCCTCTGACAAAACGAAACGATCTTTTCATGTTGTAAGTAAAGTGAAGACCAATCTCTACGGCTGAAATAACAATTAACAACACTAAAAACCAGTTTACAAAATTTTGATTCAAGCGGAAAAAATATCTCTTGTATAAGTTTTCGATTTTGATTGACGGAAATGGTATTGCTTCTAATATAGAATTTCTAAAAATAAATCTTTTCTTTCTTTTTGGTTTTACTGCATTCTTAGGATAATTAATAGCATCTGATTGTCTTGATGCACCTCCGCATGATAAGTCAGAACTTCTTGCTTGAAAAATATTTGCCACTTTTGAATTTTTAACTCCACTTTCATGTTCATCAATACATTCCAGTGACTCATTACAAGCAGGAGAAATAACTCCACGAGAAACTGCACAAGCTTTTTTGGATAGTAATTTACTTATCATTGTCTTATTCGTCACGTTGAGTTAATTTCTGCTTTCTTCAAACATTTCTTCTTCCAATCTTTTTCATATGCAGTCAACACATAATAAAAATAGATATGCACACAAATATGAGCAAACAGGAGGGAGAAAGGCAATTTTATATCTCATGTTTAATTTATAAATAACCTAAAATAAATAAAAAATACAAACACTGAACTTTATATTTCAAAAAAAGTAATAGAAAGAAAAACATATTCAATATCTTTCTGACTATACCTCTTACTATATTTGCTTTTTTTGTATTTTATATCAAAACAATTAAGTTTTTGTGGTGAATTAAGCAAAAATACTAAGAAAATATATATGTTCTTTTTAAGTTTAAAATATAAATAAATAGGGTTCATTTTAATACTTCTCTAAAAAAAAAGACCAAAAAAATGAACCCATCTCTGTATTTTAAAAGATAATGTTACTAATTATATTCTATGTTTTAATTTTGTAAACAAAATTAAAAACAAAAGCAGCAAGAAAAACAAAGAAAAGGTGTCGGGAAAAAAACAACATCAATAAGAAAAACAACAAATAATAAAAAAAAACAATAAGAAGAAAAACAAAAATAAGAAGAAAAACAAAAATAAGAAGAAAAACAACACAACAACAGCAATGGCTGCATCTCCAATTATTCACTTCAATAAATAGAGATAAAAATTAACCTAACAAAACAATATGTGACGGAAAATATTAAAAAACGAAAATAAATAAATCAAGCCACTTAAGACAAAAAATTTTAGTTTAGAAAAATAGGAAACTGCTCTAGTGTTATAAAATAAAAACTACTCTATTTCTTAAATCTATTATATAAAACAAAACAAATATATTAAAATAATTTACTTAAGTGTTATGGCTTTGAAATAATAAAAAAGCTGAAGAAAAATGAAGAGGAACAAAAATAAAAACCAATCAGAGCTATTATTATCACTCTGTACCTTCTGCAGAAACACAGGGAAAGTTTTTGCAAGCATATATATTTCAACCAGATAATACAAAACAAATTGAAACAACTTTTGCCTCTTTCTTATTATTTTCTTTTTTACGTGACAAAAATCTGACCTGTTAAAACTTTGATATTAAAGAGTGAAAATAGATTGAAAACAAAAATTATCTGGCCTGTTATACGCCTCAGTGCAAGAAATTAACACATTAAAAGTCAAGTTTACTTGTTTGTTTTTTTAAAAAGCAAAATTTTTCATCTTTGGAATAATTGATCAACAAGTTTTGTGAAACTAATATTTATTTACTTAGTCTTTTTATTTTTAATGTTTAAATGTATTAAAAATTAAAAAGTCAAATCTTTATTTTCCAAAAAAACACGTTTCTGTAAACATGTTTTTTTAAATATACACATAATGAGAAAATGTTTAGTTTCCATGGAAACACTGTTGCAATATATACAAGTATGCGAAAATAAAGCTTAATCTATTTTAAAATTAATTTCTCAAAATGAAAATGATTTCATCAAATATTTGCACTTTTAGTTATATTAGAGTTAGCAGGAAACTGGTGAGTCTGTAAAACAGCACCAACAACAAATGCAGCAACAAGTAAAGACACATTTTCTTTAAGGATTAAAATTTTTAAAATGATTTTCTGAATGTAGAAACAGTTCGTTTAGCCAACCACTCAATCAAGAGATTTGGCATAAAAATACCTAACAATGGACAAAAACATCATCCAAAACCTGCTTACAGGGGTCGACTTCGTGTCTTTCAATATTACTAAATATTAGACTGTCAACATACACTAAAAGTCCAAAGATTTTTATTATGATGATATAAATTACCTTATTATCAATGGAAATAAATATTAGTGGAAAAAATACTTTTAGTCACAAAATTAAATTTCTTTCAATACTTATTACTCTCTAAATCAACTATGTTCTGCATTTTTGAACCTTCTATTGATTGTTGGTGTGCTAGTGATGTTTTCATTTGTATTTTACAATAAATAGTAAAATAATAATATTGGTGGAGTCTTTAATACATAAAAAATCCCCTATAGCAGAGTTTAAGGCGTAGAACTTTATAAAGACTATAAACAAAAGATTATTCGGATTCTGATGCTGAACACCAAAATAGCACTACCATAACACTCTCATAATGCAAATGCTTTTCAAGCTTTCATCTCATTGTATTTTTTATTAAAAGTAGCATGTATGTGTTCTAAATTGTTTTGTATGTTATCGTCATCAGTAGGATACATTAACTTCGAAAAAGTTTGGACCAAAAAATTTAGGACATTAAATTTTGGGATATTCATTTTCGGACACTATCTCAACGATTTCGGACAAATTTCAGACAAAATTACAAACAAATTTAAAGCTTCAACATAATTTATTTAAAGAAGGAATCAAAACAGAATACCAATATTTATCAAGAATCTACCTGCATCATAATGATGAAGATGAAAAGAGAAATGGAATAGAAAAAGATTTAATTGAATTTCTTGATGATAATGACAATTATAATAAATCATATCATAAAATAAAAAGGATGTTATCAAGTACTTGTGTATTTATTATCTTTGTTCTTTATTAAAAACAAAGACTAAAAAAACACCATTGTGCAAATTTTTGGATTTTTAGGGCAAGTAAAAATTTCGGACATTAAAAAAAATGGACGCAAAATTTTTCGAACAAAATGTAAAAATAAAAGAATAGTTAAGCCTTCAATACTAACCTTTAAAGGTGAGACATATTGACAATGGTAGCAGAATTCCAATAAAGATGATGGTAGTAGTATTATTATGCAATAAAAAACCCCTGATAAATTTTATACACATCCATGGATATGTCTATATATCCAAAATAGTGTGCACAATCTAGAAAAGTAATGTTTACGTGAGAAAAGAAAAAAATTGTGAGAATACAGAAGGGCAATGGTTTCTGCTCAATTAAAAGCTCCACTAGCATTTAAGGAAGATGATGACTAAATGAACATATGAACCCTGTTAACAGCAGTGGAAAAAAAAACCCAGAAGTTTATGTAAGTTTACGTTTATGTAAGAAGTTTGTAGGAAAGATTTCTTACAAGTATAGGAGAATGTGGGAGATAATAGTAAAATATAGAATAAAGGAAAAATACATAAAAGGCCAGAAACCCAGAAGATATAGGTAATATAAGAGAAGTGAGAGACCTGATGGTGTATACAAACGTGATCAAGTAACTGCACACTATACTTTAAGGAGAGATTATCAATCACCAATTCCTTTCTTTGTTTTTTGTTGTTGACAAATTGGTCTGAATCAAGAATTTTTAATAAGTGATTGATACTTGGCATTTGTAAAACGTGTGTTAGACTTTTGAATTGGTAATAATGGTAATGTTGTACCTGATTGGTTGAAGAATAGAATAAATAACAAATTTATATACATTAAAACTGTCCGTCATATAGTATCAGCACATGAATAATGGAGTAAGAATAGCTATATACATGCCAAACTGTCTTAGTGTTCTAACTGTTTAAGAGTTTATACACCAGTGAATTAAACAAGTCAACAAACTGGGAACCAAAAATATTATGCAGTTTGTTGATTATGAACAAATCTAATACTCCTTTATTACTCATTATTACCCTAGTAGAGTGTTTTAAATGTTTTTTCCACAATATTTTATTGGTTATTTTTAATCACACAATCAGTCTGTGAGAGGCTGTGTCTATATAATAATACAGAACTTCCGTGTGTCTGTCTGTGACTTTTGCAAAGTGGATTTTTTTTGTCACAATTTTCTTATACAAAGCCTATAAAACATCACCATACTAACAGTTATCTAAAAATTACTGTACTTGGCTGTATTTGCATAAATGCAGCTATTTCAAACTAAAACGCGCTACTCTTTATTGTAATAAGGCAGCCGTAGTTTTGTGGTTATCACTCTCGTACTTTGTGCGGGAGACCGGGGGTCGATTCAATATGGGCAATTGAATATTACCATAGCCCCGGGTTAACCCAAGCCATGTGAGGGAAATTGGGTAGATGGCACACTGTGTGGGCCGTTGGATGTGGCAGGGAGTTGTCTGGCAGAGCGCTGACCCTAATTGAGTTTGCGTAGCTCAAAGAGAGCATTAAATACTCCAGGACTCCCCATCAAAGCCATGGCCCCTCTTGGAAATAATAGACAGGGTATATCCCTCGATATTTGTGAGGCTAGCCATGTAAAATATGCACATCTACTTATGTAATATATACTCCTGTAGTCACTACGCAATGCATTTTCAGATGCTGGCAGGTTTTATCTTTAAATTTCTAAAAACTTTTTGCCTGTAGTCGAGTTAAGAAAAAAATCAAACAAACGTTTCCTATTTTTTGAAAGTTCACCAAAGAAAAATTAAAGAAGGCCCCTTCACTACGCGCTGACGTTCTGATGCTTGATTGGTGTAAGTCAACAAAACTCAGTCAGATAGTATTTGGAACCATGCCACAAGTTCCTTACTATATATCGCTATTGCTGATTACTACGAGTAGCAGGCCCGGTCGGGAAAATTTACCCCCGCGAGCGCTAAATCGCTCACGTAAATTAGTCTGGGTGAGCGATCCATGTGCGATCACAAAAGCTCGTGCAAATTAATTTGCGTGAGTGGTCGAAAAGTTTAAAATATGTTATTTCTTGTTTAAATGCCTATTTAAATACCAATTTTAGTGTTGATGGGAAAATAATGGGAATTTCCAGAAGACTAAAAGAAGGGATAATGTTAACAAGACTAGAGTCATTTAAAACAATATTTTTGTTCAATGATCTTTTAAAACTACTCTGAATCAGAAAATACAACAACGCTGCTGTCATCATCATCACTGTTGCTGTCTTCGTTATCTGACGACGAAATCGTGGTTATGTCAAACGAGCTAGAGCAGGACTTCTTATGTGGTGGTTCCCATGTTATGCATTTCTTTTTGCGCCGCTTTTCGAGATATTTTATTACAGCCATTTCTGTGATCTCCTCTCTTTCTTTTTCTGTCCAAATCTTGTTATTTAAATTGATGCACAAAAGATTCTCCATGGTGATGTGGCTCATACTTAACCTCCTATCGGATAAAAGAGGTGTGAGTAGGCTAAATGCTCTCTCCACCGTAGAGTTTGACGCTGAAAGGCACAAAACTAACTCAGCCAACATGCACAAGTTTGGGAACTCAGTACGTTTGCTAGCACTGTTTTCCAAACACTTAATGGCTCTTCCCCAGAATGGTTGGCTTTTACAAAGCTTCTTAAAGAACGCCATTCACGAAGAGCTACAACTTCATCATACCCAACAAAATCCAACGGCTGCTTAAAATGTACATACATTTCCTTTATCTTATCAAACCCAAAAGATTTATCGTCGGTAGGCCACCTCTTACAATCAAACCGTGTCATCGATTTTAAAACTGGCTCCTGAAAATCAGCGAATTTCGCTTCCAGTAATTCTTTTAACGAATTGCAGACATCTTTTTTCTTTCCAATGGTGGAATTTACGGAATCTTCGTTGAGGTATGTAAAATTTTGAAATTCGATGGTGATGCGTTGCTTGTTGGCATTTTCTTTGTGACTGTCGTCACCCTTGTAAAAGGAAGATTTAAGCTGACTGTTTTCTATACGAAAAGATGCTAGATGGCTCACAAGCATCTCTTCATCCATGTCCGTGTGTATCGTGTCGGTAAGATTGTTTAGCGTTTCTTCTATGGCTGGCCAAACATCATAAGCCATCAAGTGCTCTGCTTCAAATATTTTGGAAGCTGGTGTTATGATCTCCAATACGTCTGCATATGTACAGACTAGACATAAAAACTGATATGACTTAATTTTTTTTAGATACCCTTGAACAGTGGCTCGTGTTTCTGCTCTAGTTTTTGGGTCGGCAACAACATTTTCATAAGCTACTTGAATAGCTGGCCAAATCGCAAGCAACTTCTTGTATGCAGCACGTCTATGACCAACGAATCGAGTACCAGTTAATTTGCTTAGTGTGTGATGACTAGCCAAGGTCTTGTTTCAGAAAGTCTTGTCATAAGACCGACTTTCGGCCAAAATTGACGCTGGCGCCGTCTGAAGTGCAACCAATCATTTTCATGCGATAATCTTCTGACTTGAGCAGAATGAATCCCTCTTGGTTAAATATGCCGTCTATACCATTGCGAAGAGACTCTGCACAAAATACACTGGTAGCCCTAAAATACAGAAAAGAAAGAAAAAATAATTGTGTTCTTCAGTGAAATAATTTTTGTTGGACTTTCGAATAACGCAACTATTGTAAAATGTTCTTACCATTGCGAGTTGTTCGTGTTAGCACCATTTCTTTATCACTACCTGTCTTCCTCGCCTGTGATCCGTCAGTCAAAACTGACATAAAATGTGCACTAGCAAGGAAGATAGCAACCTTTTCTTGAACTGCCTCCATGATATAACTAATGAATTCTCTTGCACTTTTTCGATCAGAATGTCCTACAGTAATAAAAAATTTAAAATAAAGTACAAAAACGTAAGAGCAACCTCGCCCTAGATCCCTTATTCATTAGCAAAAAAAGTTTAAGTACCTTCAATTAAACGAACGCCATTAATTTTCTGCACTTTCACCAACGTTGTAAATTGATTTAATGGTAGGGTAGGATTCATCGCCAATTCGTAAGCAGTTCGAAACAACTTAAGTATCCGTCTTTTGTGCGTCATATCGTCAATTCGTTTTTGCGAAGATCCTTGAACTAAAATAGGTAAACCGTCGCCACCTTTCCCTCATTCTAATTCCAAAGCGATTTTATGGCCAGCACCATCATTCAAGTGACGCATAACCTGCATAAAATTAAAATTATAACATACAAGAAACAAACAGTCGTCAATTTTATATGGGACATATGATACCTGAAACTTAGTAACAGAGTTTGTGCCGTCAATAAATGCCAAAGCCGATGTCTTTACACTACCCTTCATTCTTGATGCAAGTTCAGTTTTATAGCGAGCACAAATTTTGCACCACACAAAACTCACCATAGTTTTGCCGTCAGCCGTCATATTTCCGACATTTTTTTTTTAAACTCATTTGTGCCGAAAAAAACGTTTCCTTCTTCTATTCGATAAAATAGGATATAAAAGTGAATGCATAACACATGGCCTAAACAGTTTCACCTGTTCTCACTGGAGTAAAAAATTTGAAAGGGACAGTTAAAACAACTTTAACACCTTCATAAAAAATTGAAAGAAGTGTTACATTTTTAAAACATAAAAAAATCTCATCTTTTGATTTGTGCCGAAAAAATTTTAACGATCTAAACCAAAAGTAGAAAAAAGAAGTATCGCATGGATAAAAAAAATGTGAATAATATTTTATCAAGTGAAGGTATATCAACTTAAAAATTATACGAACCTCCCTACTTAAAAACGTCTTTTTTGAACTTTTTATATATTATTAGTAATCTAAAAAAATTAAAAAGAACAGAAAAGATATAAAAGAGTATGGGGACGAAATTGGCTCAGCAAAATATTTAGTTTCGATTCACAGGTACCGTCGATCATATGAATGAAACTTGTTTAACATAATTCTGCATTATTGACGTCGTTAAAAGAAAAAGTTAATTTATTTGTAGCAAACAACGCACCTGTTTTTTACAACTAATAAGAAAGTTTTATGTCCCATATGCACGTGCTTGATCTGTAAAATAAAACTAAAAATAATCCAGCCGCCGCTGATCAAAGATATCAACAAAAAGTACTCGCTCGAGAATAAATGGTAAAATTGCATCAGACACGTTGCATTACGTCTTTAAAAAATCTTTGATAAAGTAGTCTTGCGCGAGCGATAAATCGCACACATAAATTTTTTGGCGTGTGTGTGGGTGTGTGCGCATGCGATCACACGCGTCTCCTGACCGGGCCTGAGTAGAACGCGCGCCCATGCAAGTATGGCAACCAGTTCATGGGAGAGATTGTGAAACACACAGCTTTCAGATAAATTTTTCTTTGAATTGAATGTAACGTTGAATTAAAAAATAAATTTATCAAAAAAATTTATGGAAAATCTAAGAAAAAGTCACATTTTTGTGAAAATAGTTATTAAAAAAGAAAACACAATATAAAAATCTAGCAAATTATTCCTCATTCTCCTCTTCCAATGATTCCAAGTCAAACAGTTTTAAGATTGGCCTTGTTGTCCTTATTAATTTTTGTTGAAGCCATTCACTAAAGCAAAAGAGTGCACTAAGTGGATTGGTTAACACGCAAATATTTTTATAATATTATATTATTTGTGAATAAATAAAAAAAATAAAATTACAGAAAAAGTTTATTTGTCATTGATATCTTTTTCTTCAGTTCTTAAAATACATGTGAAAATAATTAAATCTCTCTTGAAGTTTCAATAGAAATTGCGAAGGATGGAACATGTGTGTATTTAAAAACGGGGGTTTTCCCTGTGACAAAACTGATGCCAAACTCTTTTAAAAACACTTTTTATAAAAGAAAAACAGACTGCTGGGTAAAAAAACATGTTTTGTGATACTTGTTTTGTTAGAACTAAGATAGAAAAACAAGAAAAATGTCAATTTGAGATCTCAAATTTGTGTAGTATTTTATTCACTTTTATATCGCGAGTTTGCAAAAATAGATCGCAAATCGCGATCCCTTAAGTTGATCACTGTTACTACTACCTCCCACAATATTACCAATATTGACATCAAGGCAAAGTATATTAAGATTAGTGAAGTCATTGCATTGCACTTTTAAGCTTAGGGCTAACATAACTTGAAAACGGGTGGAAATAACTGACATCAAATCCTGTGTGGGTAACTAGGGACCACCTGGGACCAATTTCCTAAATCTAATTTACTCATTTCGGAACAGACGTGTTGATGACATCATCAAAAAAACCAATAAACAACATGCAACATGTTTATTGCGCCTTAGCTTAGTGGTTATAACTTTCGTACTTTGTGCCGGAGATTAGGGTTCGATTCCCCTTGGCAGCAATTCAATATAGGTGAGTGAATGTTACCATAGCGCTGGGTTAACACCCAAGCCATGTGAGGGAAATTGGGGAGATGGCACACTGTGTGGGCCGTTGGATGTTGCAGGGAGTTGTCTGGTAGAGAGCGGACCCTAATACACCTTCACGATAATTCGGGAAAACTAACACTCCATCGCAGCTTATTTTGCGATCGGAGGAGGTAAACATCACACTTTTATAAGAGTTTATTAAGGAGAAAACACGTTTTTTCGTGATAACTTTTCTTGCCGCGTTTTGTTTTTAATGAAAAGTACACATAAGTTGTATCTTATTATTATTAACGAACACGCTTTCGTCTCTAACAAACTCTCATAAAAACACTATTTTTACCTCCTTTTTTCCGATATTGTAAAACGATGGAGAGCCGTAGGAAAGCATGTACAATTGAATTATCGTAAAGGTGTATTGCGTCTGCGTAGCTCAAAATGAGCATTAAATACTCTATGACTCCTCATCTAAGCCATGGCCCCTCCTTGAAATAATAGACAGGGTATATCCCTCGATATTTGTGAGGCTAGCCATGTAAAATATGTACATCTATCTATCTACAGAGTAAAGCTAGCTAGCTATAGCTATATATCCTTCAAAATTAGTTAGGCTATCACCGGCTATCACCACCACACGGAGAGGTACGTAAAATATAAATCGCCACTCCCAGTAGCGCTAGCCTAGCTAGAGCAAATACGTAAAAACCTGTGGGCCCAAAAAAGTAAATGCCCATTTACTCATTCTGTAATTTAAGTAGTCACCGTATTCACCGTACGCTGTTGATTTGACTTGTTGACTTGCAAATGTTTTTACTTTCAATCAAAGAGCAGAATAAAAAATTCAATGTAAATGTTTTCGTGCGAAGAAAGCACGAAACGTAAAAAAAAACAGAATTTCGTGTTTCTGTTACGCGGCACAGATATTTGCATTTGCATAGCGACCCAGTGATCTCATAGCTTTCCGCACTCACGCGAGATAGGAAGTAATTTCTTCTGTCTGATCCAACACATAAAATGGAAGATTTGCAACAGGTTATGTTTTATTTTGCTGAAATTCAAAGATCGTTTTTAACTATATTTTTCTTTTACCAATTGTAGCAAACATTTCTATTTTTGAATGAATTTCTTGTGATCAGTTGTTATAGCTAGCTATATATATAATATTTCTATAAAACGTGTGTGCATATTTCCGTTTTTTCTCAGAGTGCAAAATTGTTTAATTGAGGAGCTAGGCTACAAGTCAGTGGTCGGGGAAAATCTAATTAAAAGGTAGCTAGCTAGTAGTTATTCTCACCAGATGGGGTGTATTTGGTGTTATGAATGGTTTTTTTACTATTGCAAGTGTGTTGTATTATACAACACTTGCAATATTAAAAAATAGTATTTTTACAACATTAATTTTAATGGCTGAAAAACTGCTTTAACTTTTTTTCTTCTTTAAACAATGTGCAGATAACAAACATTCTGTTTATTTTAATAATTTATATCTGATCGTGGAGGTCGTGATTCTAAGATTGTTAAATTTTGTGATGTATATTTCATGATACAGTAGATCACAATATTAATGATATAGCTATACATGTTTTTTATAAGCAATTGAAATTCTAAAATGAGACTTAGGATACTTATAAAAAGTACTTTTTCAGGTTATGAAAAAACACATCGTCAGGCTCAAAATATGCTTATTTGAAAAAAAAAATATTGATTCATGACAACGATGTTAAGTGTCCCTGATTGCAGTACTGTAGAGAGAGAGAGAGATTTATTTTTTTATTAGGAGTTTACAATGAAAATATATAATATGAAAAATATATTGAACATTTACCTAATAAAAGGATAACTAGCACAAAGCACTTTATGTGCTTAAATAACGTGCTAGCTACCTGGGAGAACAACAGGTAGGACGATGTATGCTTTTCCATTCTACTTGATAATGTAACACTGTTACGAAAAGCCTCGTATATTTTTAATTTTTAAATAAATGTTTTTTGAAAATACACTATATACATATATGTTTTTTTATAATTAAAACATTCTTTCTTTAAATTTTTTCATATTTCTGAAAAGAACGGCTATACGTTAACACAACAAAACACCTCGGATACATCAATTTCTGTGGTCAAATTTTGTCACCCAAAATCGATAATTACATTAACAGTCGCCACCATTATTGAACAAAAGCCAACTTGGTTTGTACATATTTTGTTGATTTGTGATGTCACACGGAGTGTATAGCTCAACAGGATTTGTTTTTACAGTGATTTAAATTTATCACAAGGTTCGAGCAATGAAGAAGACGAGCTAAATTCTAGTAGAAAAACATCCTTGTAGATAAAATAATTTCCAAGAATTTGACATGCGAAAACAGATAAGAAATAAAATCTTTGAGACTGTTTTTGTTTTGCTTTGCTTTCACAAAATCCTTTCCAGTATACTTCATTGCACATAATCATTTGAACTGTTGTTTTCGAAACTAGCAAGTTAAAGCCTGTTGTCTTTCAAGATGTTTTAATACAAAAAGTAACACAAGAAACCAAGCTCGACCCCAGCACCTTTTACCATGGCGTCGAAAAGGCGCTGACACAGGCTGGTCACGTGGGCATCAAATGAACCAGATTCTGGTTCATTTTTAATTTATGCAAACTCTGCATATTTACGATTTTGGCGATGGGCTGGGAAGATGTGGTACGTGTTTTCAAGCGGCTGAATAATGTTTTCGAAAAGTATGAAAAGTTGCCCTCCTTTATTTTGAAACCAAAACAAGTTCAATGTTTCGAGTATTTAGGAGAAGGACACCACATTATAGCTGTTTTACCTACTGGGTTTGGTAAATCGTTAATTTATCAACTTTTATATACCCGACTTTGTTCCAGAACGAAAGGCAGGCAATATTGTACTTGTTGTCTCTCCTTTAACATCAATTATTCAAGATCAGTTAGTAAATTTAAGTAAAGTAGGCATTGAATGTGGTTTCTTGCAACTCGAAGACCAAGCCAGAGATGCGAACCCTTGTTTGAGGAAGATTTGAATGATGCGTCAAATTCTATTTTTAAAATTTCAAAAAGCATTGTTGCAGGCAAATGTAAAATTTTATTTGCACATCCAGAGTCACTGTTATCAGATCAGGGAAGGAAAATATTACGATAAAAAATTTATGAGGAAAATGTTGTGGCTTGTGTGGAATTATGGTGAGTATAGCTAGTGGAGTTAGCAGAGTTGCACGCAAATAAAAGATCCAAACGATAAATAGATATACAGTGGACTCTCTATAACTTGTCCTTGTTTGTAATGCGGTAATAATTTTATTTTCTTGATCTTCAGTAATGAAGTCGTTTTGAGTTTAACCCTAACAAATTCTTTAGGAAGTATTTTCGTGCTTGACTTTATGTCTTTTTTATTTGTTATGTTCAGTAAAGGCGTAAATTGTAGATACTTTTTTGACTGGAAACAGGTTTTTTGGACAGAATAATTCTTATTTTCAATGTTGATTTTTTTTTGTTTTGACTGCTGGTTTGGTGAAAAAGTTGCACATCTTTTTACTGTTGTTTGCTGTTGTAAATGGATTTATTGTTGTCATACATTATTCTGGAAGTCAAACATTTTATTGATGAACCTGTCACACTTTGAACAAATTGTTGTATAGGCAATGGTTCAAACTCGGAAACGTTTAATCCACATGTTCTGAATATTTTGTTCTGCAAAGATTTTTACTTTCCACTTTTTGAAAAAATTCTGGTCAAGTGATGTGCAGATGTTTCTTCAGCACAAATTCGACACACTCCTTTGCCACCTCTATAAACTTTTTTAGGTGTAGATGGCAACATCTTCTGCAACAAGAGATTAACAAGAAGAGCACCTGCAACACTTCACTTCTCTCTCGAGCCATATTTATGAATGCATTACCTATGGACTGGCTAGCAACAATACCAACTACTTTTTAACAAAAAATATCGTATATTTGAAAAAAATTCTTACTTTAGCTAAGACATCTTAAAAAAAGGGGAGGAAATGAGATTAAAAAGGAAAAGATAATGCTTTTTAAGGATTTAAAACCACCACCAACAACGACGCTACATCTTCCGGTGCCATATTTGTTTATGTATCACTTTTAGGATTTTTGCTGACGCCAGCTAAAAGTGTTGCATAATTAGGGTAATGCCGTGGGCCAATCAGATGCGATACGGTGACCAGCCTGGTCCAGGGCTGTTTCGCTAGAACTATCAGAAAGCGCAGCGCCGTTGAGAAGCAAATAGTCCTGGGGACGAGGTTGACAAGAAACATTTTATAATGAATTCGAATACACATAATACTTATATTTTTCAAGTGATAAACTCATGCAAAGTATATTTATGACAGTGAAACATTATTATATTCTGCGAAATATATTTATTTCAAAACATGATGAATAAAATTACTTTCAGACAATCAGCAGTTTTTCCCATTTAGCATTCCCTCACTTTTCGTTCATTCAGAATGCGTTTGTTTACATCATGTGAAATTGCGTCACACAAGTTAGTTGGAACTTTGTTGGAACTTTGTTGGAACTTGCTCCTCGCATGTTCCCCACGCCAAAACAAAGCCCCTGGGCGGTGTAAGCGGTAAATGAATTTTGTTCTTACTTTTGCTTCCTGAAAATTTAATTTTTTAAGATCGCACGTACACCACATGCGCGGAATTATTAACCTTGGATACCCTAATACTAGTTATTATGGGTTATATTTTAACAAAATGTCAGAAATTTTATGAAAATAATTATTAGCAAAATAAAGTTTTTGCAAAAATTAGCTCAAAAGCTATTCCCCTAACCAATATTATGAGCAAATTAAGCAAAACGCGAGGTAAAATGCTTGTAAAATCAAAATTGTGAATATCACAATGATCATTTTCTTTATTTTCCATTTTGCCATTATTTCTTAACATAATAGAGGTGGTCCAGTAGGGGCCATGGCTAAGATGGGGAATCCTAGAGTATTTAATGCTCATTTCAAGCTACACAGACCCAATTAGGGTCCACGCTCTACCAAACAACTCAGTGCAACATCCAACAGCCCACACACACACAAGAGCCCTGGTCTAACGCACAAAATGCAAAAGTAATAGCTAAAATTGTAATCAGTATTTTCACTTCAATAACTGTTCCCATGATAATACACAGCACATAGATAAACAAAAATCTTAGCAAACTAACTACAAACGCTTGAGTCGCTGTAAACAGTGTTGTATATATTTATTGACCATTTCTGTGTTTCTCTTTAGTAATTTAAAATATGAGTTATCAGCCAGTTCCTGATTTAGAAGCCAATAAACCGCCACCATATACTTCCACTTATGTTTATGGGAATCAACCGCCTCCAAGTGCTCCACCACAGGACTATGGTGCCAGTCAACTAGGTCCTTTTGGTGATGATGAAGATATTGGCATATCTTCGTTCAGTGAGAAAACTGTGAGGCAAGGTATAGTCTTTAAACAATTAACAAGAAAATGACTACTTTGTGTGACAAATAACCATTCTATTAGACACCCCTTCGATTAATAGCCACTATTTTTCAATAATTCTTTTGTCCTGGTTCAGAGGGGCCTTTATTGAAAGCATAATGCATTCTCACCCTCCCCAAATCCAGGTATTAAAATTTATTGATAGGGACCTTCATAAAAACCCATTTAAAATATTAGAAGAAGGGCTTTTAATATATATTGACAATTTTGATGATAATGTGGATTCTAATGCAGGATTTAAATCACCAGATTGCAATTCACAAAGTTCAGAACTGGAATGTCGTTTTTGTGAATCCCTCTGTGAAGAAATTGTCAAAATTTTGAATCGATTATTTCGTAATAAGTATTTATTTTTCTTATAATTTATAATAGTAATAGTGCCAGTGCTCTTTTTTCTGTTAAATATACTGAAAAAATGCATCCTTTTTGTCAGTGTATTAAAGTTATACATATTTAGTGAATCTTAGACTGAAACAAGCATCTTGTCACAATAAAATGTGTTATTAAGACCTACCTTATTTATCAAGTGCAACCTACTATAAACAAGTGTATAAGAATATTTGTACGTTTATATAATATAAGGCAATAGTTTTCTTCTCATAGCTTTCAGTATTATAATATTGGAGAAGACTTCAGTTGCTATTATCAACTTCTTATATGTTAAGTAGCATGCGCTAAGAAAAAATCAAAAATAGTTTTTTTTATGGTATTTTTGGCGCAGCACACTTGCAATCAGTATAATTTCCAGGATGACTTCAATGAGCAGGGTTTTTAGCAACTGAAACTACTGTTTTTGTTTAGTTTTTTTATAAAGTGTATAATGTGAATTTGTTTTCATTGCAAAAAAAATAGGTGAAGTAACAATGTTTGGAAAGATTTTTTTTGTAAAAACAACTCGTATTGATTTACCATATATTGATATACCATATAATACCAGCTTGAAGTTTCACTGTTGTCGAAAAGTTGTATAATAAATAATAATGGTTTTGTTGAAAGAATTTAATTCATGCATCCTAATGATTTTTCTGCTTAGCATACAACGACTTATCAGAAGTAAATTATATTTTTGTTCTATCTTTAGGTTTCATTCGTAAGGTACGTATTTGATCAAAAAAATTCACTTAATCTACAAAAAAGAAATTCTCTTTATTTTCCCAGATGTGCAGAATGTATGAACCTCTTGTTTTAGGTCTATTCCATTTTGTTTGTTCAACTTTTGGTATCAATTGCTATTGTTTGTCTCTTTGTATTAAGGTAAAGTTTCTGCATTAATTTTTTAGCTGCTTGCTAATATATTCTTACCACCTATTACTCACATATGCCCAGATTTTTCTAGATTTTTTTACAAAAGGTTTTTGAATACGTTGAATGTATATTACATTTGACGTATTCTAAAACATGTCAGTACTTCATTAACCTGTTTTTCCCACAATGTCTAAAAATGTTTGACATTTGCAAATTAAGTTATCTGCCTGGCTGGTTTCCATTAGTAACAGATATTAGTCTTGTAAACCTTAACAATCTTATGTTGGTATCGATGCAAGCACAATTTTGACAATGTAATTTGAAATAAGCATAAGCACAACAAATTTTGTTTACAAAACATATTCTTTCCAACTTTTAAAAGTAGAAACATTTTTACCTGGCAAAACAGCATGAAGATGAAAATGACATTTAATTTTGACATCTTATGCAATTTTTTGCCAAAAGTATATGAAAAAGGTTTTTTTATTTTGTTTTTGTTTTTTTCAAAAACTGCCCTCTGTCAGACCTTCATTCTTTGGTATAAACCCTAAAATTGGTACCAGATTAAAAGAATACCACAGATGGCAGTGACTTGAACATTTTTTTGCTGTGCAATGTAGTATTACTTCTGGTCTAAATTAAGTATTCTTCTTTGATGTTGCCTGTGGTAAATCTACTTTTAAGCAGAAGAACAATTACTTCAATTACCAGAACAGTAATTTAGATTGAATAAAAAAGTATTGAGCATTATATTCAGCCATTAATTAATATCAAGCTAGGGTTAGATCTCTTTTTTTCATTTTTAGAAAGTTTGTACACTTAATAAAAGGGGATGGGGTGAAAGTTATGCTATCAATATTATCATTTTACTCAGCAACTCATTTTACTTTACTAAAACCTGTAAAATAATGATTTTCTGCCTCTGTACTAAATAGATTATGAGCTCCTTTTCAAATCTTCTTTTGCAAAACTTTTGCATATTCGTGGTAGTACTGAACATGGGTGTTTCATTGCTTCATTTTAAAATATTTTTTATATATTTTATAGCCCACCAGTTAACTCTTATGTGCGCAGAAATCAATGGATGTTTTGGAGTGCATGGTCAGTTGTTTCTGTATATAATTTTTCACTTTTTAGGTTACTTACTTATGTTAGCTCATGAAATATCCCCCAAAATCATGAAATATTGATCACATTTGCTTTTTCCGCCAAAATTATGACAGAACAAAAACTGAAAAGAGATAGGGACAACATCAGATCAATTTTAATTCTTAAAAATTTAATGGATTTATATTTTCAGTCCTTGTTTACCCCTTCTTAGTACTATTAGTACTATTAATTATTCATCATTGCAAACTAGACTTTTTTTCTCTCTTTTAGGATCCTGACCATTGTTTTCATGATAGCCATTGCTTGCTGTGAAAATGCTAGGTGTGTTTTCTCAGTTGCTTTTTTGGTAAAAATATTGTATATACTTACTTTTTTTGATGCAACTGTATAAAGTTGACTTGATGGGTTTTTTTCTACAAAAGTAAAATCTTTTACCTTTAGACGATCATACCCACTGAATTTTATACTGCTGGGATTATTTGTAAGTTGCTCAACTTTTAATTTTGGGGCAGCTCCAGGTAAACTCTGGTAAATTTGTGTAATAAGCTAGTAAGGTTTCAATTGTAGTCAAAAATATGTGATCATTTAAAATAGTTACGCTATTCTGACGAATTTTATAGTCTGACCCTGTGGCAGGAAAAAGTTTTTATTTTTTTATTTTTTAAAAAACTAGTGTTTTTTGGTAAAAATTGCGATTGCGTTCACTAATCATTGTTTTACTACAACTATCATGTCTGTTTAGACACTATGTGAAAGTTATTTAATTGGGGTGGTATCTGCGTAAGTGTTAAACTGTCTCGTTATTTATTATTTAACATTTTAATTATTTCTTGGTCT
Organism: Hydractinia echinata; assembly: GCA_030067915.1. Lineage (NCBI taxonomy): Eukaryota > Metazoa > Cnidaria > Hydrozoa > Anthoathecata > Hydractiniidae > Hydractinia > Hydractinia echinata. Next base: position 844,456 of record JASGCC010000088.1, read on the forward strand.
TTTTCATTATCATACCTTTTAAATCAATCTTATTCTAATGATGAATTATCTTAATTTTTTAGACATTACAAAGTCAACGAAGTCTTAATGGCTATGGGTATAGTTGCAGTAAGTAAATTTGAAAAATTTGTATAAAAGAATTACCATGCTTTCCCCTCTTATTGTTTGTGGTATTGGTAATTAAAACAAAATTTAAGCATGGTTCACAGCCTTCAGATTTTTTAGCGAAAGGATGAAAACAACGAGAATTTAACTGTTTTCTTATAAAGACAATCACATCTAGTAAGAGCAAGTGAAACTGTGAGTCGGCTTAAATGTTTTTTTTAATGAGGTTTGTATTTATAATCCTTTCACTCCTACATTTTCACACCTTTTTACACATTTTGTTTTAGGTTGTCTCTCTTGCAATCACACTTTTTGCTTTCCAAACCAAGGTATAATTCTTAGGAATTTAGAATTATTTTTTTTATATATTTGTTATTAGTATCAAAGAAACAGGAGCTATAAAGACATGAGAAAAACCTTTTTTATCTGGATTTTTGTAGTTGCAGACATATTCTTTAGTATTCTCTCTTAAATATATCACTAAGAAAACATTAAATCTCAAATAAATATTAGTACTGGGCAAATTAACACAACAACATTGTATATTGTGTCACTTCTCATATACTTTTCTCATTTTTGAAAAAGCCATGAATAACTGCTGAGTGTTTACTGTTGATTATTACTGCATTGTTTTATATAGTATGATTTCACAATGATGGGAGGCTGCCTGTTTGTTGCAGTTATTGTTTTGTTGTGCTTCGGAATCTTAACAATCTTTTTCCATAGCAAGGTAGGTACTGGTATATGTTTTCCTTGTAAATACGAATATTAAGCAGATATTGCAGGACCGTTCGTTGAATATCAAGATTTATCCACTCGAGGTGAGCAATATTTCACGAGGCGCAGCAGAGTGAAATATTGTCTCACCAAGAGTGGATAAATCTGATATTCAACAAACGGGCATGCAATATATGCTTTATTATATACCTAACATCTCTTTTTTTGTCAGACATTTTTTATTTTTCTATTGCATTTTTGCCAAATAGAAGGCCCATGAAAGGGAGAACGATATCTCGATTTCGTTTTTGTTTACGGAAGTCATTGCATTTTACGGAAGTCATTGCATTGCAAATTGAAAATACCAAAACAAGCGTGGAATATCGCGTCAGTTATTGCACGGTTGTACGGAACATTTAGATTTATTGTATATAAAAAAGAGTTGACAGGTATATAATATTGTTGTTTATTTAATGGAATTTAATGGCTTTCTATTTTAATTTGTTATTTCACTGATTTAGATTCTTCGTTTGATATATGCTTGCATTGGTGCTCTTATTTTTGGGCTGGTAAGAAATTTCTTAGTGTTAAATGCATTATGTTGACTTCACATGTTTACATTTGAATGCTAGTGTAAGCAAGGTAATTTTGTGGGTTAGTTTCTTAGTTAAGTCATAATTTAAACTCGCACTTAAAGTATATTATTAATATTTCTGCATTGACACAAAATTTTATTTTCACCTGTCATTTGTTTTAAAAATTGTGACAGTTACTTAAGGAAAAAAATTTTTATGGAAGTTATTTTTGCGAATATGGACCCTATTCGCAAAATTAAGTTTTTCAAAATTGCACTTTAAGGAGCAAAAGTTGCTCGCTCACAGAAATAAGTTCTGCAAGTGTTTTTTTCAAAAAAAATTGAATAGCAAAAATATTTAAAATTCCTGAAAGTGATGGGTAAAAACGATAATGCCTAAAGAATGTATTTCACTTGATATTGTATTTTGATATATACATATAGTGTGTTATTTTAAGCTTCGAAAAACAGAAAGAAAAGCAAACAAACAACCTTAAAAGTTGAAATTTTGTGTCAATGTTAATTAAAACTTTAAAATTTAGCTAACTGCACTGCACTGTCGTTTTAGTACTTAGTCTTTGACACACAGATGATGATGGGCGGTGAAAAAAAATATTCTATATCCCCTGAAGATTATGTATTTGCTGCCATGAATTTATATATTGACATTATAATGTTATTCATGTACATCCTGCAAATATTTGGAGCTGCCGGGGGTGATGATTAACAGACCGCAGAATCTTTATGTGGATAAACTTGAAATCATTGATTGAATCGATTGGGATGACTATTGAAATGTGCATGCAATGTGCATTAATGATCAGATATTTTTTTCCGTTTGTTTTTTTGTATGATCAGAAAATATATACATTGTAAAGTATAAATAAACATATAAAAAAAATAATATAAATACATTATTAAAATTTTAAACAAATAAATATAATATATATATATATAAACATAGCCTAAATGTGCTTTATGATGAAATTCTGGCAGGGTAGTGTTCTTTTGATTAAAACGTGTGATTTACAAAGCTTTTGTAATATGCAAACAAACTTTGTATGTCTTATTCCTGAGAAATAATGGTGTTCATCTTTCCATGTTTGTTAATATTATTCTACTAACATGTTGACTGATTTGTTATAAAAAGGTCACATTTTTATTATTAAAATAAAGTGTCCTTAATGTTTTTTTATTCTCCATAGTCTGGAAAGATTAGATATTCCAAGTATGTTAATTGATTTATTTTTAGTATTTGGTTATGGACACTCAGTTAATGATGGGTGGAAACAAAAGATACTCCATCAGTCCAGAGGATTATGTTTTTGCAGCTCTCAACTTATACATTGATATCGTCACTTTGTTTCTTTACATTCTGGAAATTATTGGTCTTGCAAGGAATTAAAATCTTGGAGGCATGGAAAAATGAACTAATCAGTCACATATGTGTTCTTACCAGTCGACTCCATATCTCAAATGGAATAACAATCATTTTTTGCTTAGCTTAGTATAATCAGCATAGCTTGTTTTATGTTAAGTAATCGTTATTATAGACACCTGTTATATTTTACGCAATAATATTTTAAAAGAATTTTTAACACAGGTCTGTGTATCGATATTATTATTATTATTCTTTCCGTTTCCTTATTGTTTAGTAGGCAATCGAGATTGGGTAATCATATATACATGGTTATCACAGATGCTACTGGAATGCTTGGAATTTATTCTAGGCTCTTTATTTTATTTATTTATTTTATTGTGGAAATTTGAAAGGCTAATGAGGTAGAAATGAAGGGGAAATGATGGTTGTTTTGATGGTCTAGAAATGGATAATAGATCACCACTTTCTTCACAATATAGAGAATTTTTTGTAGCGTAGTATGTAGCGACCAGTATTTGAGCATAATATTTTGAAGTTAAACTTGTATTTATTTTAATGTTTATGTACTGGTATTTTGTTATTATTATTATTTGTTTGTTATGTGATGAAGTTGTGAAAGTATCAGTTTTAAATTTGTAAAAAATAAAACATTATTGTAAGATGCGTCCATTAGATTAGTAAAACCAAATAATCTTAGAATGTGTTTTTTCAGTGATATTTTTGTAAGTTATTCTATAGATCGCATTAATATCTTGAGTCGTTCCTTTAGTATCATCATTTTGTTCCATTGCACTTATTACAGAATTGTAACGAAGATGACAGCACGCTTTGAAACTATTTTAAGTTCCAGCGTGTTTTTCTTTATTTATTTTGTGGTGCATTTATGTTGTCGTAATAACGTAAGTATTTAAATTGAATAATTGTATTTAGTTTAACAGTCTTTTGCATTCCATTATGAGACATCAGATGCTTGGTAATACAGATTTGAAGCGATGAATTCCACCATATTCATGTAGTCATGGTTCACTTGTCTGTTACAATGTCCAATTGCTCTAATAACTTTTCGACTAAACGAAAACTAAAATTTGTTTTTCATATCATGTAAACAAAGTAGAGAGGATAATATTTCACTTGTTGAATTCTGCTTCGACATAAAAAATAATATTACGTTGTATCTTAAAGGAAACAGTTATGGTTAAAAGAAAGAAAATAATGTGCTTACCTCAGTAGAAAAAATAGAACGTGAAAAGGGGTTCACACTTGATTGCATAGCTGTGGGGACGTTATCCGGAGACAGTGGTTCATACAGTCCTAAACACGCTACTGGTATCCCTCCATATAATGCACAAAAAGATAAAACTGTGAAACATTTCTTCAAGAATCCTTGTGTAAAGAAGACGTTGAAGAAAACTGGACAGGTATAGATACTGGTATTAAATTCAAATTTTACTTAAGATTTCTGTTTGCAGAAATGTTAATAAGTTACCTAGCGGAGAGTCGACCTTAAGGGGGATTTTCACAAAGCGAATAAGACGGCGAATTAGCCAGCTAAATGTATCTGAGCATGCGCAATTTTATTTGTTTTCATTTTGCTTCCAAAAAATCCGATTCGTAGAAACAGTTCCTACTTTTTACCGGTGAAATATTTCGCTGTAAACTTTTAACCAATTAGAACGCAACATTCCGTGTTTATTCTTAGAAAAACTTATTACTGGAAAGAATTCAAAATAACTGTCTGTTTTTATATATCAAAAATAGTGCGTACATTCAGTATTTTAAGTTCGTCACATGTTTTTCGTTTCACGTGAAAATCAAAAAGATATTTCGCAGCTTATTCGCCGCCTAATTCGCCATCCACAATTCGCTCCGTGAAAATCTCCCTTTAGAGATGAACAGTTAGATATGAAGAAAAAGGGTTTTAAAAAGAACATATTTCTTTTTTTAAAAATTACAAACGTCTTGTTAGTTGACTCAGATAACAATTTTTTTCAACTTTGACATTTTGTTTGTTCTTTCCAATGTTACACTTACGCTTATCAGTGTTTTTAAAGGGAGTCAGTCGCATATGCCTATGCGCTTATAAAAAATAGTAGAAACAGTATGTTGTAAAACTGCATGTTCAATATTGAAAAGTACACTAACTTTCTAAGCCTAACTAGATCGGGAATCATTACAGTTTAAACATTTGATACGCGTATTTAAGGCTAAACCAAATAAAAATGAATGATTTTATAAAAATGAATGATTTTATAGAACGAGGGAAAAGGTATGTGCAACAAATAAAAAATGAAAAAGCCAAAAAAACATTAAAAATGTGAGCTGACAAGAAAATAAACGAATGAAAATATATATATACATTTATATGATATGATACCCGTGTGAAATATTTGTGTAAAAAATGCTAGCAGTAGATAGACTCACATGAAAGGAGGGAATTTAAAAGTGAAAGTGAAATCGACATTAATAAATAATGATAGAATGGTTAATAAAAATAACATTTAAAATCAACGGACACAGTAAGCATACTATAAGCATAAAATGAGAAAAGAAGAAGAAAAAATAAGCCTAAACCAAGGCTGCACTTAAAAACTATGCTTATAAAAAGGCATAGTTTTTTTTTCAGACATGAAATTACAATTTGTGGCGTATTAATAATTTTAAAGCACTAAAAGTTAGGGACATTTTTTTTTAAAATTAGGTACGCGGTTGTGAACTTGTTCTTGGTCTGCAAAATCGAAAATTTTAGATTTTTTTAGCTGACAATTTTCTTTTATGGTAAATATGTATATCTCTTTCATAGGATGGCGGTGGGGAATCTATGAATGGCAAACAATCTGACTATTTCTTTGAACAAGGTTCAATGGGAAAATATTTAAACCTGAGAAATTCAAAAGGCGCAGGTTGTTTGTTTGTTTGTTTGTTTGTTTTGAGATTTTGTTATAATTATCAACTTAAATATCCAAAATTCTCAAGAAAAACCTTAAAATCTATAAAAACATTTCTGTCTACAATCTTGTTCAATAAATTATTAGAATAAAGGTTAAATTTCGAAGATCTTTTTCATGTTAGACACGCACTATGTACTTGTCAATGTTTACAAACGTCAGCATGGCTTATTTCTTTTCCGGGCCACAGCTTTGAGTGCTCCATAATGCGGGCATCGCAGGAACTGCGGCTAACGGCTCACACATTGGCCTAAATACTATTTACCACTAACCTACCATTTTGAGAATTGCATTTCTCGCGTTCTTTATACGTTGTTATTGTCACACAGGTAAAACTAAAATGTGGCAAAAGTTATAGTAAAAAGTTTTGAAAAGGGCCCTAAAAATGGATACCATCATATGAAAGTACTTTTAAAAAATCGTTAAATTTTGGCCAAATATCCGCCATTAAAAGTCACGAAATTTATGCTCACAAAGTGACCAACATTTTGTTTTTTATCATGTCTTAACTAACACAACAGAAGTAGTAGTTGTTTACGTTGTGGTTGTTTTGTTATTGACAGGTTACAGCACGATCGAAGTAGCAGGTCATGAACTCTTCATGAGTAATCCGAAACTAGTAATCGGATACAACGGAAATGGAGGATATCGTCGGAATACACCCGATTTGAGAAATAGGCAATCAGTTTTTCAAGGTGTGTTTAGTTACGTTTGCAAATTTCTCCATGTTTTTGTCGAGTTCTCATGTTATCTGTCTTCGAACGTCTTTGTAGATTTACAAGTTTGGATGAATCTTGTGTTTATTGTAGCGTTCACATTTTCTATTTTAGAACGTCGTTGAACAGCGAGTAAAAAGAAGGAAAGAGGTATATAAAGTATTCTCTACGATTGCCAGTCAACTAATTCTCAGTTTTAATCATTTTTTGTCAGTAGTCGTGTAAACAATGACAACATGAAACCCTTGTCTCCTCGAAACCACTACAAATTGGAAAGGCTATGTGATACTCCTCAATTCTCCCCATTTTTTTCTTACCTTTCCTCGGAAAATGTTCATGGACAGTACCCGAATTTTCAAAATTGCTCGTGATGCAGTATATTTGATTTGATATGTTTTATGCGGAAGTATGATATATAAATTCCAAATCTTTTCGTTATTCATCATTTTTTAGCATCACCTGTAAAACTATGTTCTACAATTTCGATTAAAAAAGTGGAACCTTTGTATCAACAAAAGATATGAAAATAATTCTTTTAAGTGTGTACAAAATTTGGTAAATTATTTATTTTACCAGATACCAGTGATTTTTATATACGTGTAAATATTCTTGATTTTAAATAGTTTATTTATAATAGTGAAAGATTGAATAAAATTTTAATATTTAAAGCGTTTAGTAAATAATTGTGATACCTATTTTCTTGATTTTTATGCAAACTAATTTTTATGCTTACGAATATATAAATTCTCTTTATCACTTGTGTTGATTGTTTCATGCTCGTAGTGTAGTGTACTTTAAGTCAAATGCAATATTTAACTGCGTTTTAATATAAATAAAAAATTACCCACCAACTAGTTTTCCGATGAATTTTGTGTTACAGAAGCCAAATTCTCTGAGTTCATTTCTAATAATTAAAACATTTTGTGGGGGAAACTTTCACGGTTTACGACGGTATTTGGCGATACAAATTATTCCGTTTTGCCTTATTTTTGCTGATTTAGCGACAATAATTATTTTAAGAAAAAAAATGTTTGTAGAAGAATCTTTTCCAGTATTTCGAAAATTCGCAAAAAATTTTCCGGCAAAAAACGTTTTGATATATGCGGTCTTAATGGTTTAAGTAATAAACAACAAGCCTTGTATATTTTGTATCGTTGGGTCTTGGCGTTAAAAAAAGACTTCGGTATATCGGTGCATTGGTATGGCTACCAAGCATGGGTAACTGAAAGACAGTAGTGGCAGCTGAGCTAATGCTTGAGGCTGTGACACCAATGGAAAATACTTTAACCCTCCAGAATCGCTTAAAACGCGTTTTTTGCAAAGGTTTCTCCTTAACCATGACCGACAAAAATGTTTACTCGCAGTATTTGGTGTACTTACTCCTGGTAGGGGGGGGGGGGGGTCTTTTAAATCGAAAGTTGAAGAGGGTGGTAATAAATTGGGGCAGGTGAATTTTCATTCAGAGGGCTAAAATAGGAGGCGGTAATAGTTGCAGCGGGTAGAGGCAATAGTTGAAGGGGTGATTTTTTTTCAATTTTTTAGTATTTTCATTTTAAATATTATTATTATGGCTTTAACAAACGAAGAAATAAAAGCAATTATCAAAAAAATGATTGAAGAACACGAGAAAAACATCACAAACGTTATTTGGAAGTACTCAGATAATCAGAGGAGAGATGACAAAAATTTACAACCGTATTGAGAATATGGAAACAAAAGTTAAAGAAAACAAAACAGATATAGACGATTTAAAAAATAGTATTTCTTTCACACAAGACTTTGAAATTGAAGAATTTGAAACTGAAGTGAAAACAAATTTGTCTGAGGTTACCGACGAGCAAAAATCACATACCACATACATAAAAATCACATATCACGTGTACAAATTTTCGACCAAATGGGGAATTCGCGAAAATAAATCCTCGCGAAATTTTCCTTAAATCCTTTTTTTTTTGTTTTTTTACCATTTTTTTCCAAAGTATATCAAAATAGTTATAAAAAGTATCCTAATAAAAATATATAAAAAGTCACTTCAATCAATAGTAACGGCGACTTTTCTTTGTGTAGTCTCGTTTTTCCTTTGCCTTTTTTGAAAGAAGTTCCGTATATCTTTACGTTTTTCCACTTGCTTCAGAGTTTTCCTCTTTTTTGGCCGTACAGGCTCCATAGGCAGTTGGGCATGTTGTTTTTCAAGAAAAGATCCCATTATAATCTCTTCTTTCTGCTGACAATATAGTTGGTCAACCATATTTTGGTAACGCTGCAAAACCATATGAACTTTGATGCTTGCGGGCATGGAAACAGTGATGATACAAGCAATCTCGAGACCCCCTTGAAAAAGTGGTGATCTCCTGTAGTACGCTGCAGTCAGGGTTGCTTGCATTGTTGCGCCACGGTCCAGAAGAAATTTTGAAGGGCGAGAAATTTCCCTAGGCAAATGACCAATCCCGTAACCGTAAATGTAACCCCGTCTTCCTTTCGGCATATTTTGATTGCAAACGGGTCGAACATATTGTTTTGTTCAAAAAAGCAATCCAGCTCATCATTTTCACTAGGATTCCAAATATCGCGGTTGCTTAATCAAGTTGCTTTTTTTATTTTCAATCTTAATAATACAATAATTTTTTAATGTTCAAAAGTAGCTGCTATCATGAATGACGTTTTTCCTCTATAACGATATATAGATAGGTATAAGTGGATTCAACTGGGCACACAGTTTGTTTCGAAGGATGGGCTTAGTCAAAAAATTCGGTACAACGGGGAAAGTTCCCATTCCTAAAGCTCTTCGTAAAGAACTTGAAACCTCCTACCGTCATGATATAGTAAGAAAAATTGAGAATAACAACATTCCACAATCAATGGTTCTTAATCTTGACCAGACACCTTCAAAATATGTCCCAGTATCCAACAGAACCTTAGCAACGCATTTGACATATATTTGATACCATATTTTGACTGTTACGCGAAAATAAATCATCGCGAAATTTTTGAAAAGCCCGATTCGCGAAAATAAATCCTCGCGAAATGCAATTTTATTTAGCTCGCGAAAATAAGTTCTCGCCAAAATTTGTACACTTAAAGGTATAACAAAGTTAAAAAATGAAATAAGAAAAATAGAAGACAAATGTAGAAGGAGCAATCTAAGAATTGATGGCATTGACTAATCTCTCAACGAAACATGGAATGACTGCGAACAGAAAATCAAAAATATTTTTAAAACAAGACTTGACCCTGAAGCCATAAAAATTTAAAGAACACACAGACTTGGACGAAGAAATAAGAACCAATCACGACCGCGGACGATGATTTTTAAAATATTGACTTACAAAGACAAAGAGTCAATCTTATTGAGATGCAAACGGCTGAAGGACACAGGAATATACATAACCGACTTTTCAGAAGGCACGATGGAAATAAGGAAGCACCTAAAACAAGAAATGAAAGTCAACCGAGAGAAAGGACTTTTTTCAGTTATCAAATACGGACGGTTGATAACGAGGGAATTTAAGGACAAACAAAACATCTAGGTAGCTTGTTATTTCTTTTTATTCTTATTTACTTTTTTCTCTCTCATGGATAGCAATTCCGGAAACTTTAACTTGCTTCTTGCGAACTCCTACATCTATCTATCTATCTATCTATCTATCTATCTATCTATCTATCTATCTATCTATCTATCTATCTATCTATCTATCTATCTATCTATCTATCTATCTATCTATCTATCTATCTATCTATCTATCTATCTATCTATCTATCTATCTATCTATCTATCTATCTATCTATCTATCTATCTATCTATCTATCTATCTATCTATCTATCTATCTATCTATCTATCTATCTATCTATCTATCTATCTATCTATCTATCTATCTATCTATGTATAGACCACCTAACAATAACGTAACAAACTTCTCAACCATACTGAAAGATAACATAATTAGATCAAAGGTCACCAGTAAACACCTATACATAATAGGAAACATATAATAGGAAACATTAATATTAATTTACTTGAGAACTCAACAAATGAGAAAACTTCTAATTATGTAAACACAATTCTTCAACACAACATCTTACCTATCATAAATAAGCCGACTAGGGTTACAAGACAGTCGGCGACGCTAATTGACCATATTCTGACTAACAACTTTATTGACGGAAACTACGATACCGGTATTATAAAAACTGACATAACAGACCACTTTCCAATTTTTCTCACGACTAATATTAAAACAAAAACTTGCAAAACAGAAAATATAAAAATTTATAAAAGGCAGTTTTCTGAGACCAACACACGCAAATTTCGTAAATTATTAACTGAAATGAACTGGGACCTAATTACAGAAACAAATGACGTTGATGGAGCCTATGAATTATTTCTGAATATGTTCCTGATTCAGTATGAAAAAGCATTTCCAAAATCCGAGTTTATTATTAAAGAAAAAAATCTTCTAAGTCCTTGGATGTCTTCAAAAAGAAAACAAAAATTATATGAAAAATTTCTTAAAAGAAGGAAAATGAGATGCGCTACAAAAATTATAAAAACTTATTCGAGAAGATTAAACATCAATCCAAGAAGCTTTATTACACAAACTCCATCGCCAAAGCATCTGGTAACAGGAAAAAAACATGGGATATCATGAAAGAAATCATAGGAAAAACAAACAAATCGACAAACGACTCGCTACCGACTCGACTGCTACATGACGATAACTCTTATGTTACACATTCTATTGGCAGGCAAATATACTAAATGACTTTTACACATCTGTTGGGCCAAATCTTGCATCGAAAATTCCAAAAAGTTCTAAAAATTTCAGATCTTACCTTCCACATTGTGAGGAAAAACTAACAACCTACAATTTAAAGATTGAAGAAATACGCGAAGCTTTTTCATCCTTAAAAACCAACAAGTCACCAGGACTTGATGGCGCGAGCGTTAACATTGTTAAAAATGTTTACGATATAATTGAATCGCCTCTATTTTACATTTTTAGTCTCTCAATAAAATACGGAATATTTCCAGACAAATTAAAAATAGCGCGAGTAACGCCCCTCTTCAAAACGGGAGACAAAACAATTAAGTCTAATTATAGACCAATCTCCATTTTACCGTGTTTCTCTAAACTTCTAGAACGAATAATGTACAATAGACTTTATGAACATATTTCTTCTAACGAAATTCTGTTTAATAAACAGTTTGGTTTTCAAAAAAATCAATCTACTAATGATGCACTACTACAACTTGCAATGGAAATTTCTACCACACTCGATTAAAATATTAAGCTTGGAGTATTTGTGGACCTATCAAATGCTTTTGATACAGTTAATCACGAAATTCTTGCTTCAAAATTACAACATTACGGTCTCGACAGAATAACACTGAAATGGTTTAGTGAGTACTTAACAAATCGAAAACAATGTGTTTCTCTTAAACAATCTTTTTCAAAACTTAAAATGATTGGTTGTGGAGTGCCACAGGGATCAATTTTAAGGTCGTTACTCTTTTTGATCTACGTGAACGACATTTTTAACACCTCAACCCTTTTAAATTTTATTATGTTTGCAGACGATACCAATCTTTTTTTCTCACACAAAGACGTAAAAACTCTTTATGAGACAGTAAACTTTGAACTAAAATATGTAAGTGACTGGTTCAAGGCAAATAAACTTTCATTAAACACAAGTAAGACAAAATACACGCTCTTCCATAAACCATGCATGACATAATTCACCACTCAAACTTCTTAAACTTTTCTTTAATAATAGTCATATTCATCGTGAAAGCTCTATAAAATTCCTTGGTATAATACTTGACGAAAATCTTACCTGGAAAAATTACATTCATGAAGTTGAGAATAAAATTTCAAAAAATATTGGATTATTAAAGCTAAACCGTACTTAAATGTTAATTGTCTAAAATCACTGTATTTCTCATTCATACATAGTTACATCACATATGGAAATATAGCATCATGAGCATCGACAAGTAGAAATAAATGTAAACAAATATATTTTAAACAGAAACATGCTGTAAGAATAATTCTCAATGCCGATAGGTACACCACTGCAGAACCCCTTTTGACAAAAGTTAAAATTTTAAACGTGTATAAGCTCAACATTCTACAAACACTTATCTTTATGTACAAAGTTAAACACTAAATCTTACACCTAGAATCTTCTCGGACCAATTCTAAATTGTAAATCATAGGTATGAGACCAGACTTTCAAAATATGGTTTTAAATTACCAACACCTAAATTCTCATGTTCAAAGTTTTCCACACATTTTCGCGGTCCTCATATGTGGAACCGTATAATTATTATCCGTAACGATACCTTATTTACAACGACTAAAACTGTTGACTCCTTTAAAAATCAGTTAAAAAAATTTCTTCTAAATCAAGACATCAAAGACCTCTGCTAATTCAAAATGGCTTATCCTTCTTTTTCTACTTTACCCTTTCTGTTAATATAGACCATAGATTGTAAATAAATTTTGCTCGCTTTAAGGGGCTGATGATAAGACAAAATATGTCTTCTGCTTGCCCCTGCCATATTGTTAACACTTATATGACTACATTTTTTGTATACTGTTGTCGGCGAATACATACTACTACTACTACAGATGCATACGTCGATCACAATGCCTTTCACTTGTTATGAGTTTTTGACAGAAAGTATTTCTTAACTGTTATATTTTGTTATGTTCGTTTCCTCTACAGATAGACAGATAGATTTTGTTTTGTTATTTACATGAATAATTTGTTCCTGTTTGTAGTCAAAAAACCGCAAATTACTCAGAGATGCCAAATCTTTTAAACCTTTGAAATAGCAAAAACGATGTTTTACTACAGTGACATGTCATTTTTTATGGCTTTTTCTAGAAATATCCATATTTTCCATTTTCCAACGTCTCCGCAATAATTTATGGCGAACAGGCGCGGATGTTTTGCAAGTCATGCTGATTCAGCAAAACAAACATGGTAGCGATCTTTCCAGAGAAAAACAAAAACCTATAAAATATAGCTAGCTAGATATGCTAGCTAGCTATTTTTTGAACATATAGTTGTAGCGCTACAATTTGATAAATCTGTTAAAATGACATTAAAGAAAATTCAACAATTCGAGACTTCTAAGAAGAAACGTGAAGGAGGAGGTTTTATGGTTCGTCGACCGATTGGTGACAAAATTGACGTTGTTGATCCTTTTTTGATGTTGGATCATTTAGGTCCAGTTGTGTATGGTCCAGGAGAAGCTATAGGTGCTCCGGATCATCCACATAGAGGTTTTGAAACAGTTACTTATTGCATCGAAGGTATATTTGTTATATATTTCATTTTTAGTTTAAAATCATAGCATCTTTGGATACTTACTGAGGAGGGAAAACTGCCAGCTACCTAGCTAATTACGCGTGTACTGCTAATTAGGTAATCCTACAAATTAAGAGTAAAGCCGAATTTCCACTAGGCGTTCCAGAACGGGCTGAGCGTGGTGGCTATTGTTCTTTCAGTCCCAAACCCGCTAAAAGCGGTCCACTCAGCGTGGTTTCAAAAGTCGACTCTACTTCGACTTTTACACGTGTTTTCAAAGCGCTGTCCAATTAAAATGCTCCAAGGCCACGTGATATAAACAACTTTTTGCGAGAGCCATCAAAAGCATCACCTGTGACTAGATATCTCATTGTGGTGACACAAGGCCTTTCATTTGCACTTATCATCGGCTCTCTCATCTTTTTTTCGCTTTTCGTAATTAAAGGAGCAACCCAATATAAAAGAGTTTCAAGTTTAGTGGGTGACATACTAAAATACTGAAAAAAAAGTTGACTGTCATACAATTTCATATCTTGAACGAGAAGATTGAATTCTCCTTTTAGTTTTCGTTCTTGATACAGCCGTCTTATCCAAAACCGTTTTGCATACTTCTTTGTTTTGTTTTGTTTTTCTTCATTCAGCAAAAACAATAGTTTGAGAAGATTTATTTTCTTAAACAGCAATAATTTTCTACGTCGAAACGTTTATGTTTACATATTTTTGTCGTTTTAAAGTTTACGTGCTCTTTTTGCTGCTTTTAACAAGTGGAAATAAAAAAATAACATTTGAAGCGGATTTATAAGCAGCTATTGTTTTGTTTTAAAACAATAGCAGCCTACACTCAGCGCGTTTTTTAGTGGAAAATCGCCTGAGCTAGCTAGCTCACTATGCAATTTGATAAAAATCGATGGAGCTCTTGGTTGTTTAGTGGTAGTAGTAGCCAAATTTAGATGCGTTGCAAGATGTTTTTTAACTGACAACTGGAGAAATTTTTATTTTTGTACCAAATGGTTTCTCATCGATTTTTCCTATGTATGATCAATAAAGAGCTTGCTAGGTATGATAAGCCTCTCTTTAGCATGCTCAGATTAAAAAGAGCTTACCAATGAACATCTGAACAAATCATGTGATTGAATACAACCAGAAATGACATATATATAAGTGTTAAAAAATAAAAAAATTTTCAATAGTACATGCAAGTTGATCTTCTAAATTGATGTTGTTTGTCAGTCTGAAGGTTGAAAGTCTGCAGTGCACAAAGAATGTTGAACGTCAGCCGCATGAGTTGAAGGCTGATCACTGACTGCACAAGTTGATGGTTGGAGGTCAGCTGCACTCAAAGAAGTTTGAATGTTGGCTGCAGAGGTTGAAGGCTGCATCGCTGCATCAGTCAAAGGTTAAACATTTGCTGCACATGTTTGGGATTATATGTCAGCTTCACACGTCATTATGTTGAACATTGAGTGAGTGCTTCGAAGGTTGGTTGAACATTGGTTGTGCACATTGGAGGTAGAATGTTAGCTGTATGCATTGAAGGTTGGGATGTTGCATATTTCACTGTCCAGATCAGGCTGGTATTTTCAGAGAAATCTGCGATTGCCAGTGCCAGCTTCAGCCAAAACCGTGACCATAAAAACAAGTTTATATACTATACACTAAGTTAAAAATAAACTAACCATTGTGTTAGTATGCCTGAAATATTCCCAAATAAATATTATATACAATATACCAAAAAGATATCTAACAGAGATGATGTGATGTTCATATTGAGTTTGGGTTTCTCCATCATATTTCATTAATTTTACCACTTTACACTCTCCTGGAAAAATTTTTTTATTGTCTTCTCATTTTTATGCATTTTCCTTACATTAGAATGGGACTGACAAAATTAAGGAATGAGTTGTGAAATTTTTGGAATTGTGGTATGGAGAAGATAAGAGAATAGGGTTTAAAATGGTACCTTTTTTGCTATAAATAAGAAATTCACCCATAATCAGCATTAAAATGTTTCAGTTAAGATCTTTGGTTTTGCAGTAATAATATCTATACTAATAATAATATCTATATATATCTATACAATTATTTCGATTGATTTGTTTCAGGTGGCTTTCACCACCAAGATAGTGCTGGAAATAGTGGTAATTTGACAAAAGGTTGGGTGCAGTGGATGACTGCTGGAAGTGGTGTTGTACACAGTGAAATGCCAACTGATGAATTACTTAAAAAAGGTGGTTTAAGTGAAGGCTTTCAATTATGGGTGAACCTGCCAAAAAAGTATAAAATGGTACCACCTAGATATCAAGATACTCCACCTGAGAAAATTCCTGTTATTACATCTTCAGGTATGTAAATCATGGAATCCTTAATCAGGTAGTAATTAAAAACCTCAAATATTTTACACTTTGATTCGATTTTAATCCAGAGCAAAACCTATTCAAACAATAAATGCACTGTTACAGAACCACTTTGCTCTTTTTTACTTCGTGTGCACAACTCTGAGCTTTTCCAACGTGGGAACATAGTAGTGGGTTCCACACCAACAGCCACATGTGGCGCACAAAAAGGTGATAAAAAGGCAATGGAAATCAGACTTTAATGCTTTTTAAAAGTGTACGAGATATTTAAAATATTAATCTTTTGCTTCGTATTATAACTAAACTCCTTGTTTTTTTACTTATCAAGATGGTCAAACAACAATCAAAATTATCGCTGGAGAATGTCTTGGCACATCTGCATACATCGAAACAAGGATACCAATTTTGTATTTGGACATCAGAGTGAACAAAGGAAATACTTTTGAGGTTGATATTCCGAAAGGTTATAACTCGTTTGTTTATATTTGGCGGGGAAAAGGATTCCTTGGTGCTGAAAATCTACCTGCTGATATCGGAAAGGTTTGCAACATTTAGCACTATATATTATTTAAATCATTATATCCGACAATTCTTTGATCTCACTGATAAAACAGTTAAGTTGATTTTTTTAACGACTTTGGAAGAACACCAGAAGTCCTTTATTGTTTATTGATATCGTTAAATGTCTTTGTTTGACTCATTACATTTGCAATTACTTGAACGCTGCTTGATTTCAGTTTTTCATCTCCCACTGCCATGTTATTTATTCTAGGTAGCTGTTTTAACCACTGATGGAGATAATTTTATCCTGAAAGCCTCTGAGGATGAAGACTTACATGCATTCGTGCTTGGTGGAGAGCCCATAAATGAACCAATTGCAAGATACGGACCGTTCGTTATGAACACGCAGGATGAAATACAACAAGCATTTGACGATTACAGGTCAGGAAAACTTGGTAAAATTGATGGAGCTGAGGAAAGATATCAGAAAACAGACTCAGCTGTCACCAAAACTAAACAATCTGGCAATTGGAACAAACACTAATTTGTTTTTAAAATCGTCGGATTTCATACACAAAAATTATAAACTAGTTAGCCCATTGAAATCGCTGTTCGCCCGTCGTACATATTTCCCGCATGGGTATTTTGTGCATTTTGTCGCCTGTAAACATGAAGTAAAGAAATTATTCAGACGGGGGTTCGAAATAAAGACAGAATACGGCTATTATTACCATAGAGATGAATGGTTTCAGTGTGTTCCACACTTTACTGCAATTTCGCGAATTTGGCTATTTACGCGGAAGTTTATTTTAGGAATTTTTTTAAGATTGTCGATTCGCAAAATCTTATATCAGAAAGAAAATTTTGACGAAGAATGGTATATTTCAGTTCCAGTTTTAGGCTTTAGTAATGAAAGAATACGTTTTAAGGTTTTGAAAGGTAATGCTCGCGAAATTTTTCAAGTGCATCGATTCTTGAGAATTTATGTTCGCAAAATCTTTTAATATGGCAAAGTTTCCGTCCGCGAAAATTTCCACACTCAAAGTATTTTCGGTTCATCTTTTTTGGTTTAGTTTTATAGTTGGGTTTTATTAACGTCAGCGAATTTGTGTTTTCGCATCGTTCTTAATTTTTAAGAAAGAGCTATTTTTAACTTTAACGGAACAACAGGTCTGAAAATAAAGAAAAGTGTTAAAGTTGCTAAGACTTTTTGCGAAAAATTACGCACAAATACGCATGTATTTATTATTTTATATTTTGCAAAGTAAAGTGAAAGACACATTGCATGTCTGTAGAGTATTCATCATCATCCATCTTCAAATTTGAATATGTTTTTCCGCCTGTACGATCTACATGCCATTTTTTTATGGCTGCTTTTTGTACTCTACATTTTTAATTATATCAATTTTCAGGCTAAACTTATTCTTAGCATATTCTTATACATGTGTCTTGTATGCGTATGAAGTTGGAAACTCGTTAAAAAATTTAGACATAGACATTGAAGATGAAGACACATTTAATGTGTATGTTTTAATTGCGTAAAGGCTAGATCTCGAATTTTATTTTAAATAAAAGACGGCCACTTTAATAGAAGACTGGTTCTGTAATTTAGCCACTTTTTATAGAAGACGGGAGCGGTTTCGTAATTTATGGAATTGCTTTTGCTGTATTATTTGTTTTTAAGCAGAATTTATGTGCATATAATTTGAAATATTTATGCCGGTAATAATAAATTGCATTATTTAAAACCGTTTTTTTGTGTCCGTGTTACTCTAATCTTTTTACAAACGTTGGCCTTGTTTTTTTTGTTGAGTGCGAAATCTTTTTGAATAATTGACAAATCAACAAATTTCCTCATTGTCGAAGCTCCTAATTTTGCGTGTGAGAACTTAAGTAAAAAGTGAATTTCGCGATTTCGCTTTTTTTTGTGTGTGTCTACTACTACCATACTTTTTCGTCTCACAAAGACCCTGGGAACCAACCTCGGTGCCAGGGACCTGTCTCTTTTTTTAAATCGGAAAGACGAGACTTGCTGTCGTGATATAAAAAAATAATAAAAAAAACTGAGGCGAGGTTGCATGTGTCTACCAGGGTTCCCACAGACCCTGGAAAACCTGGAAAACCTGGAAAATATACCACTTTTTGAAAAACTCAGGGAAAACCTGGAAACACACCTGGAAAAAATTTTGACCCAGGGAAAATATATGGCATTTGCAAGAGACTCAGGGAAAAAAAAATTTGGTAGCAAGTTGAAGTGAAGTTGTGTTACTATTATTTCATTGTTAGCTTTTCGGCATGATTAATGGTAGCCGTAGTGTTTAACCAAACAGATTTATGCAACTTTTAATTTTGTTTATATAGATACAGCATCTCTTTTCTTCCAAAGTGTTAAAAAGGCTTCTGGCGACACTCTTTATAATATAAACAAATTGTTAATGTAGTTTTTTATTCTGTAGCTTGCATGTGATTTTAGAATGTGATAAAAGTTTAGTGATTGATACTTGTGTAATGCAGTTTGTTTTAATCTATGGTGTTCTGTTCTTATCTTATCAAATTAGTCTTAACATTAAGTCACGGTCAAGCGTCAGTTGAAAGAAAGTTTTAGTATTAACAACTCTGTTCTCAGACAAAACTTGAAAGAAGAATCTATCGTAGCTAAAAAGGTTGTGAGTGATCATATGATTGCTAATGGTTTAAAACCTGATAGTATTCAGGTCACTAACAAGCTACTTCGATCTGTAGCTTCTGCAAGACAAAAGTATGAAGACAGTTTAGAACTACAGAGACAGAAAAAACGCAATGAAAGAGATGAGAATCAAAAGCGCATATTAAATGATGAAATAAGAGACACAAAAGCTAAACGTGATGATTTGCAGAAGACATGTGAAGCATTAGACAAAGAATTCGTTTCATCAGTAGAGAAAGCTGAAAAAGATAAAGATAACGTTGTGTCACTTGTAACCAAGGCAAATGCATTGAAAAGAAGAAGTGTTGAGTTGAAAACTCAAGTAAAAAGCTTAGATGAAGCACTCTTGGTTTTATAGGAGAAGAGGAGGAAAGTTTATAAATAAAAAACGACTAAATCACTGGCTGTTTCTATTTTGTTTGTTTTTGTGTTGGACTGATTTTGTCTTCTGGATAGATCTTTAGTTTTTGTTTGACTGTAACCCATTTCGTTTTGTTTTATTTTGGACTGAAGTCAAACTTCTCAAAGATATGTTTTTAACCAGCATCATTTACCTTATTAGATGGGCCTGGCTACCCACTAACCTGTCTTAAGTCAATGTTCCGCTTTCTGGGCTTGAAACTGTTCTGTAGTAGTTAACTTCAGACTAATATCAAGCCCAGAAAGTGGAACATTGTCTTGAAATGAGTTAAATGGAATAAAAGTTTCTGGCAGTTACATAGCAGTGTTCAGAAGTACATAAATCTTCTTTTGCTGAAGTTTACATACACACCTGTATTCAAATGCTGGATAATATACACCCAAATGTTTCAATTTCAGTTTCAATTTCTCCCACTGTCTAATATTTATGTTTCTATTTAATGACCCTAGTTTTTTAGACGCTAATCAGTAATATCTAATGCCTGCTGTTTTTTACTTGGGGAACCAGGAATTGAACTTAGTATGCTTAATGTTTATTACCTTGGAGACCCAGGGAAAACAATATGTTTTTTTATGTGACCCAGGGAAAACAATATACTTTTCAAGGGTCATGTCCAGGGAATTTTATATGCTTTTCTTGAAAACTCAGGGAAAATTTTTAGAAAATTTCTGTGGGAACCCTGTCTACGTATTATTCACAGTTTTTTTTTGAAATCCAAATTTTGTTTAAATAAACAGACATCAATAGGAGCTCATTGCATTTTTCAATTTCCGCGCTCCGCGAGGAAATTGATTGGTTTCCACATTCTATCTATCGTCCGGCACTTTTTGCAAATCTCGATAAACCACAGACTTACGATCGTACTGTTCTATTTTTTATTTTTTGTGAAATTATTTTGTTTTCTAACTAGATTTATAACTTTTTGTCTTATTGTATTAAATTAATTCTCCAAAATCTTTTTCAGAAAATTGTGATCTATGTAGCCCAATTTGCTTTAAATCCTTGGTCCTGAATATGTTGGTTCCTGTTAAACCAAAGTATTACTTACTTTACTTTACACTAGCTAGGCTAGACACAGTTTTGAGCTTTAATAATACAATAATAACCGATTACCCCGGGCTTTACCGCAAAATATCGCCCGAGGTCTAAGTGCCGAACGAGCTTGCGAGGTCGGTGCAATGACTGAGGGCGATATTTTCGGTAGAGCACGGGGTAATCGGTTATTATTGTATTTGTTAACCGTCTAAGTTAGATAAAAATAAAAAAATAAGGATTTTTGGTTTAGTGTTCTTATAATATAATTCACTAGCACTACTTTTGTTAACACTCAAGGTCAAAATTCGAAACAGTCCTGTCTAAAACAAACATTCTATGCAGAATTCGAAAGTCCCTATAGAATAAAACTTTGTAAACAAAACATTACGATGTTCGACACGTACAGAGGAATATGTAAAGTTGAATGTGCAGCTAAAATAGTTACAACGAATATTGAAGTAATTTTTTTAACTAGTTAGCTAGCCAAGAATGACATGGGCTTCAACGAGTTTTATATTGACTCGGTAACCACAAAGCTGAAGGAACGAATCTGAAAATGAGAGGATAGGAGACGTATTTGTTATAATTTCGTCGTCCTGTATTTAGTATTTTTGATAAAACTGGATATCAGATCATCGTTTTTTATGGACAATGTAGCTAGTTAACTAGCCATGTTGAAGAAGCATCCAGACGGAATGTTGCTGAATCTGGTTATTTTAACTGTTAAACATTGAAACATTAACATTGACATTGTTGTTGTTTCTATCCTATGAAAATGTTTTTATCGATAGATGTATTGTAGGAGGTTAGATATATAATCATTTCCAATGCTTCTTAACACTTGTTTTTCGTGCTTGTTTACATTTTAAGCTATCATTTTTCTGGACGACGGGCAATACCGCAAAATATCGGCCTCAATGAATATTATGCTAAAGGCCCGGATATGTTGAACACGTTGCTGGGGGTCTTGCTGAGATTCAGAGAAAATCGTGTAGCCCTTCTTGGCGATATATCAAAAATGTTTCACGCTATAAAAATACCAGTTCGTGATCAGATGACACACTTGTTCTTATGGCGAGATCTTCAGACAGATAAAGACGTATGCGATGACAGCTGTAAATTTTGGAGACAAACCTTCCGCAACTATGGCTATGGTCGCCCTACGAAAGACGGCAGAAAAGCAAAGGCAGAACTACCCCATAGCGTGTAAAGCAATTATAGACAACAGTTACATGGACGATATCACAGACAACGCTGATAACGCAGAGGAAGCAATTCAGCGAACTCGGGAGATCGATATCATTCTTGCAACGGGTGGTTTTAAGATTAAGGAATGGACGATATCTGGGTTAGAAAAACCAGGTAGTGATGGAACTCATCCAATTGGTGAATTAGATAATGAGGATACGGAGAAAGTGCTTGGAATGAAATGGCAATTTAAAGTTGACCACTTACTTTTTGATATCAACAAGCAAAGTCAACGCCTCTACCGACTCCAACAAACTTCAGAGCCATCAAGATTCACAAGAAGAGAGATATTATCCGTTGTCAACGGTATATACGATCCCTTAGGACTTCTTTCACCCTACACCGTACAAGCCAAAATCATGATGAGAAAACTATGGACAAAGGATCGACAAATATCGTGGGATGACCCACTGCCGGAAAATCTAGCGGATGAATGGCGTCAATTCTTTCAAGTGCTACCTGAATTACAAAGGATTTCTTACCCGCGAACCATCAAACCGAAGAAAGCTGTTGGAGAACCCACATTGGTCATATTTTCTGATGCATCTGGAGCGGCATATGGTGCCGTGGCTTACGCCAGATGGGAACTGATTGACGGGTCATTTGGAAGTAGAATCATTGTGGCTAAGAATCGAGTTGCACCCATAAGGATAATTGACATTGTGCGCTTGGAGTTAATTGCTGCTGTTTTAAGTAAGCGCATCAGATGCTTTATCGAAAAAGAGACTAAATTGAAGTTCTCAAAAGTGTATCGCATAGTTGGTAGTGAAATAGTCAAAGCGATGATCTCGAAGGAAAGTTATGGTTTCAAAACATTTGCTGCAAACAGAATTGGCGAAATACAACACTCTACCAGTCCATCAGAATGGTTTTGGGTGAAGGGCTCTCTAAACATAGCTGATTGGATCACCAGGGGAAAACACCCAAAAGATCTCGACAGGGAAAGCATTTGGCAGACCGGACCACGACTTCTGTCTCGATGCGTTGATAACTGGCCCGTTCAAAGTACCACCACCATAAAAGAATTACCAGAATGTCCAAAGATTTCTTTTGTCGCTGTGTCCGATGGTCAGTTTGTGGAAACAGCTGAGAGGATCGATATTGAGCGCTTCAGCAAACTCGAGCTACTTAGAAATACGACAGCAAGAATCCTAAGATTATACAAAAGATTCCTGTCGACCAACCAAGGTAAAGAAATAGGCAAAGGCGAGCTGACAATAGAGGACCGGCAATATGCAGACAATTTTTGGATCAAGGAAGCTCAGAGAACTATCGAGGACGAAGTTAAGAATGGAAAGTATATTAAACTGTGTCCGAAGTATGAAGATGAAATTCTGGTGGTGGGTGGTCGGACAGAGCGATGGATGGAGGCGACGTGGAGCAAGCAAAAGTTCATCCTTTTACCAGCAAATCACAGGCTATCCTATCTTATTGCCTCAACAGAGCATAAGTTGAGTGGACGCTTGGGGATATCAGCGACTATATCAAGAATTAGGTCGCACTACTGGATCATTGGAGTGAGAGCCTTAGTGAAAAGAATACTGTCGCGATGTGTTATCTGTATAAGGAAACGCAAGGAAAGGAATCTTAAAGTCATGAGTAGCCTCCCTGTTGAGAGACTTCGCCCGTCGCCACCGTTTAGTTCAACCAGCTTGGATTTCTTTGGACGATACCTCATTCGTGGCGAAGTTCAAAAACGAGTCAGAGGAAAGTGCTATGGTGTAATAATGACATGTATGGTGTCAAGAGCAGTCTACATCGATTTAAGCCACAACTACTCGACAGATGCTTTTCTTCAAGTGCTACGACGATTTTCTAGTTTACGGGGTTGGCCGCGCAGGATTTACAGCGATCCAGGTTCCCAGCTTGTGGGGGCATCTAACGAACTAAAGAATGCAGTTCAAGGTATGAGCCAGTCGTCGATTCAGCGATATGGTCTAAAATACAACACAACGTGGAGGTTTTCATGGTTCAATGGTGTGACAGAAGCTTTAGTGAAATCAGTGAAACGAGTACTAAATGCAACAATCGGAGAGCAAATTATGACGTTTAGCGAGCTACAAACCGTCATGTTTGAAGTGGCCCAAATTCTTAATCAACGGCCAATCGGTTCGCACCCAACGACACCGGACGATGGTTCTTATCTATGCCCCAACGATCTTATTTTAGGGCGGGCTTAGGGCCATTTAAAGAAAGAATTAGCAACAAACATAGGCTCGACTTTATTGAAGCTGTAGTTAACTCATTTTGGAAGAAGTGGTCGCGTGATGTCTTTCCCAACATGGTCATGCAACCCAAATGGCATGTTGCGAGGCGTAACGTGCAAAAAGATGACGTTGTACTTATCCAGGACAGTAACGTTATCCGAGGAGAATGGAAAATGGGAGTGGTCACAGAGACACATCCTGGAGATGACGGAAAGGTGAGACGTGTAACTGTATCTTACAAAAACATTCACGACGAGAACGACGCTAACAGCTACGGAGGTATTCGATATACGAGAATAGAACGACCAGTTCAGAGATTAATAGTGCTTATTCCGGCCGAAGAGAGACAAACTATCGGCTGAGTATTTTGCGGTGGGGAGTGTTTCGAACTTCGTTCACGGAACGCTTTCGGCAACCGGCAGTGCACATGATAAACAAACGATATCGTAGAGTGCAGACGCTAAGAAGGCAGCTGAGAAAGCAGAATGCAATACGACAAATACGTGGTCGAAAAGTGAGAGAATGACACTCTTTTTTAACGATTTTTCTTGTATTTTTTATTATGTTAAGAACTAAAGTTATTTTGTTCATTGTATAGGTAATCGAACTTGCCAAACCAAAGAGAATCTCTTGTTTAATTACACATTTCCACAAATTTGTTATCTGTATGATCCACAAAACAGTTATGTTTTTATCGCCTCATTTTTAGTATTTTAACTTTCTCTAAACTGTAACAGTGTCAATTGTATTTTCCAGTGTATGATGTTGTCAATTTAATCGATTTTCTATTTCTTTTAGGTGATAGGTGGTGTCTGAGAAACGCTCAGAAGTACTGAAAAACTAATACTAAAAGCTCAAAACTTGAATACTGTAAACTCAAAACTTGAATACTGTAAACTTGAAAGTTGAATACTGAAAACTAAAAAGCTCAGTACTTGTTGTTTTGAACCTGAAATATATAATTGAATTGATTAAAATATAATTTTTCATATTTGCTCAGCGTTTTCATTTATACCCTTCGTATAAATAATTGACGTTCCATTCTGCATAGTTTGTTCTTTTGTGATTCCAAGCATAGTTTGCGCAAGTTGTAATCTCGGTTGGGTTGTATACACGTGCGAGGACTCCGTGTTTCGATTGCAAAAGTGTGCCTCAAAATGCCTAATATTTCATTCAGCAACTTTTTTCCGGAATAAAGACAGACTCTTCAATGTTCATTCCAAAATGCATCTTATAAAACTTTTGTTGACGTTTTTTTACTTTCCTGCTTGCTTGAAACGAGGAACCTGCGTATCCACTTCTGTATCTCCAACAGACGGACCTAGGAAAAACGGAAACCTGACAAGAGCTTATGAGTGGCGGAAATTGTTAAAGCCGGTTGGCTTCTTGTTATAGTTTGTTTCAAAAGGCACGTTTCACGCAGGAATAACACGTACTCTAATATTTTTCTTCAACTTGATTTCCAATAAGTCCATAATTGTTGTGCAACATCTCTTGCGTTGCTTTGTTGTACAACGTGTTTCTAATAAAATCGTAAACGTGTCCGCTGAGCTGAACTGAACTCAACGAGCATCAAAAGTTAAGAATTGGTAGGGTTTACTCAGTGAAAATTCTACCCCATTGGTAGCCATTTTGATTGCACTTCAGGAGAATTCAAGGTTAATGGAATACACGGACCTTACTATGAAACAAACGGATTGATACTGTTAGGAGGTGAACGTAGTTTAAGACTGCATGAAAACTGCATAACATTCATTACCATGAAGAATTCTCCGTTTGAAATGAGTAAATGATTAAAAAAAAATTATATGCAATGGTGGGAATTATAAAGACTGCAATTAGTTCCGACACTTGTTCTGTAAGTGATGTAAGTTTTATAAAACAAACGTGATGGAAAGTAAACTTTGATTTGCGCACTAACCTTCCACTCTAACACCCCCATTATTATTTGTTCAAACCTTTTCCTAACTTTCAATTTATTTAGATGAGCAAAGTATTTACCTAAAACATACAGCCAACTACAATCAGGTATTCTATTCAACCCCCACCAACAAATTGTTCTAAACCACAACACCAAAAACCCATATACACTCACCCGATTGTAAATTATTCATACATTTCCTAACCCTCCGTTTACTGCCCCCTCCCCTCCCTTGATCATTCGGAACTCTAGAGCTGGTAAATTGTGTCTAGCCAAGAAGATAGTCAACAAGCATCAAGTAAACAACAGCGCCTGTAAAACAGTGAACTTAACCGCCAACAATGAGCCTCGGGTAAACTTTGTTTTGGTTAAAAACAGAATTTAAGAATTTTTAATTGTTGATCTGCCACATTTTCATCCCTAATGCTAAGCGCGTTTTCACCATATATAGTAGCCGCTAAATAACGTACACCCACTTTTGGTTTGCTGCACGACGCTGCGGCAAGTTCGGATCGAATCCAATCTTGCGTCATGCGGCAAATTTGGATTTGATACAAACTTGCCGCAGCGTAATGCGTTGCCACATGCTGAAATGAACATTTTTCATTGTTATTCTGGAATCACCTGCTTCTTTCTATTGTATACAAAAATAAAACGAAGCATTTTAAAATTTAATGTGAACAAAAAATGCAAATGTCATGCGGCGACGTGCCGCAAGGAACTGCGTTTTCAGTGCGAATTTAGCTTTACATCTTTTTTCATTATAACGTTTTGTAGTATATTTTGACTACATGTCCACTCATTACTAACTCCTTACTTGTCCAAAAAAAGCTGTTTTGGTCCCAGATTTCGTATTCCTTGTAACCTTCGATTATCCATAAAATTTAATTATAAGCATATAGATGAAACAGACTGTAGATAATTACTATACTTCTTTAAAAACAGATCTGAAACTTAATCCTTGCCAATATTTCAAAATTTTAAAAAATGAAAATGGAATTCCAGACTTTTCATGACAGACAAAAAGAAATTGCTGATATTCTTTCCTGACATGTTAACGTTATTTTGGGAATTTTTGACAAAGTTGACACCTTAAAATTAGAGTATACCTGCATCATTTCGCTCTTCTTGATTGAAAGTGATTTTGACAAGAACGCTTTTCCTACAATCCACCTTCCCTACACAACTAAACACAATGACTTCAAAGAGTTTGATAAATTTTCGGAAACAATCTCAAAGATTTCGGACAAATCCCGGACAAATTAACTTTAAGGAATTAAAACAAAAACCCAATATCTACAACGACCTGTCTATCTACCTGTCTCATCATCATCATCATCATCATCATCATTATTCTCGGCTTAACGTCCGTTTTCCATGCTAGCATGGGTTGGACGGGGTATATTAATGACCCTCTTCCAATCTGATCTAGACTGTGTTAGATCTAAACTCAACTTCCTCTGTATAAAGTCTGTCCTTATAACCTCCTGCCAAGTCTTTCTCGGTCTGCCTCTGGGCTTTGCCCCAGGAAATATCAAGTCTCTACACTTTCTTACCCAATTATCCTCCTCCATTCTTTCCAAGTGCCCCAGCCAATTCAATCTTCTTATCTGGATAACATCTTTAATTCTACGGATACTTAGCCTGCTTCTTAGCTCATCTGAACTCTTTCTGTCTCTCAGACTGGCGTTACACATCTCATATCTTTAAAATAAAATATCTCAAGATAATTTATTGATTTCTTAAGGCGCCGTTACACATTTTTTGTATTAGTTATCAAAAGTTTTTTTTCTGTAAAATAGAATCATGCAAGAACAGATACAGTCTGCCATCTACAAAATAATAACAATAACGCTACACGTTTTTTATAAGCAACTCTAAATTTATGAGACAAAACTGCAAGACGTTTTTCTTTTTCGATCGTTCAATATCTCCCTCCCTTTTGTTTCGTTATTATGTTGAGGACCATATTGAGTCTGTTTCTCAATACAATGCTTAGCACATCTTTTCCTGTCAACCTAAGGAGTTGGTGAGAAGTTGCGTAATTTTGGGGCCAAATTTGAGGCTGAGATCTCAGCAACTTAGTTGCTTATAAAAAAAACGTGTACATATTAAGATACAAAATAATAAATATACTCAATGTTATTTATGAAATAAAAATTTATAAAAAATATTTACAACCGTAGATCGAAAAATAAAAGATCTTTAAAATCTTAATATAGACACCGACAAAGTATTTACGCAAGGATCACTATTTTTACAAAAACGCATTTTTAAGCTGGCATGTTTGCAGTGATGGCAACAAGCCTATTACAAGAATTAAACAGTTTTTTGGTCCAAATAGCTCTTTTCCAAATCTAACTATTCTATTACAGGAATAATCAAACGCTATTCCATGGTTTATAAATTAAGTGGGTCCATATGTACGATAATAAATTAAGCATTTTATGGTAAGTTATTCCTTATTAAGTTATTCCTTCCATTCTCTGAAAGATTTTCCTGTAATAATGATAATAATAATAACAATAATAAATAATAATGATACAAGAAAAAAACAGTTCTATCAACTAACAGGAGATTCGTGGATTGTATACATAATCTCTTTCAATATTAGCATAATCATCCAGAATATATTCCAGAGTTTCATTACGTTTTATTAATAACGCTATTGTTACGCGTAATGCCTCGTTTTCTTTCTTTAAAGTACTCATTTTGTTGCTCACTTCCGCTTCCATCCTTCGGCGCACTTCTCTTGATTTCCTCGCAGCCTCG
This sequence comes from Hydractinia echinata, assembly GCA_030067915.1. NCBI lineage: Eukaryota > Metazoa > Cnidaria > Hydrozoa > Anthoathecata > Hydractiniidae > Hydractinia > Hydractinia echinata. The sequence goes on from JASGCC010000088.1 coordinate 873,354, forward strand.
TTATTCCGTTTACGTTTTTCCCAATACGAATCGTCCTTCTGGGACTCAGGGATATCAGTTTTTGATGGCTTGACTTTAACTGGTTTTGGATCATATATATAACCTCTTTTCCTTTTGCGCCCGGGCTTCCCGCCTTTATAGTTTTGGGAAGTACTGCTAGAAGAAGTTCTTAATCCAGAATTTACATCAATGCCACTCTCAGGTTCACTGGACCATTTTTTGGTCTCTGAAGTAGATGCAGGAGTTTCTTCTGGATCACACACAACACTACAGATGTTAGATACATTAGTTTCCGAATTTTGAAAAGATTCATTAATTTTTAAAGGATTTTCACATTCTGGTGAAGCTGATTTTATACTTTCACTATTATGACTCACGCTGTCTGTTTCATCATTTGAGCGAGGCACCACAGAAGAAGAACCACTCGTGCAAGTAGGACATTGACTGGAGGTGTTGCTACAGTTACTACAACTGTCTGCTTTACCAGATAATGAGACAGGTTCAGTCCTGGTTGCAAGTAACTCTGCTTGTTGTGGGGGTTCATGTGTCTGATGTTGCTCCATCTCGCTTATAAAACGATCTAAGCATATATTATGATCATACTGTCGATCTAATTCAGCTATGATTTCCTCATCAAGGGTATTTCTTTGCTGGTATACTAATGTTGCTGTTTCATCTAACAATTTATCGGTCGACGATTTTTTTTTAAATCTTTTCGGTTGCTTGGCAAGATGATGAAATCGTGAATGCAACCGCATGTTGAAGAAATCAGAGCTTGATGAAGCCAATGATGATGTTACGTTTGAGCAGAATTCATCAACATTCATATAGTTTTTAGGGTTGGTAACTGGCAATTCTTCTCTACGTTTCTTCGCATACCCTTTCGTCACTTTGAATAAAGATCCACTTGTTTTGTCTAGAAACAATAACTCATGCATTAAAAAATTGCAGATTAAACATACCCTTTTCTATACTCTGTTGTGTCCAAAGCACTGAACATGCTTGTATCGTAATCACATTGTTTCATACACGAGGATGAACATCAGCATGTAACGACTTTTCGTTATGTTTGTTCCGGTTTAATTAGTTAAAAATTAATTTCAATGCAAGTAGTTGCTTACTCTGAGATAAATTTTTGACATTTTTATTAATTTTTGCGAAAGATATTTTAAAAAATAAATCACACATAATTTTGCGGATTAGACCAAAATATGTGAAATTTTCACATACCTGCAAAAATTATTGCCAAAAGGTCTTAGAAGCACTGTCAATGGAGTTAAGAAAAGGTTTTTTTACTGATGCATGCAAACTATCTGGTTCTCATAGCAGAGTCAACTAGAACAAAAAAGCAACAAAAAATGATAAACCTTAGACTGCCTCAGCTCAATCAAACATAGTAACATTTATAATCTGTGAAAATTGAAAAGAAAAAGAATAAAAAACAAAAATAAAAAAGTTAAAAAGTGATCTCCATTAGAATTTGCCAAATACATTAGAGATGGAAGTCTTAAACGAAAGCAGACTTCCATCACAGGTCACTTGGTCTGGAAGATTATTCCACACTTTTGCAGCTCTAAATGGGAAGGCTTTTTTGCCAAATTCCGTGTTGACCAAGGGAAGTGTGAACCTGTTTTTTGAAGCTCCTCTTGTTTGATGATTATGACAGTTTTTTGTCAAAAGGAATTTTGAGCGCATGTAATCAGGAGCAATGTGATTCATGGCTTTGAAAACTAATATGGCATCGTTTTTGATGAGTAAATTATTCATTGAATATTCCCTCTCTTTCCCAAGAAAGGTACAGACACATTTTAATTGTTTTTCTAGTTTTCCCAATCTACCTTGGGTGGCACAAGCCCATGCCGAGGAGCAGTAGTTGAAATATGGCATGACAAGTGCATTAATTAAAAGGTTTTTTGTGTGAGGTGTTAAACAGGATGCAATGGTTCTAATTTTAGAATATTTAATTAGTATTTTTCTATTTATGTCATTAATGTGCTCTTCCCATTGCATTTTTTGATCAAATGTTACCCAAGATATTTAACTTTTTCGCTCCTCTTCAAAGGGATACCCATATAGTTGATAGTTTTGTCCTCAACTTTTTTTAACTGGCTGTGGTTGCCGAAAAAGATTGTTTCAGTTTTGTCCGTATTAATAGTCATTTTGTTATTATTCAGCCAGAGGTCGACGTTCTAACTCGACCTGGGAGACAAGGGTATCCAAGTTTTTATGGGACGAAATAATTATTGTATCATCTGCATATAGATGGTGGTAGTTTGAATTGATGACAGATTTTAAGTCATCAATATACAAAAGAAAGAGCAGGGGTCCCAACACAGATCCCTGCGGCACCCCAAAAGCGTCTTCATGAAGCAGATCTGACCCTGTGTCGTTTACAAGAGTCAGCTGCATTCGGCCCGTTAAGTAGGACTCGAACCAGTGAAAGGCAGCATCTCTGATGCCAAAACACCATAGTTTTTTTAACAAAATTTTATGATCAACAGTGTCAAAAGCTTTTTTAAGGTCAATGAGCACAGCACAAACAAAGTTATGTTGGTCGAGCTCAGCAAGAATAAAATCAGAGACATCGACTACTGCAGTTTCTGTGGAAAAGAGTTTTCGAAATCCGGACTGTCTGTCATTCAGGAAGTTGTGCTCAGAAATAAAATGAGACATTTGCTCATGCACTAACTTTTCAAAAAATTTCATAGGAATTGGCAAAATGGAGATAGGCCGATAATTAGTAGGATCTGTTTTATTGCCACTTTTAAAAATAGGTGAGACCCTTTTAGTCTTCCAACATTTAGGTACATAACAAGTAAATAAAGATTTGTTGAAAAGACTTGATAAATAAATACTTAAAACTGACGAACCTGCTTTTAGCAGTCGTGAACCAATTCCGTCCAAGCTTGTAGCTTTATTAAGTTTTAGTGAACTAATTATTTTTTCGACACTTTTGGTCTCAATACGAGCCCACCGAAAATCGTGTCCGCTAACAGGTGGATTAACATTAGTAGTGTCAGAAGAAAATTTAGAGGCTAGTTTGGCACCAACACTGACAAAAAATGAATTGAATGTGTTGGAAATTTCTTTTGGGTGAGAAGTTTCTGTACCATCGTTTTGGACTACTCGTTTTATCGAGGTAGTATTGCCCGACTTATCAGGAACCAGTTTTTTTAGGGTTTTCCAAAGTTGCTTTGGCCGTTTTTGAAAGTCCTGCAAAACGTCATTATAGTCACTCGTCACAAGAAAGTGCTTTGAACGCAATCCTGATTTGAAACAATTTGGCTGGCAAACAGGAAAGACCGTTTGTCAGTAAGCCGTGTGTTCTTTTTGTAAACAAGACACCACTATGACATCCTGGTTCAGAACACTTCAAACCTGTTATAAAAACAAGTAAATTCTCAAAAAAATTTTACAAAATCACACTTTCTTGAACCTTTACACAATATTTTAGGAAGCAGCTTAAGATTTTGGTCAGATCTCAAATTGCTTATTTTTAGTCAATATCTAGATCTAAAGTTGCTTGAGGATTGAATAATTTTATGCAACTAATTTTCGCAAGTTATGTAAGAAGGAAAACAAAGAAAACAAGTCATATTTTTTTAAAAAAACTAAAAATATATGAAAACAAACTGAATTGTGCAACACCTTTTCTTTGAGTCGTATCATCTTTCTATTTGCACAACAATTTTTTTTGTTGATTGTGGTTACATTAGTGCAAAACAGAAATTGCTTAATAATTTTTAAATTTAGTTTGTTGCTTATAAATAAATTGCTTATAAAAAAAGAATTATATATATTAGGATTTAGGCGTTTCATTATTCTTTTGTGTGTGAATAATAATGTTGAAAACAACACTGTTGGGAACTCTGTATATCCAATTCATTGCTGGAAAGCTTGCATGATCAATTTTTATAAGGAAAATAAAGTTTAAGAATTTTAAATTAAGAATATATATGTTGCACATAAGAAGGAAAATTATTATAAGGACCTTTGCGATACTATTAAGGCAGTGCATTAAAACTAAGTTCCTTTAGTTAAAAGAAAAATAGATAGAAAAAGAAAATAAATAAATAAATAAATAAATAGATAGTACTAAAGTGCTCAGCCTGGAGTAACATTTATTTTTGAACTTTCACTGGAAACATTTTCCAAAAAATAAAAAGCTTGGCCAGCTGTTTTTGCTATGACGGGGTAACAACAGGTTGTAAACTTTCTTTTTATTTCAGCTAAATGTACAGGAAAGTTATTTTTTAACAATATATTATACCCGAAACACCATAAGATTGTGTGCGTTTCACTTGATTTAAATGTGTGACACAGTTTGCGGTTCCTACGGCTCTCCTTCGTTTTACAATATCGTAAAAAAGGAGGTAAAAAAACGTGTTTTTATGAGAGTTTGTTACAGATGAAAACGTGTTTTCTCCAGTTTTTTAACTTCCTTTGTATCAATTTCTTTCAAATTTTCAGGAAACGTTAATAATAATAAGATACAACTGATGTGTACTTTTCAATAAAAACAAAAGGCGGCAAGAAAAGTCATCACGAAAGAACGTCCTCCTCCGATCGCAAAATAAGCTGCGATGGAGTGTTAGTTTTCCCGAATTATTGTAAAGGTGTTTTGCTGAGGTAAATTGCGAGGGATGCACCTTCCAATTATTCTATGTTATTTATACAATATAGTAAGAAAACACTGAGAAAAAAGTTTGAATTTAGCTACAGCATAACTTTTTAAATTCTTTTAAATTTTCACAAAATATTTTACTGTTCGATTGAGCTCAGCTGATTGTTGCTAGCTAGCTACAAATTATATAATTACGTTGCATAAACTGTTTTCTACTTACAACTTTTAAAAATTATGTAATATTTACCTGTGTCAGACGATTCTGACTTTATATCTTTGCTTTCCATCTTTTCTTTTTGCTTAAGGGCCCTTCTTAGCTGGCTACATATTTTTTTTTGTGTTTACTTTTGTCATCTCTTGTTCAAGCCAAGGATCACGTTTCTTCCGTCTTCGACAACCTATGGTTACGCAATCGTCCGTTTAGAATCCGAAATCAAACCCTTTAAAAGTCCGGGTCTTTTCGGTTTTTTATGGGAATGGCACACGCCACCCTTTTCCCCAGGGATTTTTGCCTTTTTGATATGAGAGATTACGTCGTCGTCTTTCCTCATCATCATAAACTTTATGATGATGAGGAAAGACGACGACGTAATCTCTAATAATTTGCGGAACAATGCTTTATTAAACCATTGTTCCGCAAAATAAATTTACATAATGCGTGCATAGAAAATCAATGCTTTTTTTGTTGTTATATATATATATTTATGCCATAATTCTATAGCCAATGTGCATGCCTCTTTCCAAGAGAAGCGCTCTTCCCTGAGTTGTTTATTCATCATGAAAAGCCATGTCGAAATAGGTCTTCCACGTAGGTAGGTAGGTAGGTAGGTAGGTAGGTAGGTAGGTAGGTAGGTAGGTAGGTAGGTAGGTAGGTAGGTAGGTAGGTAGGTAGGTAGGTAGGTAGGTAGGTAGGTAGGTAGGTAGGTAGGTAGGTAGGTAGGTAGGTAGGTAGGTAGGTAGGTAGGTAGGTAGGTAGGTAGGTAGGTAGGTAGGTAGGTAGGTAGGTAGGTAGGTAGGTAGGTAGGTAGGTAGGTAGGTAGGTAGGTAGGTAGGTAGGTAGGTAGGTAGGTAGGTAGGTAGGTAGGTAGGTAGGTAGGTAGGTAGGTAGGTAGGTAGGTAGGTAGGTAGGTAGGTAGGTAGGTAGGTAGGTAGGTAGGTAGGTAGGTAGGTTTCACGGTCAAACTCTTATAAACCCACACACACACTTTTTGTTGTCTATCACACATCGCGCACATCGCGCACATCGTCGCAAGTTCTTGTGCCGTCACAATTACATGCGCGCACATATCACCACAAGTTCTTATACAGTCGTTCTTTCACAGCTATTCATCACGCTTTGCTGGAAGAACAACCACAGAAGCCACCCATGAGAGCCGGACAACGAAAACCAGTCAGGCCTGTATTTGAAAAACAGGAGATGTCAAAAAATCGTTCGATCGTGAAAACCAAGATGCAAGGATGGTACAACCAGCTAGTGGACGCTGTTCCCAAACCGATAAAAGAGAGAGTCAAGAGAACCTACGCGGTGTTCAAACGTAAAGTTATGAATCTCTATGATAGTGCGACTAACATCATCGCGGGACCTACGCTTCACGACGAGGTCGAACAGGAGGCACGGGAAGACTACACGGAGGATATCCGGGATGAATATCAGGGCCCTGGGGACGATATCCAGACGTAGGAGGATGGGAAAAAGATCAAAACATGGAGGTTCAACAAACATTTAAATCAAACTCTAAAGGATGCTATTATGCGAAAAATTACGCCACACCTAGAAATGCGCGTTAAGGTTGTGTATGGTTTCGGCTGTGATATTTACAAAGGTGGAGGCGGTGTGTCTAATTACAGCAAAACTAAGAGCTCTAGGTCTCTGTCAAGTATAGCGGAAATCGAAGCTTTCATTGAGGAATGTGAACTGAAGCGTTTAGATTTGGAGGATGTTGAATTTTGGACTAGGGCTTATTTACCACCCGTTAAAACCACCGATACACCCGGAGCCTATCGAGGGAAAATAGTCTTTGACCACGTACAGATCAAGGTGATAAGCACGCGTGAACCTCTTCTGGGATGCGGCCCCCTCCAGAAATGGTTGCGAGATAAGAAGTCTATACATGCCATTGATGGTGAAGATGCCAGAACGGACAACTTAAGCTTTTGGAGATGTCTTGCGATAAGAGATAGAGCTAACGTAAAACGAGGGACAGAACGCCTAACAATACCAGCCCTCGCGTTAGCCAGAGATTACTACGAGAACCCTAAGCTCAAGCGTAAGGACGTGCGCCCCACAAGGCTAATGGATCTTGAAGGAGTTGCGAAAAAATTCAAGATCAACATCAGAGTCTTCGAACCTAAAACAAACTCTGAAAGAGCACCATGGCGACTTGTATATGGTCAAAAACAGTACAAAGAAGGTTTAGACCATATAAATCTTGGAATGTTGGATGCTCACTGTTTCTATATCAAGTATTTACACAAGCTGACCCAACACTGGGAATGTGAGGTATGCGGCTACATGTTTAACAAAGCCTGCAACTTATCACGGCATAAGAGTAATGAATGCGAGGGTGTCAAGACGACAATCATTTGCAAAGGTGGGAAGGTGAAACGTATTCCCAGCAAGGCGGAGAAGGTCTTTTATGGTGAGGGGTTTAGCTACGATTCATCAAGATGGATCGAATACATGTCAAAGGAAACTGGAAGGCATATCCATCACGCGCTCTGTGGACATGGAGGAGAACGGGTTATCCGCGATGGTAAAGGAAAGGAGTGGAAAGTTGACGGCTATGAGCCAATCACAAAAACCGTTTATGAATACAACGGTTGTAAGTGGCACGGTTGTCCCTGTCGGCCCGAGAGAACCAAAGCGGACAAGACTCGGTACGGTGCAACTCTGTCTAGGGAAAGGATGATACGGGAACATGTTACAACCTCGTCACAACCTGGGAATGCCAGAAATCACCCAAAATCAGGAGGTACTTTACGAAAGAATTCAGGCCCTACCCTCACTACATTGTATTTGATTTTGAAGCCCTCCTCGAACCTTTAAATTACCAGCAAACATCCGATCTTACATATCTTTCAAGACATGTTCCTGTAAGTGTTGGTATTGCCGATAGTTTGTTGAATAGCCGCCCAACGTTCATTGAGCACAAGGATCCTAAAATTTTGGTTAAGCTGTTTGTGGAGCAGCTGGAAATGAGGCATGCCCTCATTGTGAAAGAAGTCGAGAGAATGTACCCCAAGCCTGACGATTTCGACATGCTATCCAAAAAGAACCAGGATGTGTGGAAAGAGTGGGTAAACCAAGTAGCCGTAATTGGTTTTAACAGTGGGAAATATGACATCAATCTTATCAAGCGATACTTTGTTGAAGAAATCGCGCAGGGTGATAAGATCCGGGTAGCCAAGAAAGACAACACCTACATGTTCCTCACCACCCCGAGTTTTAAATTTTTAGACGTAAAAAACTTCCTCGCCCCGGGCATGAGCTATGACGGTTGGTGCAAGTCTTTAGCATGTAGGCTTGAGAAGCTCGTGTTTCCATACGAGTGGTTGACTAGCCACGACAAGTTGGCCCATGTTGGGCCTGTCGCGCACGAGAACTTCTAAAACAGGCTAAGTGGGAAAAACCCGCTATCTTCCGAAGAGTACGAAACATTCCGCGCCGAGTTTTACAAGCGGGGCTGCGTCACCATGATGGACTGGCTACGCGAGTACAGCCTAGCCGATGTGGAACCGTTCATTGAGGCTGTAAACAAGACGAGGCGTCAGTATTATGCCGACGAGATAGACATTTTGAAGGACGCGGTAAGTATCTCAGGCGTCTCGATGCGCTACGTTTTGAACAAGTCTCTACAGCTGAACCCCAAGCTGGAACTATACGCTCCGGGAGACCCCTGCAGGCACAAGTGCGAGGACTCTTGCTACACCAGGGGTTGTCAAAATTGTAAAGAGATACAGAAAGCATGTACAAAATGTACGAGGAATGAGGCCTACGAGATCTTACGAACAGGTATGGTAGGTGGCCCTGCGACAGTATTCTGTAGATATCACGAAAGAGATGTGACAGGTATCAGATCTCACATGTACAAGGAGCCCCACAAGTGTAAGACCATTCTAGGGTATGATGCAAATATGCTCTACCCAAGTACCTTAAAGCAAGACTTTTCTTGTGGGAAAGAGGAGCTGATCAAGGTGGCTACACCAACATCAGAAAAAAATATCGAGAAACTAACACGAGGCGTGCGAGATGGAACCCTCTTTGGACTTGCGCAGGTTGATATTGAAGTACCTGAGGATCTGCGTGAAAAATGCGGTGAAATGGCCCCACTATTTTTCGTCAAGGAGATACCTGATGAAACCATCCCCGAGCATATGCATGAGTACTTGAAAACTACAGGACGCAAGCGTGCCTTGGCCCCCGCCTGCGACCCAAGCAATAAGACCACATAAACGCGAATACTTTCACTCAATTTTGTCAGACCTTCCGACGTCAGACCCTGGCTTGTCGGCATGATAAACTTTGCATAGTCACCATCAACCTGGGGCCACCATGAACCGTTGGTGAGTGACGACATTACCGCCTTAAACTTGTACAGGCCGTTGGGGTTAGCACCATATTCGCGACATACCTGTGCGTATCCAGAGGTTGAGTAGGGGTTTTTGTACTGATCAAAGCCGTCTTCATAAGGCATGGGTACCTTCATTCTTGTCAGAATGCGTCTCATGTGATAGTACATGTGGAATTTGAGATCGAGATGACAAGGGGTACGGAGCCCGTCATATGCTTAGCAGAGATGCCTAATGTCGTAGTTGCGCAATGGGTTGCAAAATTCACCTGGATATTCCAGTAGTCCAAGGCTTGTCCCGTCCAACCCACCCTGACAGGGTCATTCAGCAAATTTGTTGGGATTTTGATGCCATACTTGGTAAACTCGGGAAATGCCGTGGGAATATGTGATTCTGTAGACACGTACAGGTCCTGGTGCTCCATGTTTGTTATACCAAGGGGCCATTCTCCCCTGTTGGACTTATACTTTGCCTTGGGGTTATACGAGTACATGTTCATTACTTTTGTTATAACAAAAGGAATGAAGCAACTTTACATTACCGATATTGAAAAACCCACAATGTTTGAGGATTATCTAGGGCAGGACACGAGGATTGCCTTAAAGTCCATCAATATTAGGCCTACATGGTTGAACATTTACACCGACAACGGCCTCACTATCCGTAAGGTGGGGCCTGATCAGAGGGTTACCCGAATTGAGATCATGAACGGTCTGTACAAGATCGAGGATTTGGCGGCTATTGTGAATATTCAGGCAGAGGACAAGATTAAGCTGTTTGTCTTGAAAAATGGACTCTGCAGGCTCCGTGTCAGTGACGGGTACACAGTGGTGATTCATCGACAACTGCAAGAGCTCTTGGGTCTACCCTACGATCCTAGTAAAAAATACTATATGAAGGGCGACTATGATGCCTTCTACAAGACTGACGTTTACATTCGGCTACGACTTGTTTGTCCTCAGCTGGACGAAAATGATGCCCTACTGGATGGGAAAAAAGTCTAAAATTCTCGCTTTGCTTCCTACCAAGGAGTTAAACGCCTGGGGGGACATGCTGACCTGGAGCTTTGATACGCCAATTTACATGCCTTTGAAGGGTTCGAGATCGCCTCGAGTTCATGTTGACGGACGAATTTCACCACGACAAAAATGTTTCGTTCACTGGAATTACGATGCATTTGCTCATAGAATAAATGAATGATATAGCCAAATTGTATCCGAATTTACCAAGTGCACCCGAGGACGATACTATCCACGAAGGTCAAAAATATAGACTTGACAAGATTGGAGAAATTGAAAAGTATCTGCGAAGTGAAATTAAAGAGCGGGACAGACTCTCAAAAAAGTTCAAGATGCACGGGACCTGGGTACGCTACTGTGACCACGGACTGCTGGGTATTACTATAGTAACGTCGGGTGTAGGAATTGGAGCGTTAGCCTCAGGTCTTGGTGTCCCACTCTATATCGCGATGGGTGGAATAACGATTGCTGTAGGTATTGGGCAAGCTGGCTTGAGGAACGCCTCAAAGAGGCTGGGTGTCAAATCCAAGAAACATGAGATAATATAAGGCTACTCGCGGAATCGAAATTGAATTCCATCGTTGATCTAATTTCGAAAGCGGTAGAAAATGGGGTTATCAGCGACTACGAGTTTAGTCTCATTATGCAAGAAAAACAACGGTATATGCTATTGAAGGAACAGATACGTCAACGCGTCAAACAGATCGTTGATAGACTCAACGAACGAGAACGTGCTCAGCTAGTTGCGAAGGGGAGACAGGAGGGAAAGGATGAAATTTAAAAAAAACTTCAATCTGTACAGTATGCAAGCAGTACCTAGAGTCTCCACCTGTTTATAAGCCTTAGTATGTTTTATAACCCTTGTATGGGTTACAAAACATTGGTTTCTGTAATAACCATTTATTCAGGTTTTTATACCTACATTCCACAACATGTACCTGTGGGTAGTAGTTGCTACCTTGAATGTATACGGATGATATCGCCAGCACACCACTGAGTTTGCAAGGCTCATTATAGGGTACTGGTTGACCATGGAAGTTAGTCGTGATTGCATCCTTATAGTATTTGAGCTTGGCGTTGATATAGCGATCTTTTTTCACATGTTCCGTCGTCAAATTTTGAGATATCAACTCCTCGATTTTAGCCCAAATTTGTCGATACTTTTCAACCCAGTCGGGATACTCTTTGAAATCAAGACTCATCGCCGGTACTGCACTGGTATTGTATTGACTGACTCCATTAGACCAGACTTCAGGTGTCTTTATCCTCGGGGCTACTATGAGGTCCTGTGTATGATACCCTACAATGTAACGATTATCCTTACCTCCATTGGCAGGAACGGGGTCTGACACCGTCAGATAGTTCACGTTGATATCATTGATGTCAGTAAAAGTATACGCAAACCTATAGAAATTTCTGGGGTTGACAATTTCGTTCTCAAATTTCAGCATCCTTTATTGAATTTTAAACAAAATCCGGGAATTGCTTCTATCATTTCTCGCACATGCGCAACTACCCCCGTTATATGTGATACACTCCTGGTAGCAGTACCAGCACAGCATTTTAGCCTTTATCATAAGCCTCCGTCCGCAGCTACACCTATCGTACTCGTCAAGCAGGCGTTCGCAGTCATTGCAGTATTGTTCCATTTATCTTATAGCCCAGGGGGTTATAAGATAACCTGTTATTTATGATAGTTTGACTCTCTATGCTAGCTATTCTAAATCACGAGCACGATCCTCCAAATTTTTAATTGATCGTTCATTCTCCATCTCCTTCGACTCTTGCATTAATGCCAATGCCATAAGTGGTAGAGAGAGACCAACTCCAACCATAAATATCATGCCTACTACATTTCCAAACATCTCGAATTTTGATTGACACATTTATTTATAGTCATTTACTCCCACAACTTTTCGAAATCTGCCTTTTCATCCTCTGAAAAGACCAATATATGACCCTATCAGGAAGCCAGGCTACCGGAGCTAGCTCATCCTTAATCCTAGCCTTGTCCGCTTTCCTCCGGCGGTAGGCCTCAAGTAATTTAGGCTTAATTTTACTACACATGTCCCGGGTGACAAACCAGTCCGGAACATACTCGAACATCTCAAAATCCTCTTCAACAGCTTTGTTGCACATGTCTTGCGCCTTGAACTGATCCGACACGTACCAGAACTGGTAGGGATACCATTCAACAGCCTTGTTGCACATGTCTTGCGTCTTGAACCGATCTGGTACGTATAAGAGTATAGCGGGATGTTTTTCAACAGCTCTGTTGCACATGTCCTGCGTCATGAACCGGTCCGGCACATCCTCGAGCTGGTAGGGATCCTCCTCAACAGCTTCATAGCATAGGTCTTGCGTTTTGAACCAGTCCGGGACAAATTCGAACATACTAGGATCATCGGTAGGTAGGTAGGTAGGTAGGTAGGTAGGTAGGTAGGTAGGTAGGTAGGTAGGTAGGTAGGTAGGTAGGTAGGTAGGTAGGTAGGTAGGTAGGTAGGTAGGTAGGTAGGTAGGTAATTTATTTGTTAAAGAAGGTTAGTTAAAAACTGATGTGGACCTTCTGAAAATATAAAATTTAAAACAATACATTATATACAAGTACATGAAATTACCAAAATTTATTTAATAAGTACTAAACGTTATTTAGTAGTTGCATGTACTAACCCAGAACATAAACTTGTCATGATGCAAAGAAAAGTCATATAGCTGTATTGCTTAACTTGTAGATTGTAAAAGCAACCCATAAGCTTGCACATATGAAAACCTTACTGAAAACACACATTTTGAAGTATTGCTTGGAATAGACCTTAACGCCTTCGGTTAGCTTGTTTCAGACACTGAATAAAAGGTTTTTCACAATTGAAATAAAATAACCAGGGTTAGAATAAGTTACCAGGAAACCCTGAATTTTAAATAAAATGATAAAATTTAGTGTTAAAATATTAAGATAAAATAAATATCAAATTCAAAATAAAAGAGGAAACGAGGTCAACGAAAAGATTCGGAAGTTTGCCTGTTTCTGAAATCATACTCTCTTCCATCTCTAGTAGAATCTCATGTACTTACATAGTGTGCTAAAGGCACTTCACACAAGAAATTTACCACAACGTCAGGGAAAGGGTCATTTGTAGGCACTGGGCGTGTCAATAGCAATCACGGAGACAGGCAATAAGACATTATTTCACACAAATCACTTATGTGGTGTGTATCCATACCAGATTGACACTCCGAACCATCCCAGGTCTCAAGCCCCAATACAGCTCCAAGCACAAAAAACCAATGAGATGGCCTCATTGGTTTCTCACTCTGAACTACTCCGAAGCCGGCACTGGGAAAATGCAGACAACCAACCAGATATGGCCACAAAGCAGGGAACATGAAACTCTGTAGTTTAATAGTACTCATAAGCATCATCTAGTGCTTTACCAGAAATAAAGGTTTGAAACTGAATTTGATTCAAAATTGAAACGTCTTTTGTTAGGTCCAGTTTGAAGGTTTCATACGATTTCCGTTTTATATCATCTGCTAGATTGTTCCATAATACCGAGGCTTTATAACGAAATGATGTTTTATATCGAATAGTTTTAAATTGTGGCTGTTTGATGAGCATATTTTTTCGAGTACAGCGAGTGGTCGATCGTTTTTCAACTAGAGATGCTAAAGGAGATGGTGACAATTCGTTGTAAATGTTATATGTTAAACATGCAACACGTCTCTTGTAGTACCAGTTAACTTGTTTCCAGTTACATGTTTTAAGAACAGTTTCATCGCTCACATTCTTTTTGATTCTACCGATGAACCTGGCAGCTTTTAAATGAATACTTTCTATTGGTTTCATAAGCGTAGACGAACTGTTACCCCCAAACACTTATACCATACAGCACAGATGGAAGTATTCCACCAAAATAAATCGATTTCAAATCACCAGGTTCCATAAACCTCATTGAGTATAGCTTCTTTATCTTTGATCGAAAATCTTTACATACTTTATGTACCTGGTAATTCCAAGACAGTTTATTGTCAATGATAAGACCAAGACATTTTGTGGAGCTGGTAACACTAATTGTATTTTCATTCAATTTAAAATGTGGATATGGACCGATGAACTGTTTACGAGACATAAACATAATTTTTGTTTTACCTGCATGAATATTGAAGCCGTTCAGAGAAGCCCACTTGCTAACTTGATTTAATACTCTTTGGATTTCAAGAAATGCTTGTTCAAACGAACCTGTGATACAAAACGATGTTGAATCATCAGCAAACATATCAGTCTCACCATCATCAACGTTATCAGGTAGATCATTGGAATCAATGGAGAAAAAACGAGGACCAAGTAGTGAGCCTTGAGGTACTCCAAACTCCACTTCATCTGAAACTAATTTCTGTCCGTTCACAACAGTAAACTGATTCCGTTCACTAAGGTAGTCACTAAGCGAAGAATACATATTTCCTGAAATTCCAGAAGCTATCAATTTCTTTTTCAAGATATCATGTGAAACACAGTCAAATGCTTTCCTAAAATCGATGAACAGAGCAACAACAATCTTTCCTTGATCAATGGCTTGTTGCCATATCTCAGTCATGTGTAATAGGGCATATTCTGTTGATCTATTTGGCCGAAAACGTGGTCTTTCATACTGTTCTTCAGCATAGTCAAGGGTTATTTTGACAGGTGTGTTATCCGGTAGCTTTATAACATGTCCTAACCATCTCATTCTTCTGTTTTTAATTACTTGACTCCACTGTTTCATTCCTGTTTTTCGATACAGTTCGTCGTTTGTAATTGTTTCCGGCCATTTTACATTCAACACATTCGTTCGTACAAGTTTGCGTTGAAATACATCAATCTCAAGCTCTCTTTTCTTGTTGAGTGTCCATACTTCTGCATTGTAGAGGAATATTGGCGTGACGTAGGTATCGAATGTTTTCATTTTCATTTTGATCGTCACTTTTTACTTTCTTATTATTTAGGATCTCCTTAATTTTGTTTATTTCATCAATTGCTAGACCTTTACGTCTGGTTATAACTTTGTTCGTGTCTAAAAAACTGCCTAATAATTTGCATTTTTTCCAGTTATAGTTCGATCTACTAACTTTCTCATATCAAAAAGACAAAAAACCCTGGGGACGAGGGTGGGCACACGTATTTTCGTCTCTAGACAGGTCCTGGGATTGAGGTTGTGGCACACGCTTTTCTGTTATCTTTTTTTTAGAATAAAAGATATGAATTTTACAATATACAGTGAATCCTTTGTGGACACCTTTCTACAGCGGACAGTGTTCTAAGAACTGTTTAAATGATGAAGGTCAAACTCTCTCTACTAACAAAACCTCTGTTTAGCGGGATCTTTATCGTGGACACTTTTCTTATAGCAGACGTCATTTTAAACTCCCAATTTCTAGAACGGACCTCTCTAAAGCAAGAACTCCCAACAATGAATCATACAATTCAATTCTCGTAAGAAGTTGATTTGTACCTTTCATTAGACAATGTTCTAACTAAATCACGCGTGTTGGTTTACACTTTCGTCGCGACGGCGGTGGGGGGCGATCTTTAGGACATTTTTATCACACTGGATTCGAATCATTGTAATTGCTCATTTCATTGGATTAAAAATTCTCTACTATTTTCTCGAGGAAAGCTGTTGTTTGTTCATTCTCGTGTCCCCAGGGTTTGTTGTCTGATGTCAAAGCACTTTCATGTGACGAGTGTGGATTGAGGGCTCATAAAAAATGTGAGCGTATTTCTGATAACAAAATTAAACAATTTACGAAAGACTCCTGAAGATAAATTGTATTTTCTTTACCGTCCCTGTAATTTGCCCATTGCTAACGAGGAGTCATTTGGCGACAAAATCCCGGCCAACATTGATATTACTATTGATAAAAATTCTTTTTTGAGGAATTAGAAATGGCCCATCTCAACATTAATGGTCTGTCATCCAAACTAGACCATGTTAAACTTACATCAAACAAAACTTAATGTATTTTTCCATTTGTGAAACTAAAATTGATTACACCATCACTGATAATGATGTTAAAATTGATGGCTATGTTTGTTATAGGAATGATCTGGATAGACGAGGTGGGGGTGTTTTGATTTTCGTTAATGAAAACTTGGATAACCACCATTTGCAACACCTATACTCCAAAAATGTTGAACCACTATGGGTGAAAATGTGCCTGGATAAACTAAACCTATGTGAGATATTATGTATATTACATATGTGAGATTTACAGGCCACCTGAAGGTAGTGATTTGCAGAGTACTGAAAACCTGTGTACTCATTTTATAAAATGTTTAAAAAACTCCTAAAAGAAAAAGAAGTTTTTATCTTGGGAGATTTTAACTGTAACATGCTTTCAAAACATCCTCTTTTCTGCAAAATTGCACTACTATTTTCCTAAATCAACTTATTACGGAGCCAACACGAGTTACAGAAAATAGTAGCACTCTTATTGACTTGATTCGTTCTAACAGTTCTTGTATTTCTGAAACTGGTGTCATGGATTTAAAAATCAGTGATCACAATTTAGTTTATTTAATCAGAAAATTTAAACGGCCAAAATTTGAACCTAAAACTATCAAGGTTCGTAGCTACAAGAATATCAGGTAAAGAGGCTTTTCTGAAGGACCTTTTATTTTAGTCATATTTTAATAATTATATTGACCTTGTGAAGCATGTGAGAAACTGAATGAAAATGTTAAAACAGTGGCTGACAAACATGTCTCTTTTAAAACACATTATTTTCCAGCCATGTTGAGGCATGGGTAACTAATGAATACATATTAGCCATCAATGAAAGAGATTTTTGAAAACGGAAAGTATCAATCCATCATAGACTGGGAAGCTTTCAAACAAAAAGGAACCAGGTAATATGTCTCAAAAATCGACTTAAAAACGAGTACTATAATGATGTTTTGGGAAACTCTAAAAAAATTTGGTAAACTCTAAAAAAAATGGTTCCTGAGTCAGGCAATAATACTACCTCAATAAAACGAGTAGTCCTAAACGATAACATCTCTTTCAAAAGAAATTTCAAACACATTTAATTCATTTTTTATCAGTGTTGGTGCCAAACTAGTTTCAAAGTTTTCTTCTGACACTACCAATGTTAATCCGCCTGTTAGCAGACACGATTTTCGGTTTTGAGACCAGGAGTTTCGAAAAAATAATTAGTTCACTAAAACTTAATAAAGCTACAGGCTTGGACGGAATTGGTTCGCGACTGCTAAAAGCAGGATCGCCAGTTTAAGTATTTATTTTTCAAGTCTTTTCAACAAATCTTTATTTACTGGCTATTTACCTAAATGTTGAAAGACTAAATGGGTCTCGCCTATTTTCAAAAGTGACAATAAAACAGATACTACAAATTATCAAATATCTCCATTCTGCCAATTCCTATGAAAATCTTTGAAAAGTTAGTGCATGAGCAAATTTCTCATTTTATTTCTGAGCACAACTTCCTAAATGACAGAGAGTCCGGATTTCGAAAACTCTTTTCCACAGAAACTGCAGTAGTCGATGTCTGTGATTTTATTCTTACTGAGCTCAACCAACATAACTTTGTTTGTGCTGTGCTCATTGACCTTAAAAAAGCTTTTGACACTGTTGATCATAACATTTTTTAAAAAAAACTATGGTTCATCAGAGATGCTGCGTTTGACTGCTCCGAGACCTACTTAACAGGTCCAATGCAGCTGACTCTTGTGAAGGACTCCAGATCAAATCTGTTTCATGAAGACGCTTTTGGGGTGCCGCAGGGATCTGTGTTGGACCCCTGCTTTTTCTTTCGTATATAATTGATGACTTAAAATCTGTCATCAATTCAAATTACCACCATCTATATGCAGATGATACAATAATTATTTCATTTCATAAAAACGTGGGATACCCTTGTCTCAAAGGTCGAGTCAGAACTCTGGCTGAATAATAACAAAATTGCTATTAATACGGACAAAACTGAAACAATCTTTTTCGGCAACCACAGCCAGTTAAAAAAAGTTGAGAACAAAACTATCAACTATATGGGTATTCTTTTGAGAAGGTGCAAAAAGTTAAATATCTTGGTGTAATATTTCATCAAAAAACGAAATGGGAAGAGCATATTAATGACATAAATAGAAAAACCCTTATTAAATATTCTAAAATTAGAACCATTGCATCTTGTTTAACACCTCACACAAAAAACCTTTTAATTAATTCATTTGTCTGGCATATTTTAACTACTGCTCCTCGACATGGGCTTGTGAAACCCAAAGTAGATTGGGAAAACTAGAATTTAAAATGTGTCCGTACCTTTCTTGGGAAAGAGAGGGAATATTCATTGAATAGTTTACTAATCAAAAACAATGCTGTGTTAGTTTTCAAAGCCATGAATCGCATTCGTGTATATATTTTTTTATTTTTTTATTTTTTTATTTAATGCAATGCAAACTATAGGTTATTTTATTTCATTTTTTTGGAATTCGAACTAATAAAATATGTTGCTAATACTTCCAACGATATAAATTGTCATGGATCGAATGCAATAGTTTTGAGTCATAACAACTAAAATAACAAAAAAATCAGTAAGTTTACACAAAATGCAAAATCACTGGTTAACAACAACAATAACAAAAAATTATCAAAAACTCACAGTACGATCCATACTGTCAAGAACTAAATATTTTAATCCAAAATATCATATAAGGCCGGTTTGCAAGGAGAAGCACAAATCAACGAAATTCAGTTCTTTTTTAAAGTCGTGTTTACAAAAAACTAATTTGTAATAAATGATATATAAAAACAGTACGATGGTACGATATATATCTATCACAAATAGTTGAAAAAGAAGAGAGGCGATATTAATATTCAAAGATGGTTTATCCCTATGGATTAAGAAACTCTCCTTCTGCTCTAGATCGTAGTTAGTACGATATCTCGCTAATTTGTCACTTTCATACGATGGCCAGAGGGGCCACAGTGCGAGAATTTCCTGCACAGTGCGCGAGAATACCCGAGAACTTTCAAACAGTGTGCGAAAATTATTAAATTGTGTGCGAGAATTTATAAACAGTGCAAGAAAATTATTAAACAGTGCAAGAATATTTACAAACAGTGCAAGAAAATTATTGAAAGAAGAAGTTTACAGACTTATATTTAATCGATTCTGACCTTTAGAATTACTTACTTTCGCGGACAAAAACACACAAAAAAACAAAGGACATTTGAAGAAAAGATGCCTCTACTACTATATCATACGGTGCCTATACCGTACAAGTATTCAGTAAGCATTAACAATGATCGTGATTTCTGCAATGTTTTTCTAATGATTTAAAAGAAGTTTGAAAAATTGTTGAAGCCATATCTGGTGAATTGATTGACAGTGGAAATTAAAGCGGTTGAGGCGTCGGATATACAGTGTACCCGTTTTTATGGCACTTAGACGGCCACGAATTTTAAATATTATTAATTAATTCTTAATTCTTATTATATTTAATTCTTATTATAATAATTATTATTATGATTAATATAATTAATTGTTGAATAATAAATTTACCACTACCAGGTCTGTTGGCAAAAGTTCAAAAAGTAATGACTGGAGGAGACTGTAAAATGGCGTAACTTGTTTGTTCTTTAAATTTAATAAAAATTCTTGGACTTTATAAAATATTTCTTCGCGCAGTTCAGAAATTTCCCCGCAAAATTGGTAAATTTTCTCGCACTGTTTAAAAATTTTCTCGCGAAGCTATCCTACTTTTTTTCAAAAAATGTCTGCCATTTTTAAGCGTTGGCTAGGGGCATTGACTCCATTTAACACTAGCTCAACTGTACCCGACTATGTCGTATACTTGAACCTCAACACAACCTCAACTGGACCCGGCATTGTCGTATTCTTCGCCCCGACGACAGCTCAACTGCATCCGACACGCGACGTTAAGCACTTTATCAACGTCGTAATGTTCTTAATACATACTACTGCCTAGTGTAATATCTTTGTAATAAACAGTAATATACTGTAGTACTTATTAGTATGCCGTGTTCTACACTGTATTACTTTGTAGTATATTCAGTAATACACTGTAATACTTTGTAGTATTCAGTAATACACTGTAATACCCTGTAGTATTCAGTAATACACTGTAATACTTTGTAGCAGTATTCAGTTGCACACTGTAATACCTTGTAGTATTTAGTAATACACTGTAATACCTTGTAGTATTCGGTAATACCTTGTAGTACTTAGTAATATACGGTAATATCTTGTAGTATTCAGTAATACACTGTAATACCTTGTAATACACTGTAGTACTTAGTAATATACGGTAATATCTTGTAGTATTTGGTAGTACACTGTAATACCTTGTAGTATTCGGTAATACACTGTAATACCTTGTAGTATTCAGTAATACACTGTAGTACTTAGTAATATACGATAATATCTTGTAGTATTCAGTAATATACGGTAATTCTTTGTAGTAGTATTCAGTAGTACCCTGTAATACCTTGTAGTATTTAGTAATACACTGTAATACCTTGTAGTATTCGGTAATACACTGTAGTACTTAGTAATATACGGTAATATCTTGTAGTATTCAGTAATACACTGTAATACCTTGTAATACACTGTAGTACTTAGTAATATACGGTAATATCTTGTAGTATTTGGTAGTACACTGTAATACCCTGTAGTATTCAGTAATACACTGTAATACTTTGTAGTATTCGGTAACACACTGTAATACCTTGTAGTATTCGGTAATACACTGTAATACCTTGTAGTATTGGCTAATACACTGTAATACCTTGTAGTATTCAGTAATACACTGTAATACTTTGTAGTATTCAGTAATACACTGTAATACCTTGTAGTATTCAGTAATACACTGTAATACTTTGTAGTAGTATTCAGTAGTACACTGTAATACCTTGTAGTATTCGGTAATACACTGTAATACTTTGTAGTATTCAGTAATACACTGTAGTACTTAGTAATATACGATAATATCTTGTAGTATTCAGTAATATACGGTAATTCTTTGTAGTAGTATTCAGTAGTACCCTGTAATACCTTGTAGTATTTAGTAATACACTGTAATACCTTGTAGTATTCGGTAATACACTGTAGTACTTAGTAATATACGGTAATATCTTGTAGTATTCAGTAATACACTGTAATACCTTGTAATACACTGTAGTACTTAGTAATATACGGTAATATCTTGTAGTATTTGGTAGTACACTGTAATACCCTGTAGTATTCATTAATACACTGTAATTCTTTGTAGTATTCGGTAACACACTGTAATACCTTGTAGTATTCGGTAATACACTGTAATACCTTGTAGTATTGGCTAATACACTGTAATACCTTGTAGTATTCAGTAATACACTGTAATACTTTGTAGTATTCAGTAATACACTGTAATACCTTGTAGTATTCAGTAATACACTGTAATACTTTGTAGTAGTATTCAGTAGTACACTGTAATACCTTGTAGTATTCAGTAATACACTGTAATACTGTGTAGTATTCAGTAATACACTGTAATACTTTGTAGTAGTATTCAGTAGTACACTGTAATACCCTGTAGTATTCAGTAATACACTGTAATACTTTGTAGTAGTATTCAATAGTACACTGTAATACCTTGTAGTATTTAGTAATACACTGTAATACCTTGTAGTACTCGGTAATACACTGTAGTACTTACTAATATACGGTAATATCTTGTAGTATTCAGTAATACACTGTAATACCTTGTAATACACTGTAGTACTTAGTAATATACGGTAATATCTTGTAGTATTTGGTAGTACACTGTAATAGCTTGTAGTATTCGGTAATACACTGTAATACCTTGTAGTATTCAGTAATACACTGTAGTACTTAGTAATATACGGTAATATCTTGTAGTATTCAGTAATATACGGTAATACTTTGTAGTAGTATTCAGTAGTACACTGTAATACCTTGTAGTATTTAGTAATACACTGTAATACCTTGTAGTATTCGGTAATACACTGTAGTACTTAGTAATATACGGTAATATCTTGTAGTATTCAGTAATACACTGTAATACCTTGTAATACACTGTAGTACTTAGTAATATACGGTAATATCTTGTAGTATTTGGTAGTACACTGTAATACCCTGTAGTATTCAGTAATACACTGTAATACTTTGTAGTATTCGGTAATACACTGTAATACCTTGTAATATTCGGTATTACACTGTAATACCTTGTAGTATTCGGTAACACACTGTAATACCTTGTAGTATTCGGTAATACACTATAATACCTTGGAGTATTCGGTAATACACTGTAATACCTTGTAGTATTCAGTAATACACTGTAATACTTTGTAGTATTCAGTAATACACTGTAATACTTTGTAGTATTCGGTAATACACTGTAATACCTTGTAGTATTCAGTAATACACTGTAATACTTTGTAGTATTCAGTAATACAATGTAATACTTTGTAGTAGTATTCAGTAGTACACTGTAATACCCTGTAGCATTCAGTAATACACTGTAATGCCCCGGGTTAACCCAAGCCATGTGAGGGAAATTGGGAAGATGACACACTGTGTGGGCCGTTGGATGTTGCCGGGGTTTGCCGGGTTTGTGTAAAGGAGGAAATCTTGAGGTTACTTAGCTTCTTGTTTTACTTAATTGGTTACCAGAAGTTCAGAATAAAAGAAGTCATGATAGTTTTGTTTTATCTTGAATGAAGTTTATTAAAAAATACAATGAAATTTATTAAAAAGAAATACCACAGCCCATTTATCTTTTATCATTCTGCACAGTGGGTGTTCTTTTTAACTTACTAATTACAGGCTTTTTATTAGTAGCTAGCTAAACAATGGCTTTATAGTAAAAATAAATATACAGCTACTTTACCACACCGAAAGCATAAATACAAGCTGGAATTCTAAATTGACAGTTTTTTATGCATTTCAAGCCTTCAAAGAGGGGAAACACTTTGAACGATAGCTGGCATCTTAATTACATAATCATTAATAAACAAATACTGACCGGTTTTGATAACGTACTGTGAAATACAAAGCCCGAGCTCAAAAGTACAGACCAAGCTTGTGAGGTCTGTGCCCTGACAAATGGCTTTGTATTTTACAGGGGAGGATCAAAACCGGTCAGTAGCCATTTTATAGCTGAAATCTATTCTCATCTTTGAAACAACAATCAAATTTTGCACATGATTAGATGGAATACCAATGGCAAATTTTCCTCCACAACTACTTAAATTAGAATGTACAGTTCAAATTATGAAGGGAGAAGAAAACGTTCGAAATTACGTTAAAAACGAACCAACCAAATAAGGGTATTTGTTTCAGTTATTTTAAACCGACTTACCCTTCCAAACATTCCAAGTCAGCTCTTCGTCTGAATCAAATGTCGTTTCGCATGTTACGCAGAAGCAAATTGTATATTCAGCAGTGGCTTTTACTTATACTTTTTGCTCATGAGCAATCAGAGCTCTTGCAGCCAACGTTCCATGTGATCCAGATGTTGGAAGCCCACGCTGGGAAAGGAAAAATTGAAGTTCAGCTTTAGAAAGTTCTAAAAAATTCTGCAAACATTCAATATCTTCAGCCGAAGCTGATTTAACTTTTTTAATTATCGTTTTTTGTGTAAAATATATAGCTAAGAATTGATTAAAAACTTGTATAAACAGGAAAACCACACCACCACATAAACTTCGCATCGCTGCTAGCTGCGCTGTTGTATTTTGTCGTACTGATTACCCAGGATGCTTTGCGCAAGCGTGAAAGATCTATTACGTCTATTACAGTATATTACTAAGTATTACAATGTATTACCAAATACTACAAAATATTACAGTACTACGTACTAAAGTGTATTACCGAATACTACAAGGTATTACAGTGTATTACTGAATACTACAAAATATTACAGTATATTACTAAGTACTACAGTGTATTACTGAATACTACAAAATATTACAGTGTATTACTGAATACTACAAGGTATTACAGTATATTACCGAATACTACAAAATATTACAGTGTATTACTGAATACTACAAAATATTACAGGGTATTACTGGATACTACAAAGTATTACAGTGTACTACCGAATACTACAAAGTATTACAGTGTACTACCAAATACTACAGGATATTACCGTATATTACTAAGTACTACAGTGTATTACAAGGTATTACAGTGTATTACTGAATACTACAAGATATTACCGTATATTACTAAGTACTACAGTGTATTACCGAATACTACAAGGTATTATTACAGTATATTACTAAGTACCACAAGGTATTACAGTGTACTACTGAATACTACTACAAAGTATTACAGTGTATTACTGAATACTACAGGGTATTAAGTACAGTGTATTACCGAATACTACAAGGTATTACAGTGTATTACTAAATACTACAAGGTATTACAGTGTACTACTGAATACTACTACGAAGTATTACAGTGTATTACTGAATACTATAGGGTATTACAGTATATTACCGAATACTACAAGGTATTACAGTGTATTACTGAATACTACAAGGTATTACAGTGTATTACTGAATACTACAGGGTATTACAGTATATTACTGAATACTACAAGGTATTACAGTGTATTACTGAATACTACAAAGTATTACAGTGTATTACTGGATACTACAAGGTATTACAGTGTATTACTGAATACTACAAGGTATTACAGTGTATTACTGAATACTACAAAGTATTACAGTATATTACTAAGTACTACAGGGTATTACAGTGTATTACCGAATACTACAAGGTATTACAGTGTATTACTGAATACTACAAGGTATTACAGTGTATTACCGAATACTACAAGGTATTACCGTGTATTACTGAATACTACAAAGTATTACAGTATATTACTAAGTACTACAGTGTGTTACTGGATACTACAAAGTATTACACTGTACTACTGAATACTACTACAAAGTATTACAGAGTATTACTGAATACTACAAGGTATTACAGTGTATTACCGAATACTACAAGGTATTACAGTGTATTACTGAATACTACAAGGTATTGCAGTGTATTACAGAATACTACAAGATATTACCGTATATTACTGAATACTACAAGGTATTACAGTGTATTACCGAATACTACAAGGTATTACAGTGTATTACTGAATACTACAAGGTATTACAGTGTATTACTGAATACTACAAAGTATTAAAGTGTATTACCAAATACTACAAGGTATTACAGTGTATTACTGAATACTACAGGGTATTACAGTATATTACTGAATACTACAAGGTATTACAGTGTATTACTGAATACTACAAAGTATTACAGTGTATTACTGGATACTACAAGGTATTACAGTGTATTACTGAATACTACAAGGTATTACAGTGTATTACTGAATACTACAAAGTATTACAGTATATTACTAAGTACTACAGGGTATTACAGTGTATTACCGAATACTACAAGGTATTACAGTGTATTACTGAATACTACAAGGTATTACAGTGTATTACCGAATACTACAAGGTATTACCGTGTATTACTGAATACTACAAAGTATTACAGTATATTACTAAGTACTACAGTGTGTTACTGGATACTACAAAGTATTACACTGTACTACTGAATACTACTACAAAGTATTACAGAGTATTACTGAATACTACAAGGTATTACAGTGTATTACCGAATACTACAAGGTATTACAGTGTATTACTGAATACTACAAGGTATTGCAGTGTATTACAGAATACTACAAGATATTACCGTATATTACTGAATACTACAAGGTATTACAGTGTATTACCGAATACTACAAGGTATTACAGTGTATTACTGAATACTACAAGGTATTACAGTGTATTACTGAATACTACAAAGTATTAAAGTGTATTACCAAATACTACAAGGTATTACAGTGTATTACTGAATACTACAAGGTATTACAGTGTATTACCGAATACTACAAGGTATTACAGTGTATTACTGAATACTACAAGGTATTACAGTGTATTACCGAATACTACAAGGTATTACAGTGTATTACTGAATACTACAAGGTATTACAGTGTATTACCGAATACTACAAGGTATTACAGTGTATTACTGAATACTACAAGGTATTACAGTGTATTCCTGAATACTACAAAGTATTACAGTATATTACTAAGTACTACAGCGTATTACCGAATACTACAAGGTATTACAGTGTATTACAGAATACTACAAGGTATTACCGTGTATTACTGAATACTACAAAGTATTACAGTATATTACTAAGTACTACAGTGTGTTACTGGATACTACAAAATATTACAGTGTATTACCGAATACTACAAGGTATTACAGTGTATTACTGAATACTACAAGGTATTACAGTGTATTCCTGAATACTACAAAGTATTACAGTATATTACTAAGTATTACAGTGTTTTACTGAAAACTACAAGGTATTACAGTGTATTACAGAATATTACAAGGTATTACAGTGTATTACCGAATACTACAAGGTATTACAGTGTATTACTGAATACTACAAGGTATTACAGTGTATTACTGAATACTACAAAGTATTAAAGTGTATTACCAAATACTACAAGGTATTACAGTGTATTACTGAATACTACAAGGTATTACAGTGTATTACCGAATACTACAAGGTATTACAGTGTATTACTGAATACTACAAGGTATTACAGTGTATTACCGAATACTACAAGGTATTACAGTGTATTACTGAATACTACAAGGTATTACAGTGTATTACCGAATACTACAAGGTATTACAGTGTATTACTGAATACTACAAGGTATTACAGTGTATTCCTGAATACTACAAAGTATTACAGTATATTACTAAGTACTACAGCGTATTACCGAATACTACAAGGTATTACAGTGTATTACAGAATACTACAAGGTATTACCGTGTATTACTGAATACTACAAAGTATTACAGTATATTACTAAGTACTACAGTGTG
Source organism: Hydractinia echinata (assembly GCA_030067915.1). Lineage (NCBI taxonomy): Eukaryota > Metazoa > Cnidaria > Hydrozoa > Anthoathecata > Hydractiniidae > Hydractinia > Hydractinia echinata. Next base: position 900,565 of record JASGCC010000088.1, read on the forward strand.
TTACTGGATACTACAAAATATTACAGTGTATTACCGAATACTACAAGGTATTACAGTGTATTACTGAATACTACAAGGTATTACAGTGTATTCCTGAATACTACAAAGTATTACAGTATATTACTAAGTATTACAGTGTTTTACTGAAAACTACAAGGTATTACAGTGTATTACAGAATATTACAAGGTATTACAGTGTATTACTGAATACTACAAGGTATTACAGTGTATTACTGAATACTACAAGGTATTACAGTGTATTACTGACTACTACAAGGTATTACAGTATATTACCGTATACGACAAGGTATTACAGTGTATTACCGAATACTACAAAGTATTACAGTGTATTACTGAATACTACAGGGTATTACATTATATTACGGAATACTACAAGGTATTACAGTGTATTACTGAATATACTACAAAGTAATACAGTGTAGAATACGGCATACTAATAAGTACTACAGTATATTACTGTGTATTACAAAGATATTACACTAGGCAGTAGTATGTATTAACAACATTACGACGTTGATAAAGTGCTTAACGTCGCGTGTCGGATGCAGTTGAGCTGTCGTCGGGGCGAAGAATACGACAATGTCGGGTACGGTTGAGGTTCAAGTATACGTCATTGTCGGGTACAGTTGAGCTAGTGTTAAATGGAGTCAATGCCTGGCTAGGCCGAACGCATTGCCGGAATCGATTTCGCAGGTAGTATGATATTGACATGGCGGATGAGCAGCAATCTTTTTGACTGTTTTGTTTTCCAAGAAATATTTTATTTATTTGACTGCAGTAAAACATTTTCCTATTTTATTTAAAATTTGCTACATGTGTCTTTCCTTTTTTATTAATACCACTAATTATCTAATTGGTATGGTTCAGAAAATGCAGTTGTGTTCAGTACAATACTCCCAGTCTAAACTTTGCTCGTCTGTACTGAAATAACTGACTCACAACAGTGTAAATGACTCCTGACTCAGGCTGACAAGGGACTCCTAACAAATGACTGTGAGTCTAAACTTCTGCTTCTCTACTGAAATAAATGACTCACAATTGTAAATGACTCATGAAATGGACTTATGATGATGGACAACAAACTCAGGACAAAAGATGCATCTTATTAATGCTTTAATATAGAAGTGCTTGTTTATTGCAAAGGTCTTTTTCCTGTACCATATGGCACATTGTGTATCTTTTAGATATGTTAGATTCTCATCTAATTATTGTGTGTATTTCCTCAAAAGTTGGCCCAACAGTCTTTTCTGCACCATATTATAACACCTACACCATATATACATATTTCTTTTCTACACCATAGTAAGTGTATTTCAACATATAGCTTGATCTAAAACGTTATATCATATATATTACAAGTCTAAAAAAGGTATCCATTGAGTGCATCTTCCATGCTCCTTCCTAAAGTGGATGCATGATCATGTGTCTCATCAGGACAGACTTGCATGAACTCTGAATACTTTATGAAATATATACTTGCTGAACCCAATGACTGTGGGGCAGATACACATCTGCATATGAACCGTCCGACAAAGGAGGCCCTTCACCCCAACCAGAAATGAGTTTATTACAAAAGGGAAGATGGCAGAGTTGATTCTTTTTCTGGTCTAAAACCTTGGTTGGACCTAAAAGCCGAATAAAACCCTTGCCACAGTACAAGGAAACAGTGAAGCTAAATCAGTCAATGGTCATCAGGCAAATCCAGTGATCATACATTCTGGTAGACGTGATATCTGGGTGTTCTTATTGATGACTTTCTTGATTGGAACTTGCATATATCACATCTGTGCCGTAGATTAGTGGTTATAGCTTTCGTACTCTGTGCGGGAGACCGGGTTCGATTCCTCTTGACGGCGATTCAACATGGGCGAGTGAATGTTATCATAGCCCCAGGTTAACACAAGCCATGTGAGGGAAATTGGGGAGATGGCACACTGTGTGGGCCGTTGGATGTTGCTGGGAGTTGTCTAGTAGAGCGTGGGCCCTACTAATTGGGTCTGCGTAGTCTGCGTTGGGTCTGTGGCGCCGTAGATTAGTGGTTATAGCTTTCGTACTCTGTGCAGGATACCGGGTTCGATTCCTCTTGAAGGCGATTTCACATGGGCGAGTGAATGTTACCATAGCCCCGGGTTAACCCAAGCCATGTGAGGGAAATTGGGGAGATGGCACACTGTGTGGGCCGTTGGATGTTGCCAGGAGTTGTCTAGTAGAGCGTGGGCCCTATCAATTGGGTCTGCGTAGCTCAAAATAAGCATTAAATACTCTAGGACTCTCAATCTAAGCCATGGCCCCTCCTGGAAATAATAGACAGGGTATATCTCTCGATATTTGTGAGGCTAGCCATGTAAAATATGCACATCTATCTATCTATCTATCTATCTATCTATCTATCTATCTATCTCTATCTAAGCCATGGCCCCTCCTGGAAATAATAGACAGGGTATATCCCTCGATATTTGTGAGGCTAGCCATGTAAAATATGCACATCTAATCTATCTAAACTCAGGAAAGCAAAAGGTGGTCTAAGTAAACTTCGACATTATGTTCCAAATGACATTATTATGACTATTTATTATGCCTTATTTCACTCTCACATGACGTTATGGTTCTCCAGTATGATTGTCCGTCTTCAAAAATCTGCTCTTCGTATCATTTCCTTTTCTCCTTTTCCTACTCCATCCAAACCTCTTTTTCATGCACTTAATATACTTAATTTTAAAGACCTTATTGATCTTTCTAACATATTACTTATATATCAAACTTTAAATGGTACCTCCCCTTTAAGCATTTTAAGCAAATCTGAAATATCAAAGGTCAACTTATGTAACAAGGGGGAAATTGCTTCTCAATAAACCTCTGGTAAGAACTTCCTCTTTTGGACTGAAATCAATTTGTTAATGTCTATTCTTTCTTGGAATAGCTTATAGAATATACACCAACATCATGACCTTGCCCCGGTTGACTTCAATACACTTAAACGCTTATGTAAAACACATTTTTTAAGCCTCTATGTATTGGAATAATCACTTGCCTCTGACTATTTGTTAGTTATGTATTTATATATTTTTCCATTATTTTATTTTATTTTTCTGTTTTTAATTAAAAATTGGTAGTAAAAAATGTATATATATTTTGTAAAACAATCTTACTTATAGGTGGCCATCACATCGAATTAGTTTTTTACTATTTGATGGTCTCCTCACATTTATTGTCCTTGTAAAATGATCTACAAATATGGAAATAAATACTACTACTACTACTACTCTAATGTCCCAGGTTGTTATTGTGGGCCATTGGATGTTGCGGGGAGTTATATGGTAGAGCGCTGACCCTAATTGAATCTACCTAGATTAAATACTTTACGCCATGCCCCTCCCCCCCCCTCCTGGAAATAATAGACACGGTATATCCTTCGATATTTGTAAGGCTAGCTATGTAAAATATGGACATCTATCTATCTATCTCTCCATTGTCTGCTCCGAGGCATCTTTGTCGTATTTGTGTGTCAAATATAGAATAAAAAGGTGGAAGGGTATAGATTTCTAAACTGTTCAATTGTGATTTGGAGCTATGAACTTAAGTAACAGGCTAAAAGCAGTCTATTGTTTTGGTTGAGACAGGCTAGTGTTGTTACTATTAGTTATAGGCCACGACATGAAATCAAATAAATTTGATTGCATGCAACAATTTTTATCGTCAAATTTTGCTGCATTGCATGATAAAAAAGAGAAAAAATGTGCCAAACGAGGTGGTCAATTTTTCTTGTGTTTCATGTGCATGCAATGCAACAAAATCACATTGCATGCACATGAAAAAATCACACTGTGACCCCAGCGCCTTGACGAACGCAGGACTTAAATCCTAGAAACCAACATGTTTGAATCAGTCTGTAATATATTAGAAATTAAGAGGTAAGATTCATGTAAGAATTATATATATATCAGATGTATTTACACAACACCCAAAAATGTATAAAAGTGAATTCAGGAAAACTGATTTCAACATTAATCTCATAAATTGCAACTTTTTCATCTTTATTTATACTAATATCAGCAATTTCTAAGCATTATTCCTTTCTGGAAGATCTCCTCCTGTTATGCAGTTGATGATCAAGCAATTCTATTAACAAATTTTGAAAATATTAAAAGGTTTCCCAGGTTGGGACAGTATGATTGTTTTTATACGAATTTTGTTCTGTGACAGTAAAAAATCCTGCTATTAAAAAGTCCTATCTTTTCCTTTCTACTGTTAAATCATGAATAGGGTATTAAAATAATGGCTTCAAACGAGATAAAGTTGGAGAGTAAAAAAACAGATGCTGAAGAGGAAGAAGAAGACGAAGATGACGATGATGAAGAAGAAGAAGAGGAAGAGGAGGAAGAGGAGGAGGAACCAAAATTAAAATATGAAAGAATTGGCAATGCATTACTTGAGATTTTACGTGAGGATGCTGCCAGTTGTATGGCTGTCCATCCAAAGGTATAATTAAATATATTGAATATAGCTTTATACCTTATGGCTTAGTATGCATAAAAATAATTTTTTGCCATCCTATACTTCAGAGCAATTTTAGATTTTTAGCAATTCAATTTTTTTTCTGTTAGGATACATCATCTGTTAATGCCTATGGATTCCTCCCTATTATATTCCCTATAATAACTCACTGTTCCAATTCTTTTTTGTTAGGAGCACGCCTTGTTGTTAGGTTAGGAGGTCTTATTTTATTAGAGAGACAGGGGTTTCTATCTAAGATACTTTATTGTGTATAGTTTCTTGCTCTTGGCACTCATTGGGGTGTTGTTCATATCCTTGACCATCAAGGAAATAACATACGTAGCAAAGAATTTCCATCCCATACAACCACTGTCAACCAACTAAGTATTGACTCAGGTGGAGATTATATCGCTAGCTGTTCAGAAGATGGACGTGTGAGTTTGTTTTACTTATATTTTAAAGCATTTCCTATTGATAGTGTTTTGAATGAATTTTGTTGATCTGTGACCTCCGTCTTGCATGATTTTAGGTTGTTATAAATGGATTGTATACAGCTGAAAACAATATCCAGCATACATTTGACTGTCCCATCAGATCTATTGGTTTACATCCTGAATTTGGTAAACGTGGCAACCGGCAGTATGTAATTGGAGTTGGTGAAAAGCTTACAATGTTTGAAAAGGGTTGGTTACGTAATAAATCAACAGTTATACATGCTGGTGAAGGATTTATCAGATCAGTCCAATGGAAGAATAATTTTATTGCATGGGCAAATTCACAGGTAATATAAAGCAACGTTATGAGTTTTATCTTTTCAGTGCTGACTAAAGAATACATTTGCCAGTCAAGCAATAAAGGAAAATTTTTCACAACAATTTCACGTAATGATGCTACAAAGTATTATAAACAATTTCAATTGGACTAATTCTAGCATGTGATGTACTGTTTTTTGTGAATTTAAAATAGATAATAAACTGGGAATACGCTATTCTTGTTTTAAAACTATTTCTAAATTTGCCATTAAACAAACAGTTGTACACATGACATACCTAATTTTTTTTTGTTTAGCATAATCAGGCCTATCAATAAAAGGGGAGAGCAATTGCTCTATAGCTCGCGCAAAGGCTCGCCCAATTCTGAGAAATAAGAAACTAGCTGAGCCATTAATTGCTCCCCCAATTCCAAAAAAAGTTTTTCTGGCTGAGCAATATCAATTCATCTCACATGGAAATCAATGTTCCCTTTCTTATTATTTACAGTACAAAAAAGAACCAAAATATATAAAAAATAAATAAAATCGATAAAAAAGACTTTGTGATAAAATCAGGCCATTTCTTGAATAAAACTTTGCCAGAGCTACAAAAAGCACCCGCTAGAAAAATTACGAGTGCTATGATGTGCGAAAAATCGCACTCGTAAGCAAAAGTTACAAGTGCAATGTGAATATTTGCAAGTGTGATTCACACTTAACTATTTTTTGTTTACCACAACGTTATATGTTATTTAAGCTGTATAGAAATGATGTTTAAATACTAAGGGGCCGTCTCCACGATCGTTTCAAAAATAATCGTTTCAATTCGTATAATATTTTATTTGAAACGATCTCTATACGATTTTGAAACGAATTTTATAAAAAAAATTCCAAAAAATTTGTTTCAAAATAGTTTCAAATCGCTTCGTTGAATTGAAAATCGATTCCAAATAGTTTTGCATTTGTTTCCCAATCGTTTCAAAAAAATTAAAATTAATTTGTTTCAACACTTCGTTAAATTTGTTTCAGTTCAAATCGTTTCAAAATCGCTTCTAATAGAACACATGTTTATCACACATCGCTGATTTCTAAAGAAATTAACTATCAAATTATGTAAATGTCTGCATTCTTCGTCATAAAAATAACAAATCGAGATCGTAGAAAATGTAAAGATCGCCATAGATCGTTTAAAAATCATAAAAACGGCATCGTAGAAAGCGAAGAGATCGATGTAAATCATTTAAAAATCATAAAAACGGGATCGTTGACAGCAAAAAAGATTGCCGTAGATCGTTTAAAATTCATGAAAACGAGATCGTAGAAAGCGAAGAGATAAATGTAGACCGTTTAAAAATCATCATCGCTGTATGATATTTTAGAAAAAGAAAAAATTTACGGGTGCGATAAAAAGCACTCGTAAATTTTTTACGAGTGTGCGGGCGAGTGCGCGTGTCATTGCACTCGTCTCAAGGAATGGCCTGTAAAATATGCGTTTATAAAATTATTCTATTTATTCAGATTGCTCGCCCAGTTTAAATTATTGTAACCTTGGGGGAGCGATTTATTGCTCTGGTGTTATATTCTTATTGATAGGCCTGCATAATATATTTGTTATTTCGAGATGATTTCAGACATGTAAGCATATAAATAATTATTTTATTTTTAACAAAAGGGTGTAGAGGTGTACGACACAAGCACAAAGGAAAGAATAAGCCACATAAAACGAGATGATGGAAGGTATATTATATCAGTTTTTCACCATGTGACTTTGATGTTTCAAAAATATTTAGAGTTTGTAAATTGAATTTTAGGGGAGACCTATTGACAAATTTTTCACTTTTTTCTACCTTGCATAGTACTACCTTACATAGTATTTTGTATTAAAACCTTCAATAAGGTTTATTTTCTTCTAAATATGCTTATTAAATATTACTAGCATACTAATAATTACTAGCATCTGTAAAATATAAAACAAAAGGTCAAACGAAGTGTGACAATTTCTAACAAAAATGCTGAAAGTGATTTTGTGAAAACAAAACAAAAAGTCTCAAGTGATTTTGTAAACAAGAATATTCTTCGAAATTTTTGTATTTTATAGGAAGTAGCTATTTCTTTACCTATTTTCACGTTATTAAAATCTTGGGAAGTTATTTTTTCTACAACATTGGTGAACGTACATGGTTTCTAATAAAAAACTTCTTTTTGTTGGGTTCTACAATGAAGGTTAACTAACAACGAACCAAGCATGTTTACGATTGCTTGCAACATTTAAACTCGCAAAAGGTTAGAAGAACAACACAATTTTTACATTTGCACCAGTGCTAATTTGTTGTTCTACTCATTTCTTTATCGCTCAAACCTTATGATGTACTGGTTTGTGTTAGATGGTTTGTGTAAGATGCTGTGAACTCTTCACTCAATAATGACTTAACTTGGGATGATTGCAATAAATTTAAATCACTCTAAGAAGACAGTGATACAAGTGAAATTTTATCCATCGACTTACAAATATTGTTGAGCTATCTACGCAGTGTACAAATCCACAAAATATGTACAAACCAATTGGCTTTTATTGACGGCAACTGTTAATGTAATTATCCCATAAAAATTTCAACACTTTTATACCATGTTGTTTTTATGTATGTAAAAATGTTTTTGTTTCTCCAATAAAACAATTTTCAAAATCTCCTCAATTCTCCTTAATTTTTTCCTTGAAAATTAGAAATTTCATGCATCTTCTTGATTCTACTCAATTTTAACTCTGAAGAGCCCTACTTTTCTTAAAATGTTCAACAGATTTTTGAGTTAGATATATTTTTTGTCAGTCAGCTAGGGTAGCTACTGACATAAAAATATGTTTTTGCCACGATAGAATGTGTTCCTTTCTCTAAAATAAGTAATGTACTAATACTTATTTGTTGGGAATTCATTTAGGGTGGAGCCTTTTTTAAAAAAGGGAGCCTTATTGCGTAGAGGCTTAATCAAGTATTTACAGTATGCAATTTTAATTCAATTTTCGTTTTACCAAAGGTAACTGCTACACACCAAACATTGGAATAAGTTAGCGTATTTTTAATTCACTTTCCTTTTTATTCTTTACCATTTCAATTATTTCTTTTATTTCCAGTCCACGAGATGATTTATTTCACTGTAACATTTGTTGGAAAGATGACAAAGTATTATTAATCGCATGGGCCGATAATGTGAAGGTATTGCGTCCTCATGTATAGTTGGTTTATTACGTTTTTGTCATAAAACTATCAGCATAATATTATCAAAAACTTCAGTATTCAATGTTTATTCTTATAGGTTTGTGTTGTAAAACAAAGAATGCCAAATGATATTCGTGACTTGCCCACACATTATGTAGAAATTGGTATGTATAAAAATTTGCTTGCGAGTCTAGTATATTTATAGCTGTTAAATTATTTATCATATTTAAAAACTTGGCCATACGTGACAGTTGATTAAACTGCAATCTAATTAAATGAAAACGTTCACACTGGTAATGCCAATAAGGTGACATGTTATGAAATCAGATGAGCTGTTTCTTGAATGCAGCATATAGATGCATTTACAAAGTTCTGTATATGTGCACGCACCTTCACAGGCAATATAAGAAGGACCACACAAAAAACTTGACTATTTCCTTAAATTTATAGATTTAAGGAATAAATGATTTAAAAGGAGCTGGAATTGGTTTTTCTATCATTATCTACTATCATTTTCTCTTTTTAAGATCAGCTTTTAATTACTTCAAAAAGTAAGTTGCTTTTTTAACTTGATTTCTTTGATCGTTGCGGTCTGTTCTTATATTTCTTGCCTGTGTGCATGCTGCTTGAAAAATATTTTATTTTAGCCACTTAATGTAAAAGATATTCTACATAAGAAACCCATACTCCAAATGTATATAACATTGTGCCTTGTAAACTTGTGCTGCTTATTCATATTTTCAGTTTCAGTTTCCTTTTTCTACAATCATCATTCATCATCATTCTCGGCTTAACGTCCGTTTTCCATGCTAGCATGGGTTGGACGGGGTATATTAATGACCCTCTTCCAATCTGATCTAAACTCAACTTCCTCTGTATCAAGTCTGTCCTTATAACCTCCTGCCAAGTCTTTCTCGGTCTGCCTCTGGGCTTTGCCCCAGGAACTATCAAGTCTCTACACTTTCTTACCCAATTATCCTCCTCCATTCTTTCCAAGTGCCCCAGCCAATTCAATCTTCTTATCTGGATAACATCTTTAATTCTACGGATACTTAGCCTGTTTCTTAGCTCATCTGAACTCTTTCTGTCTCTCAGACTGGCGTTACACATCCACCTAACCATTCTCATATCATTCCTTTTTAAACGGTCAAGATCTTCCTGCTTCACTGCCCATGTCTCACTACTGTACAACATAACACTTCTTACACAGGCCTCATAAAACCTACCTTTTACCTCAATTGACAAGACTCTGCTAGTCAACAAAGGCAGTAACTCTCTGAACTTTTTCCAAGCAGAATCTATCCTGCAAGTAACACTTCTTCCAACATCCCTTTCACTGCCCAACATATCACCTAAGTAACAGAAGTTCTCAACTATCTCTAACGAGCCACTGTTGTACATCATTAAAGCTGGAAATACTTCATTCTCTATAATCTCATCTTGCAACGCTTGCATACAAACTGAATGTCAGCTCTTAACCTTCCACCAATACTACTGCACTTCTTATGTACCCAATGCTTGCAAGTCTGACAAAAAATTGAGTTACTACCAACCCCTTTCCTGCAAACTCCACAAGGCCACTTTCCAACTACAGGGTCACACTTGGCTGCAATGCTACTAATCATGACTTTAGACTTTGCTGTGTTCACCCTTAGCCTTTCTCTTCTAGTCCTTTCTTCCACTTCTCAAACTTTTCAACTAATTCTTCCATCGACTCTGCTATGAGAACCAAATCATCTGCATACAATAACTCCCATGGACAACCTGTTCTGAACTCCATCGACAGCGCTTCTAAGACTAGAACAAACAACAAAGGACTAAGTACAGAACCCTGATGTACACCAACATTTACACTAAATTCATCACTAAGTGAATGGTTAATCCTGACACGACTTCTAGCATTGCCATACATAGACTGTACCATCGTAACTAGCCACTCATCCACACCTAATTTTCTCATAGCCCACCAAATAACTTTACGTGGCACTCTATCAAAAGCTTTCTCTAAATCTACAAAGGCAAAATAGAGATTCTTTCTCTTTCCTAAATACTTTTTCTGAAGCTGTCTGAGTAAAAATATTGCATCTGTAGTGCCACGCCCTGGAACAAAACCAAATTGCATCTTATCTATATCAATTCTTTCTCTAAGTAACTTATCAATCACTCTTTCAATAACTTTCATTACTTGATCAACCAACTTCAAACCTCTATAGTTACCTCTTTCTATTGCATCACCCTTGCCCTTGAAACAATTCACTATTACACTCGACTGCCACTCACTCGGAATAGCACCATCCTTTATAATCTGATTAGCAAGACTTGTAATAAGCTCAACTCCAATATATCCAGATGCTTTTACCATCTCTGCAACAATACCTGATACTTCTGCAGCCTTGCCAATCTTCAATTTCCTAATAGCCTCCACTACCCATTCTGTCTTGATCTGCATAGCTGGCCCTTCTACAACATCCTGGTCAAAATATGTTGAGACAAAACAGCTAAGTTCACCACCACAATTAGATGCATAGGCTATTTCTATATTAGATTCGCGCATTTCGAATTTGTCAAAGTTCACTTGTCAATGTTCAGATTATACTTAGGACTTGGGATCTTAGGCTATTTGATTGGGTTTAACCTCTTGAAATGTGCTAATTGTTACTGACTTTAGCATGGCCAGTTTTCACAAATTTTAGTACCTTCATGTGCCCCAACGTGGATTATTTCGATGTGCAGGCATGCAAGGGATACGACTAACAAATTTTAATTGCTATGTGCCTGGCCTACGTGTGTAAAAGTGCAAAAAGCAGCGATTTTGCAGCCTACTGACTGCGGGGCATTGGTCTTTTGACGCTTTTGTCCACATTTGAAAAATAACGAGAAAACTGCATGCATTGTAGACCACCCAAACTATTGCCATTTGGTCCAGTTATATTTGTGTTAATATAAATATAAAATATACCTACTAAAACATATAATGTATATACTAGAAATTAAATCTGTAAGATCAAAAAATTATTAATTTTTATGAACTTTTTAGTTCACATGTTTCGTACTGATTTCTATGCATCTGGTATAGCCCCATTTGGTGAAGAAATAGTAAGTTATGTTTTTGTTTTGTGCATAAAATTTTTAAAATCATTCTATTTTTTTTCTTGAAAATCATTCTATTTTATACCAATGCGTCTGCTTTCTGTTATTTGAAAAATTTCTTTGTACTTTTTATTACTTTTTTAGGCCGTGTTGGCTTATTTTGTAAATAAGGAAGATGGTCAAGCACCCCAAAAGGTTTGTATATTGTTGGTGTGATACTGTTGGGATCAGTGAAAAGTGAACTACAGTCCTCTGACAGCACTGCTGCAAAGGGCTTTTCTTCTCTACAGTCCACAAAGTTTTCCTAATTGACTTCATATTTTTAATTAGAACTGTGACACTTATTACAAGACAAGGCAGGGTTTAAATTGGTAGATTGCAGTTTACCAATAGAAATGCTGTTTTTTTGAGTTAATGAAGAAAATGTTAAGGATACTGTAAGGGAAAGTGAGCATGGTTTTTTAAATCACGATATCTCCTTCACATTAATTTAATATATTTAAAAGTATGAATATTTGGAAAGACCTCAACATTCTCTATAGGTTGTGTTGACAGGTGAAATAAACGTCTAACTTGATAATCCATGTAGCTCCAACTTGAGTTTAACGCAACTACCATTAAACACAATAGCAACACAACGTTGTAATATCTATACCAATGTATCAGATCTCCACCAAACAGTAACTAAAACCCCATCCAACACTATTGTAATTAGTCTTACAGTCTAAACACGAACAGTAGGTTAACAATCTTCCCCACTTTTCTTCAATCTTTATGTACACTATTTACACATCACCAACTTGAGATTAATGGAGCCCACCACGCTGAAGGGTTCTCAATAGTCCCTCAGCAGATGCTCCTCTTTTCGTCAGACAATTTGCAATTTGTTTCTTGCTATCAATCCACTTTACATCTGTTATTTCTCCTCTGTCAATCATTTCTTTAAGTATAGACAAATCTATCCTTAGTCGTTTATCCACAACAGATTTGATCGAATGAACTGCTTCAAATAGTTTTCGACTGTCTGTGTAACATATAATGGAATTTAAAACATTACGACCACATACTTCAGTCAGTAAATTTGACAACCAAAATGCTGCTTCTGCAGCTTCAACTTGAATCAGAGTTTCTGCAGCCATTGTACTCTTTACTACTCTTTGCAGGCGCTTTGACTGCCACATAATGGGTGATAGATTTCCACAGTTGTCTTTCAGAAATATTATATATCCGCCTTGAGATCCTCCGTTTCTAAGGTCTGCAAAGGATGCGTCATTGTAGACTTCAAGAGTCACATTTTTCTTAGTACCTTTAAACTGTAAAATAACATTTTCGTTTTTGGCTTCTACCAGAACTCTGCCACCCCTCAACAAACCACCCACTGTAGCTTCCTTCTCTGATGCTCCTAATTCACAGACTTCAAACATGATATCGGGTCTTGTCTGTCCACTTAACCAGCACAACCGCCCCACCAAAGCTCTGAACTCCCTGATCTCATTCTCATTTAATGGACAATTCTTCCTCCTTTCTTTTTCTATTTTAATGGGCTCAATTTCTTCAATATACGCATTTTGGTTGATTTGAATGGTAAAATCACTGTGTTGGCTCAAGCTTAACCCAAGATAACGAGAGATAGTTGAACACTCAGACCCAACCGCAAAGGCCGTATAACATTTCCGACGAAACTCCCATCCCCGCCCCAACAAAAACCACCAACACGCGTGGCCACCCCTCCCCGACAACTGCCGACCTTGATGCCAGCAGAACACTGCAGGACCACCCCCGCTCACCGAGAAAGCAAGACCTATGAGCCCCTCTTTCACACGCAAACACCAACAGCGAGAAGCATCCACCTCCCAAACCATAAATGCACCTCCCAAGCCCCCACAAAGAATTTCCATTATCAGCTACTTTTGGAGGTTTCAAGTAAACAGTTCTTTCAATTTCCTTTCCTTGTAAAAATGCAGATTTGATATCAATAGAATTGCATCTCCAATTATTGTAAGCAATGAGGGTGAGTATCAAACGCAAACTTTCCTTCGAGCAAGTTGGGGAGTCTTTTAAAATGTCATTTTCTGTCTCCTCAAAACCCCATGCAACTAATCTGGCTTTCATCTTTTTCTTCCCATTCATTATTTTCTCAGTCATGACCCATCTCACAGACAATGCCTTTTGTCCATGGTTTTCAACATTTTCGTAAACCTTGTTCTTTTTCCATTTTTCCAATTCGTCAATTTGAGCATCCAAGACGTCTGAATCTGCAAATTTTACTTGGGAAAGAAGTACCTCTTCTGTGTTTATTGGCTGCCATCTTTAAATTTCCTCCCAATCAACACATGACAATGAATTACTATCTACATCTCGTATATTCAAATAGGATTTGTATTTTCCAGTTGCTTTACAACCTCTTGATATATTTCCACATCTTTAACGGTATCACAGTCCTTGAACTTACACTTTGCAAATGACTTAGCTTTCAGTTTAACGGAACCATCAAACCACTTTTGGTCTTGTGTGTCACTGTTTGTTACATCTAAGGAAAATCCACTTGTGCTACTGGTTAGGTTATTTATATCATTAAAACTTTCATCAATTTAATCTGATGCAACTTGTCTCTCCTTTCTAATGGCATCCCTTGTTTCTGGTCCATCACTTTGGAAGTTTTGCAAATCCATATCAGAATTTTCTTCTTTACCACTGTCATCACTATCATCAACCACTATTTCTTCATTCACAGGATTATCGGTGTCGATTAAAGATATTATTGGTTTACTTCCGTAACTTCCTATGGGAGTAGCATCAATCAGAGAAGAACCTTTGTGTCTATGAATACGACAAGGGTGCACACGGACGGACGAACTGCCATGCTTTATTAAAATCTGTTTGCCATCCTGTCCTATGACACTACTTGGGCCTTTCCAAGCATTGCTTATGTTTCTTTTATAAAATACCTTGTCCCCAGTTTCAAATCTATCATCACCTGACGTTCTTGTTTGATGCCTTAATGCTCTTCTGACCTTTTTCGCTGATTCACTTTGTATGAACGCCTTCCGTGCTGCGTTCATAGCATTTAGATTTGTTGCAACAATCTCACTGGTCGTCTTTCCTTCTCAAGCTGGTAACTTCGCATTATCGCAGTTCGGAAGATTTGGGTTGAATCCAAAAACAAGTTGGTTCGGACTGTAGCCATTGACATTTTTCAGGGAATTTTTAGCACTCACTGACCAGGCTACTGCCATGTCCAAATCGAATGTGACTTTATCCTCCATCATCTTGCTAACATTATAACCAAAAATAGTATTATGTCTTTCCACCAAACCATTGCTCGAAGGGCTTTCTGCAGCTGCTGTATTCTGATGTTGACATTTTCACACATCGATACAAAATCCTCATTTGCAAATTCTCCGCCGTTATCGACAAGAAATTTTTCAGCAGAACCAAATATGGAGATCCATATTTGAAAGATTCGTTTGATTATCTCTTCTTTCCTTTTTGTTTTGATGACGCATGAAGTACTGTAGCAAGTAAAATGGTCAACTAAATGCAAGAACCAAACCTTTGGCGAATCTGACCATTCTTTCAGATCTAATGCTACTGTTTCATTGAATCGTCTTGCCATTGGAAAACCTACAATCGGGGTTGGCTTTGGCTTTTTGTATTTCAAACAAATTTGGCAGGAATGCTCAAGCTCATCAAGATGATTAAAGATCTCAACATCATTAATATTTGCATCTATCAGCAACTGTTTTAGTCTTGAACTATTAGGATGACTGAACTGGCGATGAAGTTTGACTGCAGCAGCCTTCTTCTGCAGTGGTGTTTTCTGTTGTAAAACATTACATATCGCAAGTGCTTCTTCTGTAATGTCTCCTTCTTTGAACTTTCCAACTCCTCCTATTGGAATACAGTAATGACCATAGGAACTAAAAGAAACTGGTATATCTGTGTTGAAGCTTCATTGCTTAGCAATAAGGGTAATGGTATCTGTACCACATCTGTGGATAACATCACGCTTCGTCTAGCAATTATTGTAGGTAAGGTGACATTTTTAACAGATGTCACATGTTTACCACTTCCAAACTTGAATATTGTTGCACTTTTTCTTTCAATCACAGATTTAACTCTCTATCATTCAATGTGTTCAGATAACATTGCAACCATTCCTTGCCACAAACTGTTTTGGTACACCTCTGCTACCAGTGTTGAAAGGTGAAATAAACGTCTAACCTGATAATCCTTGTAGCTCCAACTTGAGTTTAACGCAACTACCATTAAACACAACAGCAACACAACGTTGTAATATCTATACCAATGTATCAGAACTGCACCAAACAGTAACGAAAACCCCATCCAACACTATTGTAATTAGTTTTACAATCTAAACACGAACAGTAGGTTAAAAGGGTGATATAACTTTTTGGATTAAAATGAAAAATACAAGGATTTATAAGGTGGAGAAAAATTGACCCCCTCCTTCACGTTCGAAGTTCCTTTTACAAAACCACTGAATTTTTTCCCCATCTTTCTCGATTTTCTTATTCAGGAGGGATGTATCTCAAATTGTTTTTCGATTTTTGTCCTAATTCTAAGTCGTTTTGGTTAAATTTGCCTTTTTTCAAAATTCAACTTTTTGTAATATTTTTTATACCTTACACCATAACTTTCGTCAGAGTTATCAAAACAAAAAATTCTAAAAACCATTCGGGATATATTATTCAGCTTGATTTTAAACCAACTCTCCTACGCATAAGTTACCCTGGTTATGTAAAAGAAAGTCGAAATGTAAGCAGTACTTCACGAAAAAATGAACACAGAGAAAAAGAACTTAACAAATTTTCAACGATGAACACTTGCCGCTAAAATCACCATAGTAACGATCACTTTAAGCGCGCTGCTTGCAGGTCTTATTTTGAGAATGATAATGAACTTTACTGAAATATTCTTTTTCTTTCTGTATGCATGTGTTTAGATTTTATAAGTGAATATGACTGAAAACAAAAATAATAAAGAGACTTTAATTTGTGAAATGAAAGATGTTGGGTGAGTTTAGAAGTTTATTTGTTTCAACCTCGTTCCCAGTAAACTATTTTTATGAAAGTAACCAACGTACAATTTGTTGCTTTTTGTTTAGATATGATGTTTTGGTCTTTGTGACGGGACTTAAGATTCGGTATTTTCAAGACAAAAACGAGGGAAAACAAATAAGCAATTCCGATACACGCATTATTGTATATGGGCAAGGTCACTATATCAAAAAGAAGTTGGTCCGCAGTAAGCGTCGTATGGATACCCTAAAGTGGTTCTCAATTACATACGAGAGTTAGCACCAGGTGATATTGTTGGAGAAATACGGGAGGACGCATATGTAGTAAACTTGGAATAATTTTTTGAAGCAATAAGTATTCCTAAGTTGATGTAAATATGTATAAATTATGTACAAAATAAATATAAAAAATAAATAAACGTATTTTTCATTGGTGTGAAAACCTTGAGGCTTGTATTAAACCCCCTCGTTTCTCTGGAATGCGTCCTGCGCTTTTATTTGTTGTCTTTTATGAAGCCTTCTTTTCATTTTAGTATCCTCTCTAACAGCCCATTCACTGTTCTCGATCCTTTCTTTGTCATTGACACGCCACTGTCAAACCGATAAAGTTAAAGCGTTTATTTCAGCCATTTTAAATAATTTTTCCATGTTATAGTTCAACCTAGAGTTATACACGCATTCACTCAAGCTCAATGCTCAATCTCAGAGGAGACACGTATTGTTCTTTTGGACATAAACTCCACAACAGGTGATTGAATGATTCATTCGCGTTTTGATTGGAGACATTTTTACACCCTTCTGAAAAAGACTTGTCTTTACAATAGCATCGGTAAAGGGTGATTTTGTGGTCTTATATGTTTGGGACCCAGTTGCAATATCTCGCTGGTAGCTGCACCAACTCCATTCTCCTTTAGGGCAATAATCATGCTGTGGGTGTTCGCTTGTGCTTGAATAATGTTTGAGAAATGCCCAAGTCTCCTGCGACATTTTCTCTGGATTACCTTTGTTGTCTCGAATAGTTCTGCCATAAAAATTTTGAATGGCATCAATTTTGGCAATTGTCAATCGTCCTCTCCCGCTAATTCCTTTTCCATCTTCAAGTTTCTTGCCCTTTAGATCTTTCACAAGTTTTGTCAGGTTGGACCCCATTCGTTTTGTGACATGATTGACACATTCCATTTTCTCTACAAAGATGGCAGCTCCGTACGGTCGCTGTTTATCTACTGCTGAATTCGAACTGCTGTCGCCATCTCCAATAAATGGGTTGTACCGAATACTGTATTTTTTAATAGAATGCTGGTATAGTTCTATCACGCCATCGGATTCCATCTTCTAAAACAAAATTAAGAACAATTTAAAATTTTTTTGAGGCTTCATATTGAAAAAGTTAAGAACATTTGAAGGCTTCCTAATAGTTCAGTGTTCTTATAAAAATATATGTGTATTCATGTTAGTTGAGTCAGAGATTAATCTTTTTCTCATTCTTATTTTCGCAGGAGAATCAACAACCTTTTTCTTACGTTTTCTTTTTTTTTTAAATATAGTGTGGATTGCTGCGATAGCTAGACATTTTGCAAATGAGTGATTTTTTTTTTTTTTCATGATTGTCTATTTTTACAACAAAATTACCAAAACAATTGTCCCGATTCCCGAAAAAGAAGTATCAATAAGGAAGATAATTGCTTATGTTTATTTGCGTAAAGTTTGTCAAGAAATAATAATTTTTTATTACCGTATTTAAAGGTTAAATCCCGAGCAAAAACAAGCTGAGCTCTAAACTTTCATTTTTCCTGAAAAGTTGGTTTTCGGTACATATTATAAAAAAAATAGCACTTTATGTGACAACCACTGTTGTATCGTAGTTTAGGAAAAAGACATCAACATATATCCGCCATTTTACTTCTCTTTTCTAACATAACATTGAACACAAATAAGATATAGCTGTCCTAAGCAAAGTGGACATATCCGAAGATGGTATCCCTGGCTGTGCAGTGGACACCACATCTCCTTCTATCTCCACTTAGTTCAAAAATATGCATAATTTTTTTTACTTAACCCAATATATAATCATTAAATTTTGAAGGTCTTTTTTGCGCTCTTTTCACCACTTCGGTGGGCTCTTCAGATTCGTCATCTTCCATTGCACCATCATAATCATCATTATTGGATTCGACTGACTCGTTGTCCAAATCTTCATCACTAATTTTCTTCTCGTTACTGTTTTCTTTTTTATCAGTTTCCACGGACTTGTTCTCTTCATCATTTTCGATTAATCCAACATCCTCATCTGTTAACATATCGTTAACATATCGTCCTCAATTAACATATCGTCTCCACTGTCTGCAGAAAGATCACCTTCTGTATTATTTTCATCTGATTCCATGTATGGAATTGTGCCAGAATCGCTGACATCCACGTCACTATATGAAGATTCATCAGTTGATGTCGGTAATACCTTAGCACTTTGTTTACTTCCACCATGATAAGGTTTTACGTGATGTGACACACGACGGATTTCTTTATTTTTATCAGCCTCTGATTGAAGTAATCATAAGAGGTTTTGCAAACCATGGTGGTGTAAATTTATTTCTGTGACGAGCTGGATTTTTAACTAAAACCAGTTCTCCAGGGTTCAAGGAATGATGCTTTGCTTTACGTTTTTGGTCAGTGTAGATCTTCATCTGCGCCTTCTTCACATTGTCATGATCCATCACGTTAAAATCTATCTGGTCATCATTCGTCGCAGTAGGTATCTTATCTCTGATATTTCTGCCAAACATCAATTTAGCAGGTGTTTCACCTGTCATGCGGTGTTTTGTGGTGCGATAACTCAACAGAAAATTTTCTAGAGCCCAACGCCAATTTGTTCCCTCAGCAATAGCAGTTTGGATACATTTTTTTAGATTCCTGTTCAATCGTTCAACTTCTCCATTAGCAGCTGGATGATAAGGTGTAACTTTTCTGTGTCTAACATTAAATTCTTGCAATAAGTCGGTGAACTCTGTGGTTTTCTGGAATTGCGGGCCATTGTCGGTTATCATTTCCTTGGGCGCACCATATCTACAGAATAGTTTCCGCAGTTTTGTCGCGATGGCAGACGATGAAATAGTACGCAATATTTCTACTTCAGGGTATCGGCTGAAGTAATCTACACACACCAGTAAATGCTCCCCACTTGGAAATGAGCCACACAAATCAGTACCCACCATCAACCAGGCTGCATTTGGTATGGGTGTCGGTTTCAGTGGTACAGGTTTAGGCAGTTCACCAACAACCTGACAACTATGACAATTGCCTACAAAAACTTCTGTATCTTTATTCAAGCCTGGCCACCAGACTTTAGCTCTTAGTCGTTGCTTTGTTCTCACTACACCTTCATGACCCTCATGGGCCAAAGATATGACCAAGGTTCGCAGTGAAGATGGTATGATGATCCGGTTGTTGTAAAGTAGAACGTCTTGGTGCACACTAATTGCGGTTCGGATCGAATAGAATGCACTTTTGCAGTCAATTCCTTTTCAGCCATTCTGCATGCAACTTTTTATGTGTTGCAATTCCTCGTCCTTGGTAGTGTGTTGTGCGATTTCTTCAAGACTGAGCGATTTTGGTAAAGCTTGATGTGTCACACTGTTAATATAGGATAGAGGATTTGATCGTGACAGATAATCAGCAGAGTTTTGTGAACCTGGTCGATAAATGACAGTATAGTTGTATGACATGAGTCTTGTCACCCATCGCTCAATTCGTGGAGGAAGTGTACTACCAGGACTGAATAATTTTACGAGAGGCTTGTGGTCTGTGATCACTTTAAAACGCATTCCATAGAGGTACATACGGAAACGTTGAATGCCAAAAAGTATCGCCAAACTCTCTCTTTCTAATTGGCTGTATCTTGATTCAACTTTGGTGAGTGCACGACTAGTATAACTGATTGGTAGGAATTCTCCATTTGGTTGGCGTTGTGCGATTACTGCACCAAGGCCGACCGGAGAGGCATCCGTTATAACCTCAGTTTCAGCACTTGGATCAAAGTATGCCAGTGTTTCGGCACATTGAAGCAGGGTCTTCAGTCGGCAAAAAGCATCCTGATGTTGTATTGTCCAATCCCAGGAGACATCTTTCTTTAGCAGTTGGCGTAAAGGGTCTGTGATTGTTGCAAAGTTTGGGATGAACTTGGCACAGTAAGTCACCATACCAAGAAATGATCATAACTCGGTCAGGTGAGATTCCCTGTGCAGATAGCTTATTGCCCATGTAGATTAATTCGTCTTTTAAAAATTTGCATTTCTTCTTGTTCAAGGTTAAGTTTTTCTCTCTTAGTCTCTCAAAGACAATTTCCATTCGTTGGAGAAGATCTTCTGTATCTCTTCCACCAATAATTACGTCGTCACTGATATTTTTAACACATGGTATGCCAGCCAATGCTTGTTCAATTTTACGTTGGTATACCTCAGCGGCAGCCGACATACCAAAAATCATTCTTGTGTATCGGAAGATTCCCCGATGACAAGCAAATGCAGTTAAATCACGACTTTCTGGTGCCAGTGATAGTTGGTGATATCCCTGATTGAGATCAAGGGTTGTGAATTTAGTACATCCATTAAATTCATGTACAATTTCATTGAGTGTCGGTATTTGATAGGGTTCCCGTATGATAGCACCATTGGCTATTCTCATATCTACACAAACTCTAAGTCCACCATTCTTTTTTGGTACCACAACAAGTGGATTAACCCAGGTAGGAGGTTTCGGTACTTTTTCTATAACACCACTTTCAAGAAGTTTGTCAATTTCATGATCAACCTCTTTTTGCATGAGGATAGGGAGTCTGCGAGCTTTCTGAACCACGGGTGTAACACGACTGTCGATATGAACTTTGGCATCTGTATCTTTCAATTTCCCTAATCCTGTAAATCGATCTTCATATTTACTTAGCAGTGTAGATAATGAGGACTGCTCATCTTCAATGACTGCAATTTGATCAGGTGGACCAACTCTAAGAAGGTTGAGTGTAATGGCTGTTCGGCTTTCAAGTATAGGTGTCACTTTGTTGGGTACTATTATTATGTCTGCTGTTGTTGTCACATTCTGGATCGGGTCAGTTATGGTTGTTGATATGGTACCCATGATTTTAAGTGGTTTAGTGGCATTGTATGCAAAAACGCGTTTTTTGCATGGCTTTAAAGTTGCATTTGGACATACTTGCTGCATCAAATTTTTACTGATTATATTCACTGTGCTGCCACTGTCGATAAGCACAGAGATGTTATTGTTGTTCAACATAATATTGTACATTGGATGCTTAGATTTAGTAGATATCATCCAAGAGAAATCGTCCTCTTCATCATCAGTTGACACAACGGTCATATAGCGCATCTGCTCTTGAGTTGATTTGCACACTTTTGCGAAGTGTCCAATTTTGCCACATTTGTTGCATTTCTTCCCTTTGGCCACATCACATGTGCTGGTGTAACCACATCTGTAGCAGGAGGATTTTACAGGTGATGGTGGTGCTGATATACCACTTCGTTGGTAACGAGGCGGTCTTCTGCCCCGGATTTTGTTCACTACATCATTTTCTTCATCTTCTTCAGAATCATCACACACATTTTTAGTTCCAGTGTGAGCTTTGTATTGTTTGGCTTGTCGATCTGTTGATTCTGCTAGTTGAGCAATTTCCATCAATTTTTCAAGAGTCAGATCTGGTTCTCTCAGTAATCTCTTCCTCAGCTTGCTGGATTGACATTTTTGACCATCATCGCTAACACCAGCAGCAATCACATATAATTCATAGCCTTTTAACCACTTCTGCCAGCGCATCCCCAAGCTGGAAGGATCTCCCTTGGCACCAAACTTATTTGGTGCAGAAATGTCTATACTCTTTGCCATATTGCAACAAGTGTATAAAGAAAGATATGTCTTACAGTTTTTTGCTGTATTTTAACAATAGATCTAACGGATTGAGTGGATGTTCGTAGGTATTCGTAAGAAAACGCAGCACCAATGTTGTATCGTAGTTTAGGAAAAAGACATCAACATATATCTGCCATTTTACTTCTCTTTTCTAACATAACATTGAACACAAATAAGATATAGCTGTTCTAAGCAAAGTGGACATATCCGAAGATGGTATCCCTGGCTGTGCAGTGGACACCACAACCACAAGCTTCAACAAACGCCATTATAGATCATTCTTAAATGGCAAGCAAAGGCGATATTATCTTGGTGACGTCATCAAGACCAGAAATCGTAAAATAAGCTAAGAAAAAGTAATTAGATGACTGCCTTAAGACCCCTGACTTTTTGAAAATCGCTAAATTTTGGGAAAAAGTGGTTATATGTGAATTTTGGCAAAGAATACACATTTTACAAAGAGTTTTGCTTATGTTTATTTATCCCCTGTTGCAACGATATAAGGAAGTATAACAGGCAGTTCTCAGGAGACACTAAGTAGTATTATGATTCTAAACTACCAATCCAAAATATACAGGGTAGTTTAAACCCAGATAAAGTTTACAAAGATTTTGCGGTTAAAAAGGCTAAATTGATAAACTAATGTCTGGTCACAAGGTATTAGTAAGATTTTACGCATTAGATGATTTTCTTTTTTTATGTACAACGTTTGTAACATATTATTTTCTAAAAATTATTACGCACGCTGCACTCAAGAATACCTTAAGGGGCAAAAACTTTAGAGAAAGTTGTTGGTCGACTGTAAAAGTTTATTTCATCGAAAAAAATTTAAAAGATTTGACCCCAAAGATTTCTGAAATTTCGCTGTAATTTTGGTGCCACAAAAGTTTCTTCCTGAGAACCTCGTCCCCAGGGTTTGTTTTTTAGGTTTTTTGTTCATGTTTTTTTCTCCGTCCCAGCGTACAAAAAAACTAGCAAGCCCTGGGGAAGAGGTTGTTCCAGTGAAAGATATTTCCTTAAAGTAAATATCCAGCCTCAAAATTACTCAAAATCTCTTTAAAGAATTTCCAGCTGAGCCTCAAACCTACGAAATTTCCTGTATTTTTATAACAAAAAGGTTAGAAGATTTTGGCGAGGTTAAGTTATACCCATGTTAGTTGCCAGAGGGGTGTGTTGTATGTGCTCAAATTAGACAGGGGTAGTATTATGAGAAAAAAGGCCTTGTTACTTGTTGTTTTTAGACACATTAAAAAAATGTATTAAAATTTATTTTTTCATTCCCTTATAACTGTGTCTTTACAGAATTTTTGTGAGTCAACCTTATATTTCTAATTCGAACTGTAAAAAAGCTGGGTGTTTATTAGTAGTTTTGAATTTACAATATTATTTTTTGTTTGTTATTTTTCCATTAAGGGACTTGCACAAAGACCTCAGTTGTTAGTTATTCAACCTCAAGGAATTGATAGTTATGTAGAAACATCCACTGATGCTCTATCAGTACGTGGTTTTGAAGAATACTTGTGCAACAACTATTTCTTAGGTAAATCTACTTTGGATAATAAGTTCCCCGTTGGCCCTATTCCTACTAGGATGGGGAAGGGAGTGATTTACTATAAAACCCTTTTTTGCATGAAAATTCCTAAATATTAATAACCTTGTATATGTTTGTAACTTTCTGGAAAATGTATAAATGTTTTTAAGTATCAAAACTGTTGTTATTTTGAAAAAACACTAAAAATATTTTCTTGATCCTTATAGAATCACAGGCTATTTTTAAGAATTTTTACATGCCTTGTTCATGTTATATTGAGTTAAAAATAATATTCGAATATATGATTTTACTATTTATTCAGAACATGTCCTTGAAGAACAATTATTTTACATCGTTAGTCCAAAAGATATTGTTATTGCAAGGGTGAGTTGGGAGATTATTTTTTTAAACATCTTTTTCTAACTAAATACATCTCTTTTTATATATATTTTTATTTTTTGTAATTTTAGCCTCGTGATATGGACGATCACATAACTTGGTTGCTTGGGAAAAAAGACTTCAAGGAAGCATTATTTAAAGCTGAGAAGAATGAGAAGTTGCTAAAACGTCATTCAGTTCTTGTGAGTATAGTTAAATTGTACTCCCCAGAATAGCCTCTTTAGTACTGCTATTAACAAGGGTCCTGCGAAGGGGGCCCTAGTGCATTTAAAGCTCCCATTGAAGCAAAAGATGTGCAAGTCCAATGTTTGTCATCAATAACATTATTTTTTTCAAAAAACCATACAATCCGTAAAAAAGTAGTGGGATTCTCACATTATTCTGTGAAGCAGACATGGAAATTGCGACTACTGCAATTTAAATGCTGCTGACCTAACCTACTCATCTGAAAAAGTAGCATTACAAAGAATTCGCGAGTTAATGATTTTTGCCAACTTTGCAAAATGGATGAAAATGTGGTAATATCTCAAAAGCTCGGTGGGGGATTTTGTTTAAAATATTAGTCTCAACCTAATATATGTTTTTTTCAACGTCTTAACGTAGAAATAAGTAGAGTATTATGTCATTATTTGAGCATTGTTTTAGTACTTACATATATATCATTTGTATTCTTTTAGAATATTGGAAGATCGTATTTGAATTTTCATGTTGCTCAAGGAAACTACAAAGAAGCTGCACTGTAATATCTCTGTTAATATTCTGTTTTATAATAAAGAATAATAAACTTCTGCTACACATTAACAACTATTTAATATTTAGGATGTGTGACAGGGTGCTTGGGAGTAGCAAAGAATTATGGGAAGAAGAAGTATACAGATTTGCAAAGCATCACAAATTAAAGGTAGTTAAGTTTAAAGTTTCCTGTATTTTTGTTTTTATAAAGCAAATAAATGCAAATAATGCTCTTTCTGAGATTATGCTTTTGAGGCTATACAAACCAAAACAAGTTATTCAGTTTATTGTTTATGTTGTTATTCAATTTACTTGTTTTTTTTTTACTTTTCTTTCTCTAATCAGCACATAAAATGCATAAATAATGTTTTTTTTGAGGACGACCAATTAAATGGCAAGGATAAACGGCCATGTTCAGATAATTGCCCATGCTATAATAAATGCCCTGAATTTACTATCAAAAATGCTAAATCATAAAATAAGTTCAAAACGATAAAAAATATAGTTGAGCTTAGTTCCAAATAAGGGGGCCAGGTTAAACGGCTAAATTTGTCTTAATTTAAGTTGGCAGGAAGAAAAGAAATGTATTTCTTTTCAGAGCAGCAACGTAAAAAAGAAACAAAAGCTTCAGTAAATTTATTTCTTTTCAGAGCAGCAACGTAAAAAAGAAACAAAAGCTTCAGTAAATTTATTTCTATTCAGAGCAGCAACGTAAAAAAGAAACGAATGCTTCAGTAAATTTATTTCTATTCAGAGCAGCAACGTAAAAAAAGAAACAAAAGCTTCAGTAAATTTTATTTCTTTTCAGAGCAGCAACGTAAAAAAGAAACAAAAGCTTCAGTAAATTTATTTCTTTTCAGAGCAAGCACCGTAAAAAAAGAAACAAAAGCTTCAGTAAATTTATTTCTATTCAGAGCAGCAACGTAAAAAAGAAACAAAAGCTTCAGTAAATTTATTTCTATTCAGAGCAGCAACGTAAAAAAGAAACAAAAGCTTCAGTAAATTTATTTCTATTCAGAGCAGCAACGTAAAAAAGAAACAAAAGCTTCAGTAAATTTATTTCTTTTCAGAGCAGCACCGTAAAAAAGAAACAAAAGCTTCAGTAAATTTATTTCTATTCAGAGCAGCAACGTAAAAAAGAAACAAAAGCTTCAGTAAATTTATTTCTATTCAGAGCAGCAACGTAAAAAAGAAACGAAAGCTTTAGTAAATTTATTTCTATTCAGAGCAGCAACGTAAAAAAGAATCAAAAGCTTCAGTAAATGTATTTCTTTTCAGAGCAGCAACGTAAAAAAGAAACAAAAGCTTCAGTAAATTTATTTCTTTTCAGAGCAGCAACGTAAAAAAGAAACAAAAGCTTCAGTAAATTTATTTCTATTCAGAGCAGCAACGTAAAAAAGAAACAAAAGCTTCAGTAAATTTATTTCTATTCAGAGCAGCAACGTAAAAAAGAAACAAAAGCTTCAGTAAATTTATTTCTTTTCAGAGCAGCAACGTAAAAAAGAAACAAAAGCTTCAGTAAATATATTTCTTTTCAGAGCAGCAACGTAAAAAAGAAACAAAAGCTTCAGTAAATTTATTTCTATTCAGAGCAGTAACGTAAAAAAGAAACAAAAGCTTCAGGCATTGTTTTAGTACTTACATATATATCATTTGTATTCTTTTAGAATATTGGGAAGATCGTATTTGAATTTTCATGTTGCTCAAGGAAACTACAAAGAAGCTGCACTGTAATATCTCTGTTAATATTCTGTTTTATAATAAAGAATAATAAACTTCTGCTACACATTAACAACTATTTAATATTTAGGATGTGTGACAGGGTGCTTGGGAGTAGCAAAGAATTATGGGAAGAAGAAGTATACAGATTTGCAAAGCATCACAAATTAAAGGTAGTTAAGTTTAAAGTTTCCTGTATTTTTGTTTTTATAAAGCAAATAAATGCAAATAATGCTCTTTCTGAGATTATGCTTTTGAGGCTACACAAACCAAAACAAGTTATTCAGTTTATTGTTTATGTTGTTATTCAATTTACTTGTTTTTTTTTTACTTTTCTTTCTCTAATCAGCACATAAAATGCATAAATAATGTTTTTTTTGAGGACGACCAATTAAATGGCAAGGATAAACGGCCATGTTCAGATAATTGCCCATGCTATAATAAATGCCCTGAATTTACTATCAAAAATGCTAAATCATAAAATAAGTTCAAAACGATAAAAAATATAGTTGAGCTTAGTTCCAAATAAGGGGGCCAGGTTATCACCTAAACGGCTAAATTTGTCTTAATTTAAGTTGGCAGGAAGAAAAGAAATGTATTTCTTTTCAGAGCAGCAACGTAAAAAAGAAACAAAAGCTTCAGTAAATTTATTTCTTTTCAGAGCAGCAACGTAAAAAAGAAACAAAAGCTTCAGTAAATTTATTTCTATTCAGAGCAGCAACGTAAAAAAGAAACGAATGCTTCAGTAAATTTATTTCTATTCAGAGCAGCAACGTAAAAAAGAAACAAAAGCTTCAGTAAATTTATTTCTTTTCAGAGCAGCAACGTAAAAAAGAAACAAAAGCTTCAGTAAATTTATTTCTTTTCAGAGCAGCACCGTAAAAAAGAAACAAAAGCTTCAGTAAATTTATTTCTATTCAGAGCAGCAACGTAAAAAAGAAACAAAAGCTTCAGTAAATTTATTTCTATTCAGAGCAGCAACGTAAAAAAGAAACAAAAGCTTCAGTAAATTTATTTCTATTCAGAGCAGCAACGTAAAAAAGAAACAAAAGCTTCAGTAAATTTATTTCTTTTCAGAGCAGCACCGTAAAAAAGAAACAAAAGCTTCAGTAAATTTATTTCTATTCAGAGCAGCAACGTAAAAAAGAAACAAAAGCTTCAGTAAATTTATTTCTATTCAGAGCAGCAACGTAAAAAAGAAACAAAAGCTTCAGTAAATTTATTTCTTTTCAGAGCAGCAACGTAAAAAAGAAACAAAAGCTTCAGTAAATATATTTCTTTTCAGAGCAGCAACGTAAAAAAGAAACAAAAGCTTCAGTAAATTTATTTCTATTCAGAGCAGTAACGTAAAAAAGAAACAAAAGCTTCAGTAAATTTATTTCTATTCAGAGCAGCAACGTAAAAAAGAAACAAAAGCTTCAGTAAATTTATTTCTTTTCAGAGCAGCAACGTAAAAAAGAAACAAAAGCTTCAGTAAATGTATTTCTATTCAGAGCAGCAACGTAAAAAAGAAACAAAAGCTTCAGTAAATTTATTTCTACTCAGAGCAGCAACGTAAAAAAGAAACAAAAGCTTCAGTAAATTTATTTATTCCACATATGTTTTTTGTAACAGATTTACATTTTTAAATTTTCAAGTCCCCATCATACAGTTTAAAAAAAATCCCCCTGTGTGAATAAATGCTCCAGGGGAAGTTTCATTTTTAAAATAAATGCCCACATTTCCAATCAGTCATTTATGGTGTTGTTTACACTCTACATAAATATTTACGTATTTTTGCAACTTCCATTATTTACTGCTGTTGTATTCTTCTCTCTCCCCCTCTATTATATTATTTACCGCCGTTGTATTCTTCTCTCTCCCCCTCTATTATATTATTTACTGCCGTTGTATTCTTCTCTCTCCCCCTCTATTATATTATTTACAGCCGTTGTATTCTTCTCTCTCCCCCTCTATTATATTATTTAGAGCCGTTGTATTCTTCTCTCTCCCCCTCTATTATATTATTTACTGCCGTTGTATTCTTCTCTCTCCCCCTCTATTATATTATTTACTGCCGTTGTATTCTTCTCTCTCCCCCTCTATTATATTATTTACAGTCGTTGTATTCTTCTCTCTCCCCCTCTATTATATTATTTACTGCCGTTGTATTCTTCTCTCTCCCCCTCTATTATATTATTTACAGTCGTTGTATTCTTCTCTCTCCCCCTCTATTATATTATTTACTGCCGTTGTATTCTTCTCTCTCCCCCTCTATTATATTATTTACTGCCGTTGTAATCTTCTCTCTCCCCCTCTATTATATTATTTACAGCCGTTGTATTCTTCTCTCTCCCCCTCTATTATATTATTTACTGCCGTTGTATTCTTTTCTCTCCCCTCTATTATATTATTTACTGCCGTTGTATTCTTTTCTCTCCCCCTCTATTATATTATTTACTGCCGTTGTATTCTTCTCTCTCCCCCTCTATTATATTATTTACTGCCGTTGTATTCTTTTCTCTCCCCCTCTATTATATTATTTACTGCCGTTGTATTCTTCTCTCTCCCCCTCTATTATATTATTTACTGCCGTTGTATTCTTTTCTCTCCCCTCTATTATATTATTTACTGCCGTTGTATTCTTTTCTCTCCCCCTCTATTATATTATTTACTGCCGTTGTATTCTTTTCTCTCCCCCTCTATTATATTATTTACTGCCGTTGTATTCTTCTCTCTCCCCCTCTATTATATTATTTACAGCCGTTGTATTCTTCTCTCTCCCCCTCTATTATATTATTTACTGCCGTTGTATTCTTCTCTCTCCCCCTCTATTATATTATTTACAGCCGTTGTATTCTTCTCTCTCCCCCTCTATTATATTATTTACTGCCGTTGTATTCTTCTCTCTCCCCCTCTATTATATTATTTACTGCCGTTGTATTCTTCTCTCTCCCCCTCTATTATATTATTTACTGCCGTTGTATTCTTTTCTCTCCCCTCTATTATATTATTTACTGCCGTTGTATTCTTTTCTCTCCCCCTCTATTATATTATTTACTGCCGTTGTATTCTTTTCTCTCCCCCTCTATTATATTATTTACTGCCGTTGTATTCTTCTCTCTCCCCCTCTATTATATTATTTACAGCCGTTGTATTCTTCTCTCTCCCCCTCTATTATATTATTTACTGCCGTTGTATTCTTCTCTCTCCCCCTCTATTATATTATTACAGCCGTTATTCTTCTCTCCCCCTATTTATTATTTACTGCCGTTGTATTCTTCTCTCTCCCCTCTATTATATTATTTACTGCCGTTGTATTCTTCTCTCTCCCCCTCTATTATATTATTTACTGCCGTTGTATTCTTCTCTCTCCCCCTCTATTATATTATTTACTGCCGTTGTATTCTTCTCTCTCCCCCTCTATTATATTATTTACTGCCGTTGTATTCTTCTCTCTCCCCCTCTATTATATTATTTACTGCCGTTGTATTCTTCTCTCT
Organism: Hydractinia echinata; assembly: GCA_030067915.1. Lineage (NCBI taxonomy): Eukaryota > Metazoa > Cnidaria > Hydrozoa > Anthoathecata > Hydractiniidae > Hydractinia > Hydractinia echinata. The sequence goes on from JASGCC010000088.1 coordinate 930,950, forward strand.
CCCCCTCTATTATATTATTTACTGCCGTTGTATTCTTCTCTCTCCCCCTCTATTATATTATTTACTGCCGTTGTATTCTTCTCTCTCCCCCTCTATTATATTATTTACTGCCGTTGTATTCTTCTCTCTCCCCCTCTATTATATTATTTACTGCCGTTGTATTCTTCTCTCTCCCCCTCTATTATATTATTTACTGCCGTTGTATTCTTCTCTCTCCCCCTCTATTATATTATTTACTGCCGTTGTATTCTTCTCTCTCCCCCTCTATTATATTATTTACTGCCGTTGTATTCTTCTCTCTCCCCCTCTATTATATTATTTACTGCCGTTGTATTCTTCTCTCTCCCCCTCTATTATATTATTTACTGCCGTTGTATTCTTCTCTCTCCCCCTCTATTATATTATTTACTGCCGTTGTATTCTTCTCTCTCCCCCTCTATTATATTATTTACTGCCGTTGTATTCTTCTCTCTCCCCCTCTATTATATTATATTTAGAACTACTTTTTGTACTGGAGGATTGTATTTATTGATCAACTGCAAGGGTTAACTAATTACCAGGATTACTACTGTTTTTACGAGACAATTTACATTTCAAATCAATGCATGACATAATAAATCAGCGCAACAAAACATTGATCATTTCGCAGGAAGTCCATTACTCATTCGTTCTCTACATCTTCCTGCTCCACACATTGACCCCATTCCACAAAATAGCATACATTTTATATCATTGCTGCATCGTTCACACAATCTCTTATTGTTTTGTAACAATTCATTTAATCCTGTCATGTCGATTTGTGACACCTAAAAGAGAATGGAAAGTTATGCTTGAAAGTTACCATGGTTTTCAATTGGTAAACATGATGAATATGATCAAATAAAAAAAATTAACTTAAAGAAAGTTTCTAAAGAAATAAGATTCTAATCTTCAAAACTTGTAAGATTTTCATGAAAAAGATAACTAGTTCTACCTGGTTGATTGATTTTCCTTCTACCATAAGCAACGTAATTGAGACGAAGATGACAAATGTTTTGACCAAAGAAATGTGCATGACTCTTTTCCAATATAAACTGAAGCGTCTGTTATATCATAACAAAGTTGTATCTTTTAGAGTTCTTAAATTATAATTTTTATTAATTTGAGATGCATTTTATACATTTCTGTACATAATAAGGGAGGGACCTACATATTTTTAACATTTTTTTTTAATGATATAAAAATAAGGAAGATTAATTAAAAAAAGGTTGGGATGGAATAATTGTTGTTAAGTTGTGTGAAAAGTAGGTGGAAGAAAAAACGTGCTGCAACTTACCATTTCTTTATTTTAAACCTTGCACAAAAGATTTGTAACAATGTGGCAATGTGAATTGAGACTGAGGTAAGTTTGAACAATTAATACAAAGAAAAACAAGCATATGTTTTCTAATCAATTTCTATTTTATTTATTCAATTAGCCAATTTTTAAACAGGGTGTTTTTTTGGTTTTGAAAAATTATCTAGGTGTTAATCTAAAGTGTGTTTAGCAGGAACTATCTAAGGAACAAATTTTTTGGTATAGTCAATCATCTATTGTATTTTTAAACTTTAAAGATTTATGGGAGGGGAATATTTTGCATGTCAAAGCCAAGTGCTTAAAAGAGGAAAGTATATGAATGCATTTTATTTTATATCATACAACGAGCTCAATACCTCAATAAAATGCACTTTTTTCTGTTTGTTTTTTAAACTACAATTCTGTAGTCACTGCATTATGAAGTATAGTGATTTCGACAAGGAAAGGGGCTACATTTTCAGGGTAAATGTACAACTATCATGGTCGAGAATTTGAGCACATTTGGTTGTCTACAACTTAAGCAAGAAATTAACATTGACATACCATCACTATACCAACTTATCATTACTTATCCTTATCATCCTAAATATGTGATTTTCCCCAATTTGGTCACATTCTGTCTTGCTTACTTGGTCACCCGGTTCTTATTTTTCATTGTTTTTTTTATGAGTCCAATGATCTAAGCTACTGTCTGAAGTATTGGCTAGCAAATCATTTCTGCAATGATTTATTTAAGATGTAGGTTAAGATGTTTGTATGACAGCCACAGTTCAAATCTTGCATCATTGTCTACGATGAGCATTGTATAAATAATTTTCCTATCATACTGTAATGCAACGTTGTAGTCCTGCAAGTATTTAAAGTTGTTTGTGAAATATTAAATATAGTCTTTAATATATAGTATATATAAATATAATTTTTTTATTTTTCACTTTTTTGGTCGTTGGCTGCCTTACATATTAACATTTCTACTAAATATGAATAGGTGAGTCAATACAGCCTCTTCCACAGTCATCAATTTTCTAAAATTAGAATTTTTACAACTTTCTCTTCAAATCTCCTTAATCTTAGTTTTACAAAACTATGTGATGAAAAAAATATAAATGCTACGTGGGTGCAACTTTCTTCTTCTTCACTCATGGCATTACCTTGTAAATCTCCTCAAATATTCTCAATGTCTGAGAAAAAAATGTTCTCAAATCTCCATAAAAAGACTGGCAACATTGCGATAGAGTGGATTGGAAAGGCAACTTTGACTGTATGTATATCTTTTGTTGTATATGTCTTGTACATATATTTTTAAAACAAAAGATGTTGTGTTTTTGTCCACAGTTGTTTTAAACTAAAGAGTCTTTTTTCCTTTAATGCAGCATAAAAATAAAACAAAAATAGTAGGTTATGTTTCAATGTTTAGGCCAGTGAGACCTTCTTTCCCAAACACAAACTTTGTCATTCATTGAATCGTTGACAAGTAACTAAAAATTTTCACGAAAAGATTTATCATACTATTTAAAAAAAGGATTATTTTTTGTAAAAGAAAAAGCATTATTACTAGGATTATACGTCTAAAAAAGATTTTGACGCACATTTCCGTTAGAGTATATAAATAGCTCTACGATGGAGAGCAACGACGTATGATCCGCAAGAGTGAGTAAGTGAAACAGCAAGGTCCATTTTTTTTGTTCTGATGATTGATGGAGAAGAGGAATTTTACTTTTGTTATGTAAATTTATATTTTTGTATTTTCTACTAACAATACCAAAGTTGTTTGCAATGTTGCTCAAACCACTGAGAAGTTCACTGTTGAAAAATTTCTTTTTATGGTTCTGAAGGCAGTAAATGCAACTGAGAAACTTTGCGCAGCACGGTGGTTACACAATATGATACTGGGTTAAATGTTAAATCATTTGCATTTGGGATGAATAAAGTTGTATGCGAAGATCACTTCCATTGTGACTGCATAAAAGAGGATTTAAAAAGACGCATATTGGGGAAACCATCAACCTTACTTGTTTTGAAAAGATTTTACCTCTTCGAATTTTTTTTTGATATCTGCGATGTCAAATACTCGCAGTATCTGATACGGTGCGATTTGAACAAAGAATACAAAATCTTTTAGTAAGGTAGTGCATGGAATATCTTCCAGTTTTTCTCGCAGTAATGTTTTGAACTCCAAACAACACTGGCATTCTCCAACAATCATTTATTCGTGGATGTTACACTTTTACACTTTCTAACCTACTTAAGTCTAAATTATAACATCCTCATCGTCTGATTCTGTATGTTTTACGAGGAACCGTGAATGAAGTACACGGTTAATTTGAGAAAATCGCGGAACTTTAATAAACTAAATGATGAAAATTAAGGGTTAATTTTTTTCCACAGTTTATTTAGATTGTATACAGCGTTTTTAAAATCTCATTATGAAATTTTTTTTACCTTTGTTTCCCCTTAATGATGGTTGCTAAATATTTCGGTCGTTTATAAATAATTTGTTCGTTGATTTGATTTAATGTTGTTATTTTCTGAAAAAACACGAAAAATAAGGTTCTATGTACGCTAGCTAATGAGAGTGTGCAGAAAATAGAGAAACATAAAGGTAATATTTTTCTTTCTTTAGAAACAATTATATATTTATTTACATTTTAACATAAAGCATTTCTGACAACAAAACTGTCATCATCCATTCACAGTCCACTTTATCTGGAAGGACTTCCTCCGTTTTCCTCGTTACAACGACCATTTAAGCATACATGGTGAGGTGAGCAGTAAGCAAGGCACTCTGCAGTGATGTTGCATTCTCCACAGACTTGTCTTTTACTTCTTGATAACGTATTTAAAGCTGACATGTCACTGTTCTGTACCTGCATTAAAAAAATTCAAATATTTAAAAATATAAGCAGCTACATTACATACATTTCCAAGAGTTACAAGCGAAGGCTGTTTAAAAAGTAAGATTTTCATGAAAAAGATAACTAGTTGTACCTGGTTGATTGATTTTCCTTCTACCATAAGCAACGTAATTGAGACGAAGATGACAAATGTTTTGACCAAAGAAATATGCATGACTCTTTTCCAATATAAACTGTCTGTTATATCATAACAAAGTTGTATCTTTTAGAGAAATGTTTTCTTAAATTATAACTTTAATTAATTTGAGATGCATTTTATACATTTCTGTACATAATAAGGGAGGGTCGTACATTTATCAACATTGTGTTTTCCTTTTGATGTTGTAAAATTGAGGAAGACTAAATGAAAATGCTCGACGTAGAATAATTGTTGTTCTAAGTTATGTTAAAAGTAGGTGTTACATAATTTTTTATGATAAAATATTTTTTAATGTAACGTAATAATTAAAGTATTATAATTTGGATTGATCACCTTTGACAAGTTTAATTTTAGACCTTCCTCATCAGTGATCACAAAAGATCATTTTTTACACAAATTCATATTCTCGTTGCGTATCTATTGATTCAATGTTGTTTTGATTCGTGTGATTTCAATGGAACAATATAATCTAAAAATATAAAACTCTGAAATATGTGATTGATAATGAAGGGAGGTATTGATTTCTGTCAGAACAATAGGAAAAAAAATTATAACTTAGTAGGATGAGTGGGTGAAGCTTCTCCCCTTCCTTGCTAGATGTCCGATTTTTTTTTAAATTGAAATAAAGTCATTGTTATTGTTGTTACCCCCTAATTGTAATTGACTCATAAATCATCAAAAAAAAGTTAATAATATTTTTTAAGTGCGGAGGGGAATCAAATTCGATAGTGCCAAATTGTTATCAAGAAATTAAAAAATTTGAAAAATTAAATTCCCTAAAAATACTCCATCTATAATTCCGTTTTTTTGTATATTTTTATTTAAGTCTGTTTGTTTATATTATTAAGGTGCCATTTTAATAATGGCTTTACAAAGTATTGGTTTGCGCCATTCAAAATAAATCACAAACCTGGAAAAGTTGTAAAGAAATTAAGTAGTAAAAATTAAAAACTATTTAAATGTGGTAATGTACTTTTGCACTTTGTTTAGCAATAGTCTGATGTTCTAATTTGTAAAAAGCTATATCGAAAATAAAATAAAAAGTTTAACTATTATTTGTGGGAGGGGGGGGGGTCTCGTCTTCCGGGAAATGGGGTAATATTACCACCCCTATTGAATTCAACAAAAGAGAAAACGCTATATAGCTAACTAAGAAAAATGGAAAAAGTGCTTTGACAGCAAAAAAATTATTTTGACGTCATCATTTTCTCCAAAAACCAACTTTTTTAAATTATATTTGGAAATGTGACTTTAATATGACAAGAATTTTGATAAGGAGAAGCATCAGAAGATAAGTTTTTTTATAACTCTGTGTTAGAAATGTTATAATGAAAAAAAAATTAACAAATTTTTCCAACCAGCTCCTCCGACAAAATGTAAAAAAAATCCCACTTTTGATTTAGTAATTGGAATAAAACTTTTCACATAATCACGTAATAGAGAAAAATAAAAGTCATAAAATTTTCTGTTTTTTTTTTATTTCTAAAAAACTCAATAAAGATGGAGATGGTTGCGATTTTTATGACTTTTATGGCAAAAATTTGTCGTGTACTGTCAAATGAATTAACAATTTTTAGAACAAAATAAGAATAATTTTAGGCTAAACAAGTGAAATAAATAGAGCACTATAGGCTGAAGCCAAATTTCTTGTTCTTTTTTCGTTTCATAAAAAACGTAATTTATGTGAGATTGATCAAATACTCGGAAAATAGTTTCTACCTTTTTTCGTTTTAGGCTATTACTCCATACATTCCTTACCGCAATCCAAAGTTAGATAGTACTATTTACGAAATGGTGTTAAACGAGTTTCTGCAAACACATTATCAGGTAGGGCAACCAAATAAGAGCAAACAGAATATCTTGCTTGATGATACCTTCTACAGATGAAAAGAAATTTGTAAATAATCGAAATAATTTTCGTATCACTTTTTGCAGTTTGTAGTAAATATTACTTCTAGGGATTTTACAACTTGATTAGAGATTGGCCAACCGATTTGTATCGATCACAGACGATTATCTACTCTTTGCAGGTAAGATGTTTGAAGTTGAAAGAACAACCAACTCGAGATCCTTTAAGTGGTCAAACTATATCTTCACGTTTATTGTCATGTTAAATGCTGATCGATTTTCATCTTCGATTATAAAACAGTAGTGCTAATAATTTCATTGTAACTCGTAGGCAAAGATAAAAGAAGAACCCAAAAAAGCAGTGTTACTTCAATCCTTAGCAACATTGTAAGTTGTGTCCGTGCTTGAACTCGAACAAATATTTTCTTTAAATCTTTTAAATGTAAATTTCGTTTCATAAAGACTGAAAAGTTTGATACTTCCTTTAATTTGATGATGATTGTAGTGCAATGGTAACAATCTAAATGGCCTCACATAATGTGTGACTGAGTCATGGACGTGTTCAACCTTTACAAGCGTGCGTGTGACCATGTATGTGATGCTTTTAAATATTGAGTAGTTACGTTTTATTTCAGGTATGCACACGAGAAGAAATATGGTGAAGCGTTACGAATTTATTTAGAGTAAGTGAAACACTACTCTGTTTTAAAAAAAACTGGCCTGTCAGTTGTTTTGTAATAACCTTTGAAGTATGTTGTGAAGGAGCGGTTCTAGTTGAAATATTGATGTTGAGAAAATGACCATTCTTAATAACGCAGTTATATCGATGCATTTGGAATTATTTCAATAATTCTATTGTTACCATATTTATTTTTTGTACATTTTTAAGTATTTAATACGTTAGAAAATGAATTTGTAAAAATTAGTGTGATCATGCCAACCTGTGAGAGTTGGCGAAAGCTCACTATCAAAAGATAAAATATATGGATATGTCAACTTGAATGGTCATTTTCTCAACATCAACTTTTGAAGTATTTTCTATTTATTATGTTCAGACTATCAACTCTTATATTGGAAAAATAGGTCTTGGTAAATAACACATTGAGCTTTGCCATATTGTAGTTTCCTGAGGAGTATATGTCTGCTTCACATCGTTGCATCAAAGACTTCTCTCACAGGGAGAGAGATGTGTGTGTACTCACTGCTTTAGGTCGCTAAAAAAGATACGTGTAGTTTGTTAGCTCAAGGATTGGAAATACCTTAAGTAAACACACACTTGTATTTTTGATTTTGTTGTGATATGCTTTTAGTAGAGGTAAAACTTTGTCCTGATACAATAAAAAGTAGTTAAATTAAGTGCAGAAAATAAAACGGGCAGAAACGATGACGAATTATGGTCAAATACGCAAAGTTTTATGTTCGTACAAACTTTTTGTGAAAATTCATGTTCCGTCTTACGTAATTGTCGGCACAGCTAATCAACATAAAGCTGTGTTGATCCCCTATCTTTAGACACGTGGTTTTGGGGCGAGTTAAGAATTTTTTATATTTTTTTTTCGAGTAAATGTTACATGAATGTTTGCAACTAATACGCGAGATGTTTTATTTAGACTTCGACACAATGGCGTGTTCGAAATGATATATCAACATAAATTACTGGATTACATTCAAGAAAAATACTTGGAGCTGATGGAAATTGATAAAGATGTGAGCTTTCTTTATTTCAAAATGTTGACATGGAATTGTGTTGACTATCAACCAACAACTCGTTGAAATCGAGTGTCAGTTTCTCTGATTATCCTTTAGAACAAAAAATATCACCCATCTTAAAAAAACTTAAGGAACTCGCATTATTTGATTTCCGCCCATATTTCCGCCCATGATGGGCGTATAATAAGAAACGAAACTATTTACGAAAACAAACTAGCTTGCTGTAAATTACTTTTTGATTTATAGAACTTAATTTTTCAAACTGTTGTACCTGTGTTTTTCCTACTTTAGAAAGCCACTGCAATGTTTGTTGAGAATATGGAAGATATTCCTGTAAGTACATCGAGTTTACAAGTCTCGTGCGTTGCATTCAATTTAAAAAATATTAGTTTAGTAACATCGTTAAAAACAAAACAAAACTGTGAGTTCTTACATACTTAAATGCAGTTGTGGCATCGTTTTTGTTGACCCGAGTAGTAGTCATTTAATTATTTTGGAGTCCCTTTGAAATATTTCCAATATTCTGTACATTTTTCGTACGACTGTCTTTCCGCATGCCCTTTATGTTTCACAAATAAGATGAATACTCACATTCTCCATCTATCTGTTCAGGAATATGACTATTAAAGGATACATGACGTTAAGGATAATGGTACTTAAATGCTTCACTATTGTTTCGTAGCTAGCTCGTCATTCGTTTTGTGTTTTCTCTACATGAAAACAACATGACATGCATGATGCCAGATTGGTATTGTTTGAAGAACATACACGTATTTTTATTATTTTTGTACCCAGGTTGAAAGCGTTGTGAAGCAGTTGAAACAGAATAAAAAGCTTTTGCACCAGGTAAGCAATAAAAAAAAAAAACACGCACAAGGGTTGTCATTTAATCCGAAAAAAGTTTGGGTGCATTTTAAAGAAGAGCAGGAACAAATATCACATGATGATGTATTGCTGTTTGCTAGCCATCTTGTGTTCATAAAAAATCTTTTTCCTTGGCAATTTGCGCATGTTAAATACTAGCGACATTTTTTCGCGCATCTTAAATACTAGCGATTTTTTTTCGCGCATCTTAAATACTAGCGACATTTTTTCGCGCATCTTAAATACTACCGACATTTTTTCGCGCATGTTAAATACTACCGACATTTTTTCGCGCATCTTAAATACTAGCGACATTTTTTCGCGCATCTTAAATACTAGCGACTTTTTTTCCCACATGTTAAATACTAGCGACATTTTTTCGCGCATCTTAAAAACTAGCGACATTTTTTCGCGCATCTTAAATACTAGCGACATTTTTTCGCGCATCTTAAAAACTAGCGACATTTTTTCGCGCATCTTAAATACTAGCGACATTTTTTCGCGCATCTTAAATACTACCGACATTTTTTCGCGCATCTTAAATACTAGCGACATTTTTTCGCGCATCTTAAATACTAGCGACTTTTTTTCCCACATGTTAAATACTAGCGACATTTTTTCGCGCAAGTTAAATACTAGCGACTTGTTTTCGCGCATGTTAAATACTAGCGACTTGTTTTCGAGCAAGTTAAATACTAGCGACTTGTTTTCGCGCATGTTAAATACTAGCGACTTGTTTTCGCGCATGTTAAATACTAGCGACTTGTTTTCGCGCATGTTAAATACTAGCGACTTTTTGATTTTCAGTTTAAATAGCATTAAATTTAGGGGAAAAGTTAACGTCTGAAAAAAAAATGCATAATACTTCGCGCGATTATATTAAACATCTTAATTAATCACTTTAAATATTTATTATTATTATTATTATTATTAATCTAAAAGCTGAAGTGGTCAGATTTCGATTCTGTAAAACTGGCTGTAATTAATTAAACATTTATCGGTATGAAAATGTTCTCATTATAAATAGTGTTTTTTATTTCTTTGTCTTAATAAGGCTTTAATAGCTAACGCCTTCCCCTTATTTCAATATAACGCAATGATTTTACCATGTGTCGGATATTTTGTCTTTTTTATTCACTTAGTATTTAAACGGACTGTTCATAAAAGATCCGCAAGCAGGTCAAGAGTTCCATAACCTGCAGGTATTGTTTCTGTAATCCATCAACTTGTGTCCAGACTCCATAATCCTCTTTTTAAAAGGGATCGCATCAAATTATTTTCGTGTTTTAACTACTGTATGTTTTATATTAGGTTGAACTATACGCCGAGTATCAAAAAGATCGCCTGCTGTCATTTTTACGCAACAGTAATTACTACCAACTGGAAAAGGTAAGATCTGCTTTGTCTATATATCTCTTAACAACAAGCCATATGTTTTGCATAAAGAACAAACCCGGCATGTTTTTTTTATTTTGTATAAACTTAGTTATGGTACGTAAGCCGGACGTAATTATGCGTTTTCGCCGCACCTTATACTATATTATTTTATGAGGTCGTTTATATTAAAATTCTGTTGGACAAATCTTCTTTCTCCAGGTAATAACACTTTTCGTAAACGCTATATTTCGCCTCATTTCCAACGTCAAATACGCTGTTGTTTCGCCTCATTGCAAACGTCAAATACGCTGTTGATTCGCCTCATTGCGAACGTCAAATACGCTGTTGTTTCGCCTCGTTGCAAACGTCGAATACGCTGTTGTTTCGCCTCGTTGCAAACGTCAAATACGCTGTTGTTTCGCCTTATTGCGAACGTCAAATACGCTGTTTCGCCTCATTGCGAACGTCAAATACGCTGTTGTTTCGCCTTATTGCGAACGTCAAATACGCTGTTGTTTCGCCTTATTGCGAACGTCAAATACGCTGTTGTTTTGCTTCCTTGAGAACGTCAAATACGCTGTTGTTTCGCTTCGTTGCGAGCGTTATATACGCTGTTGATTCGCCTCTTTGCAAACGTCAAATACGCTGTTGTATTCGCTTCGTTGCGAGCGTTATATAACATCATTTATATACGCTTCTGTTTCGCTTAGCTTGCAACGGCGACAACTTTTACGGTGTACTGTCGTTAGCGTGATCTTTTGAAAGGTTGTGTTTTTTTTTAGAGGCTAACGTAGTTTAATTTGTTAATATGTGGCTGTTACCATAGCAACACTATAGAATTTAGTTCGGTTTCTACAATTTAGGCTTTAGATGTTTGTGAAGAACGTGGTTATATACAAGAAATGGTGTTTTTGTTGGGTAAGTGCAAATATTTAATGTTTCTTTATTGTATCCCCCGTTATTGCAAATCTATTTAACCAGCTTTTTAAAAGACGTGACGAAAGTTAATATCATTTGATCAATGCTAAAACGGCGGTTAATTAAAGCTTTATTGTTAAAGTGTGTAGCGTATAAAAATCAGCCAACGGTGTGGAAGCTTTGATTTGTGTGCTAGCTACCTGTAGTATTACTGTAACGGGTGTGTAATGTCATTGAAAACATCTGTGCCTTACGTATAGACATACAATTTCAGCACCGATAAATCTTAAACCCCCTGTATTACTCTCGCAAAGAACGCATAAAGTGCGTATACACATGCAGTACGCTGTCTGTAAGTCAAGTTCAAACATGTCGCGCCTTGTTCGGTTTGTGATTCTTAGTTTGATTTCAATAACTCAAACTGCGGCTCTTAAATGCAATGGAATGACTGATTTATGCGACCTGGATATCTCACAAGTAACATTGGCTGGAAGTCATAACTCAGGAGCTGGTTTTGATGGTATTTTGGATTACCACACACCAATTGGTAAAGTGGATGCACTGAGCTGTTTTTATCGCAATCAAAAGTTGTCATTCAAACAGCAGTTGTCGCTTGGTGTGCGTTATTTTGATATTGACTCGTGTTGGGAAGACAACTACAAACCGAACAGCGCGTGGATATGTCACTCGGGTGCGTATGGTGGCTCCATCAAGAAAATGATTCAGCAGATTGATGATTGGATGAACGAACCAGCCAATAGGAATGAAGTTATAGTGATTCATTTTAATCGGGATTTCGACCGTACGGATTCAGATAAAACAGGCGCAGATATTATTAAACAACTTAGTGACAAATGGGAGCCTTCTAACAAACAGCTCGCTGCCGGTCAGTTAGCCATCGAAACTTCTGTCGGACGAAAATTAGGTGAATCCATCAAAAAGAATCAACGTATCCACATAATTATGCATACTTCGTTGAGTGGATCGTACAGAAAACCTTGGATTATCTCGCAATGGAATGTCGGATTTACTTGGACGAGCATGACATTTTTGGCATCATCGGGATGTAAAAACTTAATGAATGCTATGGGCGAAACACGGTGTAGGAAGGAGGCGTCGCATAGGTTTGTTCGTTATGATATGTATCTCTCCTCTGGCCTGTGTGTTGATGATCTTGCATCGGTGTGTAGAAAGTACATTAAAACTGGCGTGGAGAAGTGCTTCAAAGGTACATACGCGAGACGAAGGACAGTTAATTTCATTGTTGTGGATTATGTGGGTAGTGAGGTGATCAATGCAGCTGTTCAACATAACAAGCGAAACATTAAAGTATATTTAGGCAGAAGCGTGTAATTTGTGTTGTACTTGAAGATTGCTTGATTGCTGTTTACTTCTTTGCTTTTTTTGTAATGTCACGATTAACTGAATGCGGCCATTTTTATACATCACATAAAACAAAACGATTAAGAAAATGTTTTTATTAGCTGAAATGCGAAATATTTAACTGTGGAACATTTTCTGAATTCGATGCCATGTCGTCCTGGCTTTTCTAAACCATTTTGGATTTTCTTTTGCTTATACGGGCGCAGTTGATCGGGTTTGAAGGCCTGGCGATATGCGTTTAAGAGGTGAAACGCATGTCTGCATGATATTCTAATTTTTCTTTTCTTTTTACATTCTCCTCGCCGTCGTTATTTTGCCTCAGTTTTTGAATCTATAAATTATCTTCTGTAGTTTTTACAAAAATTAGACATCAAAAGTTTATTTACCGTAATGCTTCGAATAAACGCCCGGGGCGTTTATTAAATTTTTTGAAATTTTTTGGGGGCGTCTAAAAGAGGGGGGCGTTTATTAATTTTTTTACACTTCGTCTCTTTTGCAGTTTTTAAGGATACCTATAATATAACAGATATTCACATGTCTTAGAGAATAAACTTCAAAAAGCGAAAAACTAAATTCCAACCTTAAACCTAAAATTTAAGAAAAAAGTTGTTTGTAGAAAATTTCCTTATTTTACCGACGTAACAAATATGAAAGATTGTGTTTAGTTGTATTTATGAAATTTCTATATTATAGTAGCACCATTAAAATTGTCTTTTAATTAAAAGAGCAGAACAATAACAGTTGTTGATTTTTTTCTTATACTTTTACTATCGCCTCGAATAAAAGCCCCTCATGAGGGAGGGGCGTCTATTCGAGGGGGGCGTTTATTTAAAAAATGACTGAAAAAGAGGGGCGTCTTTTCGAGGCGGGCGTTTAAAAGAAGGGGGGCGTTTATTCGAAGCATTACGGTATATACGTTCTCTTCTCATTTCAAATTTATGTGTTAATGTCGCAATTGAGTTTATGCTCTCCAGTTCTCCACCACTGCTTGAAGAGTTTCAGAGTTATTTTCCAGCATAGCTATTTCTACATTCTTTTTTAAAGCCGTTATAAGAGGTTTCAACTCAATGTTAATGTTTCTTACAAAACGTGAAGTGTGTGCTCTGTTCACAATTGAGACGTAACGCTTAAAAACAAACCTGAAAATTTTTGAAATGTCGTAGTTGTGTTGCGTTTACAAACAAAACGTACGGTATACAAACAGGTTCACTTAACGAAACTGCTTAAAAACGTTGTGTCGTTGACAAACAGGCCGGCGAAGCGTTTTAAAACGGGATAACATTTACAACACGAATAGAACAGTTCCACAGTTCTTTAGCAACCCGCTTTTTGTTCGTATTAATGACCCTTAAAAAAAAATATTTTGGGTGTTCATCAGTTAATTTAGAGGAAGAATGGGAATGAACTAATCCTGAATTTTGATCTAGTTGATTTATTTTTTTATTCAGGTCGCATGGGCAACAACAAAAAGGCGCTATCATTGATTATCGATAAAATGAACGATATTCAAAAGGTATGATGAATTTAAGAAGCAAACTAATTCACGGGGTTGACTAACAAAATGTAAAATGAGTGTCACACTGAACACGTTCTAAGTATCACGATAAAGTAAGTTAATTCATATCTAGCTCCAGTCTTTTCAAAACATTCTATCACGAACGAACATTAAGTTCAATAAACATCAAACCAAAACCATATATGGGTTTAGAAAGATTGTTTTAAATTCAGTTCTACCCTACTCGTTTCCGTCGTAAATGCACCATCCTTTTCATATCATCATCTCTTTCATGTAATCTTTATATCATCTCCATCATGTAATCTTCATATCATCTCCATCATGTAATCTTCATATCATCTCCATCATGTCATTTTCATATCATCTCCTTCATGTTATCTCCTCCGTGTCATCCTTTTTATGTCATTTCTTTTATGTCATCTCCTTCATGTCATCTACTTTTTAGTGCACGGTTTGTCAATTTCCTCTGTTTCTAGGCTATCGATTTCGCTAAAGAAGAAAATGATGAAGATCTGTGGTATGATTTGATCACCCAGTCTTTGAACAAACCAGGTGTGCTTTGATTGTAGGCTTAAATACTTTTCGTAAACAAGCGTACGAAAAGACTGACATACGTATGTCGAGATGTTAATATGCGAAGCGTGAATCTTGTCTGATCATAAAACTTTTTTTCCGTTTAGCTTTCATTAAAGAATTGTTATTCAATATTGGAACACATGTCGACCCGCAGAAACTAATAAAAGTAAGTTCAACGTTCATCAAGTTGCATGCCGGGAAAGTTGTCAAATAACACACAGAGATCTATGCATGCGCACCGATGTACAAGTACCAGACTATTACGATATTTATTAAGTTTCTGTCATTGATCAGCGTTCACTTTTTATAATGCTGTCGACAAAGTTTTGAAAAGTTGTTTTGTGATTACTACATTTAGTCGAGTTAGAACCCCTTTTGAGAGGCGGAACCGTTTATTCGAGTAAAAGACGTACTCGACTGCTCACAATTAATGGACAAACATAAGGCACATTTATCATCGTTAATGATGTCACAAAAATGCACGTATCTGTCTTGCACATTCACCGACGAGATTTATGTTTGACTTGCAACACATCTAACATAATTTGTATCGATAATCCAAAAAATGGATAAGGTTTGGACTATTTTTGAGATATGAGAAACTTAACAGTAAAAAAGTATTTTGAGGTATATTTATATGTGCAAGCATTTTGCAGAAAGGTTTTCTTATATTAATAAATCCATTGTATTACGTAGCTGCAATAACAAGCCATGTTTCTTTTAGCGTATTCCTCCGGGTCTTAAAATCCCGTCACTGCGAGATGCACTGGTAAAGATACTTCAAGACTACAATCTGCAGGTCAGCGGTTTAAATTACAGTTACTAAATAAAAATAGAAGAGAAAATGTTGTTCCCACATTGCCGGTGGTGTCTGCGGTTCCACTTTTGTAGAACGGTTCTAATACGCAACCCAACACCCAAGTTTAGTATGGTCAGTCTATATGGGGCCGCAACGCAAGCTGACTTGTGCAGCAGAGAAGCAAGTGGAAACAATGTTCTATGTACATCTGTCGAGAATTTTAACTAGAGCCAGCATATTGGACGTGTGCAGATGACGTTGTAAAGTTCTTGTCACTAATTTTAATTTAGGTCTCCCTGCACGAGGGCTGTAAAACCATACTAGATAAAGATAGGTAAGCGGTAGTCATGTTTTTAAACATCAACGCTGCGTAGAATGTAGGTGTAATGGAAAGCAAGAAAGGGAAACCAAGCTCAAGCGTTTTTTATGATTTTTTTGGTTAGGGATGTATAGATGACTATGCAAAACTATTGTTTCGTTTTAGTGTTGCGTTGATTCAGAAACAAGTGAAATGTCAAACAAGAGGTTATGCAGTACGAGGTAATTTTTTTATTTTTCGCATTTTATGTCACTGGTCTTGTTTAAATTATAGAAGTTGTAAGAAGAGGGTAACTTAATGAGTTATGTGACTTTTAAATTTTTTTTCGTAGACAACCATAAATGTCAAGGGTGTCAGGGCGAGTTAATTGTCGACGGTGGGTAGTTCAGTCTTTGATATTTGAATCTTCTTTGCTAACATTCAAAACTGCATCCCGCATGAGTATATTTTTTTTATCAACAAAAGTTTAAAGAACTGAAAACAACATGCCACATCATGCTCCAGAATAGTCCAACTGCAAATTTAAAATGCGTTTGAACTTTTTTTATAAAATGTAAAAAATCACTTTGTGATGACGATAGTTGCTTTCAGCTTCAATGAATTACAAAAAAAGTCTGCTTGGGTGCGGCACGCAGTTTCTAGATGTGGAAAAATAACCTTTATTTTTCTTTTGTTTCAACGTTAGCGTTATATATTTTTAGACAGCAGAAATGCTAGCAATCTTGTATGTTTTCACTGTCAACATTACTTTCATGACTATTGTCTTCAACAAGCCAGACAAGTGGTAAGCTTAAAAAAACACTTTGAACTAGTAAATCTAATTTTTCTATTGATAGAAACGTTTTCATTTTTATTTTTGTTCATTCTTTTTTAGGCATCTTTCTGTCCCATCTGTGCATCGAGTAAATCTTCAACGAGAAAAAAGGCTTTGCGTTAGCCCATTTTTTTTTTACAATTTTTGATGCGGTTGGCTGTATAATTTAATTTTATGCTATCTGTAGGGTTTATTTTTTGACCCTGTTTTCTTTGTTAGTAATTTATAGTGCTGAGCTAGCTGTCCTTATATTTTCTTTTCTTATAAGCGGGCTATATTGTTAAAGTTTAAAGTCTTTTTCAGCCTGTCTGCACCGGCTATGTCGTCGCCCTCGGTTAGGTGATGATAGTTGTCGTTTTTAGTAATATCAGGGTTCCCACAGGAAATTTTTTTTTGAAAATACAGGACTATCCAGGACTATTTTTCTAATTTTCCAGGGCATTTACTCCAAAGATCCCAGGACTTGCTATGCAAATGTTTCAGAGGAAAAAAAAAAATAAATAAATTGATGAATCAGTAATTAACTGATGGTTTAAAAAATAAATATACATTCTTTCATATACCTTCTGAATAACAAAACCTACTAAATCTCAAGAACCTGTCCTCTTACCAAAAGGACTACGGCAGGTTTTGCAAAACATCAGTGGAGAAAAATCTTGACTTCTCATCCAACTCTTTAATCTCCATTTGTTTGGCGTCACGTAATTTTTTTTTTTTATTTGACACTAGATCACTGTTCTTCTTTCGTCGCAAGTTTGTCAGACTCTTAAAGGTTAAAGATTCGACGCTTTGCTCTTACTGCTTTTATCTCATCGTTCACAATTTTACGTTTCAAATCCTTACTGTTGTTTTCTTTCTGCTATCTTCGCGAGCGATTGTAAATCTTCTCTATATCGACTGCTAGCTCTTACATTTTGTACCATTTTCCTGTGAATTGTGTAAAAACCGCAGGTTCCCATATCTATTAAAGGATCGAGTTTCTCTTCTTTTCTCTCATTCATGAAATTATTTAGAAAGAGTAGATTGACATTTGTCTCATCTGATGACACCTGTAAACTCTTTAATTTATCAATATCAGATATACCACTTGATAATGTTTGTAAAACATCAACGGTAGACGAGCGCCACATAAACTCTGATTTAAGGTAATGAGTGCTAATCATGTCAGATGTCAGATTTATCATCCCAAAATAGAACTAAAAGGTCCTTCTGACCCTTCTTTAGAGATTCATCAAATGAAACAGTGTAATAGGGGACAGTGCACAGTGTTGTAGTAATATATTCTGAAAGTAGATGGCAAGCCCAAATGTTGCTACATAACCAGCTTTAGTGGGACCACACTGGAATGACTTTGCAACAGCATTGTCAGGAAACATCGATCTGAACAACTTTTCAGAATCGGTTGAAGAGTTCATTGAGTATTTTGTGACGTTGAGTATCCAATGTATATTAGCTTTAAATGTAGATACATTTATCAACATTTTGTCAACAGTTTTTTGCTTTTCTCCATCATTCAAGCACTCTGTCACAATCCCTGATGCTGCAGCGGGTGTTAGAACAAATGATGTTGACATCACTGCCTTAATACTTTCACCAGAAGTAGACTTTTCAATGAGTTTTACCTTTACGTGTGAGGTTAAAGCAGCTTCTTCCATATTAGCAACATTGATATCTTTACAACAATAAAAATAATTTTTTTTTTTTAATCCAAGATTTAAATCCGATTGTCTTCAAGCCACTTCTGTTGGAACATACATTTATTTCTTAACATTGTGTATTCAGTAATCTAAAAAGTATATAATCATAAGAAAACAATTCACAGAACTTCCTTAGTTAGACGTAGAAATAGGTAAACAAGGAAACAACTTATGGAATATCACACGTGACTTGCTGGGAAGTTATGAACTACTATAAAAAGTAATTAAAGAAGAGGCAAACATTTGTAAAATTTCAGGACTTTTTCAGGACACTTGAAATTCCAGGACTTTCTAGGACCTGTGGGAACCCTGAATATGTAATTAAAGGGATTTAAATTTAAATTTGATGCGCGAAGTAAAAAATGAAACGTCTGTTGTATACGTTATCTTATATCGCCCTTTAGAGGAAATAAATGTCGCAAAAAATTTTCCCATGTGTGATTGGCATGAGTGCCGATTCACGAAAATTAGAGGTTTCCTGTTTATATATATTTTTTTTACCAGCAAAAAAAACAGAATAAATTGTATTTTATGTAGTAAATATGACTTTCAAAGAGAATACTTATCACAATTTTTCCTTGTCATTTTTACACATGACATCTACCAGACATCTACATCATCATCAGAATAGTTATGGTCAATTATAGAAAGCTGTTCAGGAGCGGATACAGGAATTTAAACCAGTTAGTAATATTTTAATAAATCTTCCAAAGCCCTGGGATCGAGGTTGAATTTGGCTAGCTTTATAAAGTTTGATTTAGGAAAATGTAATCGATCACGGCTTCATGCGCCATTTTAATCTTAACTTAGACTGCTGACCAGGAAAAAGTCATCGTAATTAGTCAATGTTACAAAATTCGGTCAAACTCCGAATTATCAATAATTCAGCACAAATTGGTGTTTTTATTACATGAAAACAACCATGATTTAAATTAATCAAGACAGAAAACAGGTGTTTAAAGCAGTGCCGAATTTGTGTCGAATTAGTGAATTAAATTAGACAAGGTTTCTTGATCTTAATTCAAGTTGCAGCAAATAAAATTTATTCGCAATAAGCACCGAATTTTTGCCTTGCCTAATTTAATTCAACGATGAAAAATTAAATTAGACAAGGCTTCTGCCTTGTCTAATTTAACAGGCGTATAAAGTTACGCTAGGCAGCTACACTTTGATATGGTGGCCAGTCTAACAATAATGTTGCTCAAATCTGTGAATTCACCAGGAGACGAAAAATCAACTTTTTTTGTTACCTGACCGCCACCATCACGACGAACGCAGAGACAAAGCCAGACACACATTCTACCGACAGTTCTGTCGTTTTTAGTTAAATTTGAATGTCCAATGTGACATTTAAGAGGATTTTTGATTGTCGGGTTCCAATTCTGAGAAATGTCTTTAAAAAACATATTTTAGGACTGTTTTTGCTTATTAGCCGATAAGATTATTTCTCAGAAAACTGGCTTTGTCACTCGAGGGTCTATTGTTCTTTATCTTTGTTCAAAAAATCAGAAAAACTAATGATCCAATTCTGAGAAAAGCTTGTGACGGACGCACGGACACATGTCATTTTATAGGACCTCACCTGCACCAGGTAGGTCCAAAAGATAAACAAATAAAATAGCAAAAACGCTATACGTTGAAAGAAAGATTTTTAAATAAAAATGAAACCACCATTTGTGCGTTCGATTTGTTTATGTTTCTGGTCTGTATATTTATCAAATTTGGCGCCATCTCAAAATATGAAAAATTATTTGTCATGGTAGATATTTTTAAAGGGGCTGCGAACCGGTTAAAATGCTCACATTCCGTATATCCCGCGCACATATTAAAATCCGGCAAACACGTTTTGCGCAATGAACAGACCAGCGCACTTTGCTCGCTGGTTCAATTTTTTTTTTCAAAAGTATATTACAAAGCAAAATTTCAGCGAGACTCATTCTGGATGAAAACATTACCAAGGCTGGAGAAGAATTCTAGATATATCTATATGTTCGAGTCTGTAAATTACATACATGCCGGAAAAATAGCCGGTTTGTTTTTCGCCACCATCAGCTCGACTTTCGTGAAGTCACTAAAGTCGAAAACCAACAGCCGTTCCGTAGCCCCTTTAAGCTCCAGTTTAATGAAGGTTATAAAACACTTCATTTGCCGTAGTCGCACGAGCATGAATCTGCACATGCGCAACATTTATTTTTTGCATTCTACGTAATTACGTAATTCTACCACGGCAAATAGGAATTTATCAGTCAGATTTCGAAAAAAATGCTGAAATGGAGTGTAACCAAGTGGTGGCTCCAAACTAAAAATAAATGTCTTGTTATGTGCAGTTTATTTTTTGCGCTAGTCTGGACTGTATTCTTTCATTCGCAACAAATAGATTTTCAGAGCATTTCCCCGAATTAAAATCCATCAAGCACAAAACCAGCGTGGCCACTTAACTATTCCGATTTCCCGGTGGTAAGAGATATTATGCTGGGTCTCCTGGCTAAACGAAGTCAAAAGCAAACCAAGGGAAATCAAACTATCTTCACTTTTTACGAACAGTCGAATTTCTTCGCTTTTTTCGCGCTACTTCCGTTGAACAACACTTCCATGAAAACTGCATATCCTTCACATCCATTTTTTTGTCGCACACTGAATAAACAATCATGTTGGTGTGGTACACATAAATATCAGTGCTAACATTATGGACTACAGACCTGCTTTTAATCAGTTAAATGACCATAAATTGACAGTTGATTGGAAAAATATTTACAGATTTCCTTTCACAAACCACCCACATCGAATCATTTCTCATTACCTTTTTTTAAAAGAGAAATGCAAGATTTCATTAAAAAAAAACTTTTAGTATGAAAGTTACATTAATTTACAGAATGAAGTGCTCTACAGAAAGCTCTTAATGTTTACAAAGCTGTTATTATTTTTTGACACATAATATAAGAAACCCTGAGATTGAACTATTGGCAGGCAGATGCAGTGAACATGTCATATACAAAGTATATATATAGTGAATGAAATTTTAAAAATTAAATAGTCAACAACAGTTTCACCCATGGCAGTTCATAGCATTGAAACTGGCAACAAGAACAGTTGGATAATTCATTGATTAAATCGCATTTTTCGGTGTACTTTCTGGTGTAGTTATTGACCCTCATTGCTTTCTTCTTGATCAGCTTCAGATTCAGAGGTCCATAACGTTAAATTGTCTCTTAGGAGCTGCATTATAAGTGTGCTATCTTTGTATGAATCTTCTTTCAAGTTATCTAATTCAGCAATTGCCTTATCAAATGCTTCTTTAGCTAAAATGCAAGCTTCCTTACCATTATTTTTGATTTCATAATGAAAGACAGAGAAATTTAGAGCCAAGCCAAGCTTTATAGGATGAGTTGCTGCTAAAGTGTGAGCGGCTTCAGTGGCTGCAACATATGCATCTTTGGATTTATCTGCTAATGCCTTTCTTTTATCACCAGTAGTTACTTCAACTAAGTATCGGTAGTAGTCTCCTTTCATTTTTAGGTAAAAAACTAACCCTTCATCGCAATTTTCTACACCACGAACTGTATTTAACAAGTGGTCATCAATTAATGAAAGAACTTCTTCACATCTCTCCTACAATGGATTAAAATCAGATACATTAGAATCAGGTACAATAATAATATTAAGTGACTTTATTAGAAACTTAACCAGCCACAATTGGCACTAACAGGATTTTCAGAGAGCATTGATTTGAACCTTCGAATACTAGTTGTTGCTTGTAGAAAATTCTGCTTGTAGAAAATTCTACAGGGGATTGCCTGTTGTATATACTTCCTGCATCCTTACACGCCTGTCAGCACAAAGATTATAGGTGCAATCATAACAGCGTTTTCGATTATATGTGCCACAGGTATCATTTCATTAAAAGAAAATAATTTAGTTGAAATTACTGCATTTTCATTGGCTAAATACAAAAATGTTGACTGAAGTTGTTACATAAATTGGTGACAAAGTTTTCTTGTTACCAGTAACAATATGCTAAGTCAAACTGATTTGAATCTTGTTCCTGGCAACAAAATGCTACTCTGGTGACACAGGTTTATATTCTTAGGTGATTTGACGATTTTTCAATATGTGAAGTGTGTTAACAGGCCATTGACACCAGCTTACCTTATTTACATCAAAACCTGGTAAATAGTCGTTTTTCTAAAAAACTTCACCTATTTTTTCCCATTTTAACAAACAGTGAAACAGTTTTTTATAATTTTTATCAATTCATTGGTGCTACGGAGAAATGCTTCTTAAAGCACTTTGAACAATGAATAAAAGAAACATTGGCTTAATTTCAAAAATTTATAGCTGTTAATTTAATGCTACCTCCTAATTATGTAATTTTTTTTTTCTTGGGATTTGCAATTGCAATATTTTCACATTTTTTCACTTGTCTGTCTTGTTTTGTAGTGTTGTCTGTATTCATCTCCTAGTAAACTGAAATATATGTTTATTTCATTCATTCATTCAAGAGATAGCATTAAATTTGCAAAAAAATGATAGTTCCCCCAAACGACTATATACGCACATGCATGCATAAACAACAAATGTAAATAACAGACTGCAAGGATGCTAAAGTTGGTAAAGTCTACTCTTAAACAGAAGATAATAGTTGAGAAAAACAATTTGAGTGCAATTTCAATCCTAGTATTCAAAGAAAATCCAAAATTAAACTAAATTTGACCTATTTGGTCCTTCTTTTCTTGCCTCTCAGGATGCACACACATAATATGGAACTTTGTAAACAGTCGCAACTCATCTACTAGCTAGCTACAGATTTGTTGTAGAAACGAAACAAAAAAGCAATCTCAATCATTGATGATTATTAAAAAATGGTTGTGTATTTCAGCCTTGGGGGTGGGGGGGGGGGGTGCTTTTAAGACTAACAGCCAGTTTCTTAATGGTCAAAACGCATTTAAAAAAAGAAAATCGACTGTCGACAACCCCATATTTGCCTGGCAAATAGCTAGCTATGGTTTTACCTGTAATTCAGTCTCAATTTCTTCTTTATATTTCTTTACCAAGTCTACAGGTTCGCCCTTCTCGGAAGTTTTTGATTCAATGCTTGAAATAATCCTCCAGGCAGACCTTCTTGCACCCACTACGTTTTTAAATGCCACAGATAGCAGATTTCTTTGTTCGTCAGTGAGCTTCTGGCCCTTCACTGTCAAATCTTTCATGTATTTTACCATATCATCGTAGCGTTCTGCCTGCTCCGCCAATTTGGCCATATCAACTAATTCCGATTCTGACATTTTATTTGAGATGTAAGGGTTAGCTTCAGATGTTTGTATTTGTAAGCAAACTGCAGGCTATAACCGAAGAAGCTATCACAAGGCCTGGTACAGAAGCCTACCTTTTTCTTCAATAAATCTGTCTATCTATAGTTATCAAGTAACAGTAACTAACGAGGCAATAACGCTGTATTGAAAACATTGATTATAGTGTTATGGTACACCGTGGTGTGTATCGTGCAGCAAAAGCTAAAAATTTACAAACCAATCTAAATCAAGGGCTTCATACGGGTCATTTTATACACAGACCCTGCCCTAAAATGCGCCTCGGGTTAACAGTGATAGTAAACCCAAGGGCAACTAATATGTTTAATCACAAACCATAATGGCGGATCAAGTGAAGTACGACTCCTTACCATTTATTGTAAGTGAATAACAACAAATCATTGCCGGCTAAAATAATTACCACTAAATCTCATTGCGAGCCTCACAAATATGAAGGGACACCCTACCCTGTCCGTTATTTCCAGGAGGGGCCATGGCTTAGATAGGGAGTCCTAGAGTATTTAATGCTCATTTTGCAAAACGAGAATTAAATTTGAGCTACGCAGACCCAATTAGGGTCCGCCGCGCCCGACCAGACAACTTCCTGCAACATCCAACGGCCCACACAATGTGCCATCTCCCTAATTTCCCTCACATGGTTTGGATTAACCGGAGGCTATGGTAACATTTTGAATGCCCTGTTAAAGTAGTCGTGATTGTAATGCCCTGTTAAAGTAGTCGTGATTTATAAAGTGGTAGCTATCTAGCTACATATTTAAGAAAATGTTGCAAATCACACCTTTGTTAAATTTTTATTTTTTTATATTATCTAGCTGTATTACAGTCAAGGTAAACACCTAATTAGTTAGGTGAAGTCTAACTGGGCCAACGAAAACTTACTGTTAAATTCGTTGAAATCATTGCATTTCGAACTACAATTTTAATGTAAATCAAATCTGTTTACTTTGCAGCAAATTTTGACCAATTATTGTCTTATTTGCATCGTGCATTGGCAACTTATGACTCAAACCTTCCGTGGCAATCTTCCACGTCACAGGAAAGAAAAATAAATATGGCAGCCGAAAGCGTTGTGGTGTTCGATGAAGATTTCAATTCAAAAATCTTTAAATTATTATGAAGTATTTTTTTTTTCAATAAAATATTTTACTATCATCACCTAAATAGGCGACGCGTAACCTAATTAGCTTATATATTTCATTTTAACATACTGTAGATAGACTATCCATTCTGAACAAAGATTATTTGCGATTTTTTATTAGGAGTGTGTAAAACGCCATTAAAGATTGACATGTTTTAACTAGGTTACAT
Organism: Hydractinia echinata; assembly: GCA_030067915.1. Taxonomy (NCBI): domain Eukaryota; kingdom Metazoa; phylum Cnidaria; class Hydrozoa; order Anthoathecata; family Hydractiniidae; genus Hydractinia; species Hydractinia echinata. Next base: position 955,793 of record JASGCC010000088.1, read on the forward strand.
ATGGCCTAATTGGTCTACCATGATTTGCCTAACTATGTGGTATGACCTAATTAGCCTACCATCTCCTAATTAGGTGTTTACCCTCACTGTATTAGGCATAGGCATAGCTATAGATAAAGTGTTAAATTGGCATATGTTCAGAAGAACAATAAATTTTTTACTTTCTGAAATCAATTCTCCCGATCAGCAAATATCACATTTTTAACTTTTTAACCAATGACAGGTCCCATTTTTTAGGGTACTCATTATGCTTTGAGAGAAAACACGCCATTCAAGCGGTAAGCTCTTCATAAATCGGGGGTGAATTTCTCAAAATCTTTATGTCACCAATTTATGCGTTAACAGTGCAAGTTCGATTAGATTGCTTTTTCTCGCTGGGGTTAAAATTAAAAACAAAACGTGATGGTTTTGGTTGTGAGTTGGATAGAGACTTCTGAGTTTAATGTATCGAATTTGTTTTTACCTCCAAATATTAAGTTAAGCAGTTCAAATTTAGTGTTCGATATCTTATATAGCTACTTGGTGTAAATTTTTTGAAGTGAAAGTTGAGCAATTTATATAGCTAGCTAGCCAGATTGTAATCTTTTTAATATATTACGTAGATCAAAAACTCGTCTAAATAATTTCACTTAAGTAGAAGGTGATAATAATAATAAATACTTGAAGTGGCTTGCCCAGAAAATCACAAAAACCTATAGTTAGTGGATTGTTTCCACTGGGGGCCAATGAAACAAAAAATAAACAAAAAAAGATAAACCTTAGACTACCTCAGCTCAATCAAACATAGTAACATATTTTATAATCTGTGAAAATTAAAAAAAAAAGAATTAAAAACAAAAATAAATAGTGATCTCTATTAGTCTCAAAGAAATCAGACTTTTAACTGCAGTCACTTGGTCTAGAAGATTATTCCATACTTTTTGCAGCTCTAAACATGAAGGCTTTTTTACCAAATTCCATGTTGACCAAGGGAAGTGTGAACCTGTTTTTAGAAGCTCCTCTTGTTTGGTGATTGTGTGAATCCTTTTACATTAACCTTAATTCATACCAGGGTGCTTTTTAGGGCAGGTAAGATCAGCCTGCTCTTGATATCTTGGCTTGCTTTATGTATTTCTCAAATTGAGAACGTTCATGGCAGTAAACAAAGAATTCAGTGTCTCACAAAAGAGGTGAAATGGGTACCAGACTAAACTTTCTCCAAAATATGTTTTATTTGAATACATTCACAAGAAACATTTTTTTATTTATTTTGATAATCTTTTTATGATAATTTTTTTAAAATAATCAATAGATTCGTATTACACAAGATACCTTTTTTAAAATTAAAAGCAATTTCATGCTGAAAGATTTTCCTGATAACCAAGGAAATATTTTCCATAACAGGCTTGAAAACGCATGTTTATATACAACAGTATCACAAAGTGAAATCTGCTAACAAAATCAATTACTGCATTTGTTAATGCTGTATTTTTAGGACTCGAGTGGTAAAGACTGCTTCGAATCAGGTTCTGAAGTTTCCACTCATGGAAACACTGACAATGTTAGTAATACCTTTATGTTCCATACTTCTAATATATACCTCTCTGATGTTTATATTTACTTGTGTTCTGCTACAAGTAAACTCTGCTGCACATTGTCTTTTTAACAAGAGTTTCAACAAGTATGTACTATTTATCCCGTGTAGTGTTTATTAAGCACATTTTAAATTTGGACAGTTCCCATTTTTGCTATTGTGTCACTTGTCACAATATCGACAAGACATATAACTATTATTTTGTTGGTAGCTTAGAATTTGTTTTAAAGCCAAACTAAAGTTTAAGGTATAAAAGCTTTTAAAAAATAAGAAAAAGGGAAAAGGAGCTAAAAAATTAAAAAGGAAGAAACATAACAAAGTAGTTGATACCTTCTTATTCAGCTATTTTTCAAGTGTTCGTGTTGTGTGAAGCTTACATTGATATATCTTTGTGAAGGCTTGATATGGATATAAAACAAAATAACGTGTCATTATAAAGGCATTCTTAATAAAAAATACCCTTTCCGTTTTGTAAATTGATGGTGCTTGGATAACATTTTTTAAAATTATTGTGTCTTACTTTATAGGTTGAATTAACAAGCGAGGCAGTGGAGCATATCCATCTTGACCAATCTAAATCGTACAATGTTTTTCAAAATAAATATCTGGATGGGTCAAACATTGGTAGGCTGCATATTTTGATTTTGTATTATTTTTCACTTAATGTTTAACATTTGTTCTCATTTAATATGGTATATTTTGTAAACATTTGTTCAACATTGCAGACCTGGCTGTGGCCAAAAATAGTGACGTGATAAACATTTCACTCCACTTTAAAAAGGTGGTTAGAAAAAATGCACGCTGTCAATCGTACACAGTTAAATATTTGAAGGCATGATTTTTTAAAGTTGAAAGGTTATTACGAATTTAGTTTCAAGACTTATTTACAGATGTCTTAAGTAGGGAAGACCAGCACAGTTAAGTGTAAAATGTAGCAAACCAAATGAAAAAGACAAATCAAGATTTTCTAGTTGCGAAGTGTATAAACAAGTGTTTGGACTGTTAATCTTCCATTCTAGGCGATTACTAATAAGAATCAATTGGTGGTGGGGTTTAATTGTGTTGAACCAATCTTGCTGGTGAAATCGTTGTGTTTAGAATAGTGGTGTTATATTGTGTTGTGTATAAATCAATTGGATTTATTTGGTGTTGCGTTATTAGGAGAACTGTGAAGATAACCTACAGGTTAGTCATACACATATTGCGAGTTTAACAAATGGTAGCAGAGGAATAAAATTGCAAAGTATCATAGCGAAATGTTGAAAAGTTGGGTACCCCCACCATCATTGAATACAGAGTCCAATTACAAAGACTGGAAAAAAGAAGTTCAAATATGGCAAGCACTCACAGAACTAAAGGGCCAGCTATATTCATGGGTTTGAAAGGAAAAGCTAAAGAAGCAGTATTGGAATTGGAAATTGAACAAATCAGTGCCACAACTGGTGTAAAAGCTATTACTGACAGATTGGACACAATTTACTTAAAGGATGAAAATCAAACTGCGTACCTGGCTTATGAAACCTTTGAAAAATTCAAACGACCCTCTGAGATGAGCATGAATGATTACCTTATAGAGTTTGAACGATTATATCACAAATCCAAGTTCACCGTATGGAACTTCCTGATGGAGTTTTGGCATACCTAGTTTTACAAAGCACTAATCTTACACCAGAGCAGCAACAGTTGGCTAGAGCAACTATAAATGAATTACTCTATGATTCAATGGTAATACAGTTAAAGAAAATATTTGGTGATACTGTGGCCTCATCTGTGTCAAATGATGCTGTAAAGATAGAGCCTGTTTTACAGGCAAGTGCAGATTCTATGGAGCAGAATTACTTCACTAAAAGAGGTGGATATCAGCGTTCAAGGTTTAAAAGAGGAAGGGCTGCAGCACCAAATCAAAGATATGGATGGAGGAAAACCAGATCCAGTAACAGAGTAATGAATCCGCCTGATGAATTTTGAAATCCTTCAAAGTGCAATATTTGTCAGTCCATTTATCACTGGGCTGTGAATTGTCCCCATTCTTATGAGAATCAGGAGTCTGAAGATGTGAAAAAGGAAGAGAGTCGTTCAAAAGTTACATTTTTTTCTAAAATTAAAGAAAGTGAAATGCAATCCCTGGTTGGTGAAACTTTGTCATGTGCAGTTTTAGACTGTGGTTGTACCAAAACAGTCTGTGGTAAGAATTGGTACCAATGTTTCATTGATAATATTGATAGTGATAAACTGCCAGAAGAGTATCCAGGTGGAACCACATTTAAATTTGGAGATAGCGAAGCAGTTTGTTCCATAAAAAGAGTAATCTTACCTGTAATCATTGGTTCAAAAGAGGTTAATCTAGAAACAGAAGTTATACCCAATGAAATACCTTTGCTTTTGAGTCAAACATCTATGAGAAAAGCAGATGCAGTTCTAGATTTTAGCAACGATACTGTTAAAATGTTTGGAGAATGCCATCCTTTAAAATTTACCACCACAGATCACTGTTGCGTACCTTTAAACAACAACAGGATAGAATTAGATGAAAAGAACTATGACCATTTTCTTCCTCAAGTTGCCTTTGTATACACAAGTAAAAAATCCAAAAGAAACAAGATCGTCAAACTTCATCGTCAGTTCTGTCATCCAAGTGCTGAGAAATTAAAATCTCTTATTAAAGCATCAAATTCCTTTTTAGAGGACCGGAGTGAAATCATGAAATTAATTGATAATGTCTCACACTCTTGTAAAGTATGCCTTAAGTATAGAAAACCAAGACCACGTCCTATTGTTGGCTTACCAATGTTGTCGGAATTCAATCAGTGTGTGGCTTTAGATTTAGTGCAACTTTCACAATCATTGTGGTTTATTCATATCATAGATACTTTCACAAGATTTTCATCTTCAAAGTTAACAAAGACAAAAGATAAAGATGTGATAACAGACATTATCTTTGCAATTTGGTTAGCAAGATTTGGTCAACCAAGAAAGTTTCTGGCTGACAATGGAGGAGAATTTATCAATAAAGTTTATGAAGAAATGTGTGAGCGATTTAATATAGAGTTTTCCACAACAGCAGCCGAAAGTCCTTGGTCGAATGGGCTATGTGAGCGACATAATGGTATCATTAAGGAAATGCTGAGTAAGATTATAGAGGATAAGAAATGTACACCTAATCGAGCACTTTCTGGGCTATTAGTGCCAAGAATTCTTTATCAAACAACAATGGATTTTCACCAAACCAGCTTGTTTTTGGTAAAAACTATGACTATCCCTGCATCCTCACTGATCAGTTACCAGCCATGAATGATACAGTTTCAAGTAAAACTGTGGCCCATAACCTTGCTGTGATGCATGCATCACGAAGAGCATTCACAGCAGCAGAATCTTCTGAAAGAATACGTAGAGCATTGCGGCATAATGTCCAGTGTTACAATGATGTGCAGTATGTAACTGGAGATAAAGTCTTTTATAAAAGAAAATACAGTGAAAAATGGCATGGACCAGGCACTGTAATTGGACAAGAAAATAAACAAGTACTTGTCAAGCATGGTGGAAGTTATGTGAGAGTCCAAATTTGTCGGTTGCAAAAGGTAAATCAAGTAGTACATTCACAGAAACCATCACAAGACTCTGAAAAGAGTCTAGAAGTAACAACTATGCAGTTAGACAACTGTGTTTCACTGGAAGACGAAATTTTTGACATAGATGATCTTGAAAGTAATACTACGGAAGTACCAGTAACAGAAGCACCAGTAACTGAGGATGTGACCATTGATAATTCACAAACCAATGGGGACACCAATAGAGGAAAGATCTAATGAAACATCAAAAAGTGAAACCACAGTCAATGAAAAAAAGGCAATACCTCTATATTTCAAGGAATTCCAAAGTTAAAAACCAGAATTATCTATAAGCTAACTCCAGACAGTGAGTAGATTAAAGGATTAGTTCACAGCAGAGCAGGTAAAGTGAGTAGAAAAGGGAAAGAAGGCAGGCAATATGGCAGCTGTTTAAATGTGCAAAATGAAGACACAGGTGAAATTAATTGGTTAGATTTCAAAAGATGTGTGAGTGAATGGCAACCGATCGTTGAAGCCAATGACACTGAAGAAGTATTAGTAGCGATAAAAGCAACTATTGAAGACGAGGTCTTGAATGCGAAATTTAAAGAATTAACCAACTGGCAAGACAACAATGTTTTCTCCACTGTTGAAGACAGAGGCCAATCTACAATATCCACAAGATAGGTAATCACAACAAAAAATTAGAGGGCAACAAAATTGTCAAAGCTTGTTTGGTCATAAGAGGTTTTGAAGAAGAGGAGGTTCAAAATTTGACTAAAGACTCCCCAACGTTTTCAAAAGAAAGTCTGCGAATTGTACTCACAATGTTAGCAACAAACGAATGGGAATGCCACACCTTAGATGTCAAAACAGCATTTCTTCAAGGTAACCCAATTGATAGAGAAGTAATTATAAAGTCCCCAAAGGAAGCAAACGCAATAGGGGTTCTTTGGAAATTGAATAAAGTAGTATATGGCCTTGCTGATGCTTCAAGAGCTTGGTATTTGCGAGTAAAGGAACAGTTAATTGGTTTGGGAATGAAAATGTCTTTATTTGATGAGGCTTTATTTTATTGGGTTCAAGATGACTGTTGCCAAGGATTGATTGTAATACATGTTGATGATTTTCTTTGGGGAGGATCAGAAGATTGCACCCATTAGAAAAATATTTCGGGTTGGGTCAGAGAATTGTAGTAATCTTAAGTATGTCGGAGTCAACATACAACAATTCAATAGTTCTATTGAGTATGACCAAAGCAAATATGTGGCAGGCATGGAACAGGTTGAGATTCAAAGCACCAAAGACAAACATCAAGAACTCTCATATGAAGAGCAATCTAAGTTTCGATGTATTTGTGGTCAATTAAATTGGGTATCATCTCAATCAAGGCCAGATATTTCTTTTGATGTTTATCAGTTAAGCACAAAGTTAAACCGTGCAAATGTTGATGATGTTATGACAGCTAATAAATTGGTAAAGAAGTTGAAATTGGATCCTGATATTTGCCTAAAATTTTGGAAGTTGAAACCTCCGTTACAATTAATCTTGTACGCTGACGCCTCATTTGGAAATCTACATGATGGAAGCTCTCAAAGTGGAATTTTTATTTTTCTTAAAGGTGTTGAGAACATCATGACACCTATCACATGGCAGTCAAAAAAGATTAAGAGAGTTGTGCGTAGCACACTTGCAGCAGAAACCTTTGCATTTGTTAATGGTATTGATGCATGTTTCTGGGTTAAAAATTGTAATGATGGAAATTTTGAAGACGATCTAGAAGGTATCTTGTGCTACACAGATAACAAATCTTTGTATGAAGCTGCACATTCAACAAAGGCTTTAGAAGACAAGCGATTAAGAGTTGACATGGCTTCTCTCAGACAGAGCATCACTCAAAAGGAAGTTATATTGAAGTGGACTCCCACCAAACATCAGTTAGCAGATGTGTTAACAAAGCAAGGAGCAAATAGCACACTTCTACTGAATGAAGAGAAGGAAGCAAACCAGCTTTAAAAAGTTAATATCAGAGGTTAATTAATGCTGAGGTTGATAACTTGTTTAAAGATGGTGCAATAGAGGGGCCAGCTTAAGATGCAAATTTGGATATGGAAGTGTTAAGTTTATCTTCTTGAAATCAACTTTGCTCACAAAAGTTATTAATGATAATGGAGGAGGGTGCCACAACCAGCATATTCTCAAGCATATTACTTTACAATTGCCGAGTACCAACATGAATTAGAAAAGGCTGCACTGTGTCGCATTTTGAAATCGGGCCTACAGAACAACTAATTTAGTTGCTATTGCCTAATGCATAAACAAAATCTTAAATTTGGAATATTTAATTGAACTATAGACAAAAGACTCATATTAATTGAATGTTTTTTTTTAATCTTTTACCCCCTGTAAAACTATGAAGTGACACTATGCTGTGCCTTGCGTAAGGGAGGTGCTACTTTTTTCCTGCTACTGATTTCTTTTCTTGCAGAGAGCGTAGGTAGTTTTACTGATAGCCTCTGTAATAACTACCTCTGTAAAAACAGGTTTACTTCCTAAGGACATCCGAGGGAAAAGTAAGGGAGTGAAAATTATGCAGGAGTTGGTATATTCACAAATACACCCTTAAAAGTAACATAATTATGTATCCTTACATCAATACTGTTTGTGATGACAATTCAGTATAGAGAATGGACTTACTTTGTTTATTTTATTTCTTTAGATTTTTCTGACAAGTTATCCCATGGACACAAAGGAGGTTATGAGTCAAAATCAGTTTTTGAAATAGTTAGTAAATTTTTATGATTTGCAACAATGATAGATATGAAAAAAAAGTTCTGGTGATAATTTCAGTTCTCTGGCTTTTCGGCTTTTTTATTAGCATTTAAAGATTTCAGTAATTTAGAAAAAAATTCATAAATACATTAAGAACTAAAAAATTTTTCGGACACAATTTTTTAATTCAACGAAAAAATTTTCGGACAAGATTTATAAAGTCAAAAAATGTATGGGTAAGTCTTTTGAACGAATTTTAACCAAATTTCAAAAACAAAAAGAAGGCTAAAAGCATTTAAAGTGTACATATATTCAATCAAGATCTAAAAAAGGGTCTTCAGGATCCAACTTTATAGATAGAGCCTCAGCCAAATGTGAAAATAACGAAAATAATAAGTTCGAAAACTGCAGTTTTTATTGATTTTCTGATTACCCTATATATAATTTCTATGCACTGGTCCTGTTTTAAAAAAAAATAGAAAAACCAAAATTTTCGGACAAAAAAACTTTCGGCAGACACAAATTTTGGGTGGAAAAATTTTCGGAAAAAAAAGAATCCGAAAGTTTTTCCGTCCGAAAATTTTCGTTTCTAATGGAGACATTCTCTCAGCTTAGGAGCAACTTCATGCAGTATTTATGATATTTCTAGCCTTGAATTGTTTAATCTATGTTTGGAGACCAGGTATCCAATAAAATTTGTGAAAAAAAATATGAACTGTAGTAACTTGATTCCATAACTGTTAGTAATTTGCTGAAAAAGGGAGTCAAACTTCAAAACCAGATTTTTTTTTGAATTTATGCTCTTTATTTTTTATTACATGTGAATTTAACATGGTATTCAACATAAAATATTAATAAAGCATATCACTCTATCTTTTCAGTGTTCCAAAAAATAAAAAATAAATTCAATCACAAGCACAAGGATCCAGCACTTAATTTGTTTAAGATTTATAACATTTAAAAACTGAAATGAAAATAATAAACCACGTTTAGACTTCGAAAAACTATTATGCAAATGGTTTAACAAAAATGAACTCTTACCTCTGAAAACCTACTGAAATGAACTCTTACCTCTGAAAATGAAGTCTTTTAGTAAGTATGTACAGTAGGTTTCACTTTTAAACAAAAGTTTTGATTTATACAAAGATTTTTGTTCACAGGAGTAATGAAAATAAAAGATTTAAAGTTGTGTTTATTATAGAGTGCAAATATTCATTTATAAGAAATAAATACAGTTTACATCTTTTTTGTTCTACTATGTATCAGAGAATGAAATAGTTATACATGATTTACGCTTCTGATTATTTTCCCCAAACAGGCCAAAATAATCACATGTAATAATGCTTCATTTTTGTTATAACTTAGAATTATTTTGTATTGTAGATTGGGGAGCAAGTTGCTAAAGAAACACCACAACAAAAATATCACCGACTTCAATTTGAACTTACACAATTGGCAGAGGAAGTGGAACAAATAAAAGTGATTTCATTTTGTTGAATACGTAAAAGTGATAGGATATGTGTTTTTGCGTGTTTAACCCATTCCTTGCCGAATAATCTTTTATGCATAACGGATAGAAAAAACTAAGCTATAATTTTTAGTTAACTAGTTGCTTTTTATTTATATTTCAAAATTCTTAGGACTCTGTATCATCCGCTGATAAAGAAACAACCCCGGTGGAGCTTTCTCAACAAGTCAAATCTCTCCAAAAACAGGTGACAGCAGTGATCATATTGTCTTCTAACCTACTTGACCTCCGCCAAATCAACTGCTCTGTTGCTGAAAAATTCTTCTAAAGTTTATGAATAACCCCATGTCTGAATAATGTTAAAATTCATACAGCATATTCAGATTAGTTTTTTTTTTTTTTTAATTTTGAGTTGTTATTTCTTTATAGCTTCATGATCTACACTTAGAGAAAATCCTTGGAACAGAGGTAACCTTCCGAATAGCGTTCACTGTCTGCAAACTTTCATTAATGTTGATTGGTTAATTTATGTCTACAATTTTTAGGCTCTAGCAACAGGTGGTATTCAGTTTGGTACTTGGACAAAGTAAGATACATGTTCCAATGCTTAGAACACTGAATTTAGAGAAAAGTAAAAAGTTTAAATTTATACTCTTTTGGGGTAAAACTAAATTTTTGATAAGTATGTTAAAAATTCTCAATATAGCAACTGTAATAATAATAATAATAATAATAATAATAATTCTTTTTTCGGATTTAGACAAATCTTGAATCAACTACAAGCCTTCAAAGCAAACCCAACAGCTGGAAAAGATGGTCAAAGCCAGGTGATGGTTCATCTATTCTACATCAAAAAGAGAAATAAATATTAATATATTTTTATAGTTTATGCTACCAAATAATTACTGTTAGATTGAAATCGTTGAAGTCTTTTTATTAATAATGCAAATTCGTCAGAAAAAGGAATAACAATTGTTTCTAATATAGTAATAGTGATGGCCAATCTCGTTAATGTTGTACCTTTAGCGTAGAATAGCAGCAACATGTTTTGGCAATACTTGAATTTTCGACCACCAGCAATAAAACTTGTGAATCAATGATATGATCTTGTACAAAATAGTGTTCTTCCATGTGACCTCTTTCGTTGTGTCACGTGATATCTGATTACATAGGGAGATTTTTTATTGGTTTTATAGGAACCAATCGAGTGATTTTCATGGTCAAAAATTCAGGAATTTTTTTAAAAATGCATTGGTCCCTATAAACATGTTACGTTTACAAGTCAGTGGACATCTTTGTGAATTTTGTTGTAAAAGCTGACTTCGAACCTAGTCCAACTATATTCATATAAATTGTGTATATCTGATAAAATTTTTAGAAAAACATTACTTCATTTTCTTGCAATAGGACAATATAGTTTATGAAATGTACTACAAACCAGAACACACTAAATTCGCACAAGCAGCCAAGGTAAAGATTATTTCAAAAGCTTTTTGCGTTGTTTACCATCCTTCTCAAATTGTACATTATTTTATAACTTTACGCATTTTTTTTGTCCAGTCTGTGGACATAGCTGAAGTCTGCATCTCTAATTTATGGATAATTTTCTTTTAGTTTTACATTTTTTATTTTTGTTGTGGTTTTTGCAAATGTTTTTTGTATCTAATTAGATTAGTGAACTCGAGGGGAAGATAAAGCAGTTGGAAGATTATATTGGCAAAGATACGCAAAAACTTGTATGTCTGAATTTGAAATTTGAAATTATTTGTTCTTCGTTTCCTTGTTTTTTTTTCTCTTTCTCTCGCTCTTTTGTATTCTTCATGTTAGTATATGTTTATGTTGTTAGTTTATTTTTACTTTTTCTTGATGTGAACATTTTGTACATGTTTTTATAGCAATCAGTGATCAGTGATCCAACCTTACACGCAACAACGCTCATGGTATATATCTGTTTCTTACTGCTGTTATTTTCTGATCTACAGTTTCACAATTTCACACCTTCCTAGACACAAGTATAGATATAAGGGGTTTAGCAGTTAGTATTTTGAGCACCTCGTTAGATGTTAAGCATGTGCAATAGAGAAGAGAAAATGTGCAATTTAGTTTTAAATATTTTGAATAGGGACGATCCAATAATTACATAACGCCTTAGATAGTAAAAAGGACAAGTTTCATGTAAATTTAAATGGCCCATAATATTCTTTATTATATTTTTTTACTGTCTTTTATTTCTCTGTAGGATGCCACAGCTTGCATGCAAGCAAAATTAACTTTATTTGACGTTGCACATATTGAAGAAATTGCTGCAAGGTTACAGGTAATAATAAGTAAAATAATTTCATTTTTGTTGTTCCCCACGCTGTGTTTAAAACTTGCCATGGCACATTTGTTTAGTAGTTCATCATAGGCGTTTAACACGTGTTTATGTATTTTACAACCTTGTTGCTTTAGGGTCTTCTTCACTGTATAAACGAAATTTCTCAAAAGAAAAGTGCAATCGAAGATGTAAATAAACAGACTAAAGTAAGTCTTTCTTTTTAAGATTTTGTTTTTTATTTTTGTTGTGTTTCAAAAAAATTTAAAACTGTTTAACTTGCGTAAGGTATAAAAAACAGAACGGCATTCTTCCGGTATGGTTGAAAGTACTGTAGGTGTTATATGCAGTTACTCAGATTCGTTTAGATGGCCATCTCACTGATAGAGAACTCAGCACAAAATATTTTATTTCCTAATAATCAGTTTGTTCACCGGAAAATCTAAAAAACTCAGGATTATTTTTACCTAAGAAAAAATGTGAACATTTTTGTCTATAAGAGTTCGTTCTATAAACGTGTTGTACAACTATTGTTAAACGTGATATTTTAGCTGGAATTTCCAATACATGTTTAAAAACTATAGAACTGAGGATATGAAATAATCTTACGTTTTTTCTTCTCCTAGATAGCAGAATTACATTCTCTCATCACAAGTTGGGACAGTGTGGCTACAATTGTTCCTGACCTGGTATGCTCCCTAATTTCTAACCTTTTGAAACTTGCGATATTTTTTACCGGTATTGTTAACCTGTTTCCTTTATGTTTCAGATCGAACGTTTAAAAGCTTTACAACCTTTGAACGAACAAGGTACGCTATGCTCTTTTTCACTACAAAATTTTTATATTTGAATCATATCAAGAAAAATGGATGAAGTTTATCATATGCAATACCATGTTTAACGTTGAAAACGTTTCAAATATGTTTTTGAAAGCTAAGTTAAGAACTGTTACTAGTGCAGCTTATTTGCCAATAGAAATAGAACAACCACAATGGAAGTGTTGAAATAACTCTTGGTTTTAGATAACTTTTATCTAAAATCTAATCATTTAGTTTGTCTTGAAAACAATAACTTTGTAACTTGTAGTCGTTTAACTAAAAAATACCTACAAACTTAATGTTTAATATTTAATAAACTACACCCCTCCCACATTCTTTCTTAAGCAACCTTGCAATCAGGTGACACAGAAGTTTCATGACTATAGCTTTATTAAAAAAAAAACGGCAGCTTGTTTTTAATGAATATTTTCTGGGAAGTTTCTAAAGGATTAATTTATCTCTATTCAGATATTCATCTTATATAAAATTTACGCGTTCTTCTTAGTATGTGCTTTTCCAGCGTCACTTCTAAGATTGAGTTGTGCAAAAAGTCACCATACAAACACTCTCTTTAAAATAATTTAATGATGCTTTTCGTTAGAACGTTTATAGCCGCAGTTCCCAGCGTTTAAAACGTCGGCACTCAAAATGTGCAATTTCAATAACGTTTAAAAGGGTAGCATTTTCAGAATTTATTGCCTGTTAAAAATTTAATAAGATTCTAAGGCACATGGACAAATACGAAACGCTGGGAGCTGTCAAAGGACGCATTAATAAAAAGCGGTCAGTTAAAGTTAACGCATGCGTAATGCATAATGTATGCGTTTGTGGTCATGGTATAAAGTATACACCGAAACGTGAAAATATTAAGAATGTTAAGAAAGTTATCTTCATTATGAAACAAAACCTTTTGTTTCTTTCAGCCACGTCTTTCTCTCAATCGTTGGAGCATTTAAACACAACTCAAGCAGACATTCGTGATCAGCTGCGCTCACAAAAAGATATGCTAGAAAAAGTAAGTGTTGTTGGGTTTCGTAGCAAGAAAAATAACAGTTCCTTGATATTTTAACATCTTTTGAAAATTTTGACGATTTTATCATTTCCCTCTTTTTGTGGTTGTGTATATTTGTTTGTTGAGAAAAGAACAATGAAACAAGTTATTTGTGAATTCAGATTAGTAGCAGACCCTCATTACAAGTCGTAGATTGGATGAGAAAAAAATTATTGTGGTTGTTGGTTGCTAATCAAAAAATATGTTAATTTTTTTTAGTTCGAGAAAAGTTTTGCGGAGAATGTCACTTCGATCCAAGAAAACTGTGCATCGCTAGAAACTCGAATAACCAATGTAATGAAAAAAGTGGGAACTTAAAACAGTGCGGATGAAATTATAATTAAGCTGATTTCGTTCGCTGCCAGAAGAAAACTGCGACTCTATGAATATTTGTATTTCGTGCTTTGTCAACACGAAGAGATTTAATAGTTTATTTCTCTTCGATTTTACTCTCGCTTTTCGTAGTAGAAAAATAAACGCTTCGCTCATGTGATAAAACCTTTAGTTGAGATGGAGAAATGGTGTTCAATGAATTATTTATTTTAGCAAATATACATATGAATCAATATGCGAAAAGTGTTCTTTTTTTGTTATAGGATTTATTTTTGATAATATAAATATGAAATCGTGAATTTAACAAATCCTTAGCTCCACGTTAGCCCTATTCTGTTCGGGTTTATTAGTATGTCATAAAGGAACAAAATGGTAGCAACAGATTTTTGCTGGTGTCAGCACTTTTTCTGTGATGTCATCAAAAACTTAAAATTTGTCCAAAATATGACGTAGTTCATGAAATAATCCCCCCGGATTGAATATGGTAAGATTTTTGTTTCTGACTGTATTTCGGCCCTTCTTTATTCTAGAAAAAGCTTGAAATACGGCGAAGACCTTTATTTTCTCTCTCCAACTACCACTACATGTATACACCAATTCAACATAGCGCGAGACCGCGTTAATAAAAAGACTGGGACGAGTTTGGGGTAAACAAACCGAAAATTAGTTGCACAAGAAGGAAGAAGGAAAGAAAGTTGTTTTGAGAACGTAGTTAGTGTTTTAGATAAGTATGGAGTTTGAAATGATAGAGAAGATGAAGGTAGACGAGTTAAAGAGGTATTTGAGGTTGAGAGGTCTGAAGGTTAGCGGGAGAAAATGCGAATTAGTAGCTAGGGTGTTTGCAGCTAGCGAAAATAATGTTCCAGTCATCAAAACAGCAGAGGAGGTAGAGATAGCTTTACATAAAGATTACCAGGCTAAGCTTACAGTCAGTCAATCTGGTGTTGTACTTCCTGATCCAAAGTATCTTCCTTCTGGATGGCTCTGTGAGAATGATGGCATAAAGTTTTGGCCATGCATACTGTATGCTGATATATTCAATTACCTAATGTTTAACCCCAGTGACATTGGTAGTTCATATTTGAACTATTACAAAAGTTCAAAAGCTTATAGCTATTTTAGTAATGTACCATAAATTTTTGGCAGTTGTTTCAAAAGATTTCCGGTTTTGTGTTCCTTAGTCCAAATATTCCAGCATTAAAGTATGGACGCTCAATGGAAGTTAATGCAGTGAATAAATTTTATGAGTATTATTCTGAAGGTCATAAGAATGTTGAAGTCATTGAATGTGGGTTATTTTTAGACAAGGTTTTTCCAGTCATAGGTGCTAGTCCAGACAGAGTTATTTCATGTTCGTGTTGTCCTAAGTCATGCTTAGAAGTATGACTTAGGACAATGTCCATACTCCATTAATTACACATCTCCAAATGATCCTAAAATTCATCTACCCTATTTAAAATATGTTGAAGGGAAGTTAGTTCTGAACAAAAATCATCAGTATTTTACCCAGTGTCAAATGCAGATTGGAGTTACTGGTTTAAACTTTTGCAACTTTTTCGTTTGGACTCAGTATGGTTTTTTTGGTAGAGAAAGTTCAGTTTGATCCTGAGTTTTGGAACGATCTTAAAAAAAAATTGTCATCCTTCTATGTGCATTATCTGAAACACACGCTCTCATAATAAATGGTATATATGGAATAAAAACAATAAAAAGGCTATTTTTATAGCCACACATTTATAAAAAATATTATTTGGTTGAGACTGTTCCAGTAAGAAGGTAAGTAAACAGGTTTTGTTATGCATAAGTTGAGGAAAGTAAAACTTAAAAAACATAATTAAAAAAATTTAAATCACAAAACATTTTGTGTTTGCCAATAATGTTTTTTATAGATATGTGGCTTTAAAAAAGCCGTTTTTTTTCTTCACCAAGATTATTTTGCTTGTATGAGGCGTGGCTTTAAATTGCACAGAGCAGCACAGGTTCGAACAATATGATCAGCATGTTGAAGCATGGTGATTGGTAACACATACTTGAGAATGCGAAACGTTTTCATGCGATTAATTGCTCGTTCAATATGAATCCGCAAATTTGCAACATCTTTAGTACGTTTACATTCTTCAGTGGTCATTTGCGCCTTTATTCTAGCACCTGGTGGAATACTTAAACTACAAAATCTTAAAAGTAGATCTTCTTTTATTTGGAACCCTCTGTCTGCCATTATTTCATCATCTCTTTCCAGCGCATCAAAAAACCCACTATCCTCACAAATGTACTTGTCAGACGTTCGACCACCATAACAATCTGACAGAAAAGTGATGAAACCAGCAGGAGAAATTCCAATTAAAAATTTAATTGTATTATGGCTTTTGTAATCTGACCAGGTTTGTGCTTGAAGCTCTAAAGATTTTGGTCTTTCGATAAAAACTTCTGTGCAGTCAATAATGCAGCGCAGCTTGTAATGTCCCATTTTCTTGTAAATATTTGGCAAATGATCCCTAATAGCCTCTCGAGGAAGCCAGTTTACCAAGCAATTGCCAAGGGCAGTGCTAAGGATACGTACCCAAGTGGTGAAAATATTTGAACATGTGGCTGGAGAGATGTTAAATCGGTCAGCAAGATCTTCGTTAAGAAGGCCTAAGCGAAGTCTCATCAAAGTCAAAAGAAATTCATCTTTAAAGGACAATTTTTTTCTTTGACATTTAACAAATTTTCGCCGCACCTTTGTGCTAAGATGCCTCTTAGTTCCACGCCAACAGTTCACAGCCGGTAAATTTGGCTCAATTAAGGAAAATACTGTATTGAATGCAGCTACACTGCACAATCCTGTAAAAAACACCATTTTTTTGTCCGTTTTTATTTGCACCCATGTAAAGTTGTGACTTCTGTTATTGAAGATTTCTCGCCTTTTAGATATTTTCAGTTTAAGAGACATAGCTGAAAGTTCTTTACTCAAGGAATTAATTACTTCCTGCTTGTCAATACAAGAAAGACATCGCTCTGTATTCTCTTGTCTGCAATACTGGTGGTCTCCCTGACTTAAGTGATCAGATGTGCCAGGTGACAAGGTACGCTTTTTGGCCTTTTTAGGACGTGGCTGATGCTGTCGAATGAGTTCTCTTCGAGGAACAGGCTCTCTAAAATCATACCCAAGTTTTAATGATGGATACGGATTACTGCAGGTTGGTTCTGCATCCACAAAGTGATCACTACAAACCCTGTCACTTGGACGTGGACTCCACGAAGATTTATCATCTTTTTCTCTCTTAACTCTCCGTACCCATTCCAAACGATTAGCTAAATAACGATTGGTACTGGGAAAACAAAACAGGCGATATGGTGGTGGTTGACAGGAGGCACAAGTTCCTTTAGTTTGAGGCTGACTATTATGCTCTGTGCAAATACTTTTCCTCCACTTTTCCAATTTCCTTGTGTTATTCATACACCCAACAACAGCACAATTCGCAGGACCCATCTTAATAAGACTAGAAAGCCAAACCACTTCTGTCACTACTTTACTCACAACACAAGGTGACTGCCAGAGCGGTTTTGTTTACCCCAAACTCGCCCCAGTCTTTTTATTAACGCGGTCTCGCGCTATGTTGAATTGGTGTATTGCTAGGATAACATTTTCGCATCAATTGACAACAGATCAACTCTAAAACGATACAATCACAGTAAAACCAACCTCGACCTCAGTTTCACAATCACAAGGGAAGATTTTCTCATCATAGAGTTAAAAGAATATACAGGGTATGTACAGACTTAGGAAAGTTAGACAACTTGGATAAAAACTAGAGCTACTGCGAATTTTTTGTGCTTATCAGGAAATCTTGTCACTGAGACTTAAGTTGACCCCATCACGAAAAATGATTTTTTTTTATTTGTTACAAATAATAGAAGCTTTTTAACAAGTTTTTTTTAGAATTTTTAGTTCTTAAGATATTTGAAATGTTAATACTTGAAATACAGGAACATTTGGGGTGCCATATAGTGGCTTTGCGAAAATGCTAACATCACAGTTATTAACCCTATTCGGTCCGGGGGGGGGGCGGATTCCGCCCCCCCTGACGGTTTTTTTTTAATAACTCCTTATTGCTATGTTATATGGCTTTGAAACATACTGAGTTTTAATATTTATCTATTAGACACCTGCATGCCAAATATTTAGGTCCCATACCCTTCAGAGGCTTTAATATTGGCCATTACTCGAAACTACCCCTAAAAATCTCTATGAAATCCTTATAATGGGGAAAATTAATAACTTCTGTTAGGATTAACCTTAGAACTTGAAACTTGCAACACAACTTTATTTTATTAAGAAGAACCATTTTGCATAATTTGGACACGTGATTAATCCGATTTCCCGATTTTTTCGGATTTTACCCGAAAATCGGAAAAAACCGGATTTTCGGGCAATTTTTGGCATTTTTTTATGCGATCCACGTAAAAACCGGAAAATATGTTAAATAACTTTTATTTAGCTTTCAGAAACTTCAAACAGAATGCAAAAATTCGCTCTGGAACAAAAGTAATTAAATTTTAAGCAGATAGTGGCATTTTTAACAAATTTCAAGCTTCTGATGACGTCACAGAAAATGTGCTGACGCAAGCAAAAATTGATTGCTGCCATTTTGTTCCTTTTATGACGTACTATAAGCGTGCCAAGTTTGATTCAATTTGAACAACCCTATCAGGAGTTATTGAGGGGGGGCGGATTCCGCCCCCCCCCGGTCATAGTATGTTCGAAAAACCCCGGACCGAATAGGGTTAAGATGAGATCATTATTAAACTTTCAAACTTTGCTAAGTCTACACTGCAAAAAATGTTTTCATTGTTGTAACTTTGCAAGATATTTAAAATAAATAAATTCATGCCGAACAACTTATTGCATACATCGTCAGAAATCTTTAAAGAACGAAATGAGATTTTTAAAAATTCCAAAAGACTTATAAGTAACTTAACAAATAAAAAAATATTTTTTTGTGTCAAGCCGGATCTCCACGAGGCAGAAAATGTCGAGGCGGACTACTTTTTCCGCAGCGGGACATGCGCACTGGTAAAAATTGCGCAATATTTTCAAGGTAGTGTCAGAAAAAAATGTGGAGCTACGAATAGTAAGATCTGTTTCTACTATTCGCGGCTACTTTAAAAATTAGCCAAACAGAATGCGACAAAGTGTAAACAAACTTCTTGTTTTTGAGCATTTGAGAAAAACAAAATGGCGTCGACATCATACGATCCTTCTTTTGTTGGTATGATTCTTAATAATAATATGAATTTAGCTGCAAACCAACAACAATTGCAAGCTAGTAGTAGCCATCTCCACGAGACGGAGAATGTAGCGGCGACAATAGTAGTCCGCCTCGACATTTTCAGCCTCGTGGACATCCGGCTTTATATTTTCATCAGGAGAAGATAAATGGTTCTATTTCTTAAAGGGTTGGCTGTGTTATAAAATAGCTCTAAAAGTTAAAAAAAAAACGGACGTTTATTTCGCAAAACCTGTACAAACCTGTACAAACCTGTACAAACCGTGAATAGGTCTAACAGTTTGATTGGAAAAAGGATCTTCCAAATGCCGAACTTTAGAATGAATGCAGTTTACAATCAGCACGCGAAGTAAAGCTCAATTGACCCTGACAAGTAAGATTTTATTGCTTCTGCAACTCTGCTATAGTATACCTCCTATTTTTTTTATTTTTTTGCCAAGCCCTTCTAATTTACAAAACAATAAGCGCAGGCGTACTAGATGGTAAACAAGACTTAAAGCGCAACTTGCAAACACGTATATTATAAGGAACACGTGTATACCAAGCCACATTCTCGTCCCCAGAGCTTTTTAAGATAAAACCTCGAAACTACTGTCGACGTTTATCTCAAAGAGCTCTGCGGTCAAGAATGTACCAAGCCAGTCTTCGGCAAAGTCAATTTACTGCTAGACTAATATTGCTCAATATTAAAATTTTCTCCGTGAAAGCTACAATCTGATTGGTAAAAATTCTAGGGATAATTTTAAGGTTTAAATTGTTTAACATTTTAAGCATCTCCAAGACGTTGCTGATATCATTTACATTTGCTTTCCAGTGGTCAACTGGTTTAACTCATGGGCGGAAAAACTTTTATAATTTCCTCAAAATGTTACTACAATGAAACCTCTCTATAGCGGACACCATCGGGACCTCAAAAAAAGTGTCCGCTATAGAGAGGTGTCCGCTACATAGAGGTTCTTCCCAAAATTAGCTCAAATTTCTTCAAAAACCATCCCGGGGCTATTAGGGCGTATTGAAATCGACCGTAAGGTGTATCAAGAGACTGGTTTTGGGAGAAGAAAGACAGTGAATATTGAAGTTATGCTACCTTTCTTTCAAAACTAAAACAAGCTCAAGACTTGACAAAAAACATTGAGATATTGCTTTATCTTTGCGAAGACAATTTAATATCTTCCACTTTGTCAATGACTTCTGAAATTAGGCCAGTTAGAGTTTCATCATTTTGATTTATTGAAAAATTTAGCAATTCGTTCAAATGTTGCAACGCTTTTGATGGAGAAAGTTGCTGAGGAATGTTTTCTTCTTCGTCGTCTTCTGAAGCAACTTCTTCGTTTTGAGTATGACTGCTGTCAGATGGATCTGGTAACCTTGTTGAATAGCTTCCTCTCGAGCTTGTTGTCGCCAGTCTATCAAGTCAGTATTTATTTGACCGATCGATGTCGTCAGATCGTCATCAAAGCTAATAAAGTCTTCGACAGTGATGTCATTGAATAATATAAATATTATCATGTCATGAACAAGCGAGTTTATTCTAGGCTACGTTTCGACAGCTACAGCTGTCATCGACGGGTGATGTCATCGTCTTCACGCAGCCGAGTAAGAAGACTCTCAAATTCTTCATCAATTTCGCTATCCTCTGAAAAATGCAGCTAATTTCTGATTCTTTAAACCCACACTTTTGGAAGCAATGTAGTATGACCTCTGCAGACACATCTTTCCAAGCTACTTGTAACCAATGAATTGCTTTTGCAATATTGACGTCTTGTATTATTTCTCAGGCGTTCTTACCTTCGTCAAATTTTCGTTTTTATGGCCCTGAAAAAGCCATAAACCGACTGAAAGATAACATACAAAAGATTGAAGAATTATTAAATATTAATGTAAAACATTGTCTAAATATAAACAAATTCTTTACAAAAATTTGTTTTGTATGACCCATTCTTAAGCCTGTCCGCTGTAGAGAGGTCAGTTCCAGGGGGTAATGTCAATCGGGACCTTGAAATGATGTCCGTTATATAGAGGTGTCCGCTATAAAGTGTCCGCTACATGGAGGTTTTGTTATGAAAGTTTGACCGTCGTTTCATCCGTTCCCAAGAAAAGTGTTTGTTGTAGAGAGGTGTCCGCTATAAAGGATGTCCGCTATAAGGAGGTTTCACTGTATATTTAAGTTATAGAAACAAAATTTCGGGAAAACCTTTTTTGATGTGTAAAGATGTCAAAATAAGTCCGGCATACATACAAGAAATTATGAGGGACTTCCGTAGTTTACTTTTCCCAAAATGACACTATATTAACTCGGGAATAAATGGGGATTATGGATATTTCGAAGAAAAGCCTTAAGCTGCTTTATTCAGATAAATGACATGCCACACTGCATTCTCGACCCCCACAACCTCGTCCCCAGGGGTTCTTGCCTTTTTGGGATTAAGGCCGTCAAGTAAACACTAGCGGATTTGACATCAGACAACAAACCCTGGGGACGAGGATGCGATCCCCAGAGTTATTTACTTTTTCGAGGTTTTAACCTCAAAGAGGTCTGCGAACAAGAATGATGCCACTGCTGCAATGTAACATCATTTTTGCATCTCTTTTTAGAACTTCTTGCATTCTAATATGCTGTTTTTAACCTAATTGGAGTGCGGGGAGGGGATCGAAAATTACCTTCCGGGGGGAGCGATTATTCGGTACCATTTTGCACCTAAAATTTGTGGTCTATAAAAGGAAACAAAATTAGCCCGACCACTAAAATTTCTGGGGAATTCTTCCAGCTTACTGGCTCAAAAATACCCAACCCGGTATAAAGGATCAATAGTATCCGATAAGTTATGGCTTTGCCACATACCAGACTATTCATACGTGATGAAAAAGGAGACTTTAGCATAGCGTTATTTGTGACAGTTTACTCGTCAGATTCTTAAAAAAAAAACATTATATTTTACTGCTCTCTTCAGGAAAAAGGACACTCCCTTGGGTCAAGTTTGCATGTTGCATTTGCGTGTTTTCAAAAAATGATAAGACATTGGTCGCGCTGGGCTCACCCCACTCTTTTGCTGGTTTGAATTTGTAGCCTGGATACCGAACTTGACTACCCAAATGCAGCCTACTCAATACGTCATAAAAAAAATTATTTGCTTTCTCAACGAGAATGTTTTTTTTTTGCGAGTGAGATGGATTTTTCTTTCAGAACATGTGGTAATGATATCTATGATACTATAGTCAGAAGAAGAAAAGATTTACCTGCATATATATATATTCTACGAAATGTTACTGAATAATTAGCTAGCTAGCTATAAAAAATAGTTTAGCTGGTGTGCAACAAGCTAGCTAGTAGCTATCTAGCTAGCTAGCAAGTTATTTCGATGTTTTGCAAGCTACATCCCTGCTTTACAGATATTTGAAGTAGAAAATGATTGCAGCTTTTTTCATGAATACAATTAAAGAACAGCGTCAACACCAATTGCTTGCATCAGAAAATCACACTTGATTCTCACATTTGAAGTATTATAACAAAATGACACTGAATACAGAAGTTGTGTTCTTACACCATCAAGAAAAAAATCAAAACAAGTTCAGTTCAAAAAGGTTAACAAAAACAACAAAACAGCAACAATTGTTTTTGCATGGCTTTGCTATTCTCCACCCAACTCCCCCCCCCCTACATGTCCTCATCATTTTTGTAAACAGGTCTAGAGAAAATAAATTCAGTTGCCTGATTGCAAAAATTTATAATAATAGGAAACAAATTTCTTTGTTTTGCATTTTCACTGGTAGCTCTTTGTGTAAACTGTCCCCAGTTATATATTGCTAATTTTTTTTATTGTTTTAGACAATAAAAATAAAGATCAAAATCACTATTTTTGGCTGTTGAAATGTCTAGCAGTAATGAGCTGCTTTGGGAAGACAGAGATGTGCGATTTGATATTACAACTCAGTATGTATAAAGCATGTTTACTATGTTACTATGTTTTTAGCTTTATTGTTTCAAAGATGCGTTGATTTAACGTTCTTAATTTTCAATTTCTCTAAGTTGAGTATGAGTAGTCCCAGCAATCTTTTTGTTGAAGCTTAAGATGTGCCTAGAGTTAGACAAATTACAGTATGCAAACTTATTATCGGAAATCTTTTAGGTCAAACGATAAAAAAATAAAATATTGGGTAGCACATAAAAGAAAAAATTGTTATAAGTTGCGAAACAAATGCTGAAAATTCATATCTATGATTATACTATTAAATACTAATACTATTACTATACTATTAAAGTTTGTCTGTGACTAAAAATACCGAACCACGCCAACATTCGACTTTTTTCTCTTAAAGAGTCCGCAAATCGAAAAAATAAGTCTAATTTGTTTATTAGCTATTTCTACGTAATTACAAAAATTGATGTCAATAATATTATTAAAGTTAAAGTTATTGTTAAAGGTTACCTCCCGTGAAAAATCAAGTTGAGCACAAAAGCACAAGATTTGAAAAATCTTTATCCGTTCTCGAGATATTTATCTTAAAAGTTGCGCTAATTATGCGAAATTATGACATCATGAGCTAGCTCTAAAACATGTATTTTCTTTTATTGAGCATAATTATGGTAACTAAATATTGAAATTTATGTAAAATGTTCAACATTTTTAACTCTATATGGCTTGTCAAAAATGTTAAATATAACACCCTTGCAGAGCTAGTTCATGACATCATGCATTATTAGTAAATCTTCTTAGTCCAAATTCTAAAGAACCAATCTAGAATTTTGAAAAAAAATATTTAAATTCCTAGACAACCTTTCAAGCTCCTTCATATGAAATTAACTTTATTTTTCGCGGGAGGTAACCTTTAAAGTTTGATTACATCATTATTATTAAAGTTTGATGAAATCATCAAAATATCTTAAATCCAATATCTCTTCAATCGTTCATCTAAACTACATGATCCTATACATTTTCTTGATCATCTTTTCTACACAATAGAGGTAAGTTTTTTTGCATATCGAGGAGTCACTGCTGATGCCATCAGAATTCAAATGGCAGATTTTTTTCCTTTGTTCTTCTGTCTAAAAGTGGATCTTTCTACAGGAAATACAAAACCAGATGAAAATTGGCTTTCCAAAGGAGATATATTTTTTCCTCTTAGGCAACTCCAATTTAATTAGTTGTTCTATGGGCGAAGTCGATAGTAGCTTACGGTCGGTCGGTCGGCGAAATAAAAATAATTTTATCGAGAATGTATGGTCAGAACAACAACAAAAATAATAAAAAATAACAACGGAGGAGGGTGTTACGACAACCGTTTTTTCTATGTATTTTTGCATAACGCACGCAGTTTATATTTTTTAGTTGCGAAGGAAAAATAATAATAATTTGTCTCACTAAAAAATATGTAACTAGTTCTCAAGGTGAAAAGATAAAAATACTTGCATGCTCAAAAACTTGTTTTTAAAAGTTACGCAGCAAGAATTTTTCTTGTGTTGTTTTGAAAGTTATACAGCAAGAATTATTCTTGTGCTGTTTTGAAAGTTGTACAGAATATACTTGTATTGTTTTGAAATTTATACAGCAAGTTATACTTGCGCTGTTTCGAAATTTATACAGCAAGTTATTCTTCTCCTACTTAAAATAATAAAACAAACAATTTTAGTGTTCTTTTAATGTTTTTTGCGCAGTTTTATAGGAAAATCTAAATTTAAGTGCAAATTCTTTTTCGGACTATGGTTGTTTAGTTGAGAAAATTTAAAGTCTTTTGCAGCGTTAAAATCATATTTTTTAAATTCATAGCGGAGGAGGGTGTAAGACAAGCGTATTCTATCTTTTTTTAATTATTTTTCCTAAATGGTATCGACTAAAGTCTTGCTGTATTACAGTTTAGCTAGCTTAATTTTAAACATATATATTAATCATAACGAAGGAGGGTGTTACGACAATAATCTGTCTTGTTTTTCACTTGTATTATAACTATTTTAGCGAAAGTAGCTAATTTTTGTTATAAATCACATAAAAATTTAAACTTCTGTTTAACCACGTAACTATTTTTGTGATTACAAAATTATCGCATCACGCATTTTAGTTTTATTGCAACAAATTACCATGAACAAAGAATCAACTTCCAGTGGCCTTACCAATGGTGGTCCTAAAGTAACGTTATTGATTCACCTTGTTTAGTATAATTGTAGATTGACATTCAACCAACAAAAAATAACAACATTGATTATCTTCTATGCTCATTATATTTTCACGAGATGGGATGAGAAAATGTTTGTTTTTTTTCTTGTTTTTTTCTTTAAAGGTACTGTCCAGTAAAAATATAATAATAAAAAAGTAGCCTGAATTGAATTCAACTTTTCTTATTTGTTGCAAAAATATAAGTGATTTTATTTCTAAAGTTTTACAACTCGAATAACATTTCCTTTATGTTTACAAATTTTTCATATCGCACATTTTCAAAAGCAAATTTATACCGAAGCCATTCTACATGAAAGGGAGGCTAAAATAATATTTTTGTTGTGACGTAAGCGTTGCGTTCTTGACGAATCAAAACATTGTAAATAGAAAATGATTGTTTTACTCTGAACAATATTACCAGATTAAATTTAATTTTTTTTAATATTTTACCCCCCTTTTAAAAAATGTAGCAATTTATGAATATTTAATTTCAAAGCATGCAACTCACTTTCAGAGATAGAACTTTATGTCCCTGTCCACACAAACAGAATGTCTGTCTCTACACAAATTAAAGTAGATTATTTCAAAGCTGCTTTATTTTTTGTGCCGGAACTGAGACCAGACGCGGGTAAGATAGATAGATAGATGTGCATATTTTACATGGCTAGCCTCACAAATATCGAGGGATATACCCTGTCTATTATTTCCAGGAGGGGCCATGGCTTAGATGGAGAGTCCTAGAGTATTTAATGCTCATTTTGAGCTATGCAGACCCAATTAGGGCCCGCACTCTACTAGAAAACTCCGAGCAACATCCAACAGCCCACACAGTGTGCCATCTCCCCAATTTCCCTCACATGGCTTGGGTTAACCCGGGGCTATGGTAACATTCACTCGCTCATGTTGAATCGCCGTCAAGAGGAATCGAACCCCGGTCTCCCGCACAGAGTACGAGAGCTATAACCACTAATCTACGGTGCCACAAGATTATTTACATAAAAGTATATCTGTGCAGACACCGTTGGAGTGGCCGATGCTCAAACGCAGACAGCATCGTGCGATGGGGAAATGAAAAAATCTGACGCCACATGTCAAGTTGAATTCCTTGACGAATCTGGTAATCATTTTTTGTAATATACCAAACTATAAACTGTTGTCGTCATATCGTACATATATCGTACTCCAGAAAACCGACCAGCGAAAGGAGAAATTATAGAAAATGCAATGAAATACAAACGCATTAAATAAATTGTGGTTTATGTACCTTTATACTTCCTCGACAATTATAAACCTCGTTCCCAGTACCCCTATTCTATTACCAAATATACCTCAATTAGCGAACAAATTTATTCATATTTACACTTTTTATACCGTAATGTTTCGAATAAACGCTCCCCTCGAATAGACGCCCTCCAAAAATGTCAAAAAATTTAATAAACGTCCCAGGCGTTTATTCGAAGCATTACGGTATGTATATTTTAACCAACTGCAAATAGTTTGAAAAATGTGCAACCTCGTTTCCAATATATTCTGATAATAATAATAATAATAATAACGCGTTTTCCCAAGTGGTTATGAACAAACCAACAGAATTGGCGGTATGCCGCATATCGATAAGATCTAAAAATATCATCCTCAAAGAAGATTGGAAATACTATGGCAACAGAAATTTCAAGAGTGCTAGCAACTTACTTGTTAGAAACTTTGTCCTTTTTTTTAAGTCCACAGCTTTCCCGATCGTGAAGGGTGACTAACGCTATTCTTTAAAATCACAACCGCGTTGATATCTTCGTGCTCTGTTATACATTTCTTATCTAAAACACAATAGAAACCTTGTACCCAGGCGCTCATTTATAATACAACCAGTAGAAAAACGTAAGGTTAAATTATATAGGTACCCTGTAGCTGGAAGTATTTTATAGTGTCCACTTCACAACACTCAACAGCTGAAGGCATCCTCTCGCACTTTTCACATAAGCACTACCACTCACTGACATCTATCTGTGTGCGAGAAGCAGCAGGTGATTCTGGTGCGTCTGCTTCATCGTCATTTATAAGAGGGAATTTGTTGTTTGTTATTGGGTTGTTTTGGCTCAAACTGAAATTCAATTATGTTTACACTTGTTAGTGAACATGATTGATAAACGTAAAGAAATTCTGTTGGGAATAACAATAGCTTTTTTTTCCTCATTCCTCTTTCTGCACGCGCCAATCTCTTCAGGGGGGTAACCCAAAGAATACATCATTGCATAAATTGCCCATATTAATGTTTTTACCCAGTCCTTTTTCCGCGTTCGAAGTTCAGTAAAGATGGCGATTGAAAATGGCATGGTCAAGTAAACAAATAGAGATGATGACTTTTTCCAGTATAGAATTAGGGTGGGGGAAATTTCATCTGAACAGTGGGAGAGAATGGGTGTCATAATGCTTCAAGACTTGGCAGCTATGTTGTACATTTCCTGTTTACCAAGTTTGTTAGCAGTCTTTTTCCTCATGTCTAGAAAACATTGATACCTAAGATATATAACAGAAAACAGTACTGCAAAATTAAACGTTTATGACTGATCCATGTGGTGGAAAGTTTCTAAAAATATAATTATTTTTTTTCACGTCAATCCCAATAAAAAAATGCTTATTTGTAGGAATAGACATTAACAGAATTTTTACAGGGAATTCCACAAGAAAAAAATTATATAAGTGTGCTTCAAATTGCACGTGTATATAGTTAAATTTTGCATGTGCCTTTTTTTTCTTTTTTTAAAAATAGTTTAAAGGCCTACAAGGCTTAAAATTTACCATGATTTTGATTGTACTGTAAGAAATTTATTACTTTTCCCTTTATAATTGAGATAAGACCTGTAAAAACAGTTTTTAGAAATATCTTTCTTATTTTTCTACTCCATACTTCATTTGGGATAAAACATACCAATAACAAAGTGGAAGGGAAAGCAGAGATTAGACCCTTTCTGTATATATCTTGTTTTCTATTTCACCTCATCTATTGTTATATTTAATATTTTAGGCAAATGAAAATGAGACCTGGTGAGGTATGTGTAGAATTCACATTAATTTATGTTTCAGGTTTTTAACTAAAAAGCCACAGGGACACAAGACAATTTTGTCAGATCATCATCGTTTGGACACTTTGAAGTATCCAGAAATCTTTGCAACTTGCGACACAAGCAAAACATTCAGCATAATTGTAACAATCTGAACATGCAAATTGTTGTGTCAGATTTTTTTGGAAACATTTCTTTACCAGTAACAAGATAGATTTTGTGTCTCTTAGAACAAAACGTATGGCAATCATAATCTGCTCAAAAATTTAAAAGCTGCTGCAAATCAAACTCCTTGAAAGCATCCAGTTTAAGGAAGTTTCATACTTGTTTTTTTGTGAACATGTGGAATCTATTTTGCAAAAATATTTTTTTTGCTAACATATTCTTTTCACAGAATTCTTAAAAAACATGCTGTATACACCTTTTCTTGATAATAATATAAACTTGAAATTTAAGGTTACTGGAAATTATTTTGCTTTATCTTCCAAGTTTTCTCAGACAATAAAATTTAAGCAACATCTCTTTTTGGCAATGTGAATCATGCAAGGCCTAGAAGCATAATTCATAAAGCATTTTTTAATATGATAGATGTTTCGGTTCAGGTACCAGTCAAGAATAATAACTGAAATTTATGGAGCCACTAGCTAGAAATGCTTTGGAGAAAAAACTTGAATTATTGCATGCAATGTATATAGGCCTCCCTGTGTACGATCACAAGCTATTCCTGATGATGCCTGTTAGTGGGGAAAATATTTAAAATTTGGTTGCGTTAAAAGTTGTTTGTAATTTATTTATTTTTTTGGCTTTATTTTTACTGCATGTTTTTAGGTCCTCATTGACCACCTGGAATCTGTAGAAGATACAAAGGGTAACAATGGTGACAGAGGTTAGAAACAGCATGTTGTGAAACTTTTAACATCAAGACCGCCTAAGAGCTTGTTACAATTTTTTGATGATAATTCAGTATTAGGCTGATACATAATTTTTTTTGTACTAATGTTATCTTTTCTTTATCTTTTACGTTTATTTCTGTTATTAGTAGGCTTTTTTCAACAAAATTTGCAAAAAATTGTCTTGAACAGAATATCAATTTTACCCTATGAAGGCTGGTGGAAATTACCTTTTGTAAAAAAGCTCTAAAGCAATATTTAGAAATGGCGGTAACTCTGTAATGTGTGAGAACTTTCTTCCAAATAAGTTAGCAATCCGCCGTCACCTAATACTAAATCTAATGAATCTAATATTATATGGAGTTTATTTTATGTGACTGACAAACTTTATGAACATTTTTTTTCTTGCTACATATATGAAATAAGTCTGATAATCAAAAGCTGGGTGCTTTAAATTGCACTGTGTGTAATCAGTTCTTCAAATATGAATAATTTTTGCAGGGAAAATGATGGTAACGAATCTTCGTATAATATGGCATTCACAAGCCATGCCTAGAGTAAACTTATGTAAGTTTTTATGGCGCCTTTTTCTGATTTGCTATTTGAGCTGTGTTTCATGTTGTTGCTTGGTAGAAAATATCAAATCTTAGTTGGACTGATCTATTTTTTCTATACACAACACTGCATACCATTTGATTTTTTAGTAATCTGTCATGTACATTCTTTTCTAATTGACGAAAATCACACAAATTTAAACAACGAAAAATCTTTTGAATCACAAAATTAAAACTTAAAAGGTTGAACAATTAAAATTATATAAATATGATCGTGAAAGCTTTTACATGTATATGTACCTGCACTAGCCTTTTTTTAGCCATTGGTTACAACTGCGTTCTGAACTTCAATGTAAAAACCGCTGTCTCTGTAAGTCATTTTAAAATGTTTTAACATATTTAAATGTGTGAAATTATTTAAAAGTACTTACTTAGTCCTACTGCATTATGTATTTTCAATATAATGCTCGCTATTCACACTATACTTATTGATTGCATGATAATAATAGTTCCAGCAAATAAATTGAGTATAATATAGGGAAGGGAACTTTTTAATTGCAAATTTCTATGCAATTAAAATTTGTTTATGTAGTGATAGCACCAATCCTTTTTTAAGCATATTTACATAAAATTATTTATTTTAGAAACTACGAGGTCAAACAGAAGCTCTTTATGCATTGACAAAATGCAACAATACCAGATTTGAATTTATTTTTACTAGCTTGGTGAGTTTGTTGATTTTTAAATTCCATTGCAGGGCCTGATTTGTGGAAAATAAATTTGAAAAGTGTGCATCTTAAGAGGAGATTTGGTGGAAATGACAAAAAATATTTGTCTTTTTTGTCATAAAAATAGTCCATAATAATGTTTAAATGTTTTTAAGGACTTCAAACAAGCATGTGTAATTATTCTTTGGTTAGAAAAATGGGAGGGGTAAATTGGTAACAAAAATTCAGTTTTTTGTGCATCCCTTTTGTTTTATAAATTTTTCCCCTAGATACCTGGAAGTCCACGTTTGTTTTCAACTATTCTTTCAGTTTTTCGGTAAGATAATTTTTTATTTTGTTCAAACGTTAACGAAATGGTGTCTAAGCAAGTTTTTGTATTTTAGAGCTTATGAGACATCAAAAATGTACCGTGAATTGAAGTTGCGTGGAGCATTAGTATATGAGAAACAACTGCGTTTACTGCCATTAGAACAAATATACGAAAAGGTACTTGTTTATTTATAACATGGATTTTAATAAGTATAAGTATCATTGACAGTCCTGGTTTATTAATTTCATTGATAATAATCCTTAGGGGAAACTTTAGAATTTATAATTTGAAATTATTTTGCCGACATTTTGGTGGAGGCACAATTTTGGGAAAAGCGGAACAAACTTATAACTAAAAATTTGTGAGTATAAGTAAACCTTCACATTACCTTTTCACACTGCCACTTGGACCAACAACTTCTCGCTTGCAGCATTTATACTGACTGTTATTTCTCACGTAGGCGTGGTTCCTATAACATGTTGGAAAACCTACTCTAATTATACTAATTAGAAGAAAGAGTCATCTGTACTGCTGACTTGTTAGTCCAGCAAACTATGATGAGTCACTTGTTTTATAAATCCAAACTTTTGAACACAATTTCTAATTTTAGGTTACTGGTGTGTGGAACCTATCAAGTGACCAGGTTATTTATTCATATTATTTATTTTTTATTTGTGTTTTGTTGTGATTTCAAAACATCTTTTTATACAGCTTTAGTTTATAAACAACGCGTCGTTGTTTTACACGCTACTTTTGTGTTTTAGGGAAATCTTGGGATGTTTTATATCACAAATGTTCGCTTAGTATGGCATGCAAATATGAATGAAAGTTTTAACGTCAGCATTCCATATCTACAAATGGTGAGTAATATATAGTGCTCGTCCCAGGCCTTCTCTCCTCATCCTTGCCTATTTAATGTATTTTACGCAAGAAAAATACAGAAATGTTTTGAAGGAAAAAAAATTGTGGTTTTCTGCTCTTCTGTGTTTTGTGCCACTCGATTCACTGTATATAGAATTTGAATTCTAGCCGTTAAGATTGTAAAAAACTTAAAATAATAAAAGACTTTTTGAGGGGAGGGGGTAAATCATAAGAGGATCACTTGTTGATTTGGGTAAGAGGAAGTTATTAAAACTTATAAAATTATTAAAAGTTATTAAAATTTTTAAGTAATTTGTTGTAAATCAGCATCTAAAAAGTCTGATAATAAAATCTTGTTGATAACAAATTTTGTCTTTCTTTTTATTATGTCCGTTTAGAAAATTTAAACATGGTGTAAAGATGTATTACTTCTGCGTCAAGTTTTATTATATTATATTATATTATTGTATTCTTTCTTTGATTATAAAACTTAATTTTTTCTTAATATTCTACCCTGCCCCAAGTGTGCCATTTTTATCCAACTTTCACGAGTCTGCCTGTAACATGATTTCAGAATGTTTTACTAACTGAGAAAATATTTACAATCCCTACGTAAAAACTAATTTCGGAGCATTTTTTAATCATTTTTCAAGTTTTCGTCTGGTGACTTGCGATTATAATTAATTTCATTATAATTAACAAGGTTATTCGTTCATTAATTAATTTCAATTACTTTTCTTTTTTTTAAGAAATCCATTCGAATTAGCGATTCAAAGTTTGGACTTGCGTTAGTGTTAGAGACTTCACAACAGGTATGTGGTAATAAGTTGTCTTAATTGATGCAAACAAAAAAACAGATTAGATATATACCTCTACATACATTATTTAATATGTATGGAATTCATACAACTTGTTACTTAGGCCTTATATTTTACACTCCTCAAAACTAATTGCATAAAACTCTTCTGGAATTTCTTTGATCTGATTGGAAAAATGAAATCTTCGCAGTAAATTTTAATAAATTCTACAAATTACGAAATTCATCGTCAAAAGCGAGCTTAATTTTTTTCAATGTGTTAAAAGTTATATGATTTGACATAGTAAACAGGGTTGCCAGTGATCTGAAAAACCTGGAACCTGAAAAGGTCATGGAATTTCGAAACTGGGTTAGGAAAAGTTTAGGAACAGTCAGGAAATTTAGTACTTTCTTGGAAAAGTCAGGGAATAGCTAAGGGATACTGTTCTCGCCATATAATTCAGCCGTCGTGTGTGTGAGGGCAAACGGAAGAGAGCCTTGAGAATGTTGTTGTAAACAATTTTACTTGGTGAAGTAATTGTTGTTTTCCACGTGGTTCGATGTATGTTCCCTTTATACACAGCCAGCTAGATATATGGTCTTCTTAAGCCTCAGGCCTTTATGTGTATATTTTAAAACTCCTAAAACATATAATGTACGAAGCAGTAGAGAAACGAAATAGAGACGAAATAACTTAAAGACGTAAATGAAAATAATCTAAAGACAGAAGAGAAAGCTGTGGTGAAATCGTAAACATTCTAGAACTACCAGAGTCATGTAATGTGTAGAAATGAACTGTGGTAATGATATGTTTTCTTTTTAGAGCGGTGGGTACGTATTGGGATTTAGGCTGGATCCTGTTGAAAAGTTACAAGAAACAGTTAAAGAAATACAAAATCTATACAAGGTAAATTTTTTGTATCCTGGTGTGTTGGTCATGTGTTCAACACATTAGGTTTTAAATAAGGTGGAATGAAGTTGTTCCACTTTTTTGACCAATTAATGTCGTAATCGCCATTAAAACCACGAAGAACAACCCTTTCGCGATAAAAAGTTGTTTTTTATTTGCTGTGGTCCACAGCATAGTTCGGAAGCTTTTTTTTAAGATTGATACTGTTCACTGAATCTTTGAAGTTATATTTATTATACTTTTGTTTTCCGAGATTCCAATGCATTTTGTATCTATTATTGTTTTTTTTAGGTGTACAGCTCATGGCCTATTTTTGGTATAGAGTTTGATAAAGAGAGTAAGGTAAACCGTAGTATGAAAATTATATCTTATATAATAATACGAAGTGTATGTGACGGTCAAAGTGGATGTGTTCATTTTCTTTTGAAGTTGCCGAAAAAAGTATGTCTCAAATGTTAAATTTTATGACGTTACGGCGCGACGTCAATAACACTACTTTAACGTCAATATCCTATATTAAATTAATGAAGTCATTACAGTGCACCTAAAAGTTTGAGGCCAAATAACTTGGAAACGAGGCGGTGACGTCAATGATTTTTCACCGCGTGGGTAACTAGGGACCACCTAGGACCAATTTGGGTAATTTTTCCAAACCTGGGTCCCCAAATCCGTTTCAAAATTGACGAGTTGATGACGTCATCAAAAAACCTTTAAACCCTAATATCTCTGCAACCGTTTATCAAAAGTACATGACCCTACACATTTTCTTGATCAGCGTTTCAAGATCTATACGATGGAGGCAACAGGTATACAAATTTCTAAAAAAAAATTTTTAGTTTTGACCCTTATATCAAACCCTTATATCTCATTAACTGGTCATCAAAACCACACGATCATATACATTTTCTTGATCAGCAATTTAAGCTCTACACAATAGAGGCAACGTGAAAACAAGGTTCTGATTTTTTTTTGTGGATGGGTTTCTGACGTCATCAAAATTCAAATGACGCTTCTTTTTCATTTTTATCCTGCCTCAGTGGATTTTTCCACGGGCCTTATCGACTAGTAGTACTATATTTGACTAACGTGTCTTGAGAACAAATAAATGAATGAATGAATAAATGAATGAGCGAATGAATGAATGAATGAATGAATGAATGAATGAGCGAATGAATGAATAAATGAATGAGCGAATGAATGAATGAATAAATGAATGGAGGAATGAATAAATGAGCGAATGAATGAATAAATGAGCGAATGAATGAATAAATGAGCGAATAAATGAATGAATGAGCGAATGAATGAATAGAGGAATGAATCAATAAATGAATGGAGGAATGAATCAATAAATGAATGGAGGAATGGAAAACATGTTAAATAAAAAGAGAAGTCAATGAAAATGTAAAAGTTGTTTTTTGATTAAATCATTTATTCATCCATTTATTTAATTTCACGCATTCACTTATTAAATTCAGTAATTGTCATATTTCATCATTCAGCCTGAAGCGTTAGAAGAACTTACCATTGATCCTGTTGAGGACGATATTGAAATAACAGATGATGAAGTTAATTCGGATGCATTTGCGGTATGTGTTAATTCCTTTGTAATGCGTTGTTGAATCTCTCTGTGTAATTTATTTGCGTTGATTTGTTGATGTATTGTGTTGCTTTAACTATGGGCGGCTATTCTAGCTAAAAAACGTGATTTTAAGAAACATAAGGCTAAGGTTATACGTAACCTTTTTAAAAAGTAAATTGAAAAATCGACAAAACTAAAACCGGTCAGACTCCAACAAAGTTAAGAAACATTAAGGCTGAATCTTTTCTTTTAAAAAAAGGTGTCATGTTTTGGGGGACTTGTAAAAACGTGTGAAAATATCAAAAGCTGTTTGGTAAAAAAAAATTAATGCTTTAAAACATTCTGGATACTTAAAGTTATTTCAATTTAAATTAAGTAAAAAAGTGGCTTATTCGTACTAATTTTCGCGTATTTGCCAAAAGCTTGTCATTTTAAATCCTAGAAAAGGTAAAATTGCGCGTAAAACCTTTCATGGGAAAATATAACACTACAGGTTATGTAAAAAAACATCTAAATTTTGTCTTAAACCCAGAGTTTTACTACCTTTTCTTGTTTTCAGGAGCATTTAACGCGAAAATTGATACGCGCGAAATACGTTTGTATTCCTATTGCGCTAAAGTTAATACGCGCGAAATACGTTTGTATTCCTATTGCGCTAAAGTTAATACGCGCGAAATACGTTTGTATTCCTATTGCGCTAAAGTTAATACGCGCGAAATACGTTTGTATTCCTATTGCGCTAAAGTTAATACGCGCGAAATACGTTTGTATTCCTATTGCGCTAAAGTTAATACGCGCGAAATACGTTTGTATTCCTATTGCGCTAAAGTTAATACGCGCGAAATACGTTTGTATTCCTATTGCGCTAAAGTTAATACGCGCGAAATACGTTTGTATTCCTATTGCGCTAAAGTTAATACGCGCGAAATACGTTTGTATTCCTATTGCGCTAAAGTTAATACGCGCGAAATACGTTTGTATTCCTATTGCGCTAAAGTTAATACGCGCGAAATACGTTTGTATTCCTATTGCGCTAAAGTTAATACGCGCGAAATACGTTTGTATTCCTATTGCGCTAAAGTTAATACGCGCGAAATACGGTTGTATTCCTATTGCGCTAAAGTTAATACGCGCGAAATACGTTTGTATTCCTATTGCGCTAAAGTTAATACGCGCGAAATACGTTTGTATTCCTATTGCGCTAAATAGATTTTTTGCCGCTGCGTATCCGCACCTTAAATCCACTAAACAAACATTTTGATTAGGTGTCTCTTTTTGCGAGTATCTGTAAAATTAAGTAGCTACTGTTCTGAAAAAATTTTGATGTGTGAAAAGTGACATCGCATTTTAATTTTAATTTTGGGAAATAGGATGCTAGATCGCCAAATTTCACGGCACTTCCAGCGACTCTTTGACTTCAAAATCTATTAAAAACTTTAATGTTCACTTTTTATTTTCAGTGAAATCTCGCTAAAGTAACCGTCCAAAGCGGTCAACCCATAAATCGTAAATTTGACTCCACAAGCGAATATTAGTAGATATTTTTTATCTATCCACTTCTTTCCGAAAAAATTTTTACACTAGCTATGTATGGTCGTTTAGAATAGCAATTTTATTTTTCATCAAGTCAATGGACTTAACTGTTTGTCTTCTTGACCAATAACTACAAGAGGCTGCCAATCTATATCCCCTCCTCGCTTAAATCTTTTACCAGTTACTTGGAAATTTTTTAGATTGAACCTCTCCAAAGCGGACACTCCTCTAAAGCTGACAAACTTTTTGTCCCGCAAGTGTCGGTTTGAAGAGGTCCCACTGTACCCTCTAAATCAAAAGTATTGTCCCGCAAGTGTCAGTTTGAGGAGGTCCCCTGTACCCTCTGCTGAAGCGAAGAAAGTATCCGCTTCAGCCAGTTTCTGTTGTATATTATTCAGCATGGCAAGATTATTTCTGATTTGTCATTGTTTCTTTCTTTACAGGCATACTTTGCTGATAGCCACCAAGTAAGATTTTTTGAACTTCTAGCAACTTGTGTTATAAGTAGGTGTTTTGAAACATTTATAGGTTGTTCATCTTATGTCTTCTTCTTTGGGTTGGAATATAGGATTTTTCTGTAGGTACAAAAACTACCAAGGAATGAGTTGTAAAGTTATATCTTCTTCTAAAATGGAAGTTCTTTGCTTGTTTTTATGTGTGATTCATTTCTTTTAAGGATGGCGATCGTGAACCAGTGTTTTGCGCAAAGTTAGGGCTTGCTGTTGAAAAGCTTCGCGACGGAATGACGCTTGAAAGTTTATGGGAAGTCATGCCGTCGTAACCTTTGCTTCTGTAAACTTTAACGGTTATGCTGTGGCTAAAAACATTCGATTGCTAAATAATATTTTTTTCTGATGTCAAAACATTTTGAGAGGTCAGTGACAGTGCTTTATCTTGATTTCAATAAAATTAACCTGAAATTTCCTTAACAGTTTGCTTTCCGAAAAGCTTGGATAATAATTTTTTAACTGTATAAATTTGAAATATTGTAGTATATGTCGTAAATACTAAAACAGCACATGGAAAATGTTGTAAATATATGTAAGATGTTTTTGTAATGAGTATGTAGTTTTCCGTTGCTTTTTACTTAATTTATTGACAGCATTTGCTTAAATGTTGCGTATAAGAAAATGTTATTATTCCCACCTATCCCAGTTTAGCCCGCTTCAACTTTCTGCACTATTGCGGCAGCCATCGACTTCGCCTCGAATCAACTTTACCACGTGGTTTCTGTTTTTCAATGAAACACCAGATGCGCATGCGCGTTATAAGTCGACGTAGAACATTGTTTAAAAATTACGCGTTGTCTTGTCTGAATCCGCCATTTTGGAAAGAAAAATATGTTTATCGATTACAAACTAAAGCGAAGATATGCATGTTAGCTATGGTTATTTTTAATGTTGGCTACATATTTAGAAGGGATTTTGAGTTATGTATTACATATTTTAGCCATTAAGGGCTTTGATGCTCTGAAGTGGAGATATATCTCCTCAAACTTTTTTCTCTGGAAAAAAATTGACGCCGCTATGAGCAAGTTGTCGTTTCGTGCCAGAGCTCTTGATGCAAACAAGTCTCTCCCGGTTTATCACGCCGAAGATGTTCCTGATTTGCCAGATATTGCTTCTGTCAACCGTGTTGTGCCCCAAATGCCCACCGGAATGGAAAAGGAGGAAGAAACAGTTAGTATATATAAATTATTTTTTCAATTTGACTACAAGAAAATTTTAAAGTTGTTTTGGACAAGAAGCTCGAGCGAAGCTCCGAAAATTAATTATGCAAGCGACATTGCATAATTAATTTTCATTGTTTGCCGTGTTTAGGACTTCGGTCCCAGGCTTTAATTAGCGGCGCCATATTGAAAAGCTGCTTTCCGCGCCATTTTTTGCATATAAT
This sequence comes from Hydractinia echinata, assembly GCA_030067915.1. Classification (NCBI taxonomy): domain Eukaryota; kingdom Metazoa; phylum Cnidaria; class Hydrozoa; order Anthoathecata; family Hydractiniidae; genus Hydractinia; species Hydractinia echinata. The sequence goes on from JASGCC010000088.1 coordinate 994,202, forward strand.
CAGCCATATACCTAGCTAGGTTTGCCAAATTTCCCTTAGATTTTTCTTTGCATAGAGATAAAGTATATTTATGTGGACATGTAATATTAAATAAAAACTTACACTGAAATACTTCAAATTAAAATATTAGCGAATTTTTGTACAAAGCACATGTTTTTTGTTTCTTGTTTTCTCCTTTGCATTATCCTGCACAAAATTAGTTCAAACCAAATTGTTCCACCTAAAATCATCCATAAAATTTAATCTGTTCAGTACTCATGTCCCAGGAAACTCTAGTTATTGTCTCAGCGATATTAATTGAGCTTGGCATCATGATAACATTCGAGTACTAAAAAGATAAGCTACATATGCCATAATTCCATGGTTATGCTATGAATCTAACAGTCTTTGTAAGGTAACTCACACAGTGAATTTTAAAAAAGAAATGCTATTTGTCAGGAAAAACTGTTTAAAAGGGACCTTCCACTTTAAAAAAACTTTTCTCATATCGTAGATAATGTTAAACTATTATAAAATTTAATCATTATTTTGCATAATCACACGATGACCTATTTTTTCTTGTTTGGCGCTTCTAGAGTGCAAATTATATCGTAATTGCACTGCGGAGTGCAATTATTTCTTAATTGCACTCTAGAATCTTAACTGCATTCTTTAAGGAGCGCCGATAATTTAAATATTTATTTTCTCGCATTTTATGATAAGTCAAAAAAAGATATCTTTACAATGAATCGAACTAATTATAAATCGGGTAATAAAAAAATCAAAACATTGAAATTGACATCCTGTGCTACTCTTACAAAAATAGTTCATTGTGTGATTAGCTCGTAATCGAACGTTTACTCGTGCAATTGGAAATAATCGAACTCATAATTTTTTTGCTTTTTAAATTTATTTATACTAATTCGTTAATATAACTTGGAAATATTGCATTTTTTTCTGCCATTTTTAAGAAATGTGCTACCTTCAGCAGTCGCTTTGCCTAAAAGTAGGAACCAGCAGTATTTTGAAGTAATTAACAGAGAACCAGCAGTTTTTTTAAGTAAGTAACCACAAGAGAAGTTGAATAAATAAAAACGAAATGAACGCAACTATTGCTTCGAATGTGCGACATTTTATAACACAACAGTTCATGACCCGTTTTTTCTGAAATGTTTATGTCTGGTGTGACTCGGGCTTTATGCAACAGTTGAAAAAAACATACTGGCTGTATTAGTATTTTAAAACCACGCGCAAGAATTAACAAAAACAAAATTATATAATATTTTAAATAACAAACCAAATAATATATAACGAAAAACGCTAAGAGTCCAAAACGAGACATTTTTTTCTTTTAATAGACAATTAAAGTTCAAATGAATTGAATGAATTAATGAATCATCTGATTAGATCATGTATTTAACCAAAGGATTTTCATTTTGCAATTCGTGTATTATAAACCAAATATAATTAAAAACGCTATACGGAGGAGAGTCCAAAACAAGACATATATATTTTTCTTCTCATATTCGCGAAAATTAATCTTTGCCGAATGCATTTTTTTGGACCTCATGAAAACAACTTAAAAGTAGCTACCTTAAGTGGATAAATTTTGGCGAGTATTTAATTTGGCGAATGACCAAAATGGAATATTTGGCGGGTATTTAATTTGGCGAATGATAAATTTTATAAAATTTGGCGAGGATTTAATTTGGCGAATACAAAAAAATGTTTATTTTTACGGGGATTTATTTTGGCGAATGACACAAAGAAATGAATTTTTATGTCTTGAAATGTTTCATAAAATATAAGAATAAACGTAAAATAAAGAATAAACACAAGATTTGTTACAGAGTTAAAAATTCTATTCTTCTTCATTGTGAATATATATAAAAAAAAATTCGTTTTTTGGGGAAAAAAACATTTTTCTTTTCTTACTTGGAAAGAATGGAGGGGGATAATTGGGTAAGAAAGTGTAGAGACTTAATAGTTCCTGGGGCAAAGCCCAGAGGCAGACAGAGAAAGACTTGGCAGGAGGTTATAAGGACAGACTTGATACAGAGAAAGTAGAGTTTAGATCTAACACAGTCTAGATCAGATTCGAAGAGGGTCATTAATATACCCCGTCCAACCCATGCTAGCATGGAAAACGGACGTTAAGCCGAGAATGATGATGATGATGAATTAAAAAAAAACGTATTTTTTTTAAAATTTGGCTGGGATTTAATTTGGCATATATACAGTAAATTATGTTAAATTTACTTACTTTGAATACTTTGAAGTAGATTTTGTGAGATCTTCACGCATCCAACTCGGCGAGTCCAATGCTCATCATGTCAATGATGCTGTTCGTGTTGGCCTTTCGAAACTGAACATAATTTGGTATCAGTGGCTCATCAGGAACAGTAGCAAGAAAGTAATCCAACTTCGACTTGAAACAGTCTATGCTGCAATCAGATAGGTTGCGTATTGCTTTTGGTAGACCATTAAACAATCGTACTCCTTGAACAGCCAAGCTAGCACAACGAATCTTATAAAATGGCCCTTTCTTCACTACAGGAACAACACATTTTCGACCCAACTGATCATTCGTGTACCATGTGATGCCTCCTTTCACAGTTTCCTGACCAAAGTTTGGACAATTTTTTTTTCAATCACTTTCCAGATGTAAATTATGGCATACCGTTCTCTTCTTCTCTCCAGAGAATACAGATTCAATCTTTTTAGCACGTCCCAGTACGAAAAACCTTGAGTTCCAAGGATTTTTCTAGTAAAGGTTCTTTGCACCATTTCTATGTCTTGTATTTGTCCTTTCATTAGTGGAGACCATAACTGGGAACAATAGTCAAGGCGGGGAATAACTAATGATTTCCAAAGAGTCAACATCACATTTTTTTCTCTGCTCTCGAATGTTCGTAATATCCATCCAGTTATCCTGTTTGCCTTTGATATAAGGTTTGAGATATGCTTATTAAATTTGCAATCATTCGACATTATAACTCCTACTCTTTTGTGCTTAATTGTAGGGGGGGGGGTCAAATTGCACTTTTTCTAATTTTTCACCCCTAAAATCATTTTATAATGACCCCCCCCATTTTATCGAAATTTGAGAATGAGATCCACCTCCTCATTTTATAATCACCCCCCTAAAAAAGTTTTTTGGATTTCACAAAGCAGCATCTTTTCTTATAATCAAAACACAACTCTCTTTTGGAACAAATCTCAAGAACAAATACTATTTACAGGTTAAAAATAACAAATATCAACAAAATGTCAGCACAGTTTATTCCTTAAACATGTCAAACGCATTGTTATCTTTATATTTAGTTGTTTTACTAGTGTTAGTTTATTTATAGTTAGTCGTTTTATCCCCCCCCCCCCTCCCCTCATTTTACAGAAAATTTCGTAATACCCCCTTAGGTCATTATATTATGACCCCCCCCACTTTAAGAAATTTTCCCTGGAGTACCCACCCCCCCTGCTTATTAGACCCCCCCCCTACAATTAAGCACAAAAGAGTAAGTCCTTCACAGCGATTTTTTTGTTAATCTTTTCTGACGTGTTACTTAGATATATAGAGAGTGGTTTCAAAGACTCAATCTTTCCATAACTTAGGTGCTCGAACTTACACCCATTGAGTTTCATATTATTTTCATTTGTCCACTTATAAATTATATTTAGATCACTTTGGAGTTTAAAGGTGTCCGTGAGGCCATTAATCTCTTTCAGAATTCGTGTGTCGTCTGCAAAGCTGGATGCTAAAGAATATTTTAGGTTCTGATTGAAATCACCAACCATGATTAGAAAAAGCAGTGGGCCAAGAACAGACCCCTGTGGAACCCCTGATCCAACGTTAGCGGGTATAGATTTTACACCATTGACATAAACATGTTGTATTCTGTCTTTAAGGAATGATTTAATCCATTTTATCAGTTTGTCATTTATACCAAGTTGCTTCAGTTTAGCAATTAAGATGGAGTGGTCCACTTTGTCAAATGCCTTGCTAAAATCTAAGTAAATTGTATCTACATTTGAACCGCCTTCAAGAAAGGATAGGATTGTATCATAATGGGTCAGTAGCTGTGATAAACAGGAACGACCTTCTCTAAAACCATGTTGTGAGTTGTTAAAAAGATTGTACTGTACAAGATGATCAACTATGTTCTTTTTTATAACTTTTTCAAATATTTTAACGACATGTGAAGTCAAGGCAACTGGTCGATAGTTGCCCACTTCGCCTTGGTCACCTCCTTTGAAGATGGGGGAAATGTTTGCAGTCCTCAAAAGCAGAGGTGTTACACCTGTGTTGAGACAGTTTGACCAAAACATAAGAAGTGGAGTTGCCACAGCATTCTTACAATTTTTAAGAAAAATAGCAGGGACACCATCTGGGCCGGAAGCTGAATTAGCAGATAGAGTGTTAATTGCTTCAATTATGTCATCAGTGGTAAGTGCAACATCTGTCATTACAGGAATGGTACAAGTTAAATCATTAGCATCGGCTGTTGAATTATGTTGCTTACTAAATACACTCACGTATTGTTGTTGCAGGAGGTCAGCCATTTCTTTGCAATCATCAGTGAACTTCTGTTTACTTTTGTTAAATAATGGACCTACTCTGGACCTTGTTTTACTATGTTTTTGCGCATAGGAATAAAAATATTTTGGGTTTGTTTTAATGGAAGAAATTGCTTTCTTTTCTAGAGATTGTCTGCTTTCTTTATATGACTGCTGCAGAGAAAGTTCAATGTCGACTAATCGTTCTTTTATTTCTTTCACTTGTTTGTATTTAAAAGTTTTGGACAGTCGCATTATAAGCTTACAACGCTGCCTCATTAGTACACAACGATCTCTTGGTATGTAGTGTTTATCTTGTTTCCTTGTAAACACTTTCCTTTTAGGAACTAGTTCTTCAGACAGAAGTAAAATTTTATCTATAATATTTTGTAGTTGTTGTTCGGGGTTCATATCTTTCAACATCATGTCCCAGGCAACAGAGTTGAGTTTGTTGTTAATATTTTCCCAGTCTATAGACTCATCAAAGTAATTAAATAAATCAAATGGTGTATGTGCTGTTCTTACCTCATTATTTTTTAACAGAACGATTGGGTCGTAATGAGTTGTCACTTCAATTAAAGTATGGTGGGATACAGATGGTAAGGAAGGTATGCATTTATAACTGTGAATAAGTTCCTTGTTATTTGTTATAAGCAGATCAAGCACATTGCCACGGTTGTGTGTAGGCTTATGAATGCATTGCACAAGTTGGAATTCATTTAAAAAATTCATAAAATCTAATGACATTTCTTTATCTTCATTTGACTTGGAAGAAATCATATGGGTTTCCCAGTTTATGTTTGGCAAATTGAAGTCACCACAAAGAAACACATCTGGGAATTTGCCACTAAAGCTATTAAGAGTATTACTCAAATCATTAATCATCGTTTTAAACTCTTTCGAACCTGATGGGTGACCATGCATTGCATCATCAGGTTGTCGATACAATACTGCTATCAGCGAGTTACTGTGTTCGGAATACAAAACAAGAAGTTCGTTTACGCCATTACTGTATTCATGTGTCACTTTAAATCGGGTAGCAATGTCCTCTCGCATGTAAATTGCAACTCCTCCACTTGATCGACCTCTTTTAGACTTTTTACGGTTCCTATCACATCTGAAGAGTTTATAACCTTCTATTGACAATTCTGCATCTAAGTGATCATATAACCAGGTCTCGGTAAGTGCTATGAAGAGTTGGCTCTTCTCTTTCAGTACATCATGTATTAAAGGAACAGAAGATGCAACAGTTAGTGACTTTAGACCCTGTACATTGAATATGGAGAAATAGTTTAAAGTAGTCTTTGTTGGTTTGCTGGATTCCAACTGTTCATTACCATCTGATTGAAAGGTACTCCTGGTCTCATATTCTGAGTTTGAGGCATTGGTCGATGCATTGGTACCTGTTGTGGATGTCTGAACCTTTGTGGCTGTTGAAATGGGGTATTGATTGGCTCCACAAAGTTCTGAATTGGTACCTGTTGTGGATGACTGAGCATTTGTGGCTGTTGTAATGGGGCATGAACTGGTTGCATAAAGTGGCCTGGAGTTGTGGGAGGTCTGTGAATATTGTGGTGACTTACCAGAGTTTCTTTTATTTTTGAATCCAAAATTTTTAATATGTCCCTTTTGAAGTTGTGAATAACCTCTAAAAAATCATAGGGATTATTTCTGTTTTGATTAAAAGTATTACCATGTAAAATATTTGACTCATTAGTTCTATTTCCTAACAGTTCAGGTCTTTTACGTATCGTCCCTTTTACATGCACCAACAAACATCTCTCGTTGAAACACTGTCTTCTAGTTATAGAGCTGGAACACATTCTAGGGTGAAAATCTGTACATTTAGTACCTAGCTTACAACCTTTCGTACCCTTGTTTCCATGCAATAAAAGTTTTCGACAGGCTCGTGGGTGGGCAAATGGACAATCTGAACCTTTTCGGCCAAACTTACATGTTCCTTTTTGATAAAAGTGACACACCTTTTCCTTCAGTTGATGTGATGTATCTCTATCAGCAGGATAATCACTGTCTTTGTCATCATTGATGGAATCATACACATTGACAATTGGGTTTACTAAATTAAGTCTATTGTTCTGATCAGTTATATCATTCTGATCAATTACATCAAAACCAACATGGCCATTAGGTTTGTTTAATAAAGCCTTGGGTTGAGAAGTATTATTATTATCATCATTAGAAATATCATCTGTAATAATGTCCTTTTCACATAGTGCACAGAGGTAATGTATACCAGGAATTTTAAAAAGTAGGTCTTGTGGTAAACCCACCTCATTTAATAGATTCATTGATGCCAAAAGCTCAAAATAACATTTTTTGTGAACCTCTTGACCACAGGAATGGCATTCCATAAATGTTGCATCACTCATGGTATAACAATACACTTCTTTACATATTTGACATTTGTCTGGAAAATAATTTTTTACCTTCATAATTAATCCATCTAACAAATCGTCTTTCTTCATTTTGTCACCATGCGGTTTCTTAGATAAAAAAATAAATTGGCCGAGTATTTAATTTGGCGATTAGTTATAAAAATTTTGGTGGGTATTTAATTTGGCGAATTTCACCGAAATTCGCCAAATTTAATCCTCGCCAAAATTTATCCACTTAAGGTAGTTAGCAAGAGCATAAAGAAAAAACTCTGGGAACTAGGTGCCCTTTTATTGTGAAGCTGAACTTTTGAAGATTTAGAAATAATTGTTACTTTCACTGCTGTAGGTTGTCACATTCCTACTTCGTTCCAAGACCCTGTTGTATTTTTTTCATATCTAGACATCAAGATAAATCTTCCTAATTTGCTGTGAGGAGCCATGCAGAGTTATTTTGATATCAAGGAAGAAACACGTACTTGTTGTTTTTCCTTTCTTTTTTATACAGTCAAACCTTTCTACAACGGCCACTTAGTGGCTGCTATAGAGAGAACCTGTCTTTAATGGTCATCTCTAGTTTTGGCTGTCTAGGACACATTTTTTATGTTACAGTTGTTGGGACGTTGGCAAACAAGGTGAAAGGGTTTGGGTGAAATTACAGGTCTAAGATGCAATGAATTGCACTTGTTTCTTCTCACTGGCACCCTTAGAAAACATGCGTTTTCTCTACCCATATTGTGTTTCGTATCGCCATCAGACAATTACATAAGTATAAGGGCTTGTAGTAGGAACATGGGTGGGGTCACTCCAGTTTTAAAGAATGAATATTACGTTTAATGTTGCATTGTTTTGTCTACGTGTTAAGACCACTAGCACCATTAGATAATGTGTTATGTCTACCCATTTTGTATTCCATAGCGCCATCAAACATTACAATATCTTGTAAAAGCTTGTAGTAGGAACATGGGCAGGGTCACTCCAGTGATAAGAAACACATTAATGCTTTACCTTTATTAACATATCAATCTGCAACTAATCTAACGCCACAAAAACTATTAAAAAATTAGTTATTGTCGACTGCCTGGCAGGAGTTTTCTTTGATATAAAGCGTTGTTTAAATTTGACTCTCTTCATTTGCGATACTAATAACTTCTTTAGTGTAGCTTTTTTCACATAGCAAATTGTTTGAAGCCATTCACCATGCGCAACGCCATCATGTCTTGTGAAGTGAAGACAGCTTTAAAAGAACCTGATTGGTTTAAAATTTAATGAATATAAAAGGATAGGTTTAAAAAACAATGTGGAAAAGAATTGATTCGTCGTTAATTTAACACAGGTGCGTGTCGATTGCTGGTTTCGCATAATTCTTCAATCATTCAAGAAGTTAATAATAAAATTGAATTACTTTTCAACATTAAATCTGGAAAGTTTTGAAAAAAACTATTTTGACTATGTTATTTTGGTCAACTCGTGGTGGCATATTAGCTAAACATGTATATAAATATTTTTTTACAATTAAATATAGCACACTGTGCAAGATAAATAAAGTTTTGATGAAACTTTCATGTGACGAGAACCGCTAATCAGAAACAAATAAAGTAATAATATAATCATGTAGCATGTGTGTAGCAAGTGAGTGGGTTTATTGGACATTGCAAAATATATGGAGTCTTCAACAATAAAATTACAACAAAAACAAAAACGACTTGCTTCAGCAGTGAGAAATCTTATTTTTGTGGCCGTTATATACAGGTTATGATGCAACTAGGGATCCACATTTTTGGATGTTGTCGCGTTAGGGAGGTGGTTGCTATGAGCAGGTTCAACTACTACTAAAATCGAAGGGGTGTACTTCGAAGTGGTTGTTTTAAGCGGGTGGTCGTTATAGAGAGGTGGCCGTTAACACAGGTTTGACTGTATTACTTTATTTTTACTTGCTTTTCGTGTCGCATACACGTTTCATCCTCATAAAAAAATCACCATGGGCCTCTGGGACAAGGTTGAATAGAAACCATTCAGTCTGAATTTACTGCTCTTTGGCAAAGAAGAGCACATAATTACCTGGTCTGTAGAATAAAACTACCACCCCAAACACTACCTCAATTGGAGTACCCCATGTTTTCAAATAACCTGGCCTAAATAGAACAAAGAGGGAATTTTCTTTTGTGATTGGAAGCTCTCAGAGGAAAAGGTTTTAAAAGACTTAAAGGCTGTTTCTATACACCATGGAAAGGGCTTATCTTGTGTTGATGTAGATATGCAGAGATGTAAGCATTTTGGTGTTATGCTGGCGAGAAAGGAATCTTTAATTGATTTCCAATTGGTATATTAGGAAATAACAAAACCTAGATCGAGTGAGCAAGCTTCATTGAATATTTGTATCATCTTCTACTATAATTCAGTTTCCAGATTGATTGAACAACAAACACTTTAAAGGTAGTGACTGCTTAAATTAAGTATTCAGTTAACTGAGAGATCAAGTCTTACTATTTACGAATTTCAACTTAAAAGTTGAAGAATAAAACTTCCAAGCTGTAATGTTGTTTTTCTGATTTTCGAAGCTTCCCCTCCATGCTTCCGATCACATTCTCCATTTTAAAATCAACGCTGTGCACGAAAACGAGGCTTTTGTAATATGTTTTCCATTTACGTCAGTGGTCATATTCCATCAAAACACAAGACCAATAGGTCTCAAGGAAATGAATGAATTTATCAAAAAAACAAATGTGAGTTTTACCCCCGTCACCAAGAGGGTGAGATTCTAATGAATAATTTATTACTTTTTTTCTTCTTTTCGAAACTTTGAAAAAATTAAGGGCTTTGTACACATTGGGAAAAATTATGTAAAGAGAAAGAAAAAATACAGAACTGTTATATCGTGCAACCAAATACATTTTTGGATTTTTTATTGACAAAAAGTATTTAAAATGTTTTAATATTATACTAATTAGGTACAACTGTAATGTCAGCCCAAGTTTTAATATGAAATAAGTGTTTGAAAATATTTGCGTGAAAACCGGGCCCTAAGTTTTATATTCCGATAGATGTGCGCTAAACTCTTAGGGTTTTTGGAAGAATCGTGGCCTCGTGTGCCAGAGTATCGCTGCAGTAATAAAAGTCAGCGTGAAAAAGATAGAAGTTTCTTTTGCTTTCCTAAAGATGATAAATTACGGAAAGCATGGGGCTGCTGGACTTAAAAATATATATGTTTGGCGTCACCCGGGTAAATCAAGGCGAAATAATGCTTATGATTTCATGTGAACAATAATCAAGCACGTTTGACTAGTGTTTTGTTTGACCAGATTCAGGTAAGTCTCACCTCATTGGGAGTTGCTGTCTCACTTGATCAAGTGATTTGCCTGGTTGGAAGAGACTCATTTGACGTTTGACAACATTTTTAGGGTTATTAGGTAAAGGCCCTTTCAGACAATGAACTATTCGTAAATTATACATCAAGTTTACTAAAAATAGAATATTATTGGAATAGTTAATACTGTAGAAAATTATTGAAAAATTATTTCCAGAAGCAAAAAAAATAGTTTAGCTACAAATATAATCAAAATAGTTTGATTTGATTCAGGAATACCAACATCAGATAGTACATGTGGCTTCAAATTTCGCAACTTATACAGAATTATCTATGAATAGAATGAGCGAGAATGAATGAAGCGTTGACGTAACAAACTCAACAGAGAGGAATAATTTGTTGAATAACTATAGTGTATTTGAACGGAAAATAAATTATTACAACATTTTTCTGTTACCATATTTAGTAACTTTACCTGAATAATTTACTGTCTATTCCGTTAAGTATTCTATTTTTAGTAAACTTGATGTATAATTTATTTTACATGTTAAATTTTTTAAGTAATACAATTACTGAAAATCAAAAAATTTAAATTTCATTGTTACAGACGCTTTGTGATAATGCTTTTGTCCTTAAGACTATGTTAAAGTTTTTAATTTCTAAACATTCTAGATAACTGTGGCCTTACGAAATTTGTTCACTTGTAATTTTTGATTTTACCTTCAGGAGCATCATTTGCAAAGGGCTATATCTGCACAACAAATCTATGGCGAAGCACAAAGACTTATCATCCCAACCCCAGATTCAATCCTATACGAGTCAGATTACAAGCAGCTTAAAAAGCTCACAGTTCAAATGCCTAAGCAGCTCATTCACGTTCAAGGTACTTATTGTGCATATGCTAAACAATTCCCCATCTCCATCTGTACACCTGTTTGTTGTCTCCCATTTGTAAAATCCTTCTCTTGTATAGTCAGAATTAGCAAACAAAAAAGATTTGAAAAGATTTCTGCTTATCCTGAAAATAAGATTGTTTCCTTTTAGTGCAACTAAGGGCTTTACTGCATTGGAATAAGTAATTAGATTTCTTGTGTGAATTTTATTTCCCAGATATTTTTTCTAAAAACACTAAATTCACAAAAATTTATCCACTTATTTTGTTGTAAAACTTCACTGTTTCATTTACCAGCTTTTACCTTGGAAGATGAACTGCCTGACTATGATTGTGACGAAAGTGACTTGAAATGGCTTGATACGTACAACAAGAAAAATTCAAAAAATACTCTTCAGCCAATAGACTTGGAAAAAATGATGGATATACTAGAGAAAGGATGTAGCTCACGCCTTGATGTAAGTAATCTCACTTTTTTGTTACCTTTCTTGTAAAATTGTTGTTGTTTGTTATTTTATTTTTTTAAAAATTAATTTAATTTTTCAGCTGTTTACTGTTAATGATGCACAAGCTTTGATAAAAAAGGATGAAAAATTGGTTACAATAATATACGAGTACTGGAAAGAGAAACGAACGAAGGAAGACACAAACTTGACGCCTACTGTTCGAACTGAGAAGAAAGACGGTAGTACACTGCATGATCCTTATGTTGCTTTTCGACGAAGAGTTGAGAAAATGCAGACAAGAAAAGTATGTTTTAGAGTAGTACACTGGTATGATCCACAAAAAAAGAATTAATATTCAACTTGGAAAATTCTTTGTTTTGTAGAATCGAAAGAACGATGAAGCTTCTTATGAAAAAATGTTGAAACTTCGAAGGGACTTGAATCGGGCTTGGTAAACACTTTGAAAGGGTTGTTTTTGTGTACTGGATCATTTTCTCATATTCCTCTTGTTTGACTTTATTTTCAATATTTTAGTCTGATTCTTGAAATGGTAAAATTACGAGAAGAGAAGAAACGAGGTTTACTTGATACAACAATAAAAATCCTTGAGACCAGGTAAAGCAATTACATGCTGTTAAACTACCACTATTTCTTTTAAATATTCTCCTTTTCCAGTGCTTTTTCATGCACAAAATATTTCTAGAAAAAAGCTTGGTAATTTGCTTCGGAAAGAATGTTTGTTTGTTTGTTTATATTACACACGGCTATATCTGTTCTAGGTATTCTAACAAAGACTTCCAAGGCGAACTGCTTCACCAATGTTACGATCTACTTAAGCAACGACAATTTCACCAAGAACAACCTACTGCAGTCACAAAAACGCTCAGCAGTGATCGTACACGAGAGTCAGTAGTGAGTATCAGCTTCCATGACTTGTTTATCCAGTTTTTACTCAAACATTGTCTGAGTGTACGCTACAAGTCCTCTGTTGCTGGTATAATGAATCTAATAGCGACTCTTTATTTTGTTTTTATTGGTTTTAAGTTTACGTAGCTCGGGTAAGTATACGACACTGCAACGCTCATGCACATGGATTGTTTGTTGGGATTATTATATTAAATGATTTAATTTTTTTCCTTTGCAAGGACGAAAGAGTCAAACGAGCAGAGATGGTAGAAGAAGCAAGGTTGGCGTTGATTCTTGTGTTTAATATTTTACAAACTTCTTCAAAATCTTTGTGTTCTGTATCAATTTTAAATGCTTTCTAGGAAACGTCACAAACTGTTAAAACACCGCTCCCATTTAATGGTGTGTACTCCTTCTGCTTTTTCTTTCATTATTATAACTGCTGCATGTATTTGTTTTATATTTAAAACTATTTCCGTTACAGTCCTCTACAGACGAAACCGAAGTAAATCAATCAGCACAACATGTAAGTCCTTGTTTATGAGAAAAAGTGGAAGAACTTTTGTGGGTTCTACTTGAATCCGCAATATTTTAATTCCTGAAAACTTTTTAGCACCTCACTGTTAGATTTCCTTCTGGCAATACGTATGTAAAAAATGTTTGTTTTTGAAATTTAAGAAAATATTTCTCTTTTTAAACTAACCACGCCTAAAATCTGAAGAAATCAAAAGACCAACGCCATGATACAGTCTTGGCCTTCTAAAATGTTTCTTGATCTTAGACCAAAAACCGGGTTAGAGATGAGTGGGAACATTCTAGAGGTAAAAAGGATCCTGTATGTTCCCAAATTTTTTATTTGATTTTTCCTTCAGGCTCATGTTCATACAGAAAATACTGTTCCAGAGGGTCCTGATGGTAAATACACTTTCAGAAGAAAGAAGGGCGTCATATACCACGCTGTAAGTTGTTTTCTTCATGGTGCCCAATGCCCTGAAAAGTTTGGAAATTTAAATTTAGTCCTACAAAATCTTTATAGGAGACTAACCTTTTATGTGTTGATTGCTTCTCAAATGATTAGATATTTGATTTTGTATGTAGCAAGTCTGATAATTTGTCCTGAAAACGAGTTCTCCTCGAACGTTTTCGCCAATGTTTTTATATCTACAGTGGAAATTAGAGTGTGTACCATGCGCCTATTGTTATTTTTACTACTAGTGAGCTACTGTGAGGCAGCATAACGTTGCAATACTTTTTGCGTGTAACAATTTTTTTTTATTTTAGCCACGCTATGACTCTATGGGTAACTGGCCATGGACACACCCTGTTGAAGGTGGTACTGCAGATTCGCGTTTCTGCTATTGTTGCACATCAGTTCAGAAAAAATGTCGTTGCATTGGTTTTGCGAGAAGGAGAGTGGGCCGAGGTGGTCGAGTGTGCTTTGATCGCGCGTTTACTCCCTATGATGATTATCTTACTAAGCACAAATCGACGTCAGTAAAATCACCCTTACCAACAAACGGTTTGATGTCCTCATTTCAAGACAGAGTTCCGCCTTGGTAAGTTTTGCTTCTGAACCTATTCGTGATTTCGATCCTTATAGTGCGATGTAAATTTTTTATATTATATTTTCAGGCCGCATTTTAAACCACAAATTGATTCAAGTGATGAGGACGAAGATAGTATGACCAAAAGTCAAAACAACATTCGTTCAAACTCGTGGTTACGTAGGGACTCTAATTTCAACAATGACTCTAAACCAAAACTGGATAATAAACCGCTATTGCATCGTTCGTTTTCTTCTCAACCGACGTCAAAATTTCGCGTACATCCATATCCAAGTAGAAATACGCAGCTTCATTCGTCATCTATAAATAATCAAGTATTTTTAGCTTCTCTAACTAAAAATGTCGAATCTCAACATTGGATACTGCGTAGAAACAAAAACTTTAGCTTTAATCATGTAAATAGTAATAATACTCTCACTACGACACTGCATAACCGAAACACGTCACTACATCCGACTATATCTCCGTCGCGTCCAGCATCGACTGCTCCTGCTGCGTCAATATATCAGTTAAACTTTCCGCTTTCCACTTCATCGAACACTAAGGGTAGCGTAGCCGTGTCCACTAGTAATAACACGCAGAAAGAAACGGCTAGCACTGTACCGCAGAAACAAAGTGAAACGACGACGTCGGCCGTCACTGATAGTACTACACGTACCTTGCAGACAATAGCTGTGTCGACGCAACCTAGTGTATCTAGACAACCTTTAAGTATAGTTCAACAGCAACAGTCATTTATCGCGCAGAAAATTATACCACATCAACAGAATAATGTGCAAGTGAATAATTTGCAAGTACAACCAGTCGTCAACGTAGTGCGAGCGAACAAACTTAGTATTACTAAAGGACTGTCTATTAACCATTCACCCGTGGTAGTGTCAAATGGTATCACCACAGCACCTGCCCCGGGTATACAACTTGCAAGGTAAGATTGTTGTTTGTCTTACAAGTGGAATGGTGTTGTATTGTTGAACTGAGAAATTACCGTTGTAGTGTTTTTCTTAGGTGATTTCCGTCGAATATGGTACAAACTGTTCAGTGGTTGTGGATTACAAATTTTCTTTCTAATATGCTTGGAACTGTTGAACTGGCTCTGTCAACGTCGATGTTTCTAGCTACTACTTGAATTTCTTATAGTAATCATTTTGACTGATTTTTTCCTTTACTCTTGTTTTTTAATAAACTACTACGCTGACAAAACGACAACGAAGCTCTGTTTTTTTTAGTCTGTGTGCGTCGTAGTAATTTTTTTTGTAAAACCTTCTCTTTTATGGTTTCGTAAAATTTATGTATTCGTGCGCATTTGTACATATATTTTTTGTTAGTTTTTTTTTCTGTCTCATTTTGAAATGTTTTTATAAGTTATTTATTTTGGCTTTGTTTGTAATTGTTCAGCATAGGTTGCAAAGCATTTGGAAAGATATCGTACTCATGATTGACCATGAATTTCATTCAAACATCACCTCTTTGTTTTGTCCCAAAAAAGCTTGAGTTCTTATTAAAACACGCCCGAAGGAGAGTGAGTATCACTTACAGATGAGCATGATATTTACTCTTTTGCCTCACTTCCAGTCACCTGCCTCGTTTTAACATTTGCTCTGGTGGGTTTCTTAGTCTGACTGAATGGTCCTTTTCCTTTTTGCACGGTGAACAAAATGCTCAAAACATAAATGTTTACTCACTCTGCTGTTTTTGCTTTCTGACTAAGATTTTCTGGTTTCTGGTCAAACTCGGAAAATATTTGTTTTCTCATCGTTTTAGGGTATGGGTTATAAAATGTTTTTCTTTTCTGTTTCTAATATTAGTCTTAAAAATTGGGTAAACTATTTTGAAAGTATAGGGATTACACAGGGTGTCTATAAACTTTCTTCGATATAATACGAAGAAATGATCCGATGCAAAAAAGTGAAATGATTTCGCTCAGATACTGAAATGGCATCGTGCAAACAAAACATTAAAATTGAAAACAAATGCTCTTATTCCAGGAAATTAACAAGGCACAAAAATCTAGCACGAAGTGTAACGTAAATATCCAGGATGTTAAAAAAGTAAGTAAAGTTCACCCAATGTGATAAGGCAGGGTAGCTGATATTGTAAATGTTTTGAAGAAGGCAAGAGAAACTGGTTGTTTTTTTTGTAAGTAGGTTGAGCTATATCGTGAAGTTGTTATAGGCGTTAATTTCTTTCGTGTTAAATTGTGCCTCATTAATTTCCTGGAATAAGTTAATTTTTACTTGGTGGATCAGGAGTTTGCCTGCACACATATTCCGGAATGATATCTGTCCGCAACGTGTAACATGGTCTTTATCTCGTGAAAAGATGGAAGCTTTAATTTTAAACCCAGTGTATTTCTGTCTGTGTTTTCACCTCAAGGAGATAACGAGAAGCCCAAAAGGACGACTGGTGGCCTTGTAGCAGAGCGTTCGCCTCCAGTGCGGAAGGCCTTGGTTTCAAACCCCGGCCGAATCATGCCAGAGACTTAAAAGTGCTTTCTGCTTAACGTTCAGCTTGAGAATAGGATTGATATCTTAGGCGGTTGTCTAGATGAGAGGCTGTTGTGCTTGCACGCCTTCCGTAGCTCAAATGGGAGCTTTAAATGCACTACGACCCTCTTCGCAGGACCCTCAGTGTTACAGTTCTATTGGGAACTGAAGAAGCTAGCCTGGGCAAACAATAGTATTAATAATAATAACTTCGTCCCCGGGGTTCTTGCCTTTTTGACATCCTTTTGCTTTTCCTGAAATACGTAAATTGATACTTCATGCTGAACCCAACCTCGTTCCCAGGGCCATTTTTTCTTTCTGTTAATCTAGGACAGAAAGAGAAAAAAGCCCTAGGAACGAGGTTGAATCGAAACCACAAGCTTGATTCACATGACGAACATTTTGTTGTAAGCGCTTACGACTAAAATAATGTTCACTTACTCTCTTCCCACGTACATGTGACACTGGTGTGCTAATGAAAATTTTCGCAATTCCTTAAAACGTGTGCCAAGCCCTTACAACAAAAATTTACATGTGAATTGGGTTAAATAAGGCGTGTCAAATATAAAGGGGACAGACGATAGTTAATCATGTCATTAATGGCATCAATCTTGTTCCCAGACCTTCTTTTCCGCGAGATGGAAAGAGACATCATTTAAAACTGGTGCATACTTGCTATGCCAATCAATCAACCAACATTGCGGTAGTATCTACGATACAATCTTTCGCTAAAATGTTCCCTTAATGCACACGATAAGTAATTATGTTTTAAAGTTCTCAAAAAAGTAGCTTTAACACTTAAACAATTGAGTTAGCCAAGTACCCCTCTGTAGTGGTCAAATTGTAGATTTCTCGCCGTCCCAACCTCGTTCCCAGGACTTTTTGTCTCTCGTCGGCGCTGCACTTATTGATAGGTCTGACGAAAAATGTTCGTCTCCGCCGTCCGATATTCAAAAAGAGACAACTTGTCCTGGGATCGAGGTTGTCGCCGTCCGTGATTTTTCTACAAAGAGAAAAGAGCCCTGGGAACGAGTTTGCTCAGAAGAATAGGGGACGAATAATTTTCTAGATCAAAAATCCAAACTGATAAATGGTTAAGTGGACATTGGTAGTCAAAGGGTATTAAAATTGGGACATATGGGTTTTTTTGATGTCAAAGCCTTTAACCCAACTGCCCAACTTTAAAACAAATACTTTGATCGTTCTATTAAGATGATGAACAATGGAAAAAGTGAAGTTATTTTAAATAAATTACTTGAATTAATCAACTTTTTTGGCGCATCTGGTATTTTTGTTTTGTTGAGAATTCTGTTCATTTTAATACTGAACTTCAGAGCAACTAATCGAGAGAAAAAGTTGTGAAACCTAGGAGGATAGGTACCAACCTCGTCCCTAGGGCATCTTGTATCTTTTCTGACCCCGGGACGGCGATACGAACATTGTCTCGCCGTCCCGGTTATAGAAAAGAGACAACAGGCGCTGGGAACGAGGTTGGATAGGTACAACATTTGTTTAGGATTTAACTTGCTGAGATCTCAGTCTGCATCAAAGGATCCAAGATTGTTAAAATTTTTAAAATATTTTTTGAATCTAACCCGGCTTAGATAGAACAGTCTCTGGTGGAGTGGAGCCCCATTTTGCTTTTTTATATTGGGGACGGCGCCGTCCCCGAATATGGAATGGTGGATTGTGTTTTGCGATAAAATTTTCTATGTTACATAAGCGGTGATCTTACGTTGTACAAGTAGATCAACCATAATGTTTAGAGTATATCAAAAGTTGTATAAAGTCATGAATACATAATCATACAACTTCATTCTGCGGATCTTCCCATTTTCCAACGAAAGAAAACACCATGTTCTGATTAAACCGATTACTTATCTTTTCCTTTTTGTTTAGGACAACATGTTTGTATAGATTCCTTTCAGAAAGCCGCCCAGATACATTTCTCCGTTTCGCAATAAATCCAAACTGTTGAGGTCGGTTTCGGCAAAAAATATCATCGAACTTAAAACAGGTTTCACGGTGATTATTATGGAACAACTTGCAAGTTCAAATTCACTACATTGTAGGTAGAAGGGTTCATTCAAAGTGATATCAACCTCAGGTTGATTTGTGACGTAAACTTTAGAACGGACAACTTCGGAAGGTTTCGGTGCTAAAGTCACTTCGACAACAAATCCAGGTGCGCCAGGTGGCAAGGTTGTTTGGATGGCTAGTGTATCCAAAATAAGTAAATACCTGAAAAATAAAGTTAATTATAACTATTTAAGCACGGTGGCACTCTCGTTCCGAGAGCTCTTTAAGATAAGTCTCGAAGTTTGTCTTAAGAGCTCTGAGAAAGTGAATGGTACGGTGAACCTCCTGCAATTCCTACCCTAAGAGGGCAAATGAAACAGGTTCGACTTGAGAAAAGTTAACGAAGATTCCTGTTAGGTTGACTTCAAACTAAATTATGATTTTAGAAGTTGGTTGTCTAAATGTATGCAAGAATTGGAGAATTAAAATTAAAATTACTAGAGGGACAATAATATAGTGAATGCTAAGGGGAAACTGTTCCTGGCTGGATTTAAAGGTTTACCAACCTAGTTGAACTTTTGTGATATTTAAACCTACAGAAATTGTTACCTTGCTCGATCATAAATAACTGTGCATTGCATTTCACCCTCGTCGAGGCTTTCTTCAAAATCCTATAAAAAAAGTTTCATTCAAAATAGTTAAAAAATAAGTTATAGAAGCTTGGTATCAAATTTGCTGATCAATTTTGTTCCAAGTACTTTTTATACATTGTGTGACACAAAAGAAGCGAAAGAGGCACTGGAAACAAGGTTGCTAACTAATTCAGCCACGGACAAACTGTTACTAAAAATGTTAAACAGCTCGCACGTTATCTGAGAAACATTTTACCCGGCTTAATCTCTCGTCGTAGTATGACTGACCACTCGGTTCAAATGATGGTGTCTTTTGCATGATGGCCATGTTCGGTTGATTAACATTGGGCAGACTGTTATAAGCGCTTAATGAATTTGTGCTTCGCTTGGAGGCTGTGGTTAACTCCTGACTGCTTGACGCTCGCTTCATAATAGGACTGATGTGACTGTGAAGGTATGATGGTGGACGGTGAACAGACTGGAAACTAACAGAGTTCTTACTAGGGCCCTAAATAAGAAAATATTTCTTTCATTTAAACTTTTGGGACTTTTTCATGATTTTAGCTTACTGGACACACATACCTGTTTTCCTATGTTTATAAAACCATTGTTTCTGTTACTGTCAAGCTTAAACTGGACGTTGAGTGAAGATGACCTGAGTCTTGGGTCCTGGTTTTGTTGGCCGTTCCATTGTGTTGATTGCAAGTTGTTGTTATCAAAGCTGGATTTCGCTTTTGTTGATGTAAGTATCCCGTTTCGCGGTTTATCAGGATCGGATTTAAGCACGGTGTATCCATTGACGTACTTATTTGTGACGTCATCTTCAATATCAATCACGTGCCGGTTTTTATCTTTTCTTACAGCCCATGATGCTCTCTGTTTATGCGCAGGACAAAATAAGTGGATGAGTATGAGTATGAGAGCAGCCACAGCAAATAAAAGACATGTTACAATTTCGTATGCGCCATGCTCTGAAAATCAAAGAATAAGAAGAGCGCTTAACTATTAAGAGACAACAACATACAGAAAAAAAAACATCTAGCAGATTCATTTCCGTATATATCGTTTTTTTCAAAATATTATCTGTAACGTTTCCTAACATGTCAACACAAATTTCGTAACAGATGCATATTGATGGTTGTAGTGTGAGTAAAAATATTTCTCAGTACTATAATTACCGTCTATTTTAACTATAATGTCTGTAAGTTGCAACCTCGTCCTGTTGCACTTTTTCGCGCTTTGATTATAGGAAGTGACAAGAAAGCCATGGGAACGAAGTTGAGTATCTTGTTGTATCTTTCTATTTTCTCGTTACACAACAAAATATCACAGAAAACGACGTGCAAGAGTAAAATTTAGACCATCATTTAAATCTTATTAACTCAGGTAGATTATAAAGGGGAATTGTTTGCTATGTCTGTTCTTGGAGGAAGAAAGGTCTCTTCAAGCATCGGTATTGGGCAGGTGACCGTATGACCGTTCTTAGTTTGATTTTTTCAACGACTTTTTAAGAAGCGAGTTCGTTGGTCTGCGCAAAACTACTTCATACACCTGAATAATACATTAAGGTATAGATTTAAAAATGTTTAAATAAAAAGTTTAAATATGATTAAAAAAATTTGACTTTCTATTACCACTTTGCAGCTGCTTCTTTTCGTTTGTAAAATGGGTGTTTTTTTTACTTCTCTTGTCGTTTGAGAGAGAAGCAGATTTTTAATTAGTAGTTATTTAAGTGCTCCAAACATCCAATCTCGATCCCAGGGCTCTTTGTCTCTTTATACCGGGACGACGAAAACAGATTTTTTTTTTCTCTTGCGTCTCATTATCGAAAAGAAAGATAAAGGAAAAAAGCCCTAGAATTAAGCTTGCCAAATAATGCCTGAACAAAAAACCCAAGTCGATGTACAATACATTTAATTTTTTCAATTTTATAGCTAAAATATACAAATATAATGAAACCTCAAGGATAAAACCAAGTTGTAATAAATTGGTCGGTAGACTTTATCCCGCATTCAGGTGTACTGTCAGTTGTTTGGCTTGACGATAGTTTAAGCAGCCAATGGCGTAATGTTATAACAGAAATTTTTATACCCCTCATTTTCTTAACGTAAAACCTCGCTAGCCGGACTCCTTTTTTTCGCCTGTAGAGCCAACCTTCACCTAAACTGTCATGCCAGCATAGACAAAACTATGAAGTCAGAGACAGAGTGTATTGCTCCTGCACTATTTCAATTATATCATTATGAATCCTATATTCGCCCCAGGCAAATAGTATAGCAATTATTTAAAAATTAACAGGTTTTATAAAGTTGTTATGCCACTGAAGTTATAATGATAAATATTAATATGATTCATTTGCAGATTCTACATAACAAGTATGTGGACTGGCGTTCAAAGTTAAAAATTTATTCTAAAAAGTCTTTTAACTGTTTCATATGTGTATTCTTATTTTAGAAGAAAATCCAGTCTCGTGTTCTTAGTTTTGAAACCAATGATTTGAGCTGCTCTTATCCTGTTCTTATTTTCAAAAAAATCTGAGGCTCCTGTTGTTATAAAATTGTTCTTATAACACAAAACAAGGACTGGAGACGAGTTTGTTTAGAATTTAATGAGAAATGTATCTGCCGACGTTCACAGATAGTTGTCAACAGACTTCTAAGCGAATGTCAGAAAAAATCCAAATCTCAAAGATTCCTTGTTTAGAAACCTAAACGGTCAGAGATCTTTACATCCTCAGGTGATACAAAAGAACATGTTTTCGTGGAACAAATCCTATAAAAAAAGACCTGCTTAGCACAGATGCAAGTTAAATTGAGACTTTTTAGCATTTTTCAATGATTTTAAACACTTTTATTGCCTAGTGGTGTAGTGGTATTGCAAAATTCGGTATTCGTAAAAATTTTTTCGCAATTCATTATTTCTAAAGCTGAAAAAAAATAAGTTAACTTTATGCCAATCGAAGATCTGAGTAATGATTTTTAATTAAGTACCTAAGAAATTAGAAACAAGTTACCATACACTTTTTTAGAAGAACCAGAAAATTAGGCTTCAACTTGAGTTGTTTTTTGTTGTTTTTATTTATACCGCTTGTTTAGTTTGGAATCTGGAATTGTATAAGTTTTAAATAATCACAAAAACTGATTCTGCGAAACATTGTTGGAAGATATTTCTCTAGGTTTGTTGTGTTATTTCAGGAAATAGTGAAAACCTGTAAAATTTCACCTGTTCTTATTTTTCAGCCATTTTCAGCTTTAAAGTTCTTATAAAATTATTCTTAAAAATAAGTGCATATTATTTTAAAAAAGATTTCATACCGTCTGGATAAGAAGTCGTACATTTATCGCTCATGTTTGTGCTACCAAGATTTTCTTCTCGTGATTTTCTTGAAATTAAAATTAATGTGCTAAAGAATTTTTTGCAAAAGAAATTTTTTTTGACAACATTTTGAACTGTGTTCGATTTTTATTGATGACTACATCTATTATTGATTGGATGAGAGTTCTATTTTTCTTCAGCTTGTTCAATAATTTTATTTCACGTTTTTGGTTTACGTCAGGCCTGGTTTCATCTATGTTTTTATTGACGATATGAAATGAATAAAAATGATTTAATTATTCATATTTTGTGTAGCTATGTTATTTATATTTTAGAGTACAAAAAAACGCAATAATATTATGATACGAAACCCAAAGAACACGTGAACCTGGGCTCAATTTTCTTATATACGTACGTATCATACTGTTTGTATAAATTAAGTAAATAAACTAAATCTCATCACGCAGGAATGACTAGTTAAGATGATCGGCAATAAGAAACGTTCGCGAATGTGAACGAGGCCATTAAAAAGGCATCTGACATTTACCGAGCATGTCATTCGCAAAAATTTGAAAATAAATTAAAATTTCCAACAATAATTTTGCCCGTGGAAAATCTACAGGACTTTAGCCGTCGCTTCTTGTAGCTATTATTCTGGCAGACATCGTGTAGTACGAGGAACATCATGATATCGATCTTTGCATGTTTGAACTGTTATGTTTAAAATGTCAATCTTTAACTTGCGGTGATAACACAAGAAATATAAAATTTTGGCTATTCCCTTTTTTTTGCCACATGGCAGATGGAGACAATGATAACAGCAAACAATTCGTCTATAGTTTTTTGAATTTTTTATTTTAAAAATTCAGCAAAAAAAAAAAAGTCAACAAATATAAGCACGCCACAGACGATAATATATAGAAGGAGTGTTATATAATGAGAGCCATCCCGGTGGGAATAGGCTTATCCCCCTGTCAGCCGTAACAACTTGAAATAAATAGAAAGTGAATATGCAGCAGTAATTCTTAATTTCACGAAAAACTCCTATCAACACTTTTTTAATATACATCGTATATCCAGCGTTTTTTTCTTACCACTAATTTAAAGGTATAAAAGCAAAACAATCGCGATATCTTTGACAAAAACTTTCGCGAATTGGCTGATTTTCGATTTTTCGCGAGAATTAACTTTTGCGAATTTATGGGTATAATGAAGAAATATACTAGGTATTAATTTACATTTTTTAAGAAAATATGTACAAATGCAAGTGAAGTAAAAAACAAATTTTCCGCGAGATTACACTTTCGCAATTTATAGAAATCGAAATTTTCGCGGGGCCCAACTTTCGTGTGTTACGTCAGAGTTTTTACAATCAAAGTTGTTTCCATACCAGTCTTACTCTCCCTTGTTTTTTTTCTGCCGTAGTAGATTTGTAACAAAGAGAATAAATTCGTGTTCAGTTAAATATATAGCTGCTGCGACCATCACTAAACATGCACCACCTACAAGCACGTGGACAAGTTGATATATGGGATTGTTAGCGGATCCAAAAAAACCTTCTGAAGCAAATGTGAAAATAAAACTAATGAGAAGAGACAGCATAACGCCTTTTGTTGGAATAATCGAGACCAGCGGGTTGCTACTAGAATCTTTAAAGAAACGTTGGATAAAGAATACACTAAAAATAAATCAAATGAGTAAAATTTAGATAACATAGTGTGCAGTCATTTATATCCCCTCTTTTTACACTATATAGTTGTAATTTTGCTTCAGATGTTCCTTCAAGAGTAATAAACTAACTTAGAGACTGGTAGCTTAATAACTGGTAGCTCCAATGTTTCAAGTTAACTTAAAATTGATTCAAGAAAAGTAGCATAGGATATCTGACCAAAGTAGCAAAATGCTCCAGCAGAGGGCATTCACAAAATAGCATACAAATGGGATACTGGGAAGAAGTCACAGAACATGTGTATACAAATGTGTGGAGTGTCTGAAAGTGACTGGAAATGTCTGAGTAGGTACACAAACTGATTTTTATCCCTGCTACGTCACAGTAACAACCTTTGACAACGTTGGAAAAACGGGTAGAAAAAACCCACAAAAATGACTAATAAATGCCAGTTAATTTATATAATTTATATAATTATGGCATGACTAACAATTCCACATGTTATGATATTTGTCTTGTGTATGTTGTGTTACCTATTATATTTTATAAGTTAGTTCAATTTTAGCTTCTTTGAGCCAATATTAAGGTGGCTATTCACCTCACAGGGTATCATATCAAAACTTATTGGTAACAACAACAATTGTTATGAACCTACCTTTCAATTATCCGTAGCAACATGTTTAAACAATTTGCAAGAATAAATCCCAAAGAGCCAAAATATTTTGTTAGCATTAAAGAAGCGACAAGAAATGCTACCGAAAATATCATCATTTTATAGTTGTATTTATTAATCTGTTCTTTACTCATCACAGCAAACATAAAACATTCAGTGATTCCATTGATTGCAATGATCAAAACATACACACAATATGTCTTCAGGAGTGTGGGACCTAAAATACAATAATATATACAACATACAAAGCATTATTGATATATATATTAAATTCTTTGTTTTTGTCTACCAGTCTTTAATAAAAAATTATTCAAAAATACCTTCGCCTGCACTTAAAATTTGCCCACCATAAAGATCAAGCAACAAAAAGGAGTAACTATATCCAAACACTACAATGATTAAACCAACCAAGGAGACAAATTTCAACACAATACATAAAGACGTGATTGCTTTGTTAAGTTGCTCTACAGAATGCTCATTAGCATTCTTTCCTCTCATTAACACTTGTGAAAAATATGTGTAATAACTTTCCTCAATTGGCATAAAAATAAATCTAGCAGCGAGTGATCCCAGGTTATTAATAACATCATAAACACCTTGCTCTGCAAATGAAAGGATGCTAAATACTGTCATAATGTATCTCTCTCCCTCAGTCAAGAATTGCTTTAACAATGACTGCTTGTAGAAACTTAAAACTAAGTCCCTGTAGTGTAAATCACATGGCGTTGTGAAATCTGGAAATAATTCTCTAAAATTGGTGAAGGGTAATATTTTATCTTCCTCCTTGAAACTGTTCTTAATGTACCACCAGAAATAGCCATAATACAGTGCCACATAAACAAGGGATGATACAATAAATGCAATCCCAAACGCATACAATCCCAGATTGGGTACAAATATTACTAATATAACACTTAAGACACATCTTAATGTTACAAAAACACCTTCCAAAATAACTTTCAGAGTTATAAACGAAAATTTTTGTCCATATATCCATAACGGCTCAATCAATAACTCATGTAGGCAAGAAAGGGCAAACAAAATTGTGCATCTTTTGTACTGGTGGATCAAACTTACAGAAGGCTTGTCAAAACAGTAGATCCAAAGCAAAGATAGACAAAACGATGAAACAAAGCCAACAACCATACAAATCCATATTAAGTTGATAGTTCCTTTTTGATTTGACTTTGATTTGTTTGCGTTCTCGGTCCTACTCAAGCATGCCTTTCTAAACGGCTCTCTCGAAATGAAGAGGATTGTAGTATATAACAGAGTCAGGCGAACATTTACTATTCCTAAAATCTCTCTTGATATATGTCTTAATAGGACAGCGTTCATAAAGAAAGTTCCGAACCGAAAAACTATTTGCAAAACCATATTATAGGAAGCAGCTTTTATGGCAACGTTCATACTCGTATCGACAGCCATTTTGTTTGTTGATAAAATTGACTTCGTGTAAAATGCTCTTGAAATGTGTAAGGTAAAAGAAAAACTGGTTTTCATTACTAATCCAAGATTTGAGCTTTATCTGCACTATTTAGTACAATAAAATATACTATATATTGATAAAAATCTAAATAGAAAACCAATATTAGTTCATAGGGTATTTTATTTAAATCATAAGAGATTCCTTTCCCAAAAACCAACTGATCATTTCATAGTGAATCAACAAACCAGGTTATCGTTATCATTACGTCACAAAAATCGTCCGAAGGAAATGGTAACCAAAGGTGTTGTAGGGACCCCTACCTTACCCTGCAGGCAGGGCTAACAAATTCATACGTGCTATAGATATGTCTGCATTGGTGTTAAGACGAATATATAAAGCTCAAAGGGGTTCGTTATTGTTTAGAAAACGTTTTGATTTAAAAGATTTGAGGTAAGTCAGCTTTTTCGTGGAGAGGAGAGAGAGCAGAGGAGATTGCATATCACATGGGCTAGCCCTCGCAAATATCAAGGGATATACCCTGTCTATTATTTCGAGGAGAGGCCATTGCTTAGATAGGGATTTCTGGAGTGTTTAATGCTTATTTTGAGCTACGCAGACTCAATTAGAGTCTGTCAGTCAGGGATAACCGCAAATTAGGCTATGATAGTCTAATTTAGTCTACGATAGCCTATTTGGACGATTTATCTCTCCTAATTAGGCTATCAACATGGTTTTTGCTGCCTATCGCTGTTCTGTTGCATAGTCGCAACGATTTTATTAGCTAAAAACATTCTATAGAACCTCCTTTTGATGGCCCAAATATATTTTTCTTTATTATTTGCGTTGTCAGAAGATATAGTGTTTAGTTTGTTTTGATTAAGAACGCATGCGCTGTGTTACGGCTCCTTTGTTTTATGGCCACGGTTGCTTCTGGAAAATGTAAATAGGAGATGATCTCCTAACTAGTCTATGGAAAATCTCCTAACTAACTACTATCCTAATTTGGCGTGATAGTCTAATTTGCGGTTGTCCCTGACTGTGTGTGTTTTACCAGACAACTCCCTGCAACATCCAACACTGCCCACATCATAATAGTGTGCGCTATTTGCCTCGTTTTACTCACACAGCTGGGATTAACCTGGAGCTATGGTAACATTCACTCGCCAATATTAAATTGATGCTGTTCTGCCCAGATTGCGAAAACGGCCTGTTTATAAACAGGACGGTTGGATTATGTATGCATGGCCCGATTATGTTTTTTTTGCCCTGGTTATGTCGTGGTGACCTGATTATGAACGCTGGATATAATGGCTGACTTAGGAAGGCTGTGATTGGCATTTTCTTCGAACTTTGTGAATGAACCATTGACGAATTATTGTCACATGCCATATTTCTCTGCAAGATAGAAGACTATTGAAAAATAGGCATGGCGAAAGAAAAAAAGTCTCCACTTAATTTTTCCCTGCAGGATAACCCACCATTGAAAACTAGGCAAAGCGAGAAAAAAAGTCTGGACGTAATTCTTAGTATAAAATCCTCTTGTGAGTACATTTCAACATAATATACTTTGAAGTAAGTAGATTTTGCGGATGGGTTGGTTCATTTTTATTTTTCAAAGGAATTTTATTCTCGGGATGACCTTAAATTATTCGTTTTGCGGGAATTAAGTTTGGTGAAAAGTTATTAAAGTTGCGAATCCCAAAATTTGGTTTCCACGAAATTTCGTTTCATTTGAGAACAACAACAACTTTGCCACCAGGGCTATTTGCTTATCATGAATGATATAAAAGCCTGTTGGCCCCGATTATGTTCGTTTTTTAAGTAATAAATGATATTAGACTGTCGTACATAACCGCCCTGTCCTGATTATATTCCTTTTATAAGTGCTAAATAATATTTTTAACTGTTACACATAATAAGCCGGCCTGTCCTGATTATATTGCCCTGATTATGTATTTTCTGCCCTGTTCTTAACCAGGGCAAGCTGCCATACATAATCAGGGCAGCGTTTATTATACGGGCAGAACAATGCCAAGGGGAAACAATCCCTGGTCTCTTGCAGAAGTCACTAAACTACACAGTGCCGCAAAGTGAAATTTTTTTCATGTTCAAATTCTTTCCTATTATCACACCTAATGCATGACGTTATAGACTAACTAGCTCTATAACTAAGCTAACTATAACTCTTAATTATATGTAATTTTTTAAACAGTTTAATTTTCTTTAGCGATATCTACCAGAAAAGATGCTTTTTTGGGTTTGATGGTTCTTCAACCAAAGAATTTTCTGAAACTAAAGTTATTGGGTATGTACTAAGCATAAATTACTTGATTTTGATGTTATAAACCACCCATATAGCAGCATAATTGTTCATTTTGATGTTATAAACCACCCACAGCAGCATAATTGTTGATTTTGCTACAGCTCTGGACTCATAAAGGCGCAGCTTCTATATTCAAGATACCACAAGAAATGTCAAATTGACATGGGTTGGAGGGTTTTCAAATTTGAAGTTTCATCCATGGCAATTTGACTTTTAAGAACCATTTTAGAAAACATGTCAGTCAACAATAAAACTTAAAAGATATTCTTATGCTTCCTTCTTTTTGTAGGAAATTTCATCTTCATTCTAATTTTTTGTTGTTGTATGAAATTTATTCACAGTCCTGTTTCCGTTTAAGAGCCAATTTCTGTAAGAGGCAGGTGCTGATAGTAATTTTCCCTATATTTTGGGACATGCTGTACTACCCCCTGAGACAAAAAAAACAGGTTTTCCCAACTGTCAGTACTTACTCATACTTACATCCTGTCATGAAGCTAGTAAATAAACAGTGGATAAATATTTAATAGATGATTTTTACACAGAATTTGTAAACATGTACCTCATCTGTAGACAAAATCAATTGTTTACAAATTTCTCAAAATCAAATTCAAAAAATAATACCCATATCTGGTCTGTCTGTTCAAAATGGTTGTGTTACAGCTTTATTTTAGACAGGGTAATTTCATTACTTCATAAACAAGAATACACATAATATCAAAGTGGAAAGTATGCACAATAAGCAAATTCCTATGGATCTCTCCATTGGCTAACAACTGACATTCAGAATTTTCATATATAATGATACAAGATTGCCACAGGTAGAAACAATTTCAGTTATACACTGAACCTTATACATTTCTATTTTCAATCTTCAATAATTTATTTATTTATTATAATTTTATAATAATAATAATTTGGGTAAAATTGACCATCCTTCTTTCTTTGGATAAATCTTTGCTTATTACTTATAATGATGAGTTAGTGATTTTCTTAATTTTTACCCAATATTTTTATCAACTCTTCACAGGATATTTAAAGACAAAATGTGAGTAAAATGATAATGTAGGATTGGATGGAAATTTTATATGCATTAGAAACAATGTGCAGCTGGAATAAACATGGGCATGGGGGTGTGGTTGAAAAATATATTAAAAATTAAACAATTACCAGGGTTGGAGTAGGGGATATAAAAATGGATACTTCAAGGAGAAACCTTTAAGATTTCATTATTCCGGTGAATGGCAAGTTCCTGTAGTGCGACACTATAATGATTGGAATAAGCATAGGGGTGAAAAATATGAAATATTAACAATTGGGAAATGATTATTATTCAGTACTCCAAGAGTACATTTTATGCCTATATACACTAGATTTGTAGAAATTCTTTTTAGTTATTCCATGGAACAATTTTACGATGTTATAGCAAATGTTGATGATTACAAGTATTTTGTTCCCTGGTGTGTGGCCTCAAGCACATTTCAGAAAAGTGAAACTTATGCTCGTGCTGACCTGGAAGTTGGATTTCCGCCAATCTCAGAAAAATATTCTTCAATTCTTACATTGGCTAGGCCAAATTTAGTAAAGGTATAATAACAATATATATAAATGCTTTCACGACAACCCAAAGTTAGTCTTATTTTCAGTTACGATAGCACTTTTTTTTATACAGACCAAGATAATAACACCAGCAGAACACACATTGGAGTATAGTTTAATGTTGCATTGTTATATTTTTATTCAGTCTGAATGCATGGATGGTACATTATTCAATCATTTAGTATGTAATTGGAGGCTTAGTGAAGGACCAAAAAAGATCGCCAACTGTTGCACATTAAATTTTTATGTAAGTATTTTCCAACTTTACTACCCCACATGGATAAGAATTCTCTTAAAGTAAGAAAAAATGCATTACAGATGGGCCTGGAACATTCAATAATTCCGGATATTAAAACAGGGCTTATGCAATACTTGATTCAAAGAATAATTTTCTCCTGTGTAACGAAATAGAAGTTCTTTAAAACATCTGGGAATGAGAGCAGTCGATTTCATTACGTGATAGAAGATAATGTTTCACTTTGTTTTTAGTTATCATTTGAATTTAAATCAGTCTTACATTCTCAATTGTCAAACATGTTTTTCGATGAGGTGGTTCGCAAGATGGTATCTGCGTTTGAAAGTCGAAGTCAAACTCTGTATGGTCCAAGTAGCCTCATAAATACAAAATATGACCCGAAGAAAAGGTTACAAACGTCACGAAAGAACAAGAAACGTTTAAACAAAAAGGTAGATAACTTTCAATATTTTGTTTGTTTGTTTTTCTTTCTTCCAGCGGATGATTTTGTTGTCGTTGTTGTCGTTGTTTGTTGTTATTGTTGCTTCTATTGTTGTTTCTTATTGTTAATGTTGTTTTTTAACAGTACAATGATGTGTTAACATTGTACAATTCTTTTACTAGATCGTTCGTGAAGGTAGCTGACACGACCTTGAAAGAAAATGTTTGCGAAATTTTATATTTATATACATATGTAGTTTAATTGGATATTTTCTTTCATTAGCCCATCTTGATTTTATGACCACGTTTCAATTTGGTACAGATAGTAAGGGTTTTACATTGTCAATGATATGATTTTTTTGTTAGTCAATCAGAATGTTGATTTTATCTGTGGAAAACCCTTCTAGCAATGGACAGACATCCGTACCTTAAAAGCCTTTTATATTATACTTATTTTATTTTTTTTCTTAAGTTAGCTATTTGTAAAAGATAACACTGAGAATTTTAATTGATATGATATCGTTATTAAGAAAGAAGTGAAAATAAATTGGATAAATTTTTGTTATTTTGTAAGTATTGAAATGAAATTTTGTTTTTTTTACGTTTCGTGTAAACTTTAAGATAGTGATGTTCTATAAATCAACCGAATGTCCATTTATCTCAAACGACATGCAACACCATTGTGCAAAAACATTTCAGTGAAGCGTAAAGATTAACTTTTTAGAAGAATAAAAACATGGCTGTAACGTCAAACATTGCTAAGAAAATTTTTGCATCTGCAATGGAGACTATAGCGCCAGACAAGCTAGCTAGAAATTCCCTTCACCGCAGAGGAGATGTTTTGGTGGTTAATGACAAAGAATATCGTTTGAAGGAGAACGTATATGTGGTGGGATATGGAAAGGCTGTGTTAGGTAGGTTTACCTTTTCCAACTTCACTTTCACGTGTGTAAATAATTTCTTTATATTGTAACTCTATTGTTACTTTTTTGCTTCCCTGTATTTTCTATCCGTGGTAATTTTGTTACCATTTAAGTCTTTGCGCATTAAATGAATGTAAAAATCAGAATTTGACGTGGCACTCAAACCGGATGTGAATTAGTTGGCGTCATTATTATTTAGCATGCGCATTTTTTTAGGATTTTACTTTGTAACCTTTGCTTTGCAGAAAAACAGAAACAGTCACGACTTTTTCGTAGCGCAGAATTTGCATTTGCATTAAAAGTTAGAAAAAATCACAAATTTTTAACTTTTAATCTTATGCATAAAAAAGTTATGTCTATTTGAATTCTATGCTTCTTCATATTGGGTTCAAAGGAACCATCAAGGAGAAATAGGTAGAAACATTTCTGCTTTTCTTCCAACTTTCTAATTTCTTCCAATCGAAGGCTTTACTCCGTATTACTGGACACCAACTACTTGCTCCAAATGAAGATAATCTCATACAGCGAAAGTAGACCTATTTGCATTGCTAACGAACCCACTATACTATGTGTGGATAACCTCGTCATTCGTTACCATGTCTTTAGGTATGATGCGTGGCGTTCAGGATGTTTTAAAAGATCATATCGTTCGCGGTGTCATTAGTGTACCATATGGGACAAAAGAAACATTCAAAACACAATATCAGACGATAAATAAAAACATCACCGTGATGGAGGGCGCCAGAAATAACCTTCCCGATAATGACGCCGTAAAAAATGCTGATTGTATCAAAACATTAGCACAGTCTGTTTCAGTGGAAGACATTTTAGTTGTGTTGACATCGGGTGGTGGCTCCGCTCTGCTCCCTGCACCGCCGCCGACCATAGGCTTGTCGAATAAACTCGAGGCAATAAAAATAGTTGGTTGCGCTGGCGCTAGCATACAACAACTGAACACCGTCAGAAAACACCTTTCGGAACTCAAAGGAGGGAAATTAGCGAAGTTGTGTTCATCAGAAAACATGATTTCTTTGATCATCTCCGACATCGTGAACAATCCAATTGATCTAATTGCTTCAGGTCCAACCGTGTTCGACTCATCTACAGCGCAAGACTGTTTTGAAATATTCAAAAGTTTAAACATTAGAAAGAATATTCCACCAATCGTTGTTGATTATTTAAAACAAAGCGTAAATAACACGGATGGAGAGTCTAAAATGGGATATTTTACCGAACAATGCAACAATGTTATTATTGGTTCAAACAAGATATTGGTGGAATCAGCAGCAACAAAAGCGGAGGAATTAGGCTATAAGCCATACGTTCTTACCACCGAACTTGAAGGCGATGCAACAGAAACTGGCTACATGTTCGCAGAGATTGTTTCTTCGCTATTATTACGTGAGCCGAAAAGCAAGATTGCAGAAATATTAGCGCGTGTCAATAATGCATTTAATCCTGATGAGTTTTTAGATGATTGCGACAGTGGTTTAAATGTATGTCTTATAACAGCTGGTGAAACTACCGTACAGGTCAAAGGATGTGGTCGCGGGGGCAGAAATCAACAACTTATTCTTTCTGCGTTACTGCGTATGCGGGATCTTGCGATCACACATAAACATTTGTCCTTTCAACACATGTGTCTATTTAGCGCAGGTACGGATGGCCAAGATGGTCCCACGGATGCTGCTGGTGCATTTTGTGATGGGAACTTAGTTGAATACTCTACTAAGTTTGGCGTAGACGTGAAATCGTATTTGGACAACAATGCATCATATGATTTTTTTTCTGATTGTTGTTCAGGAGAGTATATGTTTAAAACAGGATTGACAGGCACGAATGTCATGGACATACAGTTGTTTGTGCTTGACTTATCAAGACATAAGTGACGTCATCGTTATATTAATTTTTTTCAAATTGGTCTTGATAATTGATTTTGTGATTCTTTTATAAATGATAAGATGGACTCGTTTCCGCTTCATTTCGTGCAAGCCCATTGGGCGAATGCTTCCCTCAGGTGTAAAACAGTTTAACATGTGCGGCAAATTTGATTGTCCGGTTGGTACTTGAGCACTGGTTGTGTTTTATTCGGTTGTGTGTTATTCGGTTGGGCGTTATTTCGATGGGCGTTATTTGGTCAAAACTGGTTGGTATGTGTAAGTAGTAGTAGCAAGGAGTACATACGCCTCGTTCTCGTTGTATGTCGCAAGAGGTAATATTATGGCTTCGTCTACATCATGTGCCAGATAGATAGCGTCGGATAGATAGCGCAGCCTTTCTGCTAGTGAGAGGTGTGTTCAAGTTTTAATCGATACATCATCTTTGCACACATGGGAAACCAATGTGCGTGTTTACTTCGTCACATATCAAGTTTCTTAGTTGGTTCTTAAAACATCCGATTTTAAAATGTAAAGTCTGTATTACGTTTCCATAAAAAAGCCGCTTATTATGTTCTGTCCAGGATTCATTTTCTGGCATCCTTTTGTCCTTATGACACGCCTGTTATCGTAGATGTTTGGTATTTTAAAGGGATAACTTTTAGCGTTGTTTAAATTTTGCGAGAAGATTTTCATCAACGTCGGAAAGGGTTGGTAAAATCACATTCGCGCAAGAAATGAAAAGCTTTCCTATTATTTTTTTTCTTCCTTATTTTTATAGATAATAGTTTTTTTGACAAAATAAACACATTCATTTTTAAAAAAAAAACTGACTCGTCAAAATACACACAATAAAATTAAAAATGGGCTCGCCAAAATAAATTTACACAAACACCCGGTTAAGATATGAATGAACGTCGAAAATAAGGACGTGTGAGAAAAAAGGGACTGGGTATAATGTTATTTGATTAACAGTCACTTTAATCTCTAAATCTTTTTTAACTATCAGATTCTCTATCTTTCCTAAAGTAGAAATCCTGTTTGAGCCTATTCACATATCTTTGGTGCCATTTTTGTTACTCTGTCGTTTGGATTGTATTTATAAATGAGTCTCCAAAATGTAAAGAAAAATGAAATGTACCAGCAATGAGAATTTGAAATCCCACTAAAATCGTAAAAACAGCATACTGTTAGCATATTGCGGTCTCGTGTTCGAATAAGCAGAAGTTGAACTGAAAAGAAACTTGATTACAAAAACAATGTACAGTTTCCTTTTAAAGCTGTCAAAATTAAAAGTGAATGTTATATGTTGATTGCAGTGTCATATTTCTTCTAATCTCTGTTGTTATTTTGCATGACACGTCCTGTTGTAATCCTACTTCATCCCCAGCCTTTTTTTGCTCTCAGAAAAGTCCTATTTTTCTTAAATTAACAAATCTAAATATTTACAAAAGAATCTGTACGTGTGTTCTTTGCTGAACAACTTCGATATGCGAATAAAAACACAGAGGTTGGCACGTACGCAGGCCTGTAGGAACCAAAATGTTTTTTGGGGAGGAGGAAGAAGCAACGATATAATGTCAAGTCGAGGAGCTACCATGGCTGACACGTACGTTTAAAGACGTAATATATAGAGCGCCAAACCACTAACAGTGTCGCAGATTACTCACAGAAAAGTGGAGTAAGTTTTTCAACTACAAAATATTTGCATGTTTTTTCTTCACAGTCTTAAACCATGTGTTTAATAGTTGTTTTCCTTTAACAGCGACAACCTTGTCTCCATACTTCTCGCACCACACTATTAACAATATTAGTAACGTTAAGTTGTTGTGAAGCAAACGGATATGGTTGAAAATTTGAGAAAAGTAAATAAATAACTGATAGCTGGGCTGTGTGTACAGAAAGATTTTTCCATCGGTTGGTTGTATCTTAACCGGGAAATATTTATGTTTTGTTGTCACTGATCATTACTGTTATCATCTGTTGATTAATAGGTGGACATAAAATAGATGTATTCAGAGGAAGGAATATTGTGTGCAGTGGTATTAAAACCAGGTTGTCAATCACACTATGTTGATACTTAAGAGATAACCTATTTAACGGTTTAAACCGTTTTATGTTGTTTTGACAAAGTCGCGCTGTATTTAACGTTCTTATTAAGAGTGTCTCGCTCAACACTACTGACCACATCAGTAACATTAAATTCTCGAAAATAAATAAACAAATAAAGAAGGAAGGAAGGAAGGGGAAAGTAAATGTTCAACGTACATATACAATTAACATACAACTAGAATACGTGAAGGCTCATCAACGCGAAATATATTTTATTTACAATGTCGCTATCACTTGATTTGTTGACGGTTGATCATTCGAAAAAAAGATCTGTTTCGTTCGCCGAACCAGAAGCTGATACGAAAAGCATCGAATTGTCTGATGAAACCGAGGCGTTAGTTCGAAAAGAATGGCGTAGTCGAAAAATATCCAGACCGCGTATGACATCAGTTTTTATATGGTTAACTCTAAGTTCGCCGGTGGTATTATAACGCGTGCAAATTATATGACCCGTTGTTTCCAAACTGCCTGGGAAATGAACAGAGCTGATATTCCTGCTTTACAAATATTACTTTGGAACGGAGAAAGTTCACAACAAACTGTGTGGGTAGCTGTGTTAGGATTAGTGTGCCAGTGGATGGTCCCTCTTTTACCTGTGCTGTTTTTAATAAATGCTATAACCGCAGCTCGTCCATTTCAAATCATTGTATGGGGTATTTTAGTTTTGGAAATAATTATGTTAATATGGCACGCTATTGTATTATACGTACTTTTAAAAAACGAAAGAAACTGGAGACAAGCTTGGTTTTCATTCGAAGTACCAAGTGGGACAATCGGATTGGTTGATTCTGGCGAATCTCATGAATTAACTTTATTCCATTTTAGCGCGAATATTCGTTTTATAAAAACTAGTTTTTCGACTATAAGTAAGCTGCATACAATATCTAAACATGAGCAAGTGATATTGGAACAAAACATGAGGTTTCGACAACTGGAAATAGCTGAAGTTATATTATATACAGAATGCTTTTTAGAT
Organism: Hydractinia echinata; assembly: GCA_030067915.1. Taxonomy (NCBI): domain Eukaryota; kingdom Metazoa; phylum Cnidaria; class Hydrozoa; order Anthoathecata; family Hydractiniidae; genus Hydractinia; species Hydractinia echinata. Next base: position 1,030,947 of record JASGCC010000088.1, read on the forward strand.
TGTTACAGCAAATGGCCAAGATATATGACCATGGGTTTATTCAGTGCAACCTTGCTAAGTGTTGGATTTGTCATTTATTTTCTTGGCAGCCATTATAGATAAATAGAAAATGAAAAAGTGACGTGACCGATCAAATTAAGCAACATTTATAGTGAGGCGTTTCTGGAACTGTCATTTTCGTGCGATACAAAATATAGAAACACTCGATTTAAACGCCAAAATTTTCATCAACATGGACAGAGTAAATATCTGCCGTATATAATTAAAGTTTTTAAAAGACGCGTTGGTCATATCCTGGCTGTAGAAAATCGTAAAATCATGAAACAAGCACACAAAATAATTGATGAATATTTTTTTCAAAGGTGGATCCCACGTGCAGTAAATTCGTGATTACACAAATATTCTTTATTTACATGTCACCATGATGAAACTGTGAGGCTAATCCAAAATGGTATGTAAATATTGACTTAAAGATGGTAGCCATTAGCCAATATTTTGATCTCATTTATGGATCGCTTTGGTGCGATTCTTTTTACAGAACAGTTAACGAAGTTACAATTTAATCTTTTATGAAACAAAAACATCTTGTTTATTATATTTGTAAATACAAAGATATTTTTCTATCCCGTATGTTACAACTAAAATTTGCTTTCTTTCTCTGTCTCAAAATGATAAGAATTAGCGACATAATGGAAGAACTACTAATGAATGACATGATCACTTGTAAGGCCTGCGTCACAGATTTTTTTTGACTGGGGATGGAGTGTGGGGGGGGGGTGAGTACCTTGGATTTTAAAAAAATTCATAACAGTAGAAGATTAGGCCTACTGATCAAGACGTGAAAAAAAGTTTTTTGACAGATATATTTATTTTTCTTTCTTGTCAATATGGCTAATGTGATTAGAAAAATGTAACACCCCTCTTGGTAGCAAATAATTTAAACATTTTGACCCGAAAACGACTGTGAACTGCATTTTTTTTTTTTAAATATGGGGGAGGGAGCACAGGAACTTTTAATATCAATAAAATATTTGCCTAAGACCTAAAGAATCATTTTAATTCTCACTAAATGACTGATTTTTCGATCCCTTCGTCCTTTGAGAGTAACCCTCCCAATGCATGCAAGTGAGCATGCATTGTCTTACCACCCGCCGCCGCCCTAACTTATTATTTCATTTTTAAGGTTTTGTTATCATATAACATTTGTTTTGAGATCAGTTATGACTTGTTTCTTTTCTAACTTATTTCTTTGTACTTACTCGTCCTTTTTAACCTCGATCAGTGAGAGACAGAAAGCCCTGGGGACGAGGTTGCTTTCACATAGTACCGCGGGAACCAAAATTAGCCAATTTCGCGTGTTTTTTGACCCTAGGTGCGTTATCAGAAATCCACGAATAAGTGACTAAATTTCCGTCCGACATTTTGTACCTTTCATTTTAAAATTTCCCACAAAATCTCAGAAAACAAAGAGAAAGATAGAGGCTTAAAAGAGACAGATAATGCGCTTTAATGTTGTTCTTTGTTTCTTCTTGAACCAAAAATTCGGAAGGATGGTTGGAAAAAGAAACTAATTAGCAAAGCATTATGGAATTATCAAAACAGACTTTTTTGTAAATTAACAAACATAAAAAGGACTTGAAGAGGACCAAATTTTTTAAACGAGGCTCAAAGCCAAAATAATAACAACTATTATTTTTTTTTATGTATTTTTAGACATCAACAGAGATTTGTGAATTTTACTGATTCGAGATGCTGGAACGTTTTCGAAAAATTGCAATTATTTGTTTTCTAAAAAAAGGTAAATACGTCATGATATATTTATACCCTAATAAGGTAAAAAAAAATAGCTGCAAAAATACTACCCTGTTTTAAAAAATATGCATTAAATTTCCTAGTTAAAACATGATCGCCATTTCCCCGCCCATGGGCTTATAACTAAATTTTGGCTGTTTGCCATTTTCTAGACGTAAGCAATGTTTTGTTTTTTAAAGCCTATAAGTTTGTAAAATGTTTATGATAAACACCCTGTTCAAATAAGCACGCTGTTAAAATCGTGAAAGATAAAGTTATGTGCCTGGAAGAATGTTCCTTCTGTGGTTTTGGTGTAAATTCCAGAGGAATCTGGACTGTAATTGAGACCAAAGAAAACAAGCGAGAAAATGTGATTTAAATTTAAGGTTAATGAAACGCGTAACTGTTACGATTTTAAAACAAAACACAGACGACACATAATACCATTTTCGTTCCCAGAGCTCTTTGATATTAAAACCTCGCAACTTTCGAGGTTTATCTCAAAGAGCTCTGGGGACGAGAATGACATAATACGATATAAAAGTCTCACCGTTCAAGTTGTCCACGCCAGACGTGTGATTCGATGTTTGAAAGGTTTGTTTGGCTGGTGGAGTAGCGAAATCCTGCGATGGAAAGATGGTATCTTTGTTACTAAAACAAAAACTTCATAGTAAAAGAAATTGTCGCCCCTCCGACTTTAGTACTAGGTTGTCGCAAAATATTCTCGTGACAGAGATTTAAAGCTTACAAAAAAAACACGCGATTGAATCTTATCTTATCAAACAAGTTGCATTGCATGATGGGAGGTGTCCGTAGCTAATACGGCGAAAGATAATTTAGTTATTTGAAGAGATTAGCAATCGAATACAATAAGAGGCAAAACGAAAGATAGTCACGTAGCCAACATCGATACGCATGGCATATCAACCTAACAAAAAAATATGATTTGATAATAAAAAACGTTGATTGACTCACATTTCTTCCAGCGTAGATATCATTATTTTCTCGATTTGTCTCAGTTCACCAAACATGTTCTGATTAGATCTAAAACAGGGTAAATACTGGAATGTTGTGTCCCCATCACAATGCAAACATTAAACAATGCAACATCGACTTCGAGAGGAAGACTTCCTACTCAAGTTTAATCGTAAATGGATAATATAAAACGCTATGTTGCATATACTTAAAACTTTTGCAACCTCATCTCCAGGGCTTTTTGTCTCTCACCGCGCTTATTAACAGGTCTGATGAAAAAGTTCGTCTCACCGTTTACATACAATGTTCTGGGATCGAGGTTAAAAGTTTTGCTGATTTATGATTGGTTTTCATTATAAAATAAAAATGCTGGAGAAATAAAATCCACACGAAGTAGATAACTCTATTTTCTTACCTGATGTTATGATGTTTGAGTTCTTCATATGCGCGCAAGAGAACTGTTTGTTCTTTACTGATATGTTATCTTCTAATCTTTCCATCCTATTTCCTAAAAATAACATAAAAGTTGAACAGACGACCTCTACAAATCCAGCGAATTGGATCAAATTCAAATATTTTACATTTTATTTGGTGTAAGGTTTTTATAATTGAAAGAGATTTCTATTGGTTGAAACTGTGTCACGTGAGCACCTACCATATTTATCTTTCATCGAACGAATTTTTTTGTTTCTAGTCTAGAAAAAAAAACCAAATATAAATATATAGGTTATACAATTACGTCACCTTTTCTTTTCCGTTCTTCCCATTGTGATTTTGAATTATTATGGAGAGGAGTCAGGAATCCCGACGTTTATCTTTTCGATATCTGAGAAATAAATTGAAAGATACGAGCATCGAGTATAAGCGACGAATTTCAAAATCCACGCACTCTGATTGGCCGAAAATTGCATAAATTATTTCAAATAGCTGGCCTTGGATGGCTGCCAGAGCTAAAATGTAAAGAAAAAAGAGTTTGGCCTGTCGAACTATATAAAAAGGAGTACCTGATTAGCGCGATACCATAACAAGCAACAAAGAAACATAATTGTAAAATCTTTCCATGAGATATCCAATGCAAGCATCAACTTTCTAACATCTTCCATAAATGCAAGATTAAAATCATTATTGAAATACTCAACAACATTCTCTTGCCAGATGTTGAGCGTCGTCTTTATATATTCTGCCTTGTTTACCCAGATGACTTTTAAATTCGTAACCACGTTTGTAACACTTCTCATAAATAGTTGGAAATCTCCATCTAAATATCGTTTCATCTCTTCTTGGCAATTGCTGACATCATGTCCACATCAGTTTTTCGTAAACTTTCTGTCGCAAAATGCATATTGATGTACAAATAATTAACGATTTTTTCAGACCAGTTATTAAAATCTACTTTCATCTGTTGTTGAGCTTGCTTTCAAGATATACTCCATTGTTGAAAAAACTTTTCCAAATTGTTAAACACATAATTCGTCAAACCTTCAATGCTTTTCTTATAATCATCAAACTTTTCCTTCAACAACTGTTTTTCTTCTTCGAAACTCAACAAGTAACTTTCCAAAACATCCACAGCAAGATTCACCTTCTCATCAGAATTCTCAAACATACATTCGTACCATGCATCAAAAAACACTTTTACCAATTCTTGTAATGCACTGCAAAAACGAGCAACATTGACCAACAACCTTTGAAATGTTAAATAAATGTTTGTAAACCAATTTGAAATCCGGCGAGTGGATTCTTCTTTGTTGTTTGCCAAGTATTGGTACGCAGTTGTGGAAACTGCTATAGCTGTGTTCTTCAAAGCTTTGCAGGATTCAGTTATGTGTCCAGGGTTAAAGAAACTGAATGAGAAAACTTCTGTCATCCATTTCGAAATTGATAAACCACCATGACGCCAACTTGATACTTCTACCTGTGAACCTTGATATGAGTTGTAAACTATGTGGTCAGGTAAGCTACTATGCAACTGACCAAGCAGCTTCTCAGTTTTATTCTTTACAGATCTACTTTCTGATTTTTCAAAGTTGATGAAATTCTTTGAAGCAATATTCGCTATATTTACTGAAGATATATTGTAGCTTGTAGCATGATTATCGTTAATACCACAAACCAAATCTAAAGAAAATATTATAAACTTCAAGGTTTTTTTTGTGAAAGCTATGGTGTGAGGATTGTGATACTATCTGTGCAATCTTCAGCCCTGTTTGGCAAACTCGACTAGGGTTTTTCTCTTTCTGAGAAAGATTGGATTGTTTGAAATAAAGTTTTCCCTAGCTATACTGAACCAAAGCAGGTTTCCAAAGTCACAGCGACAACAAATTAATCACCTTACCTTTTTTTCCAGTCATTTTTTTTTTAATTTTTTTTTTTAATGAATACATATCTGCACATCGACATTACATCGCTATTCGTCAGAAAATTAAAAGTATAAAATATAAAGTATATAAGTTAAAAACAGGTTAAAAATAGAATAATTCAAGCCTTAACAAGTAAACATGATAAGAAGGAACAAAAAAAGGCTGGGAGGATAAAAGCAGGATAAATCTACGACAAACGGGCTAAAGCATGTCCCAATAAATATTCCTTCACTTTAATTACAAACTTATTAAAAATTGCTTCCTCTCGTATATTCTTCGGCAGGCTGTTGAATGTCGAAGATGAAACTTGTTTGAACGAATTTTCGCAGACATCTCCTTCCAAGATAACTCCATTGTTTATTCTTCTCGATCGAGATGATTTTCGTTCCACATTGAGATAGCAAGGCAGGGATTTATCGTAGATTCCCTTATGCGTAAGTTTCAATAATGATAGCTCGATTCGTTGCTGCACTGGTAGCCAACCCAAGCCTATGACGTCAGCTGTGTTGTACCATTTATTCAAGACGAAAGATGCAGCACAGTTTTGAACTTTTTGAAGCCTCTTTACTTGGTAATTTGCTACATTTGTCAACAGAACATTACCATAGTCTAATTTGCTTAGTACTAAAGATTCTGCAAGTTGCTTACGTAGGATGTATGATGTAAATCTCTTCAACTTTCTGAGATTAGCAAGTATTCCATTACAGGATCTTATTGTCAATCCAATATGTTCCTTAAAGTCCATGTGTTGATTTAAGGTTACACCAAGAGTTTTCCATGATGTAACACGTTCAATGTTTGATTCCTCAGTTGTTAAAGAATCCAGATCAATGTTGTCTAAGTTGTGAATTTTAGACAATCTGGTTCCATAAAATAACATAGTTTTCGTCTTCGATCGGTTGATGGATAAGTTGTTATCTAGAGACCAACTCTGTAAGTTCTGAAGATCTCTCCTAACGTTATCAATACATTCATTTATATGGACCACTTTCGAATGCGCGTAGAGCGTGGTGTCGTCTGCATACTGAAGAACTGTGGAAGTATTGACACAGTCACTCAGGTCATTAACATATAGATTGAAAATCATGGGACCCAGTATGGAGCCTTGGGGCACTCCGAAGACTACTTGAGATATGCTAGATTTTTTATCATTTACTTGTATATATTGTTCTCGAGCAGAAAGATAGTTTAACAGCATTAATATGGCAGGTTTCGATAATCCTATTCGATGAAGTTTTTCGTATTATTGTGTCATAGTTAATAGTGTCAAATGCTTTTGAAAAATCTGCCATGACAGCCAATGTAATTTCACTTTTGTTCATTGCTTTAACAATGTCATCCTTTAGCTTTAATAAGAGGGTAACCGTTGAATGATTTTTCCGAAAACCGGATAGAGTGTTACTGTATATCGATTCATTGTCAATGTACTTTAATAACTGCTTGCATAATAATTTTTCAAAAACTTTTGAAAGAGCTGGAAGAATTGTAATTGGTCTGAAATCGTTGTAAGACATTGGTTGATCAACCTTCGGTATAGGAACCACTCTACCAATCTTCCATTGCTTAGGAAAGTGTTGTTTTTCGATACAACAGTTGATTATATGCGTTAAAGGCGATGCAAGATGCTCTACCACAGGTTTTATGAGCCATATCGGTATTTCATCATCATTTTATTATTTACTGAGTTAAAAGTAAGTAAACACGTCAAAACTATCTTCGCAACTAACAAAAACATCTTTACAGTTTGTACACTTAATGTTATTTGACGTCAAATATGGCTTGTGACGTTTTTGTAACGTTTCTATGGTTTTGATAAAATGGTAGATCTGTGACGTAAAAATGTCTCCAAACACGGCGAACATGATTTGTAAGAACGCTGTAATCTACATGACATTATAAGATACGGTCACATAAAGCTTTTGACTCAAATAATAAGCTTCTTTCTCCCAATGACCTTGAGTTTGTATGTTTAACTAAGTAAAATAATATACGCCAAATTCAATCGCATATTTGCCACCAATATAGAGTGGTCTTTCTGAGCAATCAATCGCGGCTCATTGGCCTGCTTATCAACATTTCTTGATAAACAATCAGAATTGGTGAAATAATACGACTTACCGGAAAAGTTTCTGTATTAAAATTTAAAGACATGGTACAATGCGGGGTTGTGCTGTATGAAGCTGTATATGAAGGGATGCGTGAAATATTTGATGATGAGGAAGAGCAGCAGTTTTTTTTTCAGCTAATCCATGCTGTTCAGTTTGTTTGTGATAGGTGGTTTTGATACAAAGTTCTTTGTGAAATCATCATAGGGGGAGTGGAAGGGAAAAGAAGAATATACACTTTTTCTTTTGAGAATATGAGGGTTTTGGGTTGAAAATAATTTGAGAAATAGACAAATAAGAATAATAATTAGCCTGGTTAGAATTTTGGTATTCTTATAAAAAACACGTGTAAAGCGAATAGAACTAAGCCATTATCTCATAGAATTTCATAAACGTACAGAAGATGAACAAACGGAATAAAAAAAGCAGGAAAGGAGAGTGTAAATCCTTTATATATGCGCGCTTTGGTCATTTCCCAACGTATTATTCTTTTCTTAACTATACCTCTCCCCCCCCCCCTTTAGATGTTTAGAAACGCTTCTTTTATAAAGTGTCGTTTCCATTTTTTGTTAGGGCGTGTATACTTTGACCAAATTAAAGATTTCGTACAAGCGCGCACGCGCTAACGAAAAACACCCAAAAAACTCGTGAGCTTTTTGCGCCATGGCGGGAAATTCAGTTAAATAGAAACGAGCCTTTAGTCACACACAGTTTCAATTTGTCAATTGTCACTTTTCCATGTTTACAGCGGGCTCTTTTTTATTAGCAAATTGCTACTAAAAAAAATGCTCTGTTTTGAAACAAAGATTGGCGTAGCAAAGTTTGGTTCTGAATATGGCTTGACATGAGTTAGTTTTGCCCTCGTCCTCAATGATTTTTATCATTTTGATAATCTAAAAGGCAAAATCCCTGGGAACCAGGCTGAGTTTTTTGTTAGTATGGTTATTTAAGTCGCGTTTAACCAAGTGAAATAAAAATTAACTCGCCAAATTAGCTCAAACTATCTCACATCAACCCATCTCTTTCCATAGTAAGAACCAAGCTAAAAAAAAAAAGATGGAATGTTGGACAGCGAAAACGGCTAAATTTAGATTTCATCATTCGCTTTATGGAAATCCGCCTTAAGGTCGAATTATTTCGTTTTGCTTATATATTTCCCCTTTTTTATTTCTTTCTTCCTAGATTACTTTCGTTTTTTTGTTTCATTTTAGTGGTTGTGGCTTGTGTCGTTTGTCAGTTTTGGTTTTTTGAGCTTTGGGGGATTATGTTACTATCGGATCCGTAAATTTTCTTTATTTACGCATTTCGTGTTATTTTTAGCACGGTATCAAAAAGGTGCGTCTTGCGATGAGGAAAATTTCGACTTCTTTTTTATGCACTGCTTCTATTCTATTTTCATACGTGCAATACCAGTCCACATCTCAAATCTCAACTCCCTTCCCCCTTTAGCTAACTAGTTATGTCATTTCTAACTTATTTTCTACAGCTACTAAGCTAGTTTGGCAGTTTTTTCTCACTAACGAAAAAGAAAAAAGAAGCATCATGCAGGCAGGGAGGAGTAAAACAAACAACAAAACGAAAAATGACCTATACTGCATTTTGGATCCAGCCTAAACAATTGCAATAATCATTTCTTTTTCAGGTATATAGCTAGATAGCTAGCTACATACAGAAACTTGTGGCAAAAACTTATGTGAATTTCACAAGGTTCCACATTATTGAAAGTATTTTATAAGATATAGTTACAATGGCCCCTATATATGGCTCACTTCTCTTCCAATTTAAAAGCACTCCTCTTCTATGATTCAAACAGTTTTCTTCTGTATTCTCACACTTCTCTTCTGTATTTGAAGTATATATACTTGGCTAACACGTGCCTAATTTACCAACAGCTTTATTGTAGCAGGTCCTGATGCATGTGCATGAATAAAATAATATCACAAATTAATTTAGATGTTAGTTAATGGTTTTATTTATCATCGACACAATAAATACCAAAATAAATGACTGCACAGAGTTCTCAAAATCGTGGTAGTGTGCACTAAGCAAACTACAACATGCTTTTTCTTTATAAAGAATGTGTTTTATAGAATATCAGATTTTAGGTTAAACAATTGGTCTTTTGTTTAGAACAATAGAAAAGAAGAATAATGACCAGCCAGGTTAGAATTTTGTATACCACAATGTATTTTTATCTTAAGTTTATGGTCCACTACCCATAAAATTTTTGGAGAGTTATTAATTACTAACACCACTTGATCTTTTTCATGGCCAAGAACCAGTATGTCAATTATTCATCCTCGTCTCCAGGGATTTTCGCCGCCATCTCTTATATATCGAAAAGGCAAAAAAACTAGGGACGAGGGTGGTCGGTCATTTATTGAAAAACGTGAATTATCAAAATTCAGCTCCGTTAATATTCCGGACCAGAATTGGGTCTGGGAATTTTTTGAGTGCATGGAAGAGAAGTGTTTCTCACATTGGAAGAGAGTGCTTCGAACAGAAGAGAAGATTTCAGAAGAAAGAAGAAAAGTGTTTTGACAAAGAAGAGAAGTGTTTTTATCAAGAAGAGAAGTGAGCCATAGGGGCCATCGTAGATAGTTAAGCGTAAAACAGAGACACCAACTTTCTGAAAGCTAATTCTCCTGATCTTGGCAAATGTTTTAGTCAATATAACAAGTCAGTATGTGTCAGGGTGTAGCAGCACATAGAAGGAAAACACATTTACATGGTTAACTAGTAGTTTAGTCGTTATAACTCTCTCACTTTGTGCGGGAGACAGGGGGTTCGATTCCCCTTGGCGGCGAGTCAACATGGGTGAGTGAATGTTACCATAGCCCCGGATTAACCCGTGTACACTGTGTAGGCCGTTGGATGTTGCCGGGAGTTGTCTAGTAGAGCGCGGACCCCAATTGGATCTGCGTAGCTCAAAATGAGCATTAAATACTCTAGGACTCCCCATCTAAGCCATGGCCCCTCCTGGAAATAATAGACAGGGTATATCCCTCGATATTTGTGAGGCTAGCCATGTAAAATATGCATATCTAAATCTCTCTCTCTAGATCAGGGCTAAACTTTTTATAAAATCTTTGGTTTCTGACTTCAAACTTGATATCTATATTATTCTTTTTTATAAGTCAGATACCTCTGTAGTACCTGTTTTTTTAAGGCTTAGGTCGAGTTTTTTGAGTTGAAATTGAGGTAGAGACAGTGCTATTCCCTTCATCATGAAGTGTTGTGAGATTAAGGATGAAATTGTGAAAAAAAGAAGTTCTTGCAAATTTGAAAAGAAACGTGTGTCATTGTTCACCATTGTTTTGGCTCAATTTCCATTTTCCTTACCATGAGTTGGTCAGGGTATAATAATGACCTTTCAATCTGATCTAGACTGGGTAGTTTTAAGCTCAAATTCACTCTCATCAAATCTGTCCTTATTACCTCCTGTACCTTTAGGCTTTGCCTCAGGGACTATCAAGTTGTTTATCTCTATTAATTCTCCTTTGGGCCTATCAGTACAGCCCTCACAGTTTTGCAAAATACACCTCACAATTGCTGATCCAAATCAAATTTGCCATGGTCTTGGTCTTGGTCTGAAGTCTTTTTGAATTTTGAATGATACCATGCAATCGTTCGCTTTTTATAACTAATTCCACAATATCTTCGCGATATTTTTGATATGTTAGAGACAATTAGGGGGACATTTAAACTTGTGCTTTGGCTACTCAAAGTAGGTTGCACGACTTTTTAAAGTTTTTAAAGTCGATTTCCACTCCAATCGAATTTTAAAAGTTTATAAACGAAAAGCACCGATAGAAATGTTTTTTTAGATCGCATTTTAAAAGTTTAAGAACGGAAAGCGGCAATAGAAAAGTTTTTTTAGATCGAAGTTAAAAAGTTTATAAACGAAATGGGGCGATAGAAATGTTTTTTAGATCACATTTTAACAGTTTAAAAACGAAAAGCGGTGATAGAAATGTTTTTTAAGATCACATTTTAAAAGTTTATAAACGAAAAGCGGAGATAGAAATGTTTTTTAAGATCGCATTTTAAAAGTTTATAAACGAAAAGCGGCGATAGAAATGTTTTTTTAGATCGAATTTTAAAAGTTTATAAACGAAAAGCACCGATAGAAATGTTTTTTTAGATCGCATTTTAAAAGTTTAAGAACGGAAAGCGCCGACAAAAAAAGCTTCGTTAGAGATCGCATTTTAAAAGTTTAAGAACGGAAAGCAGCGTTAGAAAAAAAATACGTTAAAAGTAATGCGCTAGAATTTCTTTAATAAATACGTTAAAAATTTTCTTATAATATACACCTATTTAAAATAAAATAAAAAGATAAAGCAGAGATGTGTTTGAAATAAAAAAACTTTCTCTTTATTCTCATTATCACCTACCATCGCGACACATCGAGACGGATTTTGTCACGATACTAGATTCTCGATAGATCGTGACAATTTATTTTAATTGTTTCTTATTATTATAAACGCGGTACATCGTGTATCGAGGGAGTCCGCTCACATTGCGCGCTCGATATGTTAAACAAACTTTTTCCAGTACTGTAGTTAAATATATTTTTTTAGTGAGACAAATTATTATTTTTTCTTAGCAACTAAAAAATATAAACTGCGTGCGTTATGCAAAAATACATAGAAAAAAACAGTTGTCGTAACACCCTCCTCCGTTGTTATTTTTTATTATTTTTTTTTGTTGTTCCGACCATACATTCTCGACAAAATTATTTTTATTTCGCCGACCGACCGACCGTAAGCTACTATCGACTTCGCCCGTAGAACAACTAATTAAATTGGAGTTGCCTAACAATCAAAATACAATTAAATCCATTATTTATGTATATCATCATCATCATCATCATTCTCGGCTTAACGTCCGTTTTCCATGCTAGCATTGGTTGGACGGGGTATATTAATGACCCTCTTCCAATCTGATCTAGACTGTGTTAGATCTAAACTCAACTTCCTCTGTATCAAGTCTGTCCTTATAACCTCCTGCCAATTCTTTCTCGGTCTGCCTCTGGGCTTTGCCCCAGGAACTATCAAGTCTCTACACTTTCTTACCCAATTATCCTCCTCCATTCTTTCCAAGTGCCCCAGCCAATTCAATCTTCTTATCCGGATAACATCTTTAATTCTACGGATACTTAGCCTGCTTCTTAGCTCATCTGAACTCTTTCTGTCTCTCAGACTGGCGTTACACATCCACCTAACCATTCTCATATCATTCCTTTCTAAACGGTCAAGATCTTCCTGCTTCACTGCCCATGTCTCACTACCGTACAACATAACACTTCTTACACAGGCCTCATACAACCTACCTTTTACCTCAATTGACAAGACTCTGCTAGTCAACAAAGGCAGTAACTCTCTGAACTTTTTCCAAGCAGAAACTATCCTGCAAGTAACACTTCTTCCAACACCCCCTTCACTGCCCAACATATCACCTAAGTAACAGAAGTTCTCAACTATCTCTAACGAGCCACTGTTGTACATCATTAAAGCTGGAAATACTTCATTCTCTATAATCTCACCTTTGCAACGCTTGCATACAAACTGAATGTCAGCTCTTAACCTTCCACCAATACTACTGCACATCTTATGTACCCAATGCTTGCAAGTCTGACAAAAAATTGAGTTACTACCAACCCCTTTCCTGCAAACTCCACAAGGCCACTTTCCAACTACAAGGTCACACTTGGCTGCAATGCTACTAATCATGACTTTAGACTTTGCTGTGTTCACCCTTAGCCCTTTCTCTTCTAGTCCTTTCTTCCACTTCTCAAACTTTTCAACTAATTCTTCCATCGACTCTGCTATGAGAACCAAATCATCTGCATACAATAACCCCCATGGACAACCTGTTCTGAACTCCATCGACAGCACTTCTAAGACTAGAACAAACAACAAAGGACTAAGTACAGAACCCTGATGTACACCAACATTTACACTAAATTCATCGCTAAGTGAATCTTTAATCCTGACACGACTTCTAGCATTGCTGTACATAGACTGTACCATCGTAACTAGCCACTCATCCACACCTAATTTTCTCATATATTCACTTATAGCTAAGTGCAATTAAATAACAAGCAAATGATTTTTTGTAAAATATATATCAGGCAATTTTTGGCTTTTTTATTACATGAATTATGTAAAAACCAGAAGATATGTTGCAGGCCTGGTCGTGAGTTTTTCACCTAGCGCGATGCATCGCAATCATTATGACGCACTTTGATTTTCCCAGGTTGATGGTTTTAAACCTTATTAATGTTTTCTTATCTCCAAAAGCTTTCCCAAATCTTAATTACGAAAAAAGTGAAATATGAAGTCAGAGAATGGTTTAGGAAATCTTTGCAACTTTTATTGTTGACTTAAGCATTTTATTTCAAAAGCCTATTTAATCAATTTGTTTTTACTTGTGGCTGCACTAATTATTAAATATGGTTAAAAAACCCAGCAATATTTATGTTCCATTTAGCAAGCCTATCAATGAGAAAATAATACCGGAGCAATAAATTGCTCGCCCAAGGTTACAATAATTTAAACTGGACGAGCAACCTGAATAAATAGAATAAGTTTATCAACGCATATTTTATTACAAAATCTTTTTTATCTATTTTATCTTATCTTTTTTTTATATATATTTTGTTATTTTTTACTGCAAATAATAAGAAAGATAAAGTTGTTTTCCATGTGAGATGAATTGATATTACTCAGCCAGACAAACTTTTTGTTGAATTGGGGGAGAAATTAATGGCTCAGCTAGTTTCTCATTTCTCAGAATTAGGCGAGTCTTTGCGTGAGCAAGAGCAATCGCCCTCCCCTTATTGATAGGCCTGGTTTAGTAGCGTTTTGTGATTTTATAATTCAAGTTTTGTGTATAAAAACTTACTACAATATTTTATTCTTTTTATGGTCGTCTTTATAGAATTAAACTTAAAAAATAACTAAAATAAAATAACGAAAAAATAATAAAAAATCAAAAATATTATCTAGTTGATAGCGTAATGTTATATATATCGCTTATATCGCTGCCGTTTAACTTTCCTTAATTTTATTTACATTAAATATTATGTTTAATTAATGACTAAACTCATGATTTTTCTTTACATATGAGTTTAAACTTCAAGCTGTGAAACTTGCTTTTAAAATGCGATGGACAATTTGTCTGATCGGTACAAAAAAATTATTTCAAGGGCTGTAACAGTTGTAATTTCTCTTCTTTTTTTTGCAACAATCAAATAATAATCAAAATTTAATTTTGTAACCACAAGCAGATACAAACTGAGTTTAATGATATTAATAAAGACTTATGAAAATTGGGTTGCTATTACCCGGGGTGACTTGTTAATGCTTGACAATGATTTACTATCATTGATAGTGGCGCAGTGTTTGGGGTTCACTGCTCATGGAGCTTGCTCTGTGAACGTCTCCTTCCCCTTAAAATAGATGAGGCTTTGTGCGCGGTTCACAAAGTAATGAAAATACTCTTGTTCCAGTCTATCGAGTAACAAAGTGGCTTAATCATTTTGGTGTAACTATAGCCATGAAATTTGTCATAGTGCATCTGATTTTTGTAAGCGCGCAGTTTATCACACACCTAGATTACAACAGGAGCGTGCTGAGATCACGCACAACAGGAGCGTGCAGAGATTATGCACCTTATATGACCAGGCCTGATGTTGACTTAATTTGATTTATGAAATTCATTCTAGGATCAAATAGGGTTATTAGTATATATTAATTCTTTGACTTTTATCATTTTTCTATATTCATTTCTATGTGCTTTCATTTTAGATACATAATTATTGTAACTAGCATAAAAGAACAATGCCAAAGTCAAGTTATACATTTGAAGTTTATCCAACAAAAACGGAAAAGGAAAGCACATTTCACATGATAGATGAAGGTAGGTTAAAAAGTAAATTTCAACATTGTTTTGTCATTTTATTTTTCATGTATTTCTATCCACTATTTATCCTGTCGCTACTCACAACTACCGTTTTGACTCACAGACCGAAAGACGCAAGGCGAGCATTATAATAAAGACCAATAATAATTTTGTGTGAATTGGAAAAGTATTAAAGCTGTGTCTTGTCAGATGCTAGATATATTTTGGCCACAGTGGCTTATTATTGTCTAAACAAAAACTTCAATCTTTTTTGTGAATGCTGGAAATTCCATGAGACACAAGCGGTCACAACGACCAAGTTGTCCAAGCGTGCAAATCATTGCTTGCTCAATAGCAAATCAAAACAAAAAAGGGACTTCTTTCGCATACCTTAACTGCACCTTTAAAAATTAATAATTGTAGGAGATGCTAAAATGTATTTTATTAACATGCTCTTCACTTCTTTCTTTGGTTGAATATTTTTGTAATGTTATGATATATTTATACATTAGACAATACATATTGTAATCTTTTTTTTACAGTAAAATTCACTTTGTCCTAGTTTTAAAATTAGGGGTTGACTTAAACATAAAAAATAATCACATTGCTCCTAAAGAAGACCTCTGCAAGCATTATTTTTCTCATTTTATCTCATACATGGAATACACAATCATTGTGAATGTTATGCCTTCTAACTAGATGTGTAACAGCCCTTTAACTTTTTAATGTTTTTTTTTCATTGAATTCTGTTTTTATCTATTTAATCAATGTTGGCTTTTTGCACCTTGAGTGATAAAATTTTTGTTAAAGCAACCTTCCTAATGAATGAACACTCTATTTCCCTATTATTTCTCTGGTGGATTTTTTGATTAATTTTATCAATTAAAAGACGGAACTACTTTTAGCCAACATTGTAGAATTTAACCTTTAATTTAGTTTTTAGTAAGTCAATTAGTAGCTCAAAATTTGAGGAACTTTCCTTTGTATAACATTTCTACAGGCTAGATAGATCTCAAAATTGCATTTTTCCTTATTTTTAGTATCAACATTTCTCACAAACTGTAAGCCATCCCTTATCTTTAAATCTCTTACAAATTTAAGATTAGGTCGACCCTGTTTTAATATTTTTGTCTTTATGCTCATGTTTCTATTGCATATTGCATTGTTTTAACACATTTCATATTTATAATAATATTTATAATATACTGCATTTGCTACGTTTTTGTTCGTTTATGAGTGTATTATATGACGGGAAGAAAAAGTCTAGGTGTTCTTAAATATACCTAATATTATAAAGACATTGTCCCTAAATTCTTAAGGCTATATACTAGAGTAATGCTACTAAGTATTCTGGAAAATGTTGAATTATATTTGAAAATATACTTGATGCACTTAAATTTGACTCTTGATTTACAGTGGCCACCCTGATGCAGTGTGCACTTGTGAATTGCTAAGATCAATGGATATGATTGAATATCACATAATTTCTTCATAAAAAACAACAATTTTTATACTACATAACCAGTTCTTTCTGAATTTGAAAAATGACTCCATTTAATTAGGGTGCATCACCTCAGCAGGTTACAAAAGTTTTCCAGTATATATTAATATCTTATGATTAATAAGAAATGGATACATAGTGGAAAAATTTAGATCAATTTAATATATATAAAAAAACAGGTCCGCCATATGTATATTTGCTTTTGAGTTTTCGTTTGTACTTTGACAGAAATCAAAATAAATTATCTAAGGCTTGCACATTGGATTTTCCGCTCCAACATAAATACATTCTCTGAAGTTTCTTACAAAAAAATGGTAATAGTGCTTATAAAGTCTAAAGATGATTGAACCAGTGAACCCAAAACACTGAAGCGTTATAACACTCAATTAAATAAATTATTTTGTGGCTTAAACAAGAAAATGTTGATATTAAGCTTTGTATGTTTTGGTTTTTTAGCAACTTATGTTTTTTGTCCTCAAAATTCTCAAAAGTGCATAATGAAATATTGAATTGTTTTCACCTTATCATTATGATATGATATTATAGCTAAAGTTTTTGTGAAAACCATAGTACATCTTTTTTTTCACTGTTTATTAAAAAGTAGGGTTTATTCAAAATGTAAAAAATTTGAAATTTGTTGCTTGTACAATTTTTTTCAACTTTTTCTTATTATGCAAAGGTAATTTAAAACCTGTGGTTTATAGCAAATTAGATACTTGTTTTAGGGAATAATTTTTCTGAAAATTCTCAATCCTTTTCACAGCTTTCTTTTTTTAATCAAAACATTAATTTCTAAAAAATTAGTTCTTTTTTTTATAACAATGAATTCAATTAGCTTCATCTTTTTTTTGCATTATTTCTATGAAGCTCAAAATTTTTGATGAATTTTGTACTTTCATTTTCTTTTGTTTTGTGACACTTCTGTGAAATATTGTGTACTTTCCCAAAATTTATAAATTGCAGGATTATGTAAGTTCAAGCATGATGGACATTTGATTTTGATTGTTTTCATATTGTGAAGCATATGTTGAAACTTTTTTCATTAAAATATCTGAAGGAAATATTAAAAAATTCGAAAATACAAAACAAACAAAAAACAGTAAGCTTTACATAATAACTTGCCATTAAAATTTATTTACAATGATGGGATTATCTTTATTTTTCAACTATTTGCAAATTTTTTTTTTTAGAAAATGACTCTTTGGAGGAGTCAACACTCATATTAATATCATATCTGGCCTTCTATTTCATTTATATTTATGTGTTTTCTTGTCAGAATTCTCACATAATAAATTAATGTACTAAAGTTCACACAGAAACATGTTTTATTGTCTTAATTTTGACCTTGTAGATGTGCCTTTGGACTCTTGCTATTTTACTTACATGGACAAAACATTTATTCTTCCTATTAATTAGACCAAGAAGGAAAAAAACATGTTTATGTTTGAATGGATCCTCATCATCGTGCAAAAGATCTTAGTTGTTTAAGATTTTTTTATGCTTATTCAACACATTCTTTTCAATATTTATTGAGCCATCTTCATACTAACATACTAACATTTTCTCGTTATAATTAAAAGCTTTAATATAATAGTGGGTTAATTTAATCAAAAGCGATCACGTAAAACAGTATTCATGTAAAATAACCTGTTGTCTAAATAATGCTTGGTTGTTGATAAGACAATTAAAAACGTGTTGAACATACCATAGAGTTATATACAAAACTAGTGGATGTCCCTGTGATGTGCTTTGTAGCACAATTTGTAAAAAATAATCTTTTAGCTTACATCAAAATAATTAGCATTATTATTGATTTCCTGTGACATTTTCTGATATTGACGTAAAGAAAGTGTTATACTCTCACAGCCTAGTATCAGACAAAAGTAATAAGTTCTAAGAATAAATCACAAAACATGTCATATGAAATGGACGCTGTCAAACGAAAATGGTCACAGATATATGTGGAAATATAAGAAGAGGTTCTTTAGACATCACTTTGAAGTTGCATACAAGACATCGCCACTTCTCGCCAGAGGTAAAGAAATACGCTTATAAAATAACAAAAGAGGATTTGATATATCTATAGTACAAAGATTGTTAAAAAAATTAAGATAAAATAACCACTTTTCTTCAATTGTTTTGTGTTAAAACAAATGTATTACTCCAGAAAATCAGTTTAAAACTTTTGACTCCCTGTGATTAGTTTTTACAAGAATTTACTATCACAGGAACAGACAACCTTTAAAGAAGAGCAGAATTTAATTTCATGATGAAGATAAAATATACTGTAAGTGAAGTGAGTTCTGAAACATCCACAGATGATGAAATTGAAAAAGAACATCTTTATGTAACACTAAAACATTATCAATCCAAAAGCTCAAGATCTTGTAGTCCAACAGAAGAATGGAGAATAAAAGGTGATAATTTTTTATCTCTAACCACAAATGTTACAAAATATTTATTCCAACAGTGCGTTTTGAGTTTACAAGAAATTCATATCAACATGGTGCGGTATACAACTATGTTTTGAATCTTGATGATCTTTAATAAACTTGTATTAATGCTCTGAGCTTGATTTATTTATAATTCTAAAATGTCATATTAGTGAATTTTACTAAGGTGAAAAATGATGTTGGACTAATATTGTAGATCCAAAGTCAGCAAAAAACGAGTTCCACCTGAAAAAATTTGCTATTCCATAAATATGACTTCATAATTTATGCAGTCTTTTGGACTTTATTAACCTGTATATAACTGTCTGACATCTTTCAAGTCTAAATAAAGTTATATACAAATATTTTTCTCTGGGAGTTTGCAAAAATTGAAAAAATAAATAATAAGCACATTTTTACTACGTGGCTGACTTGAAAGTGAGTTTACGCTTTCCCATGAACAAGCATGCAAAAGCATTAAAGTTTTAAGGTATCGATTTGCTTTCAATCTTGACAAGGCTTTCTCTGATTATAAAGCACAATGAAAGTGAAATAAAAGCAGGACCCACCTCTATATGTTGGATTTGATTTCAAGTTCCGATAATGATCACACTCGTCTCAGTAATAGTTTAAAGAGGACCAGTATATATTTAAAATATTTTATGGGAGTTAAAGAAAAGATATTTGTATTTGTGAACCTTTGGATGTGAATATCTTGAGAACAAAGAAGTCCAACATCTTTTTTCCACTTTTGATCCCTTTTAATAATTGATAAATAACTATTAAAAATATTTTTCAGTTTCTTCTTTATAAAAGACTAGTCAATATGGTCTATGAAAAAATCCACTTAGATGAAAAAGAAATAAGAAAGATCTGTCTGATCTGTCCTGCTGCTTCTATTGTGCAGATTTTGAAATGCTGATCAAGAAAATGTATAGGATCATGTACTATTGGGGTTTAACAGTTTTTTGATAGCATTGTCAACCCGTCCGAAATGGGTGGGTTGACCCAGCTTTGAGAAATTGGCTTAATTTTGGTCCCAAGTGGTCCCTAGTTATATCCACCAGTTTCCAAGTTATATGTCCTTAAATTAATAAGCGCATTGTAATGGCTTCATTGATTTAAATTAGGCTATTGATGTTAAATTAATGTTATTGACGTTGTGATGTTTAATTTGTCGATAAGCATGTGAGATATGCATTTTTCAGCGACTTTAAAGAAACATAAACACATCCACTATGTCTGTTACAGATACAGCATATTATTATATAAGATTTACTGTATTTACTGTGTTATCACATATCAGTTTAGTATCTTTTAGGGTACTTATACCTTGAATAACATAATTTCTTTAGTTTTTTTTTTTTAATTTTTACTTTATTTTATTTTCCAATCATGTATGCAGATATTAAGATTTGGCTTACAGGTAGCAATGTTGTATTTTGCAGACCATAATACGGGAAGCTATAAGGTAAAGCTCTGTAGGAAGGGATAAACAAAAAATTGCTTCTTGTAGAGCAATATCTCTGCAAATGTTTCACTGGGTTTTATCTCAAATTTAAAAAGCTTTGTTTTGTTTTCAGGTTGTATGTTTATACAATATTATATTATTATTATTAAGCAAAAAAATTTAGAAGTAAAGAAATTAAAACAATTCACCAAACTAATTCTACATAATATTACTTTTATTACTTTAATTCCTTTAGAAAACAAAAACAAATTCAATCAGATCAGTATATTAGGGAAAATCAAACTTTAAAACGAATCAGGGAAAAATCAAAGAAATTTGCTAAACGTTCTAAAAGATCAGGACAAGAGGTTAATGTCATATTATGTTATAGCACAAGAGTAAATAAGCAAATCAAATTTTGGTAAAATTTGACTTCCATGAAATTAGTTTATTCAGTTGCAGACCAGAAAAATCAAAAAAAAAATATGTTAGAAAAAAACAGGGAAATGCAACCTAATATTCTGACAGACACCCTAAGTGGACAATGTTTTCAACAAAATAATGGCAAGGGATGAATACGATAGAAATTTCTTTTGTTCTTACAAAAGCTAATATATTTCTTCATTATTTGTTAAATAAAATTCACATCAAAACGTTCTCTGTCTGAATGAGGTTATTTGTATACCTGACATTTCAATATATATTTTTATTGGCTTTTAGCTGTTTTACATTAGGTCCTTAACAATTCCAAAGGACCAAATCAATTTCAAAACTCCTTTATTCTCCTTTATTTTTCAATCATTCTCCATAAAAGTTAAAACCTTTCTCCTTGAATCTCTTTTACTTTAAAAACATTCTCCATAAAAATTAGAACCATCCTCCTTGAATCTCCTCCATAAGAGAACCTACCTCTTTAATTCTTCTTTATTTGGAAAACATTCTCCATGAAAATTAAAAATTAGAACCATCCTCCTTGAATCTTCTTTATTTTGAAAACATTTTTCATAAAAATTAGAACCATCCTTGTTAGTGCTGATATTGACAAATACAATCAATTTTTATCTTGCAAACTAACCATTTAAACCAAAAAAGTATTTTATGTCCTGATATGGTATATTTATTGAAAATCTTGTATAAATCTTAGCGATTTATTGTATGTTTGCCTTCTGCATATTAGAAAAATTGATTCATTGCACTTCAGGTTTGAACATAATTTTGCATTGCATTATTGGAACCTTGCTGCTGCTGTAGAAGTACCACCTGAATGTAACCCCTGCATGCATGCAAACATTATTTTGTTGAGATGTTAGCATAAAGGAATTCTACTTTTTCTAGTTTTACTGTTTGTGCATGAAATTAATTACTTTTCATTGTTTTACTGACGTCCTGTCTAAAAAAAGACGATAAATATTACTTGTTTAAACAAACAAACTAAGTAAGTACACAAAGCTTTAAAGCTATTAAAATGGGATTTGCACCCACCCTGCTTTTTTAATAACTTTTCTGGTTGTGATACCTGCTGATTTTCTAATTTATCTATTAGGCACCTGCATGTTAAATTCTTGGTTCCCATACTTCTCAGAACCTTAGATAATGGCTATTACTTGAAACTACTCTAAAAATATCTATGAAATCCTTATTATCTGGAAAATATAATAACTTTCTTTGAATTATTCTTTAGAACTTGATACTTACAACAGCTTTATTTCACCTAGGGGGGGAGGGGGTCATTCTCTAAATTAAATGGACATGTGATTAATCCAATTTACCAATTTTTTCTGTTTTTTTCCTGCACATTGGAAAAAATTGATTAATCCACAATTTTTGATGTTTTTTCATGTAAACAATGTAAAAACCGCGAAATATGTAAAAATAACTTTTATTTGGCTGTCAGAAAATTCGCTGTGGAACCAGAATTTGGACAAGTCTATCAAAAGTTATGGAGCCCCCCCTTGTCATAATATATTCGAAAAACCCAGAACCGAATAGGGTTAAAATGGATTTAGTAGATTGGCCTGCCTTCATTGTTAACACATCGACATTCACATTTTGATATCATGTAGGCACATAAAGCCTGGAAATTTATGTTGATAAATAAATTTTGCGCGGAAATTAAAATTTTGAATTATCTACCAACTAAGGTCCTTTCTAGCTTATCATAGGTAAGATAAGTTGAGTGGTATAAAAAATCTACCCTCTGAACTTTTCGTAATACTTCTAGTTCGATCAGCAATTTCACATTTTGACCTGAAATTAACATTGCTATTACGATGCAGCATGTCTGTCGTACATACTGACAGTTAATTAGTTTTTATTTATTTATTAAGATTTCGGATTAGATCCGAGATCTTATTAAAACGGGCGGTCTTTTTCTTCTTCTTCTTCTTCTTCGACCGATTTTTTAACCGATTGCCGTAACGTCACGACTTTTAAAGTCCGACCTGGCCCTGCGTCTTAGCTCTTGCGTACCTATCTTAGTATTCGTAAAATTGGGAAAGAATGAAGACTGCGTTACAAATTTAATCACAAAGACTGGTGTTTTAATATTATTTAATTAGCTATGCTAGATACTCCTTTAAATTTTCATTTCTGGTTATGTTTTTAACGAGGCGGATTTTGTTCAACTAAACCAAGCCCTAGGGGTTAAGGTACGAGTCGTTTCTTTTGAGGGACCGAGTTCGCCATATTGATTATACTCCAGTTTGTTCACCAATCTGCAAAGCGAAGTGTTTTGAAGTGAAGAGAAATATTTGGTTGGGTTAGTATCATTATTTAACTGCCTAAATTTCAGTTCTATCAACGTTTAAGATATTCTCTTCATTGGGTCTATGTTTTCACATGTTAAGATGAAAATATCATCACGTTTGCTAGCCATGCATCAATCTAAAACAAACCAATTTTAAGATTTTAGCTACAAACGTAGATTTCAAGGCAGAATCCAGTTGAAACCTAGTTTTATTTATTCTTATTATTTTAAAGCTTGGTATATTATTATTTATTTTTATGCTGGGGTTGTAGCTCTTTAGCTACCTCTGACTGGAAAGTAGAAGTAGCCAAATGCAGTTTGGCTAGCTACAACAAAATTCTTAATCAATATTTCTTATGACAAATGCAGTTAGTAGGTAGCAACACCTTTTACTACTGTCATGAAAACTTACTCCGCAAAATAAAATTGGTGGAGAATTTGTTTTGTTGCACGGGTAATGACAGGCTGTTTCCTGTGTTTTTATTTAAACCGAAGTTGCAATAAAGTTTTTTTGGAAAAGCGTATTACGCCTATACACATGTGCAACACCGTTTACCTGTACTAAACGCTCAGCCCATTGTTAGCAACAGGTTGTTTCCTGTTGTTTTTGTTTAAATTGAAGATGTGATAAGTTTTTTTGAAAAGGGTATTACGCCTAAACGGTTTACCTGTACTAAGCGCTCAGTCCAATGTTAACGACAGGCTGTTTTCTGTGTTTGTGAAGTTGCAATAAAGTTTTTTTTGAAAAAGGGTATTATACCTATATGGATGAGCAACATTGTTTGTCTGTACTAATCACTTAGACAAGAGTAACGTTTATTTTTGAACTTTCAGCGGGAACATTCTCCAAAAAATAAAAAAAGGCTGGTCAACTGTTTTTGCTATGACAGGGTAGCAAGGAGTTGCAAACTGTGTTTTTATTTCAGTTAAAGTTGTGGAAAGTTATTTTTTGAAAAATATATCACACCGAAAACACCATAATGTTGTGCGCCTATTTTTTGAAAAATATATTACACTGGAAACACCATAATGTTCTGCGCCTTGGTCAATTTACAACATACTATACTAAAGCGCCCCACCTAAATGTGTGGCACAGTTTACGGTTTTTATTAATTGCTCTTCTGGACGTTAAACGCCAGGTAACACAGTTACTTGTGGCTTAACCCGGTGTTTCGATGGCGGTCCCTGACTAGTCTAAATATTAATACCACGGAATCACATTTTGGATTTAGTCTATTTTGTTAATTCTAAACCGATGAACGTAGTCACAACCTTTTTGCTTCTTTCGTCTACTTCTATTTCTTTTTTTTTGTTTTTAAAATTAGTAGGATCCAACTTTATGGTCAAATCTTAGATATCTTAAATTTCATAACATTTTTAGTCATGTTGCAGGTATAATAAAACATTTCAGAAATATCGCTACACCACAAACAATAATATTTAATAAGTTGATATGCTAAAACGTCTTCCTTTCTTTCTTACGAATGTTAAGTATAGCACAGTATTGTTAAAGTATTAATTTTCACAGATTACTTTTTGTACATTCGGGGAGACCTTAATTCTAATATAATTGAAAAACTTTAAAGATCTACGATAAGTTGCGTCACGGTAGTGTATTGTCGAGAAAACATATTTCATAGAAAAGGGGGTGACCAACAAAAAAGGTGTACGTGCAGTTATACACTAGAAATGTTTAAAGATATACTAATAACATTAAAATAATTTCAAAACCAGGTCGAAATAAATCCAAAATTTAAACCTTAAAAAATCCAAGCAATTTGTTCGGTTGGCACCTGGCAAATGGCGTGGGAATAGGATTGGATCCTACTCTTTCGCCTGGTCGCTGCGACAAGAAGAAATGTTTCCACAAGCATCTGATTCTGAAGTCTGATCGACTTGCATTTTTTTACTGCTTTGGGCTATTTAACTTATGACTCTCGCTTTTCCCGCTAACAGTAACACATTAGTTTGTTCTAGCCTGTATCTCACGCACTGCATGAAACAATTTGCAAGATAATACCATGGGATAATACCTGTTTATTTGAAATGACAGAACAAGATTGTAGAAGTTCTATACAAAACAGGCTACTGGCGACCTCGAACGGTATAGGAAACAAAATTGCACACGAGCAAGAATCCGAAATCTTTTAGCCTGCAAGGGCTTTTCATTTTTTATAAAAACCTCATGTGATTATCATTGAAAAAATTTTCTTTTGTTTCATAAACAGTGTATTATCACATGGCATTCATATGCATGTTGAAATTTCATTATCCCCTCTTGTTAACACACATAGATCATCTTCCCTCTTATTAATAAACATCATTACGTATGCATTGTCATGACAATCACTAGTTCTTTTTAAATTTAGAAACATTACATCATCTGCTTGCTATTTCTAAGATTCTAGGAAACTTTAAATCAAATTTGATTATTGATTAATTTTTCTGCTGAGTTTGACTTCAAATTCATGTGACTAGGTGAGGATCCTTATTATGTAGATCCCATGTTTTGTTTATAAAGAAATGTTTTCTATGATGGTTTGGCAGTTCAAAAACTAAAACACAGTTAATTGAAAGAAGTAGGTTATATAAGATTGATTAGTAATGTTGTGTACTTTCGTTAATATTTACAAGTGTTTTATGAACCTCGACTTTATTGTTTATATGTACCGGTGGCGTCGTCATTTGGAAGTAATTGAAATGCATGTTTTGTGTCATGTGATGATGTCATGACATGTATTAGGAAAGACATAACAGTTATTTTAGTTTTTAATGGCAGATATTTAATTAACAAGGAAATAACCTACCACCTATTCCCATTGTGACGTGAAGTTAAAAGTGAAGTTAAAAAAGCGTAGTTAATCAAACATTTCCCAAAGGTCTTGGAGCATTTATGAATTCCCTTAAATGAGCATAGCTTTTGAAGTATAAGTTTAAAGTTTGAATTAAACTGTTTTAATTAGTATCAAGTTGTATTGCGTCAAAGATGGGTAGATTATCAAAACACAGCGCACAGTTTTATGTGCCACTGTACATTAAAGATGGAAATAAAAACACTAATGTGTACACCTATGATTGGCGAAATACGTGTGATCTAGTTGGAAAAACAAATGTAGGAATGAGATGTTTAAGAAATGAATCAGATTATATTTTACTGGATGGAGTGACGATTGCTACAGTGAACAAACTGGCAGCAAACACTGACAAAAAGCAACGTAAAAGAAAATATAGAGAACAAACGAAAGGAAGTAAGTTTGGAATTGCATTCTTATGCATACATATATTGTTTACATCAACAAAAAATTCTATAAAGACGTAGGGGCTATCCACACTTCTGTTTCACTGTGATCAACAGATAAATTTTTCTTCTTAATTATTACACCTTGTTAAAAATAAATGCAAATATTTGACAAGGTGAACAGTCTTTCTTAGTTCGTGTGAACGGCTTGTGGGCTTAACCATATTTCTGATAAAAACCACACTCTTTTCATTATCTTGAATTTAGAAGAGTTAATGATCTAATATAATTTATAGATGTTGACTTAATGGTTTTGTTATTTTCACAATGTTTGTTTTAATATCATGTACTGTATAGTATAACGATGGAGAGTCACATATTCTAGAAATCGTGTTACATTATTAGCACTTCACCACGTAGCCTACTTTTACAAATGAAGCGCTGCAAGGTTTTTCTTATTTGAAGTGTTTAAGTTCCTGTTGTATACATGTCATATATTTGAATTTTTTTGTTGATTATTGTTGCTGTTTTTTATACACAATAAACTGACTAAGAACGTAATTTAATTTAAGCATTGCGAATTGTTCTTTGGTTTCCATGGTTAATTAAGTAGTAGAACAATTTTTATAGATGTTGCCTAAGAACTTTTGTGCTTTATGCACCAGTGGCTTTTGTTGTCCTCATAGATGTTTTATCATGCTTTGACTGTGTTGGAGTGTTATTGTTGGTATCTGGCATGGTAGATTCTCTGAGAAGCAATACACATTTTAGAATGTGACTTTTATGTTATTTTTTTGCCTTGTTTTGTGTCTTCTTCTCTTATATCATTTTGTATATATTGAAAGTGTAAATTAAATTAATGATAAATGTGAGGTTCTGATTTTTTATATTTTATGTGCAATTTTTGACTTCGCAAATTTGTAAAAGTAATACACAATTGAAATTTTCGATCCCTAATTCAATCATTAATTCTCTTATGATGATTTATGAATATTATATTATTACTAATTCTATTCACTATTTAGCACATCATAAAACTCTCTTTCTTTTGTTGGTAAGATCTATAATGTGAGCAACAGTTTTTATTAAAAAAAGACGAATATGTTTGCATAGAAAGAATAATATTGTTCTGGTTGTTTTCATTGGTTAAGATGTACAAGCCTTTTTTTTACATTGTCAATTAGTTTTTTTGTTCTTCTATTATTGTTTCTTGCTGCTCGACTTGTCATTTCTTTTTATTGTACACGGCGGTTAAAACTGTTTTGCAGACCATAAATAAAGTCTTACTGTGTTTGTTGAAGCGCTGACAGAGTTTGTTTAACTTAACATTTTTTAATGTTTTCAGTTAATCCTCTGATTTAGTTAAAAGTTTGTCTTGTGAAGTAGTGTATTTACTGTTAACATGAGTTGTTATTGAAGTGTTGTCAGTTAGAGAGATTGTTACTATACAGCTGTTGATGCATCTTTTGTTATTCTCAGGGGGGGATATAATACAGTATGCTCTCAGGTCAGAATTAATTTTTACAATGGCATAAGTTTTATTTTTTGTGTCAAACTGTATATAGCTGAAAAAAATAGTTTATATTGCATACAGTTTGTATAATGAAATGAAAATTTAAAATAAATATAAGAATGTAAGAATGAATGCTTTATTATGTTTTTAAAATTTTGTGTAATCGTGTAATCGAAACGTTACATTTTTTATTTTTTTTATTTTGAATGTATACCCTGAAACTTGCACAAAGAAAAATATTGAAACCGGTTTTTGCGTTGTCTTAATACAGTACAAAAGATATGTGCATCAAATAAATATGTGTTCGTCTATAATTACTTCATATTTAAATTAATCATTCTCAGCTTGCAAGTAATTGATAAAAATAGACTTGACATATATTTAAAAAATGTAAAATTTGAATGTGCATGGTATTAGATGTAAAAATGGTAATGACTTTCTTAGATTGAAAATTGCCATTGCACATGCATTTAATTTCTACAATATCTTTACTTCGCAGAGTTGTAATGACATCCATCTGTTTGTTTCTATCTGTTGTAAATTTTCTTTTGTTGCTTGTGGAGGCTTATCTGTTTTTTTAATACATAGAATAGGTTGGTACACTCTTAAGTTGTATTAAGAAAAGCATGGATGTTTTTAACAAAATGAAAATTTGAAAATTCTGGTTTATACGTCAAGTCAGATCGTGCTAAGTAAGATGTGTCAAAACAAAGTAATGGACCACTTTAACTTGCTTTTAAAATTTTGACGAGATCAAAAGAAACATTTGTTACTTATATCTGTTGAAGAGAAAAATTGTTTATCATTTTAAGAAATGTATTCTAAAAAATTTGATTTAGTAATTCCCAACCTCTTCTTATCTTTTATGAAAATCTACTTAATTAGGATGGCAAAATATGTTGTCAATATAACGAAGACATACCAGGAAGATGTAACATAACTAATGTGATTGTAGTGAAAGTAAAAAACTTAATCACTTTCATTAACAATGATCCGTATAAAGTTATAAACACCAATGAGACAAAATGATGACACATTGATTCTATATAAGGATATATTTTTGGCATCATGTGAGAGAAAAATGAAAAGCTGCAGGAACTGTAGGGCTTATTGTGAGGATTGAAAAGAGACGAATCATGATGCATAGGATGAAGATAGGAAATCTTCGAATGTGTGTGCTTTTTAGAGAAATCAATAATTTATTTATCTTTGTTTTGTTAGGGTTAACTTTTGTTATAGATTGTTTATTTCAATGCACTTCAAAAAAATTTAATTTTATTCAATAAATTTGTTATGATTTCATTGATGGTAGTTTCATATGAATGGATCTTCCTTTCAACAGATAGTAAAAAAAATTTATTGTAAACGTGATTTATCAGTTGAAGGCAAAAATACCCTTTGTTCTGTTTATAGGAGTTTTGAATTCTGGAATAGGTGTGTGAAAACAGTATTTGGATGAAGGGAAGCCTTTTTTAGGCAAAATATTGAAAATAACCAGCTCAGGATGGTGAACATGCAGTTTTTTGTTTCTTTACAGAACGAAGAAGATTCGTGAAACATTTTTATGCTTGGAAAGGAGAATCTGTTGATTATCTTTTTATCTCAATGGGGTGTTTTTTTTTTCTGAATGAATTCGTTGATAACATCTAAAATTATCATCGTAACAAATTGGTAATTGTGTTATTACATGAGATATAATTTTTGATTAGTTTGTTTTAAATTTTGAAAAAAGCATAATCTGCATGTTTATACTTCTTTGGTGAATTTTCCTGTTATTCAGAAATTTTTTTCATGCACCCTCCACCTACTCACTCAAACTTGATGCATTTCTCTGATGCTTGAGTTAATTACCTTTATCCCTATGACACAACTGAATTTGAAATTGATCAAATAAAAGTCTAATGCGTTTCGCATTTTTTAGAAGAATGTACAATACTCCGGAATCTATCTGCTTTAGTGTTTTTGATCACTGAAAAAAGTGCTGACATCAGCATACGTTATATAGCATAATCTCTGTTGTTGTTTTTTAAACTGACTGGAACTCTGTGACGTTTCACATTATGTAACGCCCACAAAATGTATGTAATTGATTTGTGGTATCTTAAGCTTTAGATTGTGCCCTGTTAGAGGTGGTTTATCATTTAATGTTGAATTAAGGTTGATGTTTTAAAAGTTAGTCATAATCTTTTTGACAAAAATTAGTTTTCCTCTCTCTTATTTCTTTGGACTTGTTTTTTGAGGAGTGTGAGCACCTAATTAAGTAATATCCACTTCAACATGTTCAGAGCAGATAACACAAAACATTAGAATGTTCTGTAATTAAAAGTTGAATGAGGTAATTATTTCTTAATTGGATTGCTTCAGCTTAATTAGATTAAGATTTTCAGAAGAGACACTGTGATAGTTTAAACGTTGTTTTCTGTTGAGACTAGAAACTTTGACCACTGAAGCTATAAAAAATAGTCGAGATACATATGAGAAAAGCTGGCTGTTGTTGTTGTTATTGTTGTTGTTGTTGTTGTTGTTGTTGTTGTTGTTGTTGTTGTTGTTGTTGTTGTTGTTGTTGTTGTTGTTGTTGTTGTTGTTGTTGTTGTTGTTGTTTTTATCTCATTTCAAGAAAGGATATGGAAACTTAATGTAATAAAAATTTAAGTACATTAAAAGGGTGGTTTGTAAGTTTGTTAAAAAATTGTGATTTCTTAGTATTCTAAAATATTACTTTTTTTGCACAGTTCTCTGCAATGTTTTATTAAGTTTGTTTATTTTCATAATACCTTTAACCACATTGATTTCGTTTTAATTGCAACATAGTTATTTTACTTTTGCATATGAGAAATTTCCAAGAAGAAAATGTTGGATTACCCGTCCTCATTCTACCACATAGTTTCGTTTTCACTTTTTATCTTGTTTACAATTGATAGGTAGATTAAATAAATAAACAAATAAGCGTGTGTATATATATAAGAGAAATCAAAAACACAACAGACTTGATGAAGTACGACAGCATGATCGAACAAAAAGAAAAGTCGAATGGATTTGGCTCGATTACTAGTTTTGTTCGTCGATCTTTTCGACGTTCAGGTCGTAGTAATACATTTCGGGCTAGCTTTGAGAAAAGTTCTTCCCCGAAGCCTATTATGCCAAGAAGAAATTTTGAGATTGCTTATGAAACTAATATTACAGGTAATACTAGTGTTGTGCAAAGCTTTTCATGTTACAGGTAATACTAGTGTTGTACAAAGATTTTCATGTTGTACAAAGCTTTTCATGTTGTACAAAGCTTTTCATGTTTTACAAAGCTTTTCATGTTGTACAACGTTTTATGAATCTAATGTTACAGGTAATGCTAGTGTTGTACAAAGATTTTCATGTTTACAACGTTTTTGTGTGACAAGCATTAATAGATGCAGCGAAGCTGACTTTCTGAAGAGTGAGGGGAAATTGAGAAGTTTCTTTCGATTTCAAAATGTTTTTTTTTTCTATATCAGTCAAGTATTAGACGTAAACATGTGCTGCTAGCCATTTTCTGTTGAATTATCTGTAAGAGTAATGTTATCTACAATTTTTAAACTTAGAAATACCCAAAAAATGTGTGGAAGTACTTATTTACTACATAAACAAAGAAAATACGATAGAATGTGTTTTAAGGGAGGTCATATCAGAGAACATGAAAACCACAATGTTAAAACATTTCTTACTGTGTAAAGTTCTGCTTCCCACAAATTGTCATATACATACCGACAAAATTATAGCATTATAACACGTGACTGAAAAAAGTAAACCTAAAATTAGTTACCAAATACCACATAAAAGCTTGAAAGTTAACATTGAAGAGAAATGTCTGTTGCTTAGTTGACATCAATGTGTTGACATTATTACATTGCTATTTATTATCCCGCATGTTGTTGTAATCACTCGGGAGTGGGCAGTTTTTTGTTACTTAACAGTGATTAAGATATATACATGCTGTACTTAATAACAGACCATGTCGAGATGAGAGAGATACACAAGAACGAGTTGATGTAGAATAATGGTGTTTACTTTGCTTTCGTTTTTAGAGAAACATTGTTACGAAGATGTTCAACCAGTGTGGAAATCATACTGTAAGTATTCCTTCGTCTTTATAGTTTGACTGACAACTTTTTGTAGTTTATTTATTTATTTACTTCAGATCAGCTAGGAGGTTAACGATAAGATAGCATTTGAACGTCGAGTTATTTCTAATCA
The DNA here is from genome assembly GCA_030067915.1 of Hydractinia echinata. NCBI lineage: Eukaryota > Metazoa > Cnidaria > Hydrozoa > Anthoathecata > Hydractiniidae > Hydractinia > Hydractinia echinata. The sequence continues at coordinate 1,063,190 of JASGCC010000088.1, forward strand.
AGGTAGAAGGGTGGATACATTACATTGCGCCAGCGGCTGTCTAATTTTTGTGCTTATTAAAGTTTCCCTTCAAAAGTTTAAACATTTCTTTAGTATACCAAGTCCAGTTGAAAGCTCCCAAGCCACAAAGAGTAGTATGTACTCAAGTGAGTTGAATAAATATGTTCTGTACCTGAAGCAAACCAATTCTGTCATTTTAATGAAACGTTCTAAAGAAGTTAGGTTTAGGCGAGGCAACACTTTGTCACATATTACCTTGTATCAATTGTTTTTAATTATGAATTCATTTAAAAACCTTTTTATTTTAGTCCTTGGTGAACAAACCATATTATTATGGAAAAGAGTACGTGCTAAATTTTTCATCTATTTTTATATTTTTATGTATCATATTTAATATAAAATTTAGTGTATAGGTTACTTTGAAACTTCTGTCATCAGTTTAACAAGACTCGTGTTAAATATTGATGCTAATATTATTTTTAATTTCATCTTGACAGCCAGTTATATCCATTTTTTTACAATTAATAATTGAGCGTGTACAACCCCTGATTTAAGACTATTTTACCTGAGTAGTTTTAGCCATTGAGGCGTAAATTCAGGGGGTATGGTGAGATTCGAAATCGCATAGCATTTAAGTGAGATTTTGAGAAGAATACTGCACAAAATGGAAAAAAAACTGTTTTACAAGGTCCACACAGGATGGAAAAAAATGAAAACTTTGTAATGTTTTGCTTGTTTTTTATCGCGTACAGTTAGTGTAATTTGACTGTATCATACATGCTAACCTTTCTTTAGATGCCATGGCCCGATACCGCGTGAGCAAGCAGAACAGTTGGTAATGGCGAGTGAAGGAAATTACTTAACTCGGGAAAGTACAAGACAACCTGGGACATACGCACTCACTTTTAGGTATGTGTTTCATATCGTGTTATATATGGTTTTTGTAAAGGATTTGCTTTTCAGTTTGGTGTGGCACAAAGCATGAGTTATGTACCAAGTAACTCATTGTTTTTCTTTTTTTGTCTTTAAAGCGATAGTGATACTACTTCTTACAATCGAGTTTGTTCAAAGGGGGAAATATCACAGCTTTCACGAAAAATGCCTGAAACTCGTTTTGTGTTCATTTCTGTGTTTTTCTATTACGAAAAGAACTTCCTTGGAAAGGCCTCCATATTCAAGCTGGCTCTATGATATTTAAAATATATTATTTAACAGAAGAACATCTGTACTTATTTTTATTGTAGTTAATGATTGTTCGAGTTTTTAAATATTAATTTGATGACAAGAATTTTGTATTTGCGGTGTTGATTTCTACTTATGAGATTGTTGTTGTTGTTGTTATTGTTGTTGTTGTTGTTGTTGTTGTTGTTGCTGTTTCTAAACTTACAACATTTTTCCAGATTTAACAACATGGCACGAAATTATCGTTTGTATTACGATCAAGAAGAAAAAATGCATTATGTTGGTAAGTATTTTCTAACCTTTTCTCGTCTGTATACTTATTTAGATAACTAGGAAATTTTAAAAGTACAGATGGCTATATTTTGTGTATATGTTTTTTCATACGATGTCTTAACCAATAAAACCAGTTACAGATTTTATACCAATTACCTAAGTCGCGTATATTTACGTCTTACTTTTGTTGATTAGGTGAGAAGCGATTCGAGACTATCCACGACTTAGTGGCTGATGGACTCATCACTTTATACGTGGATTACAATGCTAAAGATTATATAGAACATATGAACTTAGATGTTCAACCATCTAATGAGATACCACATGTCGATCAAGAAGACACTAAAAAACCGCAAGAGGTAAGCCTGCGTGGCTGTCGACATTCTTCTCGAATCTATTTTTGTTGTTGTTGTTGTTGTTGTTGTTGTTGTTGTTTGTTGTTGTTGTTGTTGTTGTTGTTGTTGTTGTTGTTGTTGTTGTTGTTGTTGTTGTTGTTGTTGTTGTTTTTACTGACATGAATGTTTCCTCACTAGCTTGTTTATATTTGTAGACATCTCGAAATCCGACACGACCTATTCAAAATTCATTCAAAGCATCTGAATGCGAAAAAGCTCACAACTTTAAGGTAAAACTGTCTGTAAAGTTTTAAAAGTTGTTTGTGATTGTTTTGCAGATCTGTAACTAAATAAATATGGTGTACATACAGTACGCATTCTCTAATTCAGACACACATGAGAAAAGGACACGGTGTACGAATTACTGGTTTAATTAATTAAGTTCGCAATGTTTAAAACAGTGGGTGTGTGTGAAATAGCCTGGAACGATAAAAATAATAATCACACGATTCGTTTTTTCTTAGACTCACTCGTATTACGGACCACATTGGTGTCACTACTGTCGAAATTTCATGTGGGGTTTGAAAGCACAAGGTGTACGCTGTCAAGGTAGGTTTTCAACCACTTTGCTGTTTACTTCTTAAAGGTCATACCTCGTAACTTTTAATTTATAAATGAAACTCTAATAACGAAAGTTCTGCGAAATTTCCGTGTCATCTTACTGATTTAACCTCTGTGAAAGAGAGCAGAGATGAGACAGTGGGATAATAATTGCGCAAGGCAATAGATTTTCAAAAAGTATTATATATTTCTAGCATAAAACTATTTTTACTACTCTCCTATCGATTTACTTACTTTAAACCATCGAGAAAGCCTAATTAAAATTTGAAATATAAATAAATTAATTTTGACGTTGTTAATGGTTGTGTGTCAGTCAACATAGTTCTGTGTTGTCATCTATGAATCACTTGCTCGCATAGATAACCATCATGAACAGTAGAGGAGTTATTAATTCTAATTGTTGAAGATATTTTTGTTGTTAAAAAAAAAACTTTTGATTAACTGTATTAAATGCTTTCGTGGCATACGTCGAATATGGTTTGGATTGTTGAGCTTGTTACTGAACGAGGTAGACAAACGCTTCTCATAGGTTGTGAAGTGCTGTGTGAAGAGATTTGTGAATAACATGTTAGTTAAGAAAGATATAACACTGGAGTTTTTTGGTATCAGTTTTTCTTAGAATCAGCAATGTCGCGCAGTGTTTCATGTTTTTTAAACCACGACGTCATGTAAATTGTGCGTTTTTTTTTCTAGATTGTCTATATGATTGTCACAAACAGTGTAGTACATTGGTTCCCCTCGATTGCAGTCCCGACAAAAAACTCGTCAAACGAGTTTTCGGCGTCGATTTAACGACTTTAATTAAAGCACATGATCTACGACGACCAGCGATTGTCGACCGTTGCATAAGTGAGATTGAGAAGCGAGGACTTGATATTGAAGGCTTGTATCGTGTTCCTGGTTTTGCAGACGATATAACTTCGTTACAGAATGCTATCGATAAAGGTAGGGAGAATGTTTTAAATACGTAAATTCTTGTTGTCGCCGGCGTCGTTAAGATTGTCCATATTGTTATTTTACTATCGTCGGCGTTATTATGATTGACGTTATTTTTATTTTGTTGTCGTCGTCAGTGTCGTTATGGTTGTCGTCATTATTTCCAAATCTGTTTAGACGGCGTGGTACCCGACATTAGCCCATCGGCTTTCGAAGATGTTAACGTCATCTGTGGTTTGTTGAAATCTTATTTTCGATCTCTACCGATACCTGTCATCACATTCGATTTGTATGATCGATTCGTAGAAGCAGTGAGTAAGTGCAAATTTCTATAAAAAGTTATTTTTGCGACTCTTTGTACTTGAAGATAATCCAACACAAAATAATTTTTCTGTTTTGTGTCCCCTTATTCTTTTTAAACATTTTTTTTTTTTTTTAGAAATGGAAGATCGTCTCGACATTATAAAATCATTGGATGGTGTGCTTAAATGTTTACCGGCCGCGCATTATGAAACTCTAAAATATTTTTGCAGACATTTGCAAAGGTAATTGCTGCGTCAGCGTTTATTTATTTTTGATTGTTGCTATATCGAGGAAAAAAAAAATTACGATTTTTTGTTTCAGACTGACGAAATTTCAAGACAAAAATAAAATGAATTCGGAAAATTTGGGCATCGTGTTTGGACCTACTTTAATGCGCGCACCCGATCATATGTCATTTGAAGCTGTGGGATACATTCCATACCAGAAGAAAATTGTACAGGTACTAATCGAGGAACAAGACCTGCTGTTTGAAAAGTGACAGAAACTATTCGGTCAACCTTCAACTTGAATAACCAAGATCGCTTGTAATGCATCTCCGCTGATTCCTCTTCATGGATTAACCTCGATTGGTTTACAAAAAAGAATAATAAACATTGTGTTTCAATGAAAATAACCTGGATAAATGAGACAAACTGGGATTTAATAATATTTATTTCACAATAAAAATAGACAAAAAATCGAAGCTGTAATTTATTGAATACGTATTGTTAAAAAATGTTTTGTGTGTTTGTTTGTTTGTTTGTTTGTTTGTGTTTAGGAATGTTCTCTTATTACCAATGTTTATATGTATATATTATGTTAAAATTGATATATTTTCAAACCAATATTTTTGTCGTGCTGATTTGTCTCTGTTACGAAATTTGGAATTACATTTTTTTTTTCCCGAAGTGTTTTTTCTTTCCTCTAATTTCACTTTATATCTTTTTCATTTTTTACTTAAAATTACTATATGAATATTTTTTTAATTTACTTAAAAGTGTAAATATGCATTCTATCAAATACCCAATCAGAGAAGAATATATACATTTAATAAATCTCTTTTTATGAGAAACACATTTTGGGATCTATTTAAAATTGGTTACTTTGTTTATCGGAATATGAATTGTATAAAAACCATTCGAAATATCCGATTAAATATGGTGGATGCTGATGACGTCATTACTGACGGTATGGTTACGATGTAGATATTATGTAAAAAAAAATGACGTTCCATTGACACGAGATAAGAAAAAAATACAATAGTTTATGTGAAACATTACGACGCCATACATTCAGTGGAGCACTCTTTTTTATTTCATCGTCACAACAGATTGCATAAAACACATGCTACAGATCGTCGTTGCTCTGTCATCACGAAAAGAATCGTCCAGTTTTTGTTATTTCATGAAACAATCTCATGAACTAAACTTAAGAGAAAATGAAAACTTGTTGCGAATATATAGTTACAGTATACTCTCGATAAGTGATACACCGGATAACTAGGACACCCGCTATGTAGTACACTTTTTCTCGGTCCCTTGAACTTGCTTACCCTATTCAAGCAAAAAAACTTCGCATAACTGGGACCCCGGATAACTAGTACGCCCGCTATGTAGTACACTTTTTCTCGGTCCCTTGAGGCAAAAACTTCGGATAAGTGGGACATGCAATGGAATGACTTCATATTTTTTTCTTGAAACAGAAGACATTGCATTGATTTTAATCAAAAACTTGTCAACAAATCTATTCTACACATTGGTTGTTTCTTCACGTGTGCAGTCATGCCTCAGCTAGGTCAAAAAAGGAAGCTGAAATCTACACCGATAACCAAAAAGTATGTTATACTCAAGGAAGTTGATAAAGGCAAAAGTCTTACATCTGTTGCTCTTAAACAAACTGTTTCAAACTGGGTTAAACACAAGATGATTTACACGACCGAACTGAAAGCACTTACGATCAAAGTTTCTAGAATTGTCGAAAATGAAGTAATAGCTGGTTCCAGGCAAAGCAAATTGACAGAATTTTTTTCCGTTTAATGTAGTGTAATCTTATGTTATATTGAATGGAATAGAAAAGTAAATGCAATTATCACCATTTCTTATTTATGAATTTAGCCTCAAAGTCCTCTTGTCCGCTAAGTTTTACAAAAAATCTCTCGATAACTAGGACAAATTAAGCCTTTGTATGAAAACCCTACTTACAAGGAAATTCGGATAAGTAGGACGTCCGCTAAGTAGTACACTTTTGTTCGGTCCCTTGAGTGTCCCACTTATCAAGAGTATACTGTATCAGCATCACGTTGCTAAATCATGGGCAAAATATAATGAAACGGGATGGCTAATTTCGAATTAAGAAGCCACAAGGGATCACATTGGTTGTTTCTAAATTTTAGAGTGGCGCATTTTAAACCTTTCACTTGTCAAGGAGCTTAGGTTATTTGGTGATATTCCAACTCTTAAAATGTTGCTGACGTCAACGTGGTCATATTTCTCATATGTCGGAACGTCGTTAGCCCTGACGTGGATTATTCGGTAAGGAAGACGTGTTGGAAAATGCGACTAGCGCCATTTAATGCCTGCTTATCTAACCCACACATCTGAAAAAAGTAGAATTTGCGAGTAGACACTGTTTGCCAACCTTGGCCACAAGAGTGCCATTATCTCAATTTTCGTGGTGGGTTGTGGATCAGATTTTCCATTATGGCGGATACATCATTAACAAATCTTTCCCAAAATCTTCGGACGTCTGTCGGAAATAAACAATGCTGTTATTTTTGTGCTTGTTGATGCAACTACTGAAAGGGCGTCGGTAGATGTAACGTCAAACCATACCTTCCTCATCTGTTGGGTCCGTCGCTAGATTTCAGTCAAGAAAACTATTTTTCGTCTCTTTTAGGATGAAAACATACGATGTTGTTTCTTGCATTAGTGCTGAAACATGTTTTTATTATAGAAACTAAGCAAACGGCCAACTATTAAAAGTCAACCTCGTCTCCAGGGCTTTTTAGGGTATCTTGCATTGTGAAGGAACTTTGACAGGATCCGTCCCAATTTTAAAAAAAATATAAATAGCCCTAATAACGAGGTTGATTAACAGTTATCTAATACATTAGAAACTAAAATTTTCGGCCGGGAAAACTTTCGGATTTTTTTTGTTCGAAATTTTAGTTTTTCTATTATTATTATTATTTCGAATATTTATAGTACAACCTCGTTCCCAGGGTATTTTGCCTTGTTGATGATGTTATAACGGCTCAGGGGCCACAAGACCCTGGGGACGAGGTTGAGGATAGTATTTTTTAAAAAAAGGACCAGTGCATAGAAATTATATATAGGGTAATCTTGTATGTATCTATTACGTCAGAATAATGTTTGTTCGTTTTTAATAAAAACTGCAGTTTTCGAACTTATTATTTTCGTTATTTTCACATTTGGCTGAGGCTCTATCTATAAAGGTGGATCCTGAAGACCCTTTTTTAGATCTTGATTGAATGTATGTACACTTTAAATGCTTCTAGCCTTCTTTTTGTGCAATCATTACTTTTGAAATTGGGTTAAAATTCGTTCAAAAGACTTATCCATACATTTTTTGACTTTATAAATCTTGTCCGAAAATATTTCCGCTGAAATAAAAAATTGTGTCCGAAAGTTTTTCCGCAGAAGTTTTTCCGCCGAAAATTTTAATTCTTAATGTACAGTGAAACCTCTATATAGCGGACACCATCGGGACCTCAAAAAAGTGTCCGCTATAGAGAGGTGTCCGCTACATAGAGGTTCTTCCCAAAATTAGCTCAAATTTCTTCAAAAACCATCCCGGGGCTATTAGGGCGTATTGAAATCGACCGTAAGGTGTGTCAAGAGACTGGTTTTGGGAGAAGAAAGACAGTGAAGGTGGCGCGGAGGTGGATACGGCCTGGAAATCCCTGCAAATTTTCGTTTTTATGAAAAAGCCATAAACTGGCTGAAAGATAACATACAAAAGATTGAAGAATTATTAAATAATAATGTAAAACATTCTCTTAAGTAAATATAAACAAATTCTTTACAAAAATTTGTTTTGTATGACCCATTCTTAAGCCTGTCCGCTGTAGAGAGGTCAGTTCCAGGAGGTAATGTCAATCGGGACCTTGAAATGATGCCCGTTATATAGAGGTGTCCGCGATAAAGTGTCCGCTATATGGAAGTTTTGTTATGAGAGTTTGACCGTCGTTTCATCCGTTCCCAAGAATAGTGTCCGTTGTAGAGAGGTGTCCGCTATAAAGGATGTCCACTATAAGGAGGTTTCACTGTATTCAGAATGTGCGAGGATGGAGTAACGTACATGACGGAGAGCTTACTATAACCGTTTTGTAACCCCTTTAGCACGGAATAACATGCTTTCTCGGGCTGTTTTGGGTTAATAAGCCTTCGTATCATTTGTAATGTTGACAAATTGCCCTTAATACGTTCGAGCAATTTTGTCAACATTACAAATGAAACTTGGGCAATCCGAAATAACCCTTGAAATCATGTTGTTACTTCGGATTAGTCAAACGTTTGCTTAATCGAACCCTTTTCAATGTTTTTTCTTTGCAATTTTCTACCTATAATCATTTCGCACGACGTGAAACGCACGTGGTTGCTTTTTTTTTAATTTCAAATATCCCTTTACGTCAGTGACTCCCGCAAGGATTCATTGAGTTGATTGTACTTAGTGTATATCATTATTGAGAAACGATCTTTCAGTTCCATTAAGGAATTTTTTTTTTTGTATAATCGTATTACTTACTTGCGAGTTGCGTCAGTAAGACAAATTACAGTTTGTAATTGTTAAAATACACACATTGAAATAAAACCTTCACTGCGCTACTACCCAACATAAAGATTACAAATTTTGACAAAGAGAAGGTAAAAAAAAGTGTTACAAGAAGAGATGAACAGACGTGTAGCATCTGTCATTGAAAATCCTGTAGAGCTGTAGACCTGCCATAGACTTAAGGCTCTAGACACATCGCTAATTCCTACATCAACTTAACCCTATTCGGTCCGGGGTTTTTCGAACATACTATGACCGGGGGGGGGCGGAATCCGCCCCCCCTCAATAACTCCTGATAGGGTTGTTCAAATTGAATCAAACTTGGCACGCTTATAGTACGTCATAAAAGGAACAAAATGGCAGCAATCAATTTTTGCTTGCGTCAGCACATTTTCTGTGACGTCATCAGAAGCTTGAAATTTGTTAAAAATGCCACTATCTGCTTAAAATTTAATTACTTTTGTTCCAGAGCGAATTTTTGCATTCTGTTTGAAGTTTCTGAAAGCTAAATAAAAGTTATTTAACATATTTTCCGGTTTTTACGTGGATCGCATAAAAAAATGCCAAAAATTGCCCGAAAATCCGGTTTTTTTCCGATTTTCGGGTAAAATCCGAAAAATCGGGAAATCGGATTAATCACGTGTCCAAATTATGCAAAAATGGTTCTTCTTAATAAAATAAAGTTGTGTTGCAAGTTTCAAGTTCTAAGGTTAATCCTAACAGAAGTTATTAATTTTCCCCATTATAAGGATTTCATAGAGATTTTTAGGGGTAGTTTCGAGTAATGGCCAATATTAAAGCCTCTGAAGGGTATGGGACCTAAATATTTGGCATGCAGGTGTCTAATAGATAAATATTAAAACTCAGTATGTTTCAAAGCCATATAACATAGCAATAAGGAGTTATTAAAAAAAAACCGTCAGGGGGGGCGGAATCCGCCCCCCCCCGGACCGAATAGGGTTAACACTGATTGCCAAGTTGGTGTACTGTTGCAATGAGATCGTTCTGAATGAGAATTGAATGTTCTAGAAAGACAACGTGGTGAAAAGAAGGGCTTCATCACAGAGAGAATCCAACAACTTAAAGAGCTTCAAAGCCTTTGGATGGTTCAAAGAGAGGCGAAGAGGATAAACCAAGCATTTGAAGATCTTGGGGAAGACACTAAAGAATGGATGGTTAACATATCGACAATTGCAAGTCAATTGAGTTTGAGAAGTCCATGGAACAAAACACTTACCTCTGAATTCTCCCGCCTATTAGCTACAGATCCATCTGCGATCTATAACAACATCCTACAATCCTACACCCTACTAGATATGGAATTGAACAGACACGCAAAACTATTATTTGGAACAAATATTTTTCCTGTCATGACATCTCAGTCTGTTACAACTATTAGACCTACACCTGAAGCTGTAACAAAATTACAAAGAAAAGTAGACCCTACTCCATCCCGCACTTCACAACAAGTGAGAACGACCATAAAAATAACCAGGTGGACTCATGGATTGACCTTCTAGACGTCTAGATACCACCATTATCATCCGAAACAAAAATAAAAGATTCGCTGTCCAAATAGGATTAAAATACCTTGGTTTGGCGAATCCCCTTCGCATTACTCGATTTCATCACCAGTTTGAAAGATCTAGTTCACAGTCGAGAGTACTCGTCGACAATACAGAAATATGTTTACCTTAATCAACGTGTAAAAGGTGAAGTACCACGCGCAATTTAAAAATTTAAAAAGGACTGTTAAGTATACGTCATGTCCCTGAAAGTATACGTCATGTCCCTGAAAGTATACGTCATGTCCCTGAAAGTATACGTCATGTCCCTGAAAGTATACGTCATGTCCCTGAAAAGAATAAAATACATGTGTCGGTAACGATCACGAATTGCTTGTGGTGTCATGTCAAAGTGACAAATAGAAAAAATCATTGTAACTTGAGATTTCGTTGGTTTAGCAGATTTGTATTTATACCATCACAGAATGTTTAACAATGTTGCAAAAGCTGAATTATGTATCCGACTTGTACAGCATCGATGTTCCCCGCCAAGTTTGTAAGCGTCTACATCAATACTTGCATCCAAAGTGGGCAAATCATTGTCTCAAAATCCGTAGAAGCCAAGAACCAAATCTTACCCACTTGGAGTTTTGGCTGCAAGAAAGAATCCCCGCATGAACGGAATCATACTTTTCTGACGACTTCCCTGGTGCAACATTTCAGACCGAGAGCGGAGGAACGAGCGAAGCAAAAGGAGAAAGGATGGAGAGTATCAAAACGATAATCAATGGACTGGAACTCTCCATCGCAAAGGAAATGACTACAATGTTTGTAAGATATGCAAGGAGAAACATCCATTTATCAAACCCAAATACAAGGAAATGGATGCAAGGAAACGATTTCAGATTGCCAAGAAACTTAAGATATGCTACAGATGTTTAAAGCAAGACCATTTCACCTACTCGAAATACACATCAAAAAACAGCTTGATTCTGGCAGTCAATGTACCTTTCTTGGTCGTGAATGTGAAATCTACGCTAGACGATTTAAACGTACATATAGATCAATGCTGCATCGTTCCAAAAACACATGCCTGCGCAAATATATCCATAGAATATCTCTCGTTTCGAGTACATCGAAGAAATTAAACCTCAAAACGTACAAAGCTGTCAGATTGGTACCTTGATTGGTGCAAATGTTTCATCTGTCTACATACCACTCGATGTGAGAACTGGAAGCGAATCAAAGTTATGAACCCTAAAAACCGTATTTGGTTACACACCTTTCGGACCACCTGGATGCATTGGCAATCCTTTCGTAATTAAATTGCAACTAGAAGCAAAGGGAAGTCTTCATGACGCAGTTTAAAAGATGTGAAAATAAGATTCAATTGAAAATGTGAACGACAGGTATCCGGAGCCATCTATTGAAGATAAAATTTGGCTGCAAAAACTTGATTTACAGACCAGATTTGACTGCGGAAAGTAGGAAGTCCATATGCTTTGAAAGAAGAACGCTATCGTTCCTAACGATCGTGAAAGACAGAAAAGAGTTTTGCACACCTACTTCAAAGACTAGGGAAGGATCCAAATCTATATAAAGTGTATAAAAGATACGCAAGAAAGATGACTTCGGATATGTCGTACTATTAATAAGACCTGCTATCTACCTCATCATCCGATTTTTAACCCAAAACAAGCCTGGCAAAATTAGAATGGTAATCAATGCTGCGTCAATACACAATGGTCGCAGTCTAAATGATACTCACCACGAAACCTCACCACGAGAGTTCTAATGAGGTTTCGTCTATACCTAATTTCCATTTCTGCTGACATAGAAAAATGTTCCTCTAAGTGAAAGTAAATGAGCTAGATAAAGATTTCTTGAGAGTTAGAATTTGCAGACGCAAAAAATCCTTGAAGTCTGGCCCAAATTATTTGCAAAGCGACAAAAGGTTTGGCCATTCATAGAAATACCACCATTGGTTCCTAATGGTAAAGAGATCAATTAGCTACTGGTGTTGACAGCAAAGAAATTATCGTCGTTTACAAAAATTATTTTTCATTTTATAAAATGATCAGAATCATAGGTTGGATTGACCGCTTTGTAAAAATCTGCCGTAGGAAGGTGAATCTAATGATGCCGTTCTTATCACAGGAAGAGATTACGAATGCAAAAATAGTCGCATTACGTGACGTTCAAATGCCGTTCAAACAAGAGATTCAACAATCAGGAATAGATCTGCCGTGTCGAAGAAAAGTAAACTTGCTCCATTTACACCATTTCTTTATTTCAGTGGAATAGAATGCGCAAATTCCATTTGACGTCAAGCGCCAGGTTATCCTACTAAGACCACCATAGTCGCTAGTTATCATAAATCACCACGTCACGTGCGTGCATACAGGAGTACCACAAACAACATAAACCAACCTCGTCCCCAGGGTCTTGTGGCCCCTGAGCCATTATTATGGAGCGGCCACCAAGTTAGCAAAATGACAAAATGCCTTGGGAACGAGGTTGGTTCTAAACACATTACAGAGAATTATCAGTAGGACACAGAAACCAAAATTGAGAATTTCCGATTGCGGCACAAATTCCAAAGGTGCCTCGAACGAACTCAAACAAGAGCTGGAAAAATTGGGAATTGAATGGAAATTCACTCCACAAAAGGGTGGCGCTGAGAACGTCTTGTACGAACGGTAAAAACCACAATAACGTTTCTGATGAAGAATTTAGTTTTGACCAATTTCCAGCTGATGACTTTGTTGGTGGAGGCGTAAAATAACGCCAACATTCGCCCACGTACACAACTCTTCACTCTCTTTAGACGAAAAAGCTGATCCTACAAAAAGACGATGGAAGCATATTCAAGTACTCATAAACCAATTTTGGATCCGTTGGAGAAAGAAATACTTGCCAATACTAACGATACAATTGAAATGGCAATATGAAAACCGAAATATCTATAATGACGCACTGGTTTTGATCGAAACAGACTCGCCGAGAGACAGTGGCCGCTAGGAATTGTGGTAAAAGGAATTGCAGGAAGAGATGAAAAAGTTAGAATGGCAGAAATTAAAACCAACAAAAATTATATTTATATTCGACCCGTGACGAAATTTGTCGTCTTACTTTCAGGATTTCGCACGAAAAAAAAACTTAAAACGAACGTAAATAAATATTTTGTTAACTAGAAAAAGATTTTTTTGTTTTTTTATATAAATCTGTTACAAAAATTTAAAAGAGACAATTTTCTACAGAATAATTTCGGACGTAATTGGTTGTTATTTATTATAAGCTGTATTTATCGGTGAAATGTTCAAAAATCGTCATTCTGCTTTATGGTATTGACGTGTTATAAACGCAAACGATATGACCAATTAAACTCACGTCAATAAATAGAACATGATGGAGATTTAAACCATGGTGGAGATTCAAATAGAATAAAAAATCTAAATAATATATTATTTAAAACAGATCTATCTATACATAAAAATATAAATATAAAAATATATTAAAAATCAAATTAACCATGATGGAGGTTAAGATCACGATGAAGATTGAGATCGTAATGAAGGTTGAGACCATGATGGAGATTGAAGATTTCAATGTTGTGATCAAAACTTGTTTACAATTCTTACGTGCAGCAGTATTACACCAAGCATGTTCTAATCCTGTATTGTTTAGCGTTTAGTTTGACCAATACTTGTATAGAAACAGCCGATGTTTAAAATATAGGGATGCAGTACCTTTCACATGTAAAAAAATTCAATTTACTCTTAGTAAACTGACTCTTAGTGAATCGCAAAATACACCACACACTCCAAGCCTCCTATCAACCTCGTCCCCAGGGTCTTGTGGCCCCTGAGCCGTTATTACGGAGCCGCTATCAACTTTATCAACAAGGCAAAATGCCCTGGGAACGAGGTTGGCCTCCTATCTAATTATCGAGAACGAAAAGAATTTTCATTAGATTGGAAAATGAAAGACTGGTTTCATTATCGTCCCCAGACCTCTTTGAGACTTGTTTCATTTTCCAGGGCTTGATATTTTTTCGTGCTAATACACCTTTCCCGAATTTCATAAATTATAATAATTATGACGTCATCAAAAATTTTATAATGGTTCTGTGCTCTTCAAATTAGGATATTCAAAAATGAAGTTTTAAAGCAATATAATATTCTGGTTGGATTTTATTTAGATTTGAAGAAAATAATTTATTTGAAAACGAGGCTATTCTTGGAAAGCTCGGCTATATAAAGGGTTTGACCGTAACTTTTAGCTCGTAATTGAGGCACTTAACGAACAGAAATATTTACGAAATTAGGTAATTTGTTTTACCTTTTGCTAAGGAACTTAGGAATAAGAATCGATTTTAATATCGACCGCTTTAATTGAGTTTGGCATAATTAGGAGATTCGGGAAAGGTCTATTCCCAAAAAAATTTTTGCATTCTAAAACTTACTGGAATCTACAAAATAGGACTCTAAAACAATTACTTAAAACACTTGCAAGAATTAAACATATTATTCCAATCGAACAAATGTATTGAATATTTTTGCTATCTTTCTCGGATTCTTTGATGAAGTGAAGAGCATAGGTTTTAGGCATCATTGCTTGGGTACTTTTACAAGGAACTCCTTCCAGGCGCTTTTCACTCTTCACATGAGAGGTTAGTACATCTATCCACATCATTTTACTGATACCCTCAAGCAGATTCTAACACCCATACAACAGTAGGAACACCTTATTAGCTATGTCATTTTTACCTAATTTTTCAACCAATAAATTTTAAGCCACTTTTCTTAATAGAAAATTAATTTTGGGTGTGTTTTTACTTCACTACGCTATATCAATAACAAACACGGATTTTCAATAAAAAAATGATACAAGTATCCCACCGAAATTTGGACAAGCTTAATCTTTTGTTCGACGAAGTTTACTTGGACAGGGGTTCCTACAATTAGCTATAGGTGTGATTATAATGACACTGATCAAATCACTGATCAAATTGCGACTTTTTTTCTTGATGTTTCCCAATTTGACAAATTTAGATTTCACTGACCAAGGAGACACCTAATCCTGTCCAATAACAACCGCTAATCTAGAAAACAGTCAAAATGACGGTCCAGATGATTTTTTTGAAGGGATAAAGCACAGACTATTATTTAAACCCAAGATGTTTCAATAAAATATATTTTACATGTGAAAGAATTTATACAAGCGTTGGAAAAAACACAAACACACACGACAATAATATGCTTAGACATAACGTGCGGATTTTATTTTGGTTGCTAACACGGTTTACGACTGTTAATAACTCACTACACTGAATAAAAAGAAACACATTTAACTTCCAGGGAATAATTTTTTATACACATCTCAAATCGCCGATTCCTTTAAAAGCACCTTAAGAAACACAACAGTTGAGAGCAATATGTACATACATACAAAGCAACAAAAACGTTGATACTGTGTATAACCAAAAGTAAACTCAGAAGTTTAAAAAAGTAAGCGAGAAAATCACTAATCACTGAAAAACACACTTAATTAAACGATGTTATCTTTCATCACAAGCGTGACGCAAAAGAATTAAACGCGAAAATTGCAGTGGTATTAAGCTATTGAAACTAGTTATGAGAAGTCGTAAGTTCTTTTCAAAACATGACGATGGTCGGAAACAAACACATTTGTCAAAACAACTCCATAATGGGCGATTAGAAAAACCCGTTCTGTTGAAAAAACTGTCGGCGTAGTAAAATTATGATTATAATTGAATCACTTTTAACGTACAAACAATGCAATGTAGTTTCCAAACTGTTTTTTTTAAAAAGAAGGGTGTGGACAAATCAAATAAGAATACGAAGGAACATTTTCTTATGCCTACTCAAAACAAAAAATAAACAAATTTGGAAGACTATCTCACAATTGTTTGGTATTTTGGTTTTGGTAAAAACGAAAAAAAAAGTAAAAAAAACATGAAAAAGATTCCAGGTGCTTAAATTATTTGTAAATTGAAAAGATGAGAATAACAGTTACAATTCCATTTCAAACGTTCCTTCTATATTGCACTTAAAAGTTACCAATTCAATCTGCAGAACAAATATATACATGCAAATATATCTGAGATCGATGAAGTAATCTCAAAAAGCAATTTTGGTTGATCAACAACATAAAATATAGCTTAAAATAATTTACCATCTACTTACAATATATTATATTTTAAAACTTTTTCCTAAAGGCCTGGAATAAAATAATATAGTTCTAAACTGAATTCTATTTTAAGTGGTTGTGAAATAGTATTTCTTAAAACATTAGTTTTGAAATATTTCATTATGTTCCAGGGCTTTTATAAATATGTTCTTATGTGATGTCCGAACGATTTTTATATAAAAAAAGACTGGGTATGAACAAATAGTTTATATCCGATTCGGTCAAGTCTTGATAAAAAGATAAAAGTTTTCTTGCAGAAGGGCATAGATTTTATGACAAAATAACATGGAAAATAAATTCTAAACTCTAACTGGTTAAGCCTGTTACCTAAACTGATGCGGAGCACATTGGTAATATGCGTTGTGTGGAGGATAAAACATTTGTTGCTGTGGATGCAACGATGCCGCCATTATGGCTGGCTGTAGTCTGTGCTGACGTCTGACGTCATTTAAGAGATATCTATCTGTATGTAAGAAAGTGTCTTTCATTACTCTTCTTTCTAGATTTTGAGATTTTTTAAAGAGAGCATGTATTTGTAATGAAGCCAATTCGGACAGCTTCATTCGAACTTTGTTAAAGTCTGAAAAAAGACCAGTCTCGACAAACCTAAAAAAAAAGTCATACATCAGAAACATAGTCACATGAAAATAATTCGCTGCAGCTTTAAGTCTAATCAAATTACATTTAGTAGGACACAGAAACAAAGCAATTACCTTTGCACAAGGCAAGCGACAGGGTCAGTACCAAGAACAGGAAAGGTATATTCAGGAGTTAACATGGGCGGACGCAAACTTCGAAGTACTGCATCTCCCAAAACTGACAATAGCCATAAATTGTCTTTTAGCCAATGACTTAAAACTTCACGTCTTTCAAAATACATTCGTAATTTTGTGAAGTCTTCTACTCGACCAGCTTCTAAGTATTTTCTACAATGCAAATATATTTATAAATAATGTGCTATTTTTTATGCACCAAAAATTAAATGGAAAAATTAAAAGGAAAAATATTCTTACCTATAACGATCAAATCTTCTTACTATCATAGATGAGCGATGCTCTTTTCGGTAAGCAGTGCCGTGTTGATTTTGCCACAGCCATACCTCATGTAACTTTTCAATGAAAGGACACGCCTTCTTCATGAATGCCTCAACATCCAGTTCTCTCTCCTCAGCTTCACAAGCCAACTAAAATAACAAAAAAGAATCAAAATATAATTAAAGTGAGATAAGTTGTTAGTTTGATCTAGTGCTACATCAATCAGCCATGACCTATAATTCATATGCAAGGCACAACATAGGACAGCTACCCTTATGACTGTGTCAAATACAACTATTTGTGACAAAATCAACATACACTTTTGTTTACATAATCCAAAGCATCTCTGTAATCTTGGGCCATTATTTGACCAAGACGTGGAGGCCATAGTTTAATGCTCTTTTCTTCCATCCAGGACTTAAACAAAGCACAAAATTCAGCATATGCTTTTACTGTTTGAAATCCACCTTTTAAGTTACCATCAATGTACATTGCAGTGATCTAAAGTCAAACAATGGAGATATTTACATATTAATGCGAAGAAACAAACATCTAATTAAGGCTTCCCTTTGGAATCAAGGAAGTATCTCTTCAAGCAATAAGCAGTTCTATTTTTCCAACAAAAAATTTAAGCAAATTAGACCAACCACACCTTAGCAACGAAGGACGTCCATCCTCACGTGCATGTTCAATCATTGAAACATGATTGAATAACTAAAATTTTAAAATTTGGTGTGGCTCTTTTAAAGGAAAACATAAAATTATCCATGGCTAGGATGATGTAAGAAATACTGATTCTCAAGTTAAGTAATTGGAATTTAAATATTTTTGTTGTAAAAAGGTCAGTGCAAAACCTACCTGATGTAACATGTAAATATATGTCACTTTCGGCATGTGCTCAGTTAATGCCTTCAGAGCTTCACGATTACCAACATCACGATCCTCTAAATATTGATACCACTTTTGCCTTCGTGAGGCATGCAGTGATAATTTATAATGTTCTTCAAGGGCTTGTCGATTTCGATAACATCTTTTTAAAACATAATTTTGCATTGGAATCACTCCACCATGCTTTTTTAAAAATACTTGATAAAGTCGACCCCATTCGTAGTGACAAAGTGGAAATATTTCAGGTCTGTCTTCTAAAAAATTTAAAGAACATGGAGTTACAAAATGAAAGCATGTTTTTTTTGTGAAGAAGATAATTCACTATTAATTTATAACACCTAATATAAGTCTACTAAATTTTGTTTTTTAAAAAAATAGAACAATAACAGATTCAATGCTGTTTTTTGACACAGTCTGTTAACTTAATAATTACAAAAATTGTGGAAGGATGTTTGGAACTAGAACCCTGGTAGCTAGATAGCTTATGAAAATGTGTATACTGGAATAACAGTTGGTTTATTCACAAGCAAAATCTGAAATGTAAATTGTTGAAAAGAAAAAAGAATTAAATTGTTCCCCTAGAAAAAATATTGAAATTCTTTGTTCTACAAAATAAACTGTGTATTGTGTTGGCCATGTGCTCCCAATTTTTAACAAAACAAAGGTGTGTGAATCACAATGAAAAACAAGAAAGAATTCATTGTTGTGAGTGAAATAAATATTTAGCCAGTATTTCACATATAACTTATATTTTCAATAAATTCTATTCATGGTAAAACATCAAATAAATTCTTTCTTTTACTGAAAAAAATTTGCACAGAAACAATGACTAACTATTTTGGATGGGGAAAGGTAAAAAAATCATCCTGCAGTATGATACTGACTGGTGCAACTATTGTTTCAATGACCATTGAGGGTTAAATAGAAAATACACAAGAATGAGGAAACGATGCAAGACAACCTGTTGTGTAGTAAAGCTCACACACTTGCTGAAAATATGTAAAAACTCTTTTTCTACATTGCATGCTCAAACTATGGTGGCTTCCTTTTTAAATATAAGAAAGACAACAACTCAAAAAAAGTTGAGCAATACTGAGAAAACAATGCATAAACAACATTTTCAAAATTATATGAACTGTTTCTTTGGGAAAACAAATCAACCTTTCTGTCATTTGAAGCACCTGATACCAGCATGAATTATTAAAATACAGAAAGAGTCTTGAAAAAACAAACAGCATATGCTGTTAAATTATGCACCTATGCAGAAGTGGGTACAGGCTCCTGCTGTGCAACAAAAAAGCATGCTCAAGGATATTTTTAGGATTGAAAGGAGGTCAAATTTTTTTTCTTGAAGGAATAATAGTTACAATTCCTTACCTGCATCATCAAAGTACATTTCCTCCAGTTCATCTTCAGTTACACCCCATATTGATTTCACTTGACTTGCCGTAAGATGCCCAACAACATGGCAAGGAGGGATTGGATTCGTTAAATACCATACAATAACAGATGTTTTTAATTGGCTGACTGGTTTAAAAAAATTTTGGTCATCACGTAAAGTGTTGGCTTTGAAAAACATTTCGTATAGATATAAATAGGAAAATTCCGCCCATTTTGTTTGTAGATTGAAATCAATCTAAAAAAAATGTATTCTATTTTTAGAGGGTAATGTGCACAAAGTTTGTTATATAAATTAAATAAATATATCTTTAGTTGACTAATAATCTGAAAGTAATTGGGTTCAAATTCTTACAAATTAGAAAAAAGACAACAAATTGATATTTGCGTCTTGTAAGGAAATTGTAATTCTAGCAACTAAATGAGAGCATAGTATTTTCAGCTGATTAATTTAATTGTAATGAGCCATTTAATTTGTTTTGGTAAAATAAAACAATGTGACTGAACTAATTTGCATTGACACATGACATGATTTAAGCATGATTAAGCCCCCCTATCCATTTATAATAAATAATCGTAATCAACTTCATTACCCCACTGGACAAAAGAAAAACAATAATAATGGTTACAATTGTATAATGAAAGGAGAACAAGCTACTGACATCAATACTCCTTTAACAACAGCTAAATGGTAATCAACAAAAAAATTAAGAACAATACAACAATTTGTTTTTCCTTTATCATTCCCTTGTTGAAAAGGTCAATAGATAGAAAAAGACAATAAAAATGACTCATTGAAAAACAACTTCTATACCAACAAACTTTTTATCTGCATCTTTTGATCCTTATTTTTAATAAGAAAAATTGCTCTATTTACTTGTAAAATTTCAATTTTATTCTTTTTGAGGAATTGTAAAAAAAAAAGATAAGAAATATAATTTTGTAAGTAAAGAGTACTAAAGGCTTATGTTGTAAGATGTCTTGATCCCTTTGTGCAATTGAGAAAATAAGAATCAATTTACTAATGGGCTATACAGAAACATTCATAAACCTTTCTTTAAATTTTATTCTAAACTATTTACAAAGAAAGGCGATGTAAAGTTTTCCATGACTTAAAGCTTATATATATTCTTATGCAGCGTTTTTTTTATTTGATATATATGATTTTTTTCTTTTCTTTATACTGCTTTTTCTTTTTTGATTCTAATGTGTTGGCAACAGTCTCCCAAAGAGTGCTTTATTCTTTTTATAATCATTCGTAAGAAAGAAGTAAGATAAATTTTATGTGTGCAGATCAAAAACTTTTTTTAATGCAATAGATAAAAAAGTCTTAAGATATATTTTGAACACACAACAGGCAAAATTAGTCACTCCTATTCTTAATGTAAATGCCATAAATAATAAGTCCATTTTATCAGTGATTTCATATTTTTATCAGATCATATACCTTGGAGACTTATTGAATTGGTTTTACAAATTTTTTAGATTGTACAGATCCTCTTCGATTGATTTTATAAATCTGCTTAATTTTATTTTTAAAAGGACTTTAATTTTTTTAAAGAATTAAACACCTTTAAAGATTTTCCCTACCTAAACATCTCCATCCGAGTTAGTTGACAAAAAATACAAAAGAACACATCACTGTAAACTAAACAGAGACAAATTTCACATTGAATCATGACCCTCCCATCAGTTAAAATAATACTGATAAAAAATAAACAAACAAATAAACAAAACAACAAAAATACACCATCTTCGAAAGTAAATATTGAAATCAACGGCTTTTTTTAATGCAGGAAAAGAAGTTTGAAAGTTTACATTTTGAAAATATTTTCCTTCATGGGTGCTTATCCTAAGTGGGGTTTTGTTTTGATAACTGGTGATACCTAAAGACACGAAGGAAACCACAACAGACTATAACCATTGAAGACATTTTACACTTGTTAGCCTAAACAAACTACGTTGAAGTTTTTTAAGAAAAGTACTAAACTTTGTTTGAGATACAAGGATAAATGACTATTATTATTGAGTTAAACTAACAATTTTTTTTAGCTAGCTAACCATAGCAAGCTATGTTAGCCATCCAACATTTGTTGTTGACTGGACAAAATATTTTTCAAACTTACCTTGCAACGATGTTTCCATAATGAATCTGTATGACAAAGTCTATTAAATAACCAACAAGTTTTACTAATATTCACAAGTCCTGGAGCAGGAACATGTTCTAATATTGCCATCAATACTTCTTCACTAAGTTCACTCAATTCTATTTTTGTTTCAATAACAGTCGATAAACTTTTTCTACGTTTCTTTGTTTTTCTACGAGTAAAGCTTGATGATGTTCGTGCTCGTTTGGAGCGCTCTCGTTTAGGCTTATGAAGAATTTCAACCAACTTTCGTTCGTTTAAACTGGCTGTCATTGATCTAGTAACACAACTTCTTTTAGGATTTGTACGGCGAGCCTCCATATTTCTTTTTACAACAGTTGACAGTAACAAATTTAAAGGGAAAATATTTATTTATGTATTTATACTATCTATTAAACAACAAACTTTTTTCTAAAGCTTAGTACTCTTCACTCATCGTCCTTCGTGTTATAATGGCCAGTGAGTAGTTTTCGCTATCAGAAAACCATTCTTTTTATTTATAAGTATAGTGGTCATAATCCTTCAAAACAATACTCTTCATCATTTACAAATTCCGCGCTATTATTTTGAAAGGAACTGTTAGCGAAGCATTAAGGAGATAATTATACTTCGGCACATGTTTTAATGTAAACATCTTTAGAACAATATAATCGGATAGAAACGGATTTAATTGCTCTTTGATAAAATGTCCATTTAAATATATCTCCGCAAGAACAAGCCAACGTAACTTTTAGTTTGATTTATCTGTTTTCACACGTGCATAATTTTTAATCTGCGCATGCCCAATACAGCAGATGGCAGGTATGCCAATCATTTCTTGTGATATGTGGTTCTATTGTGTCGCGCTAGAAACATGAAGGTGATATCGTCACAAGTGTTGTAGCCACCAGCTAAAAAAGCGTTGTTATAAAAAACTTTTTCTTCTAGCACGTTTTACATTACACGCTGTTGAAAGTGGCAAAAATATTATCTCGTTAGGTTGTTGAAAAGTGCGACAGCGAGAATATCAAGAATTATTTTATAATTAGAAGGAACTAAACACCCGATTCGGTTGACTACAGTGCACCAGGATTAGTCTAACAACTTGTTTGGCATAAATAGTGGGATTTAAAAGGATTCGAAAAGACAAAAACAACACAGTTTGGTTTACGACATATTATTCACAATAACTAAGTTGTTCTGACAAAAACTTTACCAACCTTTTTTATTCTAAAGGTATGGGCATTAAGTTGCTGTTTTATACGCAACATTTATAAATGATAAAAACATGTAAAGTATCGCCAATAAAAATATTAACGCACTAAAAAAAGAGTAACGACGTACTTTCGTAAAACCAAGTTGGCTATAAAACGCAAAAAGGCAACAGTACGTGGAATCTTTCTTACATTAATTTTGCTGGCATGGTTTGTCAAAAAAATTAATTTCGTTATACTCTATGCTGCACATAAAAAGAGGATCTTAAAATGACTAGTAAAATTTTGAAAACCTTGCGAACTTTAAGTAACTTAATACTTGACATTAGGGAAAATATTGTCACTGTCAACTAAGAAAAGACATTTTTAAAAAAAAAAGACATCGATATTTGAAGTGAATCAAAGCAAACTAAGTTTCTAAATGTTGAAACTATGCGTGCGTTTCCTTGAAACTGACATGTGAAGATCTACTTGTGATGAACAGCCATATTTGCTGAAGATTAGAAGCACCGCTCGCTCTTACAAAATCGTAGCAAACAAAAGCGGCAAGTTATAAATACGAAAATAAACACATTCTTGTTGAAGTTTAAAAACGAAACAGATTCTAGCAAATAACTCGGTTGTTGTAACCTTATTACATGATAAGTTGTTGAAATAAAAACACTTGTGAAGACGAAAAGACAACAGAAAACAAACTACAACTGAGTCTGTTAAGTTTTTCAACAAATGGCGCCTCATTTTAATAATGGCGAAAAAACACCAACACGAACTTGATCAGCTGACGAGAACACATGGTCAATCGAACCCATAATGCGAATAATCGAGACAGAATGTTTTTGTACTAAAGATTAAAACATCCAACCATTAAAAAGTGAACAGTTAAATGATGGTATTTCCCTTCACATTCACAGTAATTGTTAATTTCATATTGTTCTATCTTGGACGTCTTCTTCCTACACGACAACATATAACATGCTTAGCAAGGAAACGGCGTCGTTACGACCTTCTTTTTTACCGAAATCCATATTCGACTTGTCTAATTCTCGTCCATAGGTTCTTCACGCTCGGTGGGCTTTGTTGGTCTAAAAACGAAATTTAAAATCTACAAACTTTCGACCACTTTTGAGTACTTATCAGTACACTTGATAAGCGGAAGAACTTCATTATGTTAGCATAACTTCCTTTCCTTACGACTTGCTGTAATTTTGTAAAGTTTTTTATAATTTCTTTCGTTATAGAAAATTGAGGCATCGAATATAACAATTCTTGTGAAATTAAATTGGACTTTGCACTATCAGGAGAGGAGAAGCTTTATTCTTAAAAACAAGAGACTTAATCCTAACCATTTTCAAGAGTTAAGGTCGGAGGGACTACCTCCTCCAGACCAATTGGGGTTAAAATGCTTCGTGAAGACATTTAGTAAACTGTCGTGAACTACGTTAATCGATTTGTCATAAGCACAGAAGGTTGAAACAATCCCTTGAACAGATCGCTTTCTCTTGATCTCATGACGTCATAAAGGCTAAGCAAATTCAAATCTTAAACTTAACAAAATAAACAAACAAACAAAACAAACAAACAAACAAATAACTAATCAATTTACTTCTCAGATGAGCCGTTTTGAACAACTTGCATTGAAAGCGAGGCTAACGCGTTTACAGTGTCTGCTTCTTCTTTCTCCATTTTCTTAGCACCGTTCAACGAAGACCCAACTTGAGCAGCCAGCCGCTTGATACTAGGCCAATATTTCGCTGCACGTAAATAAATAAAAGTGTCGGTGAAAAAAAAATAGGAGCTTAAGAACTCAGACAAGGATTACATAACTTGGTTAACACCAAGCTTTAAACAGAGAAAATTTAGTACAAAACAGAAGAAAACAACGAATACGAACATATATATATACGAAAAAAAGAAAAAGAAACAACCAATGAATAAGATTTCATCTTTCGATTGCGCAATACTAGCTTTTGTGGGTTCTCTCATAGGACGTACTGAAATATTTCAACTTTTTTACCGTTTTAAAAATATTTCACCAGTTCTAATAAGTCTTGTTTATAAAATAGAAACAACAGACAAACAAACACAACAAACAAAAAACAAAAACGAACGAACGAACGAACGAACGAACGAACGAACGAACGAACGAACGAACGAACGAACGAACGAACGAACGAACGAACGAACGAACGAACGAACGAACGAACGAACGAGCGAACGAACGAGCGAACGAACGAACAAAACAAACCTTGTATGTCGATCACTTTTTCTAAAGATTTAACAGCATTATCGTGTGGTTTCGTTTGTTTCGTTTCTTCAGAAAGTTCGGCAGCGGGACCACCTTGTAGCGTACGCACGCAGTTTTCCGCTGCATCGCAAAGAGATTGCAACGCATATCTAAGGTGAAGTTTACACCAGATAGTGGAGTGTCATCAAAACAATTACTTTAAGTGTCAAATGAAGAATATTTCCTAACAAAAACCATCTGTAAGTTGTAACACACTTACCCTCCTTCCAACGCAAGAACAAGCTTTCCATTTGCAAACTCCATAAGTTGTTTCGTCATGTATGCATAGCCTAAATAAGTTAAAGCACTGTTTAGACTCCCTTAAAAATAGTGAACACTGTTTTGGCTCTTATGTTATTATGAAGTGTCACTAATCTCTGACACATTATACGCTATTTGTGTTACTTTAACGTCCGCGCTCGTACTGCCATGTAAGACCAACAGAACGTAAGAACGTACGTACTAAGCCTTAAGTACTCGAGAAAACAACACATACACATACACACATCTAGAAAGCTACAAATAACAACCACATACATGCAGCAGTAACAGTATAACCTCCCAGTTGAGGGGAATGACCATCAGCAGCGTCGAAACCTGCTGACACAAGGATGATGTCAGGCTTGTATTCTTTTACAACGGGTAGTACGATGGTTCTGAACGCAGCCAAGTATTCTTTGTCCCCGTATGTAGGTTCTAAATGTGATGGAATGATTGAGTACATAAAACACACAATCAGAAGAATATAAAATCATTCTACAAACACAGTGAAAATGTCATACAACAAAAATTGATTTCCAATTAAAAACAATGCACGCGAGTAAGTGAGTTTGTAAAATGCAGAGATGGCGAAAATTTTTCTTCAAATATTATAACCAAAATATTATCGGACAAAAAATTCTTGGACGGTTTTGCTTTATTTCGGACACATTGTCATATCTACTCGGACATGATAACACTCAATTATTTACACGTAAAAAGAATCTTAAGCCTTTAATTGGTTTTCTTGGTGGATCCTCGCCATTTAAAAAACTTAAAGAACTATCTCTCGATAATTATTTTCAAGACGATGACACAAAAATGAAATCGATGACATCAACACAATTTACTTTATGCGATTGATATTAAGGTAGAAAATTTGTTGTCTTCCAAATTTGGAAAAACTGTATTTATAAATAATTTCGGACATTTAAATTTTTTAGATAACGAAAAAATTTCGGACGTTAAAATTGTTTTGGAGGGCATTTTTAAAAGTTAAAGCCGTCCGAAAATTTTGGTACGTCTATACTGTATAATCAGTCACATTTTTTGACGTCAAGTCTCGAAAGTAGAATATGATAGCGTTGACCTTTCTATTAGACTACTGTAAATAGCCTGCAAGTACTGTAAATAGCCTGAACGCGACTGTCGTGACTTATACAGATGTTGGTCACGAGGTTTTTGAACTTTTGTTGGCGTACAAACATTTTGAAGGAAACATGATGGGATTGATACTATTCGTGCTGAGAAAAACATAAAAACTCACCCAAGCCTCCGCAAAAAGGAATGTTAATATTACAACCAACTCCAATGCCAGCACCACACTAAAAGAAAGTTTCGTTTTAACGGATAACTTTCCATACCATAGAAGGTTAAAGCAATTCGACCATCCTTAGTAATTATTTGCAAAAAAGAAATTTTTGAATAACTTACCTTCCAAAACATACATAAGTTGATTATTTAAGATCATCAGTATTATTATTACATTATTATTATTATTACTACTATTATTTACCCAGGATAGCCTCTTCAGCTTCTATTGGTACTGTTATAGATGCTTATATCGTATAGATAGGTCCTGCGAAGGAAGTCCTAGTGTATTTAAAGTTCCGATTTAAGCTACGAAAGTCGTGCAAGCACAACAGCCGCTCAACTAGACGACCGCCTAAGATATCAATCTTATTCTCCAGCTAAACGCTAAGCAGAAAGGATCGATTTACACTTTTATATTCTCTTGTCTGACTCGACCGGGAATTGAAACCACGACCCTCCGCACTGGAGGCAAACGCTCTATCAGAAGGTCACCAGTCGGTCAGCCGTCAGCCCGCGGATAAAACCACCCGTTGTACATATTAAATGTATCTTTTGGTATACAATCCTTACTTCTTCTGGTTTCCCAGTGCCTGGAAAGAATGTTCCATCATCATGTCGATGCATGGACATGTATAAGACACGATCGTCATCATAAAACATTTGTTGAGTTCCGTTGCCATGGTGAATGTCCTAAATAGAAAAAATCATTAAAATAGCAGTGGAATGAAGAGCTGCGTGTGGAAGAGGTTTAAAAACATATTTCCACCACTTAACTATATTGAAACAATCCCACCTTTGTAAATTGAAAAAAAAACACGAAAGGATAAAAGCATTTAAGAACAGTGGTTTAAGTAATAGCTTTCACCTGCCTTAAAAACACACGTGATTGCTAAATAATTTCTTCATGTAAGAAGGGGGTCCAATATATGACAAATAGCTTTTGTTGTGCAAATAAGATCTTTTACACTTTAGATATGAATATATTTTAAATACAAGTGGAGAGTTTAAAAAAAGAAAGAAATTTTAGATACTGGTTGAAGTCAAAATTGATCGCAGAAATTTTTGCTGTTTTTGCACCTTTCACAATAACAATTATTTGTTTTCCCTAAAGCATGTATTCTTTTTTTCCAGTGCATGAAGCCAATTTATTACAAAAAATCTTTAATAGTTACATTGTAAAAAATCTGTAGTGGACCTTACCCAATCAAGAATCAAGACTCTCTCTACCGCCATCTTCAAACGTAAAAGTTTAGCAGCAATAGCAATTGAATTGAAATAACAAAATCCCCTAAAAATAAAAAATCTCAATCATATTCTCTCAAAAGTTTCAAAACAATTGCTGAATTTATGGAGGTGAAGAAACCTCCACTCTCAATCACTTACATTGCTTGATGGGTCTCTGCGTGATGCCCAGGCGGCCTGACAATAGCGAAACCATTCTTTAAATCGCCAGAAGCAACTTTGAATGCAAGTTCGATGACACATCCTGCTGCCTGAAAACAGATTAAAAAAAAATTGATAAAAAAACAAAACAGTAACGTGGAATCAGAAATCTTGTATTTTCACAAATTTTTTTTTTTTGAAATACTGGAATGTATTAGTTAGCCTCCTAGTAGCAAAATAAATTTAAGTATAGCCATCCACTAAGAATTTAGTAACGAAAGTAAATACAAAACTCCCAGGCACTTATTTCAGTTCCGTACTAAATGTTTAATGTTGAACGCCTTTTTTCTCAATAAGCACCTCTCTTCCAATAAGCATACAGTCCAAAGTCTCAAAGATTTAAGTGTTTATTTAATGCAGTACTGATTAATTTAATCAACTCAATGAGTTATTAATGTTTTATTTTTTTCGAAGTAAAAATGGATGAATAGTTTCCTCCTTCCTCCCCAGTAAGATCATTTTGGAAATTTATTTTTTTCTTTGGATATGGAGGTGCAAAACTTATGGGGGGAGCAACTTTCTTTTTAACCCTTTTATTTTTGAATGTGTGGACTTAAAACGGAGGAGTTGGCAATGAATGACAGACGGAGGTTGTGGGAAATAACAATTATTTTCAGCACAAGGGACAAGCTGGAGGGGAGGGGAGCGAGATTTTTGAGGGGCCAACTCCCCAGGACACTATGTAAATACACAAAACTTAGTAATGTGTTTGAATTTAATAGTATACAGGTTTCACAACCTACCATTCGGGCAGCATTAGAGGTATGAGTATCATTCCATATCGTATCAGCATCAACCTAAAACAAAAAGTCATTACATTTTGTAAACTTTTCTGTTCAAAAAATAAAACAACAACTTCAAGCCATTATTTTTCGGTAAATGTTTTGTAAACAATTTTAGCGCGCCCAAATAACAACAAGTCTTTTAACAACTATTTATTCTAAAACACGCCCAAATAACAACAAGTCTTTTAACAACTATTTATTCTAAAACATTATGTCAGTCTCTAACATGGCAGGTATATACTTACTCCAATTCCTCCACATGCCAATGTGCTGAAACAACGTAAATTTTGTGCTCCTGAGAGAATAAAAATAATATACATGAAAATGAATGACAGAAAAAGGAATTAAAAAAAATCAATATAAGAAAAAGTGAAATACCATCTCTGCTTCGACCACCACCAAATAGTAATGCATGCTGCTCACTAAAACAAAAATGTTTTCTTAAAGGATAAGTCAGTAACAATGTTGATTGGCTACAATTTGAAACTGAATTCCAGAGAAGTTTAACGTGAAGAAATTTATCTTTGCGATTTTCATGGTATTCCCTTTTCTTTTAACAGACCAGTTAAATCAACAAAAAAATTAGTTATCAAAACCGCAAACAATAATTTGATGAAAAGCTTTAAAGAACCATGTTAATGACAGTAAAGTTAATTTTTTTATTTCAAATTCGTTTAAACTAAATAAATGCAGAATTCCTTTATGCCATAATGTTTCATTTGTAAGAACGCAGGGAAATTTGAAAATAACCTACATACATAATAATATTTCAAAAAAATAAATGTTCTCATCTTCTTCGAAAATTACATATTTCATATTCTCTCGACTTAAAAAGTTGTACCTTAATTTTTATTTACAGACATTCAGTACCTGTGTACAGTTTGTAATTCCGCCAAGGTAGCTTTGCGAGGTCTAATTCGCTAAAAAAAAAATTAAATACTCACAATGAAGAAACCGTGATGATCAATTTATTGAAAAAACTTAGGTATAATAAATTTAATGGACCAACATCCTTAAAAAATATTGTTAAAGCTCCAAAAATACTGTACTGTATAATGAAAAAATATTTCAGAAAAACCAAACCCAACGTACTTCACAAATATTTGCAACACCAGTTTCTTGAAGCCGGGCCCAAATGCTTTGAAGTCTACCTGAACATTCTGGATGTAAGGGATAGCTCCCTCCGCAGGTGCATTGATGTTTTAACATAATAGTATCGTACACTAAACCGGTCATGTCCTTAGTGCTTTTCAATGAAGACTCGTTTTCAGAAGTAGTGTATGTTGAACTAACAATCCGTGACTCTGAACCATGTAAACGAGAGTCAGAGCCATGAAGCCTTGGGTCTGAGGTATGTATGCGTGTATCTGAACCGTGTAAACGAGGGTTGGACCTATGTATTCTTTGGTCTGAATTATACAAATGGGGATTAGAGTTGTGCAAACGGTGGTCAGAGCCATGTAAACTTGGGTTTGAACCATATAATCTTGAGGCAGAGCCATGTAATTTGTTAGCAATGTTATTCAAACGAGATCCTGATCCATACATTGATGAATGGGATGCTGATTCACCCGACCTTTTGTTGGCTAATTCAGAAGTTCGATATATAAATGTCTCTTCTTCTATGGGTCCTGGACTAATATGTTTTCGTTCTTCTTTTTCTACATCTTCAGGCGTTTCCTCTTGTATTTTATGATCTCGCTCCAATCTCCTAAAATGGGAATCCAATGACATAGATTTCATTGTGGAAGAACTGGCTTCATGCTTGTCACGTAAATGTTCTTTCAGCCTTAGTCGTGCTGCTTGATGATCCTGCATATGCAGGTCATTTCCTACTGGGTACGGGTCACGATTAAAACGAAACCTTGATTGTGTGTGCAAGCCATGTGGTTGGAGCAGGTAGTCATCTTTGTAGTACACATCTTTTTGTGGTGGCGATTTGATGCTATGCAATGAGTCATGTGATCGTGACTGAATAAGTGAAGATGGAGGTGGGACATTTTCAATTGAATGTAATTTCGAAAAACTTTTTGACAATCCTGTATATGGCGGTGATAATTTAAACAAATCGACAAGATGAAGATAAAGTCTATTTTGAGATTCTAATAATTGTTTCACACGCTCTTCATCAGATAACCTGTGATCATCAGTTTTCGACAGGTACCGTTGATGAAATAAATCAATGTCTTTGGGATCATGTCTATGTTCAAGCATAATATGTTGTAAATATCTATGGTTAGTTGCATACTGCGTCTTCAACATATCAAGATACTTCGGATGACCAGGATGCAAAGGTGCTTTTAAATCTGGTGTAGAGCCGGTAGAATATGTTCCTAAGCTCTGAAAAAACAGAAGAAATAACATTTACTTTCACTTGTACACAAGTTAATAAATAGTTAGAATTTTGCCATTCACAGAGGAGTAACTATGGTTATATAACATAGCAATCTGCAATTCCTTTTTTAGTTTTTCAAGATATAAAGAATAAAAAGAACCGAGGACTGTCTCATGACTAACATCTTACCATAGAAGTAGGGAAGTGAACCTGAGACCTTCCACTACCCAGATTAATATTTGGTAGGGAAGGAGATTGAAAAAGAGGTGGTACACCACCACGTGGACCTTTATGAAATACTTTGCCTTCTATAGCATCTCGCTTATAAGGTGGTGATATTGCCTCTCTTCTCTCTGATGTCATATCTAAAAATAACAACAAAAGCAACAAATCATAAACAGTGTTTAAACTTCGTTAGAAATGCATAGGAAGCAAGTAAACTACCTGGATGGCGGCTATCTCCAGGACTGTATGAATGTCGTGGATGATTATTGGTAGGCATCAGTGGGTGGTGGTCCACGCATGGTTTATAGCGAACTCGATGTTTCAGTGTATTTCTTCCTTTTAAATTAGGCTCGGAGGCTACAATAAATTTTTTTTCATTAAAACACATAACAATTTGAATAGGTACTAACCCCTTTGTAGTAAAAGAATTAACAAGTAGTCTCGTCAAAAGAAGACCCCATCTACTCTAAAACAGAAACACTCGTTCGAAAAAAAAGCACCATATTATCATGTAGAATAACTTCATTTAACAAAGTGTTTAAAAGAAGTTCAGACAGACTATAAATGGAAAATTGTGAGTAATAAATATAACATCTACAAAAATCATTATTATTAAGATGCAACATATTGATGCCAGAAATTTTGAAAGGTAACACAGATAACTTACTAGCTTTGCGCAATATATATGGACCATCTTCATCATTACCATAAGGACGAGATTCATATACCCTTAAATAAAGATAATGTTATTAGGCACATGATGTGTGTAGGGTTTACAGAAAGATATTCCAAAGTTGTGTAAATAAGAAACAAAAATAAACAAACAAACAAGCAAGCAAGCAAACAAACAAAAAAAAGAAATAAAAAGAAGAAGAATTAATTTTCAGAAGTTTTATGTAATCAAAAATGTGATTATATACTTTTCCCTTCAGATAATGAAGGATTTGAAGAAACATACCATCTATTGAACTCATCTTGTCTATGGGTTGTTAGTGCTTGTGCATCAATATGTTCAAATGCCGACTTTTTGTTGATATTATCCAGTGCCTTTTTGCGCACACGATCCCTGACAAGTGCTGACAAAGCATTTGAAGAATTTGGAGGAGCTGTACAAATAAAATTGAAATATTTTTGATGTTAGCAATTTAATGCAATGGTACTTCAAAAATTCACATTTCCATTTGAATTAGAACAAAGCATTACCTGTGGGACCCTCCAACATGGAAATATTTTTATCTTCTGGCCCAAGCTCATGCTACATAAGAAAGAAATGAGTGTCAAGAAAGCGGCCATATAAGAATGCATCCATATAAGAAAATCACCCTTTCTTATTCATGTCAGCACTTGGCAAATGCTGATGTGCCAACGAAGCATGCAGGCCAATAGCATTTCATGTCTGCAATTTTTTGAATTAGAAAAGCTGAGCCAGTAAATAAAGCTTTAAAGCATTATTACATTACTAGTCGATAAAGCCCGTGGAAAAATCCACTTAGGCAAAAACGAAATAACGGAGATCAGTCATTTGAATTTTAATGACGTCAGCAATGACCCGCCGATGCACAAAGATTATTTTTACAATTTTTTTTGCTGTCACCTGTATTGTGCGGAGCTTAAAAATCTGATTAAATTTAAATAGGACCGCAAAGTTTTGGTCAGTGGTTAAGATATATGAGTTTAAAAATTTTGCTGACGTCAGCAATGTCCCACAAATGTGCACAAAATTTTTTTAAAGAAATTTATTTACCTGTTGCCTCCATTGTGTAGAGCTTGGAATGCTGATCAAGAAAATGTATAGGATGATGTATCTTTGACAAACGATTGCAGAGATATTGGGGTTTTTTTGATGACGTCATTGACCCGTCCATTCCGAAACGGATTCGGAGACTCAGGTTTAGGAAAGTTACCCAAATTGGTTCAAGGTGGTCCCTAGTTACCCACGCGGTGAAAAATGACTGATGTTTTAAGTGCATTGCAATGGCTTCACTAATCTTAATATACTTTCCTTTGACGTCAATATTGTTTTAACGTTAAAATTTAGTAAATTACAGAACAATTTTATAGGTGATGTTTTATAGGCTTTATTGTGAAGAATATAATCGACTTTGCAAAAGTGACAGACAGACACACGGAAGCTCTGTATTATTATAAGAGATTATAGCAAAGCCAACCTGTTTTTTGACTAATTCGAGCATCAGTGTATATAATTCAGCTAACAAATGATTAAAATATGAGTTTTATAAGAAAACAGAGATGTGATTATCTGAAACAGCATGCGAAAAGGAAGAACTATGCCTCTGCTGAAAAGTGTTATGTTGTAAAGCTTAAAAAGGAGTTCTCATAGTATTCAATGTTTTGAAATTTTGGGAATTGCTGATATTTTTATTATTATAATATTACACCTGTGGATTTTCGTAGCAGTATACTCACAGTATCTAATAAAACTTTCTGCAAACAATATCATAAGGCAATCAGTAAAGCTAGTATTACTCACTAAAGATGTTACAAACTTGCACGTAAGGTTTAATTACTTCAGCATAATTTTTGTTGTTGATTAACTAGTTTAAATATGATTATTGGTATTTTTGTAAAATACACTTGCTTGTGAAAAAATAAGGTAAAAGTTTACATTATTCTAAAAAAAATATGATGCAACATCAGCCGTTTCCTGTATCAGTATTATCCATGTTTACCTGTTAGGATAAAGTAATGGATTATTCTGTTGCCAGTTGAATATAAAGTTGCAGCACAGCCATTTTGTGCAGGCAAAAACTATTAAAAGAGAAGAGACTAAGAGATTTATTATATTAACGTTATTGAAACAACTCGAGTGAATTAAAATACAAAAGTGAGTTTAAAATATTTGATCTATTTGATCATAAAGGTTTGCTTGCAAAACATTTATATATTGACCTAATTTAAACGCATACCCTGTGCAGGTCAAAATTATGATGTATGTAGGACCAGTAAAAACTAGCATCTGACCATTTTAGAATAAAATTTACTTAGCCGAGTGGCTGGTCTAGATGCCCTTGGAAAAATAATTTACCTGTAAACCTGGGCGTTTTCTTTAATTTTTGAATTTTTAGGTTGGCCGTTTATTGGAGGGAGGCGTTTTTATAGAGGGTTGGCATTCATTAGGGGATTTTGGTATCCAAAATAGCTGTCAATTTAGAGCGGTGCATCACAAAGTCCCAATCAAGCAATCTGAGAAAGAGGTCTTTTTCAAATTGGTCTTGCAACACAAATATTACTAAAATAATACAAAAAGAGTGTCAGTTAGTGAGTTGGGTAAAAAACAATTGATGGCAAACATATAAAAATACAACACTTGTTAATACAGAGTTGAAACGTGCTGAATTGGAGGTTATTTACCAGTAATCGAAGTGAAACTCGCTTAGATGTAAGTTTTTTGTTTTGTTTTTGTAAGCTTTTTTCTAGCTCCATAGGGGTTACGAGTACATTGTTGTTTGCTTTTAAACATAAAAATTGTGGTATTACAGACAAGAATGAAATTAGATTGGGAGAGATTTTACTTCGGTTCTCACATGTAAGCAGCTGCAGAGGATATTTCTTAAAGCAAAACAAAATAATTGTGCATGGGGTTTAGAATACAAAAAAGCCACATGAATATCTTTCTGCACAAGCATTTCTGCTAATATATATTACATATATACAAGATTGAAAAACAATATATACTTCAGTATACCTTTGTCTCATATTCTTCTGGTAATGTGCTTAATATATGAACCATTATTGGATTTGTTTTTGATGCTGTCAAAACCATTGCATTGTGTTTGTTTTTTACTCTTATATGTTAGTAATATAATAACACAAGTTAATTTCAATTTAATTGGAATATCAATAATTTATCACACTAAAAATAGATGTTAATCTCTAACAGGGGATTCCTGAGCTGTACATTTTGTGGATGAGTACTCCTGCTAATTGCTGCAAGTGCTTCATATTACACTTTATCAATTTTAGGTTGTCACAACAGACTAAAATCATCAAGAAATATAAAAATTGTAGTTCTCATATCAACTATTATTTTTAGATTTTTCTATATTTAGAACTTAAACTAATTAATTATTTAGCAATGAAGAGGACTGCATAAAAAGATAACAAAGGGTTTAAAAATAAACTTTCGTGTCACAAAGACAAAAGTAAAGATCAAAGAATGGCTTCTTAACATTCTCCTTGAAAAATATTGCAGATTCTTATATACATAAAGACAACTGACAAAGCAGTTTTAAAAACAACTGCAAAACAAATTTTTAATTATTCAAAGAAGTAAAGAAAGTGTTATGGCTTTATTTGTCATCGCTTTTATTTAGCCTTTGGAAACTATTTATTTATGTGGGATGTGCTGATCATTTAATCATCTCCTCAATTGATAAAAAATAACATCAGTTTACATCAAATAAATTTGCCTGCCTTTGATAGTTGTTTTTAAATATGCAATCGTTTCTTTGCCTTGCACACATTAAAAAAACAGACTGAACCATACAAGTCAAGAAACCTGCTTATTTCATTACTGCCCTTTGGACCATTCTTTATAACCCAACCGGTTCAGTTTATTTTAGATGTCATCTCAATTTGTCTTTCTATTTAGTATATTGAAATAATTCGCTTCTAATGATATGATCAAGTTTTTTGGTGTCACTTATTGATAATCAATGCAAATAAGAATAAATTAGTTGTAAGCCCATGTAAAATTCATGGGGGAATTTATCCGCCACTGCTATCATACAGACAGTGAGCATCATAACATGGACAATAACAATAACAAGGCACTTGCATCTATATCCTCTCCAGTAGTATAAGTTATTTTATCATACACTACGATTGGATAAACAAGTAGTAAAGAATCAAAAGTCAAAAGTGGAGGATGTTTGTGTTTAGGGACTCGTACAGTCAGCCATTGACATTACATCGTTGTAGGATATTCCAATGACAGTGCAACCATATAGACGACTTTCATAGCACCCAGACCTCTTACGCAAATCGACAGGCAAAATAATGCAGGCGGTAAGTCGTGGACCAGTCCATTCTAAACTTTATTTTCAGTTGGAGGCATCTTTTGATCTTGAAATTAGAATATAGCTTGCATGTAGTTTAGATTTAGATCATATATCAGGGAAAAGATGCTAGTAGCCACAGTACAAAAGTTTTTAACCACTTGACTTTCTTCACCTACGGTCTGCATTTTTTTGCCTGTCGATTTTCTGATTTTTTCCGCTCATGCTCAAGAACCCCGTAAAAACGTAAACATTGAAAGTAATCAATTGATTGAGAAAGAAAGGTATTTATCTGTTTACAGAGTTTTCTCTCACGACTCATGGCAAGCACAAGGCCTGATAATAGTAAACTAGTCGCTCACCGTGCAAAAATCCACAGAAATTCGTCCGTCACAGCAAAGTTACTAAAATTATATTGCATTTCGTGCTTGGTTTAGCATGACCTAACTTTGGTCAACAAACAGACAGTGTTATTTTTGAAACTTTGACACAAACAATCAACTTTAATGTAGCAAATTGTAAATCTTTCACATGATGCCACTGGGTGACTTCAAATAAAGAATTTATTGTGACATCAATTTAAGATTAACTCAAACAGTGCAAAAGGAAATACCAAATTTACACGTATACACAAAAAATCTTTTCTCTAAAGCTCTTTAGCACTCAATTTAAAAACAAATTAAGAAATTTGAATTAATGATATCAAAAAAACATTATAATGTGAAATATGAAGTAAATAACAAAAATAAACAAGCAAACAAGTAAAATCTTTCTGCACAATCATTACATTGTTGATGCTTCTACAAGAACAGGCTGTAATAAACCATTTTATGATACTCTCTTAACAAGCTCGTTAAAAAGTGTTAGCCATATTTCACCACTAATGAAGCAAAACCTTTTGTTATTAAGTATTCTAATTGATAACACTGTTCCATTTTTAGATTCACACAATAACTCGCTAAACATAATGACCCCCGTTAGGTGATTAGCAAACATAAATAGGAGTGAAAATGATTAATAGGTTGAACTAATATCTAAATTTATCACAATACATTCCTGTTTAATTTCAATAGTATATTTCTTTAATTTTTTTGTGTTGTTAGTTTTACTCTACTTTATGTGAAAAACTAATCAATTTGAAATTAGTAGACATCATTAGGCAAAGTTGTGGTAGCAGTGAATCACTAATAGATGGAACATTAACATGATTTGATTTTCTATTTTTTTGTGTGTTGACTTTCTGGAGAACATTGAGATTTATTTTCAAAATATATATACTATTAGGTAAGCTTAACTTAAGTAATACTATTGTGCAACGTTTATATTCAGAAGGCCGCAACTATTATTATTAAATGTCTCAATTTTTTGCAACACAAAATCTTTTTTTTGACATAAAATCAGGGGTTAAAAAGCTAGGTACAAAACCAAGAATACAAGCACTATAAAAGCCTGTGTTACCACGATACCAGTTAAATATCCCATTGAAAAATCCACTTGCTTAGGAAGACAAAAAATTACAGAGTTATATTTTGATGGCCTCATCAATGACCTGCCATAACTAATTTTTTTTCAGAAATTTGTTAATCTGTTCCCTCTATGTCTGGAGGTTAAAACGCTCATCAAAATAATGTACAGAATTTAATGTACAGAATTTAATGTACAGAATTATGTGATCATGTTAAGAAAGTATTAAGGATTCCTGGGTGGGATGGATCTAACAGAGTGCATAAAAATGTGTAACAGAAGTTGTAAATTCAAAAGCACTGGTTAAAAGGCAATATCAGTTAGATGCTCAATGCATTATGGAGATGTGACATGCAATGTCACATCTCCATAATGTTTTATTTGTATTTGTAATGTGTAAGTGTAAGTGTAAGACTTACACTCAATATAGATCAAAATGAATTTTGCAAAGTTAAAAAAACCACTATTAATAAATATTAAAATATTAATTTATTTGACTGATTTAATGCCCATACTGGAACAAAAGTCCAGGGTGGGGTATTTAAAATTAGGAAACACCCACAAGGCTTTATTTGAAAAAGGTAAAAATAAGAAGAAAACTAAACCTTGCCCTTCAAATAAACACTTTTACTCAAATAATCGGTTAGGGTAAATTCTTGATTTTTAAATAAATGACTTGAGTGTTACATCAGTCAAATATGGTGTGCTACTTAATTTACTTAAGTTTGTTTATGTTGGAGTTCAGCTAACTGGCTGACGAAATAAAGTTCTTTACCATAATCAATAACAGCTTATTACAAAATAAACCAAGGTAAAATCTATCAAATACCCAACTTCAAAAACCCAATCCAGAGTTTACAAATAAATAATTAGTCAAATAAGAACACCACAACAGATTTAACAGCTCATACTTTAATCAAGATAATAATTAACACCCACTTATGCACATAAAATTACATTGCTTTATTGTGTCTGTACTTATTAACTAACACAAAACTGAAGAAATCATAAATATTTTCAGGTTGTTTTGGTTGACAGCAAACAAAAATTTATTCTATAGGCTCTTTTTGTTTAAACATTGAAATAAACAAAAACAAAAATATTGGGCAAAAAATTGAAACAATTCTATGTATTTAACCTAAGCAGCTATTATTAAATCTATATAGGATGTTATCTTAAAATAAATATACTAAAAATAAACTTTCAAGTGCTGTATTGTATACTTGTTCTATAGATCTATAATTAACACAATTTAATTTGACATTTGCTTATTCTAATTCTCAAAACAATAGCCAGGCATAAGAATTGCTTCTGATTTTTTTGGGAGGAGAAAGGGGGGTCTCAAATTTATATACAAATGGCAGATTGACAAATGATTAGAGGCAAAAAGATTCATTTATTTGAGATACATTACAAAACATACTTTTTGTTTCTGAAAATCCGCCACATTGCACCCCAAAGGATTTTACTTGTTTTGTATTAATTAGGGCTAATTTTCTGTTTCCTAATTTTGATCAGGCAATGATGAGATTGATTTTTTTAGAAATAAGTGTGTCATTTAAAAAAATGGGTTGCTACCTTCAACACATTATCAGTATACATGTACAGCCTTTCTAATTCTATTAATTTCAAAGATAGCCAACATGAAATGCTAGTTGTCTGCCTTATGTCAGCAAACTTGCGTTTTACATTGTCAATTTAAATATTGTTTTTTTTTTCGATTCAATTTTGATTTTGTTTTTTAATCGCATGCTCCCATACCTGAACAAACTGAGGACTTTTTTAAGTTCAAGCCACATCCAATTTAGTAAATATGAATCCAATATGAATCAAGAATTTTTGTCAACACACAAGTATTCTCAAGTGCTGACGTGAATTAGACAGGCTGATGCAGTTACAAGAGTTGAGAATAACGCCTGATGAAATAAAGCACCATAAGGATATAACAGCTTACAAATCCAAGTTTATAAGCAATATAATAATAACACCTACCTTTCTAGGAGCCTCCATATGATAGCTTCGATAATTGCTCTGAGCGAGCATTTCTTTGGTGGGTGGTGGAATTTTATGATTTGGATTCAAAATCATCTGTCGTTGGTAATATTGCTTTAATTCTTGTTGCTGTTGTTGTTTTAGCACATCCTGCTGTTCCTTGTATTGCTGTTGTATAAATGGAAAAAAAATTAAATGAATTTTATACACTTTTCTCACAAAAAAGCTTGAGCATGCACACTAACAACGGCAAGATCACAATTCACAAATAATGACAAGTGCAAATAAGTATTGATTTATTTTGATTTACTGTATACAATATGCTGATAACAAAATTCTCTTGTTGCATTAATGATATAATTGTTTTTTAACTGTACTCCTTTGTCAGAAGTTATTTTTCTCACCCTATAGATTGCCCTCAAAATCAACTAAACCAATCAGATTCTGTTTTTTTCAGATGGTTAAAATTGCCCCAAAAATGAACCACTTAGAGAACATTGTCACTAATATAACAGATAACACAGAATAATATCACAGCTTTTAATATATATTATTTACATTTTAGGGATAGAGAAAAGAAGAATTCTGTTTGTAAGGAAAATCATGTAACTTATTTTGATTTAACAAGACAAATCTCTCTGAATCAACAAAACTTTGGTTGTTATAAAATATAGAACAAAGCAATCAGGGATAGCAAATCTGAAATTTCTGAAAATCTACATGAAAAATTTAATAGTATATGGGTAATATTATAGTAATGCTTTGAACGAATTTATCACCTTTTTTGTCTTCTTTTAGAATAAAGTATTTTTATGACCTTATCAAAAATCATGTGGGGTAAAACAGAGGAAAGAGGAAAAATGTTGGAACCAACCTGTGTCAGCTTGAAGTATTGTTCTTCTTGCTGCCGCCGTAACTTTGCCAATTTTTCTGTGAAATTGGCATCTGAAGGTGACGAGGAAGATGATGTTTCAGTTGTAGAAGAATTTGGGGCAGTTGAAGCACTCATTTTTCAGAGACTTTATTTACTTCCTAAAAAGAACAACGTAAACAATAATTTAGTTTGAAAAAAAAGTAGTAAAATAAAAATGATATTGCAAACAAAACAAAGTTGCTCAGTTAAACATTTAAAATAACATTACAACAAGGTTGCTTGTAAAACAAGACGGCCAACGCTAAATGACACAAACTTTGTTTACATAATTGACAAGATAAACAAGCATATCGTATTAATTCAATAAAATTATCAATTTTTTTGTTTACATTTCTGGGTAGAGACATCAGTGAAAACAACACAATTAATCCATTGTGAATGTAAACTTGATCCAACTTCGCATGACCATCACTTATTTGTGTTTCAACATAACTGATTTATGTACATAACGGGAATACTGACAACAAAGTTAAAACTGACTATTGACTCAGATGTAACAACATTATCACAAAGGAACAAGAAAAAATACTACTGATAAAATATAATAATAAAAATACAGGATTACGTCTGAGATAGACACCTTAAAATGTTTTAAAGGTTATTTAAAGACATAACATATCACATTCTTTCCTGAAATTACATTACTTTCACTATTTTAAAACTTAAAATAGAATATTTTATATCCAATTCTTGAAAAAAGAACTAAATAAAATACAATAAATAAAATCTGCATTAAAATAATAAACTTTATTTAAAAAAACATTTATGTTATAGTATTATTAAACACAACATGCAAAGATGCAACTCTACAGTAGGCAGCATGTTTGGCATGAAACCACTCCTATCTGCCAACTTGTAAACAATACATCAGTACAAAGTTTATTCAAG
The DNA here is from genome assembly GCA_030067915.1 of Hydractinia echinata. Classification (NCBI taxonomy): domain Eukaryota; kingdom Metazoa; phylum Cnidaria; class Hydrozoa; order Anthoathecata; family Hydractiniidae; genus Hydractinia; species Hydractinia echinata. The sequence continues at coordinate 1,104,952 of JASGCC010000088.1, forward strand.
TGTGAACATATTACTTAAAACAATTAGGATACAGACAATACGTATCTCTACTTGGACTCATATCTTTTGTTATAAGACAATTTCAAATGGTTCCAATACCCTTCGTAATTCCACAACTTCAGTATTTTGGCACCTAATATGAGAACTTGTTGTAAATGAAACATGGAAAGATCAAAAGTTATATTCATGAAATTTTTTGAGGGTTATTTTTTTAAGAGTCTTTTTTTACACACTACTCTCATATAAAAAAATGGTTAGTCTGATGACAAATGACTAGTTTAATTGCTAACAACAGTAGTGGTTATATGAACCATTTTGCATTTATGACATCAACAAATTATGAAAGTTTCTGCAGATTTTTTTTATAACTTCAAAGTAGTTTCTTGCTTTTCTTGCCAAGGCTGATATGTTCCAGAGATATTCTTAATTATTGACTGACATTGCACCCAATGTTCATATTGAAATAGGTTCTTATATAAAAATGTGCACGTGAATCTACACTCACTCCCCAAACAAAATTTTGGAACTGAAATGTAGTTATCCACTGTGAAAATATATTGCTTAACACAATTTTAAAACTGCTGATGCAATGTATAGATATCAACATAATTGAAAAAATATCTTATGTGAGAAGAATTAATTAAGAACAACAACAAACAACATCGCCAATTTCTTTCTGGAAAGTCAATCATATCAGCCTGCACGATTTTGCATTCGTTTTCTATTTAACATATAAAATACAAATACAGATGATATCTTTTATCATCAAATCTTTGCACACAACATTTTTCAGCTAGAAATTGTTGAAATTTAATAAATAAAACATGCAAAATTAGACAAAGAGTAGGAAAACAATATTAATTTAATATGAGAACAAGAATACTAATACACTAAACTTTTGTAATTACTTTAAAAGCTGTATATTGCAACAAAGTCCATAATAGTTACAAATAAAAGAAAACAGCAAATATTTCGAATATTTTAAAGATATCTAACAAACTAGTTTAGGGGCTAAAACCTTTAAACTGCTTAAAACTACTTTCAGTTTTATTTTAGTTTTGATGTAAAAAATGTTGTGTATAAACAGTTTAAAGAAAAACATTTTGGTTCATTAAATATGTTTTAAGCTTATTAAGTATTAGGTTCACAAAATAACTATTTTGCTGTCTGTGTATTTCACTTAATAATGAAGTTTTTTCCACATCCATTTTGCTACAAAAACCTAAACTAATTTGACATCCTTTTCAATTTAAAAAGTCTAAACTGCCCGAAATTCTATTTTTAAACTAAATTTGATAGAAAAAAAATTTCAGTATATAGAAATTTCTGAGACACTTCAGTCTATTTTATGAATCTGGCACATTTAAGCTTTCAGTAAAAGCTAACTGTAATATGATATTGAAAAAAATCATTAAAATGAGTTTGTTTTAGAGCAAATGTTACAGAAGCTACCTCTGCTTATATTTCATTGGGTGTTGCCGTGAAAGAAAGCATCTTCGCGCATCCTTCAAATAAATCTCATTCCTGTAGCTGCATCTAACAGGTTAAATTGGCACCAAAATTTAGGGAAATTTAATAGAAAAATAAAATACTTCAAGGAGAAGAAACGGTGTGATGTTTTATTTATGATGTATGGTAGTGCTATAGACTAAAACTTCTTCGGAATTAGATTTTTAATACAGAAAAAAGTATTAGTACAACATTTATTTACTGATAAAAGGATCGGAAACCATCCAGTCTATAAGGATTTTTTATATTTATTATATATTTATGTATCTATTATATATTTATAAATCTATTTAAAAAAAGTTAGAAATTAAATGAAAAGCAGGCATATTAAAATACAAGACAATGAAACTTGAATTTTCCTGAGATATTATACTTTATTATTCATAAATGATTTTTTATGTTGTAACTGCATCTGAAATCCCGCCTTCTATAAATATAATATTATCTTAAAATTTTTTTATAAAATTTATGAAATTAACAATTTATGGAGCAAAAAAAAAAAAAAAGGACCAACTGCATTATAAAATACTAAAATATATACTGCCTAAAGCAACTCTTTATTAAACCTAAAAAAAAATTTAATTAAAATTAGAGAATTAAAGACGCATATGTTGTGAGACTCAATAAAGAATATGGGAACAAATTTCATTAACAGTCTTTCAACTGAGCGAGCATAGGAAGAGACTGTTTGTGTGTGTTTATAAGATTGAATAATAACAAGTTTGGTGAAATAGTAAATCACAATTGGCAACCCTTAATTAGATTGTGGAGAACAATAAAATAACACATTCGCATTTCTGAGTTTTAGATGTGAACAAGTCAATATAGGAGATGTCTAATAAAATTTGCTAGCAAACAAAAGAATCAGTAAAATGGTATATAACGTTCCAATGCAGGTAGCTGCTATTGCCAACATGGTATGAAAATTGATAACACAGTGGACACTCTGGGCAATCATAGGAAAAACTTGATGTTTTACTTTTCTTCAGAATAAAACAACAACCTCTTTTATAATGCTTCCCATTTCTAACAAAAAAATATACAAAAAAATACTGGGTAAATACCAAAGTCAGACAACACTATGCAAGACAATATAATAATACAAATTGTATGAGGTGATGATAAACTATTATGTTGGGATGCTTTATACTTACTGGTTCATCACAAAACATTGTACTTCATAAGACAACATAAACTAAATATATACCATAAACTGCCACAGATTAGGTCATGGGCTTAAAGTGGTTCAAGGGGGAAATTTGATGGGTTTGTTACTTTAGTGACAGGGATGGTTACAACAGGGTAAGGTTATCAGTTACAGTTTACAGTAGTTCATAAAAAATAAAAGAGTTCTGTGTATTTAAGTGCATTGCCATTAACATACCTTAAAAAATAAATAAAAAAGGTATTAAAATGTACACAGGAAAAAAAAATGCCAACCCCTGTGTAGTCGTGAAGAGACTAACTTTATTTTTATGAAGTAAAGATTTTTTCATTTCTATTTAACCTTTTGCTAAACTAAAAGCAAAGATTATTAGGTTTGAGGACATACTGCTTTATATGTCCTAGGTTGGCATGTCAAAAAAAATCTTTATAACGTCGGCTTAACTGATCATGTTTTGCAGGATGTAGAAGAAAAAGAAAATGTATCTTTTCCATTCACTGAATGGCTATGAAATACTTTTATAAAACAACTATTTGTCATTAATAAGAATAATTTTATTGACCACATACAGCAACTAAAAACTGATGTGTCAGGTTTTATACGTCTATCAGAACACCTCTAAGACAAATTTTAGGGATCATGAAAAATAATTGCTTTAGTTCGTATAATATTTTATTTGAAACGATCTCTATACGATTTTAAACAAATTTAAAAAAATATTTTTCCATAAAAATTCTCTCAAATTCGTTTTTATTTATTCAAAATAGTTTCAAATCGCTTCATTGAACTGAAAATCGTTTTTTAATCACTTTCAAACCGTTTAGCATTCGTTTCCCAATTGTTTAAAAAAACTATACAAAACTATACTACTCAAAAGATTAATTCGTTTTGACACTTCATGAAATTCATTTCAGTTGAAAATATTTCGAAATTGCTTCTTATATGTTATCACGCATGGTTTATCACACATCGCCGATTTCTAAAGAAATTTAATTATCGAATTATGTACATAGTTTTTATCACAAAAATAACAAACAAGATTGCAGGAAGCAAAAACATTGTGATAGATCACCTAAAGTCCATCAAACAAGACCGCAGGAAGCAAAAATATCAGCGTAGATCGTTTAAACATCGTCCTAACATCCCGAAGATTATTTTAAAGATAGCATCGAAGAAAGCAACAACTTCGCCATACGTCATTTAAGAATCATCTAAACAGGATTGTAGGAAGCAAAAACATCGCCGTAGATCGTTTAAAAATCATCAAAACAGGATCGTAAAAAGCAAAACATTGCCATAAATGTCGTTAAGAAATATTTCACCAAAAGAGTTGTTGTTCTTTTTTTTTTTTAAATTGCCGTGATTTGTTTAAAATATAGGATTGTACAATGCACGAACGTCACGGGGGTAGCTCTGCCAGTCAACAAAGGAGGTAACTCTCTGAACTTTTTCCAAGCAGAACCTATCCTGCAAGTAACACTTCTTCCAAAACCCCTTCATTACCCAACATATCACCTAAGTACCAGCTTGCATACAAACTGAATGTCATCTCTTAACCTTCCCCCAATACCACTGCACTTCATATGTGTATATACTTAATGCTTACAAACCTGATGAAATATTGAGTTACTTCTAACCCCTTTCCTGCAAACTCCACAAGGTTACTTTCCAACTACAAGGTCACATTTGGTTTCAATGCTACTAATCATGACTTTAGACTTTGCTGCATTCACTCTTAACCTTTTCTCTTCTAGTCCTTTCTTCCACTTCTCAGAATTTCCAATTAATTCTTCCATTGACTATGCCATGAGAACTAAATTATCTGCATACAATAACTCCCATGGAAAACCTGTTCTGAACTCCATCAACAGCGCTTCTAGGACTAAAACAAACAACAAAGGACTAAGTACGGAACCCTGATGTACACCAACATTTACACTAAATTCATGACTAAGTTAAATCGTTAATCCTGACACAACTTCTAGCATTGCTGTACATAGACTGTACCATCTTAACTAGCCACTCATCCACCCCTAACTTTCTCATAACAAACTTTACGTGGCGCTCTATCCGAAAGCTTTCTCTGAATCTACAAAGGCAAAATAGAGTTTCTTTCACTTTCCGAAATACTATTCCTAAAGCTGTCTGAGTAAAAATATTGTATCTGTAGTGCCACACCCTGGGATAAAACCAAATTGCATCTTTATCTATATCAATTCTTTCTCTAAGTAATTTATCAATTACTCTTTCAATAACTTTCATTACTTGATAAACCAGCTTCAACCCTCTATAGTTACATAATCATTTATCCAGGTATATAGAGTATTTTTTGCATATAACCGACATCCAAGTAAAGGTTTTTTTATGCACGCATCTAGATCCAGTATTCAGGATCCGAATTGGGAAATATAAAGTCAGTTGGAGAAGAAAATCTTTTTGTATCCCTTGTTAACAGTTATTTTGTTGCAACAAAATTATATAAAAAGGTGACACAAACAATTAGTGAAAAAAAGGGGTTAACAGACACAATTTTCTTTGTATATATAATAATTCGTATAATATGTGTTTCAATGTTTACATTTTTACGGGATTCTTGTACATGCACGAAAAAAAATCAGAAAAATTGACAGGCAAAAATATGCAGACCTAAGGTGAAGATAGTCAAGTTATGGTTAAAAACTTTTGTACTGTGGCTACTAGCATCTTTTCACTTATATATGATCTAAATCTAAACTACATGCAAGCTATATTCTATTTTCAAGATCAAAAGATGCCTCTACCTGAAAATAAAGTTTGGAATTGACTGGTCCATGGCTTACCGCCTGCATTATTTTGCCTGTTGATTTGCGTAAGAGGTCTGGGGATTATAAACAACACACGTCTAGATGAAAGTGGTCTATAATATAATAATTTGCAAAAAAAGGCATTTAGCAAAAAGCAAATTGCGACCTGGTTATTTGAACCCTGCTTTGAAAAGAAGATTTTTATCCTGGCCTTACCAACTATTGTTTTGCAACTTAAATTTATTTGCAAACAGTTCAGTTAAGCAAGGCCAAATATACTTTTCCTAGTAATAGGAGTGTCATGGCGTTGTAGCTTTTATGGCGTCATAGCTTTTATAGCATAGGTTAGTGGTTTTAACTATTGCACTTTGTGTGGGAGACACAGGGTTCGGTTCCCCTTGACGGCGATTCAATATGGACAAGTTAATGTTACCATAGCCCTGGGTTAACCCAAGCAATGTGAGGGAAATTGGGGAGATGGCACCTGCACTTAACAGCCTTTTTCAGGAATATTTGAGTAGGTGTGTGATGATTCGCACATGTAAATCAAGTAACGTGTGCGATGTAAAACGCACGTGCAAAGGATGTTACAAGGTTAATCTTTGTTGCGCATTCATTTTGCGGTAGAAAAGTGGGGGACGTTTTGAATCGTGAACCCCAAACATGATGATCGAGCATGTACGTATAGCGACTCTCTCAATCTTAACTTCCTTTTCTACATGTCCGAAATAGTATGCATTTTTAAAAATTTGTTGTGATACAGAAAACTTTTGTTATCTCAACGAATACAATCGAACAAATGAAATCGAACAAAAGAAATCGAATGAATAAAAGTTACGATATCGATCAGTTGCATAACGGGTGCTAGAATTGAATTTTAAAATAAGATTTCGAAATATTTATTTTGCCTTTCTATAGTTTAAAATTGTTTAAAGAATAAAAGAAAACGTTTTACCTGTAAGTTAAGAATAATTAATTAAAAAAATTGAAATATATATAACTTCAGAATGTTTAAAACCACAGGCAAATAAAAAGTGCAGTTAATGAGACTATCTACAACTTCGAACATTAATTGGTTTGCTATTACCCGAGTTAACAAGTTTAATGCTAGTATCACTAGATGATATACCGTCAAGTGTTTACTATGTGACATCAGTGTTTGGGGTTCACCACATTTTACGTCCCCCACCTCTTAAAATAGCTCAAGTCTTGTACAGTGTGCAAGATAATGGAAGTGTATTGTTGATCGAAATTAGCAGTGAAATACTTCGCTTCCTATTTTCTAAACTTTATTTTAATGAAAGAAAGCATGGAAACGCCATCGCATGCTACAAAATGAATTTTATAGGTTGATTTTGAAAACTGAATATTTATTTTTCAGGCATGAGATTAATCACACGCCTGAAACGATTCAGGCGTGTGCCAAGGCGTGCGCGTGCAATCGCACGCCTCTCCTGAAAAAGACTGACTTAACTCCGAAGAAAAACATGATAGCAGACATATATACTGCAAATAGTACCAAGTTTGCTGGAGTTTTTAGAAGGACTATATTTGATACAACTTGCTTGATAAATATATAGTTGATGGAGTTGTTCTGACCCAACTACGGACACCGGCCCAACTTTGGACGCGGGACTGACCCGTCTTTAGAACCTAGTAACATGGACAACACACTGTTTCGAATTTTCAAAAATTAAGACAGGCATGGCCCAACTGTGGACAAATGTAGTGTCTATAGGAGAGGACTAAAAAGAACAAAAAATGTATGGAGAAGAATAAATCTTGAATTCTCTAAATATAATCTATTACAAATATAGCTAAAGTAATGAGCAATACAAATACCATGTCATAAATTCTGTTTTTCTTAAAAAATGAACAAACACAGACATAAAATGACAAATAAATTTGATAAATAGGGATTAGTAGCACAGTCAGTAGAACGTTCAACTCATGTCCAAGTGGTTGTGGGCTTGATCCCCACATAAAGCTGCCGTCTAGTTGGGCAAGAATTTCAAAAAAGGTTTCTGTTAGCTCAAATGGGAGCTTAGCTCCCATTTGACTGCGCTTGAAACTGGTGAGACTGATCACATAAAATATAAATTAACACATAATATTTCTTTAAATCATAGTCATATTTCAATTGTAGCTGCCCCAGCCAAAACGATTCTGCCTCTGTCATAATTATTTAGCTATAGTCATTATGCACACAACAATCCAGGTAAAAACATCTCCAATCATGCAACAAGGAAGTCTCTAACTGCTTTAAAAAATGCATTCGCTGATCTGGTCTTGCACCAAGAGTTGCCAAGTAGTGCTGTTTTGTTTTTGCTACCCACAACAATCTTGAAATACATAACTCAATTTAATCTCAGCCAGCTATATACAACAATACGCCAGAAGAAGTTGCAGCAGTTCAGTTTTTTCACTTTATTGGAGTTAGTTTACGTTAAATACAAGGTCTTGATGTATGCAAACATCTTTTAACGCCATGTCCCAAGTTGGTCCTGGCCTGTCAATGACAGGGCAGCATGTCAAAAGATGGGCCACTGTGTCAAAAGATGGGCCACCATGTCTAAAGATGGTCCATCCCGTCTTAAGACGGGCCATGTTCTAAGTTGGGTCAGAATAGAGTCACAAAGCTCTGTTTACTTAGGGGGTTGCCTTTTTGTGGCCAAACCACAATTTAGGCGAGTTCAGGAAAGTTTAGAAGATTGCAAGATTTATTTGAAAGGTCGCCCAAACTCCCCTTATCGGCACCCTCATAATATTGATATGTGAGCGAGGAGACCCTTAAACCAGTTTACTATATATACTAACATTTATTATATTATTAACAAATGCAAGTGTGTATGGTACTGCTCTCCCAGAGAACCCTTTTAAACTATGTTTTTGTGGTTACCATGTTTTGACATTTCTGGGTTGGCTGGGTGGACTTGAGAATGGAATGTCCACTTGACATCTTTTTGTGTCGCTACATCATCTTGAGTCTATTATATGGACATTGACCCCTCTCTTAAACACTCTTATCTGACAACTTAATTTGTAATAAAAAACATTATCACATGTGAGTGACACTACGAAGTTGTATATTGATTTAAGAAATCAATACCTTTTTAATTAGCCTGAACGAAAAGGAAAGCCTGAACGAAAAGGAAAGCCTGAACGAAAAGGAAAGGGCAGAAAGATAGAGCTAAGCCAAAAACTGACAAAAATTAAAAAATTACACAGATGCAACAGTATATAGCTAGCTAGAACTCGCGCAACTTTTTTAGATTGATTACAAGTGTACAGGACTTTGCGAAAGATTATATCTAGCTATAGTTAGACGTAAAATACTGAAGATTCACATGGAATTTTTTGTCAGGCTTCGTTCATTCACTCACCACTCCTTCCGCTGCCATTTTTAACATACTCGGCTTGACTCGCGAGGGTTAAAATAAGTGGAACAAGCGAGCAAAGGGAATGAATAGCCCGTTTGGTGTCCCGATGAATGCACTCATAAACAGCGTGTTAACTCACCAGATCATTTTCAAAAATAATTTCGACGTAACCGTTAATGATGTTTGATTCCCACTGCTACGTACGACAAAGTAATTCTAAATTTCATAAGTATAAACTTACAGTCAGGGAAGCAAAATATAAACAACCACACTTTAGAAAACAAAAAGTTTATTTAAAGAGCTTCAGGAAACACTTTATTTTACTATCATAAAAATGACAAAATACAAAAAGAAAATACATATCATTAAAATAACAGACAATTATATTTAATTATTATAATGGCCATTACGCCGCTCGTTATCTTCGTAAAACAAGCATGACCTCCTAATCTTTGAAAATAAGTACTCTTCATCGTTGTGTCTTTTTAAATGGAGCAATTAAATTATCGCGCACAAGCAAGTAGCTACCTCTCCACAGCGGACGCTTTTGTCAGGAATGCATGAAATAGCAGTCAAAATCTTATAACAAAAACCTCTGTGTGGCGGACACTTTACCAGACGTTATTTCACGGTCCCAATTTATATTACTTTTTAGAAATGACTTCAATCCTCAGAGCTACCCGAGTCTAAATGTTACCAATTACTTTACCAATAATTGTTTTTGCTGGCAATCGTTTCTTTCAATAACTGACAATGATATTCATATTGGCGAGATTGTTCATGAACATTATTATAAAGCTGAATCAGCAACAAAACACCCGGAATAAGATCAGATTTTACTTTTTTTTAAAAAATGCGTTCAAAAGGTAGCATATTTATAACACATTGTCTTTATGCTCTTTCTTCGCCCCAAACCGGATTCTTGACACACTTGACATACAATGGATTTAATATCTCTAACACTCCAAAGCAGGTTTTTGAAGAAATATGAGCCAATTAAAAAGAGCCTATACATAACGGGCACTTCTCTACAGCGGACAGCTCTTTAAGGTCCCAATGGTGTCCAATACAGAACTGCGGGGCTTTCTTTTTCTCCAGCAATATCTTGGGGTCTAAGCATACCTTGGACAACTTGATTAGCAAGTTTTAAAACCTCACATCTATTTTTTGAACACATTTCCCTCACCAACAACTATTCCTTTCCTGTTTTATTGGAAACCAGTAATGCTTTTCTGTATTAAAAAGTGAAAATCACAAGATTGTAAAGGTAGCAAGCACGTGTATAGCCACAGAAATTTTTTTGAAGGTCGATAAATACTGTTTCTTAATCCAAATAAATAATGCTTGTTATAACAACTTTGATGTCAATGAAAGCACCAAGAAGACACGCAACCTCACATGTAAGCGTGATTTACATGATGTCAGAGCTGCGGTGAAGATGCCACGCTTTCCTAGGGCCTTTTTCACCTTTTTGATAATCTCAGAATGGTACAGTCTCGTTCCCAGCGCCTGTTATCTCTTTTCTATAACCGGGACGGCAAGACATGTTCGTATGGCCGTCCGATGTCAGAAAAGATATAAGATGTCCTGGGGACGAGGTGGAGAATGGTAGAAGTAGTCCTCGCGACGAAGTTGGGTTAAATATTTAAACTTCTGGCACGTCAGTTGATCAGCCCACTCTTCTCATTAACTGTTATCTTCCTTCGCACGGAAAAGCCCACTTGTAGATAGCTTGCAGGTGTTGGATGTATTGTTTATCAAGAAATTAATTTTTGTTTCACATACTTTTTTAGTTTGTCTTACATAATTTTTTGTTTTTGTTTCGTATAAAGAGAAATCTCGAGTCTGACATCATTACACCAACTTCGACCTTAGTCGGATTTGCTTCTCAACAAACGGGAGCAACTTCTTTTAATTTTTGAAAACATTCAGTCGAACTGAAAAACATCTTCCATCGTCAATTCTGTACTATCGTCCACGGTAATCGGTGTTGGGGTCAAGTTTTCAGGGTATGCACTTTTAGTATATAATGATATAATGATGTATATATGACACGCGGTGACGCGATCAAAGTTCTGGCGACTACAATCCCGGACATAAATTAATGTAAACGACCGCGGAATTTCAAAGATTGTAAACACAAGGAATTGGGACAGCCATCTTTATGTAAGTAAGCGGACTTCGGATATTAGGTTATTTGGTTAGATCCAAAATCTTAAAGTGTGCTAATTTATGCTGACGCCAGTACGTTCGATTTCCACGATTTTCGGAGATTTCCGGGTCGTGGAGCGGGTCGTTTGCTGCACTTTCATTGTAGAAAGTGGTATTAGCGCAATTTTGACATTGGTCCTACACCCCCAAAGTAATACTTTTTTAGCCTCCCGGCTGCTGGCTAAGTGATACCGTTTTGCCATTTCGGGAAATAGCCAAAAATAACCTTTTGCAAAAATATTATGTCCTGCATCTTAAGTTTTATCGTTGTTTCTATCAATTTACGACGGAGTGCAAGCTGAAATCAATTTTGCTATCAAAAACGTTAGAGATTGGTCACCGGTGGATGTCAACTAATTTGTTTTCGGTTTAGGGTTGCTGGCGTTCCAACTTTAGATGGGAGACTAGAAAAAGTTGACCAAAAATGGTTCACTTAACAAAGCAAAGCAACTTTTACAATAAAAAAAAACTTAACCCATGAAACCATGCATGAATTAAAATTACATAGCAACTATGGTATGTGAAAAAACTGTGAACTTTAAAAGTGAATAACAGAAAGTTATACAAACAAAATTAAATTAACGAAGTCTCTGCAATGTCTGTCTGAAAACATGACATTGCGAGGAAACAAAACGAGCAAAACTTCAAAAAATATTTTTTATAAATGTCCCGCTATTTTGAACGGAGTTGACCCGACTTAGTTTGTATAAAGACACTGGATCTTTCATAGTTGCGTTGTTTGTCTATCAAAGATGGCCCTGTTAAAAGAAAAAGAAGAAAAACTTTTACGTATGACTTGCAGTGCTTTTATGCGCCCAGGCAATTCTACGCTGCTAGAACGTTTAAAGCGGAACGAAGAAGCGAATAAGAATATGTTTATGTATTGCACTGAGAAATGGAAAGCTAAAGCGACTAGTTCTCTCGATGAACAGATTAGAAGGAGGGTAAGATGGCGAAAGAAGACAAATCAAAAAGATGTTTTATTGAATTATAGAGGAATATCAGACAACGCAAAAACGCAAAAGGTAGATGGAAATTTGACTACCTAAATTTTTTAAATATATAAGAACCTAGTAAATACGAAATATGAGGTCCAGATTTTCCTTCAAGGATAGGATTTGTCCTTTCCGAGTCTAAAAAAAATAATTAAAAGTTTACCTGGAGAACGAATAAGACGTTATTGTTGCTCTTCATAGATTCGAGGCATAGAAGCATTTAAAGCCATCGCATACAGAGTAAGTTCTTTACGTTAATTTGTATATGAAAGTATAATTTATTTCAAAGTGTTTTCATGGCTATATGATAAAACTACGAGAGAATAAAAAATTGCCTTCTTATCCACGCTTCTTTCGAAAAAACGAGATCAAATTGAATGAACGGTTAGCCGAATGTTCTAGCTAGTATTAACCTGAAAATGTAATATAGGCGATGCAACTAAATGCCGCAAATGACCCCCCCCTGGGCAATTATTAGAGAATTTTACCCTGGATCTTTATTCACGCAGGGGCGATTATTAAGAAGGGGCGTTCATTTTAATAGGGGTTATAGTATCCCTCTACCCCATTAATTAATTTATTGAGATGAGCAAAGTATTTCACTTATTTGCTACTGCACAAGAAATATAAAATAAATTTTAACAAAAAAGTCTGCTATACACAACCTCATCCCCAGGGGTTCTTGCCTTTTTGACATCAAGGCTGGCGGCGAAGTTGGCTGTCAAGTACGCGCTAGTGGCTTTGACATCGGGGAACAAACCCTGGGGACGAGGATGCTACACATATGAACTCATATTTCACTATGTTTTTAAAATTAGGTATGTCTTCTCAGAAGAGTGTTTCGAAAGATGAGAGAATACGCCATGGAAAGGGGAGGTCACGTAAAAGTGTGTTCAGGAGCCATGCAATTAAAAGACTCGGTGGTTGGTTCGGGCGAACAGAAAGATTTGCTTTTTAATGCTGACGATTTCAAGAATCAATACCAGGTAAAATCCATAGCGCGAGTTGTTGAATTATTTTGTATAAGTATATATTGTGAATTTTTAGCTGAATTTGCGAAGATTAATACTCGCGAATAGGTTTGCACAGAAATTGTTTTAGGAGCTGTTTATATGTATGGACACACTGGCCCTGTACGCCGGATCACAAATCAAAATTCCCCATTATTTCACATTGCAAGTAGGGACAAACAAAGTTGTAGGATGTATTGTGTTTTTTTAGTTTGCTGTACCAAAATGGTGTCGTAAAACATGTGCTCTACCTCCCGAACAAAGAACAGTCACAGAGGTGCAAAACATGGCAAATTTAATGAGACAACTAAAAGATTTTCGAAAATATTCAAGAAAAATGTTACTTCTACTTGCTAGAATAGTCAGATATGAAAGGTGAGCTTTATGGTCTGATTTCCTAAGAAACACACCAAAAAGGACACAGCGTGACAGAGAAGCAACGTCGAAAAACAGCTCTGAAAACGAGGCAACTTCAAAGAACAAAAAAATTCTGTACTGCAAATTTCGTAAATCTCTGAATATAACCCCTGGGCTTATACATGAGTAATAGGTTTATACATGGGTAATGGACTTATACATGGGTGATGGGCTTAAAAACCGGTGATATGGTTATACACGGGTGAGGAGGGGCTTATACACGGGTGAGGGCAACCTCGATCAAATTTGCACCTTTGCAAAATATTATTGCCTCCAAATCATCTTTTCAACAATTCTCTGTTGAGTTTCAAATTCCACTTTATTTTTTATTTTTTTCTGCAATGTGGACCAATTCAAATGGTTGGATTGACAAATTTTGTTACTTTTAAAAAACAAAGCGTGTAATTTTTAGTACGCCCACGTTTTTACTTTCTTTCAGGTTTGGACGGCGTCGTGTTATAGTTCGAAAAAATCACATCGGTATGAGTTTTTACGTCATATTCTCCGGCCTTGTCGGAGTTGTTATTGACGACGACGAAGACAAGGCATTTGAAAACGAAGAAAAACCAGCAAACGTTTTGAAAAAAGGAGATTCGTTTGGGGTTGGTAAATTATTTATTTTTTATACAAAAATATCAGCTAATTTCAGAAGTTACTTTGTAAGGGTATAAGTATCAGGGAAATGTTGGATTATTATCAGGTAATTTAGTTAGCAGTCAGCTAGTTTCTTTATTTTCCAGGAAGTGGCGTTGGTTCAAAGATCGGTGCGAACAGCCACCGTTGTTTGTTTCCAGACGACAGAATTTCTAGTGATCGATAAAGATGAATTTTACGCCCTGGGTGTCGAGAAATGCGCGCAAGAGGAAATGATTTTTCGTTATAATTTCATGAGGTGCGGATTGCTCCTTTTTCTTTTCTTCCTAAATTTGAAATAAGGTAAAAACTCAAACATTCAAGGCACTTAAATTTTTGAAAATTGGACTAAATTTAACAGAATTCATGGAATTTTGTGAGTTTCAAATTTTGCTGAACCGAAAAGTATTTGATAATTTTTTTCTGAAGGTGCATTCATTTTGATAAGAAACTAACAGCACCATCAAATTCAGCTGAAGGCTCGGACTTCTTTCTGAATGTGAAACAAAATCGAGGATTCGCACGCCACACTACGACAATCATATGTTATTTTAGTTCTCTTGATATTTTCAAGTCATGGAAAGAAAACATTTTGAAGCAAGTTGCCGCAGGAGCACGTAACATCGAATTTTTATGTGATCGAGTTGTTGACAGGAATTCAACTGCATCTGAATATATCTACATCATCTCAAAGGTACAACTTAAAAAGGTTTTTGATCAAATTTCTTTCGTGAAGGAAAATCTCTAGAAATCTTGTTACTAATAGTTTTAAGTTTCTACCGCAGCAAATTAGACATAAACTTTAAGCTTACGCATATCTTAACGATCTGCAAATCAGTTTGGTTTTACCAAAGCAACAAAAGTGAACGAGAAATAAGTGCACAATTTACACGTAAATAATAATTTAGTTTTTTGATAAATTACAGGGACAATGTGATGTATTGCGTCTGTTGGATTTAACCGTGTTAGATGATTGGAATATCAACAGTCCACGATTGGAAACACTCAGCACAACCACGGGTTACTCTGGATCAACAGCATGTTCATTTAGATCAGGAAGCAAGCTGTCGAAAACAAGTTTACCAGTGTATAACAACTCAATGAAGCAAAAACTGAACGAAACAACAAGTCAGTCATCACTCAACTCTTCTGCGAAGGTTCATTTTAACAACAATCGTTCGTCTTGCACCTCTCCGGCAAGTACGAAAAGTTCCAACACAACTTTAAATAAACACAGTGAACACCATCCATCGAGTTCCACGCCAAATCGAAGAGATAGGAGCCGTACAACGTCGACGAGGGTTAGTCAGGATGGCAGGAGAACAAGTTGGGAGGCTGTGCGTGATATGTGCTGCACAACAAATTTAGGTTTAGGAGCGTTTCTAAAGATCGACATATTGGCACAAGGACAGATATTCGTAAGTAAAATCTGAGCATTTCATTGAATAAGCGTCAGTAAATTTTATCCTCTGTTATTTATCATGTTAAACTAATGCGATGCTTGTTATGTAAACTTTGTTGACTCTATTGGACAAAGAATGCCGGACAAAATAAAGTGACGTAAATTTTGTCTGACAAATAATTTTATCTGACGAATTATGTAATAGAATACTCACTTAAAAAGTGTTTTTACTGTTCGAAAAAAGCGTAAACAAAAAGTTTTAAAATTGTGAAGAATTGACAATCTTTTTCTGGTTAGTAAATAGTTTTTCCATACAAAAAATTTATCCGATGAAAATTTTGTCTGATAAGGTATCCGTCTTGATTAACGCAGGTTAGATTGAACACTCGAACAAAATTTTTCCAGGGATTGAATTATCTACTGCATGAAGATGAACAAGGTGAAGATGGCAAAAGAAAATTCATTCTACTTAGTTCCGGTTGCGAGGTCATTCGAATACCGAAATCTGTTTTAAGAACAAACGCTGACGATTTCACAATAAATAAAATTAAAAACATGATGCGTTCTTACCCAACAGACGAAGAATTGTACGAAATCTTTAAACGTCAAAATAGATGGCGATATTTTCGCGAACAATTGGTCGATAATATAGTTGAATTTGGAAGCGGTGTAAAGAAAGCGTTTAAGGAACGATGCACAAGTATTCCAAAATTGCCGAAAAATAATAACATACAATATTTATCTCGAAATGTATCGCCTGTGAACGATTGGAAGAGATTGGCAGATGATGGTTATATCAAACAAAGTAAGTACTCAACTGGGTGGGTGGAGATGGGTGGTAAAAATTTATTTGAGGTTTTATTTACATTATTTTGGGTACGTTTTAGATAAGGCCATCACTGATTGTGTAATTAACCGAATTGTTAACCTTTCGTAACAAATTTTGATCTTATAACAGCTAAAGCAACACTGGCTTGTCGAATATTGAATATAACTATGTAAAAACACCTGGTATAAAAATCAAAATACATAACTAATACCCTTACCTACCACTAGGTTCCAGACCTCCATCCATTTGGAGTGTATCTCCGTGTCCACCCATTGATGAAGAAACGAGCCAATCTAATCAAACGCCATTTGTTCAAAAAAAGATCATCACATCAAACGGCAGTCAAAGAATGCTCGTGTTGACTCACGGTGGAAGTCGAGTCAATAAATTCCGGTTAGATACCAAAGCACATTCCACATGTGGAAAGAACACAAATTATGCTTGAGCTTTAGAAAACAAGTGACAATTTATATAGATATTTATCCTAGTTTTTTTTTTAATTATATAACATATGACGGTAACTTTGAATTCATTCTGTCATAAAGTGGGAGTCTCCTATGAACAACTAGTTAAAAACATGAAAAAAGAATAATCAAGTTTTATATGTGAGAACGCATATTCTTATTTTGATAAAACCATACATTTTATGACTGTTTTGATAAGCTCTAAACAACAACAGCAACAACGACGACGATAACGACAACAACAACAACGACGACGACAACGACAATAACGACAACAACAACAAAAACGACGACAACGACAACAACAATAACAAAAAAACAGCAACACCCATAAAAACGACAAGGACAACGAAAAGAACAACAACTACAAGAACAAGGGCATGCTGCTGGACAAAAAGAGCAATGTGAAATAATTATTCATTTACTTAGAAATCTGTAAATTGTATTATAGCGAAAAAATATTTTATATAGATATAGAAAAAATAAAAATAAATAAGTAAGAAAGAAAAATGCAGTGTTGTAATAGTAATCACGTTGACTTTGTAACCAAAAGTTTAATCACGTATGCAATATCGTCGGTTAAATTTGTACCGTCTTGTGTTCCAGGCAGGCACATCAGGAGGAGGTGATGCATATCGGCTACTCTGACAAAGATACAGTTGGAGGGGAAGAATAGTCAGTCAATAGGATGGAATCCCAATGGCTACTCCTATTGTAGCACTTATTTATTCATTTCAAGAGAGGTCTGGTATTCAATCGTTCTTTATCAACAACAAGCATGTAAGTAAATTTTATTTATTCCATTACCAACTTATACAAAACACAAAATTCAATAACTTAAGATTTTTACATTAAATTCAAAACAAATCCCTTATATTTACACAATTTTAAACAATTTTCATTCATAGATACAAATTGATTTTATTTCAACTAAATAACAAAATCAGACATGTAGAAGGAATTGGAGAAATACGGTTTGCCGGGCCTAAACATTAGAAGGGGAAAAAGGTATAGAATGGGAGGGAGATTCAGAAATTGTTGGGTGTTGGGTGAAGGGTGGAGAGTCCAGATGTAATTTTTTTTTCAACTTAACAACGAATTGTTTTATACAGGGAAAAAATGTGGACAATTTGAACGGGATAGGATAAAACATAGCAACAACTAACAAATTCACATTATATCAGGATATAATCTGTTGTTTTTTGATTGATGCTTCCATTAGTGATAACCCAAAAAATTTCTGGTTGCAATAAAAAGTATTTCACATTTATTATTTTAGTATTTATTGCGCACATAGTTCCTTAAATGATCAGAAGCATGCTATCTTCCTCAATTTTCTTTCTTTATTCAAGAAGCAGAAAGTGATTTATTTTTGAGTAGTTTTACGATACTTGTTCACACACACACACACACAAAAAAATAGAATTCGACGCAAACCTCATGGAGGTCACCTATTTCCATATTTTATCTTTTTAGCATAACTGTTCCAGCACCATTCGCTAAAAAACTTTCTTCAACCATGCTGATAATGTCTTCTAGTGCAATTGACTTGTTCTAAAGAAATAACAGTTACAAAATAAGAATTGTAAAACGTTTTGAATGTTGCAGACATTGTAGCGAAACATGGTAATACACTGTAGTCAGAGATTGACAATAAATGACAAAGTTTAGATCGACAGAGAGTAGGCGAAAGAGTCGAGAAAGGTGTCCAAAATAGCAGCATATCTTAAGTAGGCAGAAATAAAATAATTGGAGACATACCATGTTGGGTTTTTTATTTCGGCTTTTTTTCGATCTTTTCCCTAAACAACAGCAAAACAGTTATTTCTGAAGATTGCTTATTAAGCTATGCGAGTTTTGTATAACAATCATGACATTTATAGATGATTATAGAAGCAATGAATCCAAAAAGACATAACACCGTTAATTCTGTTTATTTCTCTATGTTACCTATAATGGTCACGTGGTATTTCAAGTAAAATGTAGACATCAGATAACAGAGTATATATTAAGTAATTTTTAGGACGGTCAAGATTACATTAATAGTATAAAAATGTCAAACAAATTTAGAAAAATCAAAACTTATCTTACTTTTGTAAGATTGGTGAGGAGAGGTGTAAAATCTTGTGTCAACAGTTGGATCACCTCTGCTCAGTTTTCTAATAAGAAACGATCAAATAAAAATCCAGTACGTTGATAAAGACATTTTCATTTACTACTGGTGGAGGAATTTTTGTAATTACAATTCTTATTCAACACGAATCACAACCATTGGTATCTTGAAAGCTATACAGAACAAGAACAAGAAACATCAATTTGGTAGCCTACACCTTTCGCTTACAAATTGCCATTTAATTTTGACACACTTCATGAAATCAAGAAAAATTGAATTTCTAGATTAACGTCAATTTGCAAGCATTTCATCGATACAACTAACCTGTTTATAGAAGGTTCTTTATAACAAGTATTTCTTCGTTGTCTCAATCGACCATCAGCCTGCTCTAACGTTTCATCGAAGATACGGATTTCAGCAGGACTGTGGATGGTAACTTTCTTAGATAATCTATTTTCTAAACAGATAAATTAAATTAAAGAAAAGCAAACACACTTCATATCCACTCGTTCGACAGTACCACAACAAAAACAATATTCGAATTGTTTGCCTCAGTTGTTCAGTTTTGTTCATACTGGAGAAGGGATAACAAATGTTTGTCTCATGATTCACACTTACCATGAGAAAAACTTGAATAAACGCTTTTGTTTTCTTTATCGTCGTTCGGACTGTCTTCATATATTTTAATTGTTGGTAATCTTACTGATCTGCTTTTGAGATGCGTCTTGTGTGAAAGTGTATGTGAGTTCTAAACAAACAGACCTATGTCTTCAACCACCTTCCCTGCACCTTCACTACACTTGACAGATATTATAGGACGCAGGGGGTAAACTGCTTACGTGTTAAAAAGGTATCACACAAACTGCGGTTTTCACCAATGCTAAGATTAGGTATTCGTAGCAATATAGATGTTAGACAGGTCAACAGGTTGAGTTGGTTGAAAGCCTTGTTGAGATTGTAGGCGTATAACTAGTAGAAGTAAATATATTTCCTGGGACAAAGTCCAGAGGTGGGCGGAGAAGGACTTGGCAAAGAGACAAATTTTCTGCAGAGGAATTTTAGTTTATAACTAACACAATTAACACAGTCTAGATCAGATTGGAAGAGGGTTATTAATATGTACCCCGTCCAACCCATGCTAGCATAGAAAACGGACGTTAAGCCAAGAATGATGATGATGATAATGATAGTGATACCCACAACATAAAATTTCGGATGAGAAACATTTAAACGTTTTAAAAATAAAGAGTGGACGAATTAAGATGTTGAATTACTAAATACTGAAAGATTTTCGTTCCTAAATAACATAAAGTTGAACTTAAAGCACAACGATAAATACATGATAGCTAAAATTCTTTACGGTTTTGGTCGAACTCGATGAATTAACAAGAGCTGGAAAATTTTGGAAATTGGGAGTTATTTTTTTGAATGAACCAAAAACCTTTTTGCGGGAATTAAATTTCCTGAATAAAAAGTCAATTCGGAAAATTTTTATTGATTCCATCTTCATTAGTTTGAGATATGGCAGAATTTAACCACATTTAGCTAGCCTGTATCATATGCAAACGGTACACTTGTTTTAAAAATAGGCGAAAAAATTGAAATCTTCCGTTAATTCGTTTTTTTCAAATACACTGTTTACATCCTGTCGAAACGATATCCAATGATCTAGCCGAAAATATTTTTAAGTAGAAACAAGATTGTGTATAGAAGCTTCGCATCGATATAAGTTTGTATGTCCTGGGTGTTTATTTGAAGTTTTGAAGTCTTTCTCCCAATAGCAACTGCACTGGTTTTGGTATGATATCGACTTTTTATTCTTCTGACACTTTAATATATATTAAATAAACATACATAAAAAAGACAAAAATATGTCAACTTACTTTCTTCATGATCGATTTTGGTTGGTGAGTGTTGGTTTGGTTAATGTCTTTTAATACCATTAATGCTTGTCTATTTTTTGTGTAGCTCTCGTTCATTGTTTGTAAAGAACATTGAACACTTTTGTGTTCACAACAATGTCTTTTTATTTCATTCCCACACTGTGTAGATTTATCGAAATATTCTTTCGATTCTTCGAATTCATCATCGATATGTTTTCGATTACACGATGTAATATCGTTTTTATCCATCCGTACTTGTAACTTCTTATTTTTCGTTACAACTCGAGTTGGTACATGTTCTATTGAACACACAACAGTTTGAGATCCCACTTCAGTGGATGTATTAGTACGTTGAATCAGCGACAGCTTTGAATCTTCGGCTGCCGAATATTTTGATACTTTATCGGCTACTAACGCATCCATATAATCGTTCAGATAAGACATACTTTTTTGCATCGTATCTTTCATGTTGGCAAGCATGTCGAGAGAATCGGCTGATGAAACGTTATCCTGGAATAGATGAAAACTGAACAACTATACTGCTATTTAAAAAAATCAGGATTTTTAGCATCATGACTGGACAGGCCTATTTTTAAACGATAAAATATTTAAAAAAAACAAAACACATTATGTGAATTTATCTCGCTACAAAATTTATGTATTTGAACTTCCAATTTGCTCTGACTTTCTCCAAAAATGCTAAACGACCTGAACGTCAATTGGATGCCATTATGTTTTTAAGATAAAAGTGCAGTTATGGCGAAAACTTCTTCCCGTGATAAAATGTCGTGACTCTCTAGAATCAACCTTAAAAAACGTAATAAAAATATCTATTTTTTTATATTTCCGCCAGCGAAGGCGGAATCTTTAAAATCGCCTGAGAAGATAGAGAGATAGAGAGATAGATAGATAGAGACAGCGCAGCTAGGCTGGACGCCCGAAACTTATCCAGGCTAAAGATTTTTTTCTGAGAACGAGGCTAAAATGAGTTTTAAGCCAATAAGAATCCTAACAGTGCAACAGATTGTTTTATTATCCAATGAACAATACTTTATTTTAAAGTTTACATGCTATCGAAAGTTAAAGCTCGTGCAGTGTAGCATAATGAAGATCGTCTTATAATGCGCCATCTTTGATGTTACGTCATTTCTTTCTGCACAATTTTTCAAGCACGTAGACTAAAGCTATATTCAGCAGAACTAATTAATTATTCATGAATTTTATTTTTTATTTATTGAGTTGTATTTTAACATTGCAGGTTAGTTAAGGCCAGGATTCACTTGTATAATATCATTAAATATATTCTATAATACAGTTATAATTTTTCTACAATATACTTATAATTTGTTAAAATATCGTTATAATTTCATTTACAACAACGCTAGCAGATAATAGATCTATTGTCACACAACAAAAGGCATTCGACACCAGATCACCAACAATATTATTAAAATCAAACTCGTTTGATTTTATTCAAATATTATACCCATGCAGCAAATTATGAGGTTATGACGCACATGTCAGGTGTTGAAATTATACATATTATAGCTATATTATAGGAAATTATAAGAAATTATAACTCTATTTTAAACATATTTTAAGAAATTTTGATATTATAAGTTATATTTCAGTGATATTGTACAAGTGCATCAGGCCCTTGAGAATACTCAATGATTTGTTTACCCCATAATTCTCCGTTTTCAAGATCAACTTCAAATTTTAAAATCTTTTAGGCTAATGGCGGAAATCTTCAAGCCCCTGGGCTTCTTGTTTTTTATTAATATCGTAATATTGGTAAAATTGCTTTTTTTGGTGGGATGGACCGAAACATCGCTGTCTTCTTGTATGGATGTCTCCAATAAAAAGATTTTATGATAGAAATATTGTAGACGGATAGAAATTTGAATTCCTTCATTAGACTACCGTATTTTCTCCAATAAACGCCCTACGCCCTACGCCCTAATTTTTATAAACGTAGTAGGCGTTTATAAAAATTTTATTTACAAAATTTTATTTTTTTGACATGTAAGATATTTTTTCTATATCCTCAATATTTACAAAGTTATCCTCTTCTTCATCCAAGTCAATTAAATTATCTTGAATATTGGCATCCTCAACGGCCGAATCAGTTGGCTCAAAGGAGTTCTTGTTTAGTTCATCTGCGATTGTTTCCGATTTATGTGAATTAAAAGAAAACATTAATAACAACAAAGATTTATTTTAAATAAAAATTATATTTTCTAATAAGTGCATAAGTGCCCCCCCCCCCCCATTCATCACACTAGGGGGTGGGGCACTAGAGTAATAGAGAGGAGAAAATACGGTATACGCCTGCGTTGACAACCAAGATGGAATTTGTGTGAGAGTCAGGTCAGAGTTTTTACGTAATGAGTGAAAAAAATGTTTGGTATATTTATGATACTTAAAGTAACCTAAAGATGAGTAAAGGCCTAGCTTAGTCTTATAAATAAACCCACGATTCTTGAGATATAGCTATTCAAAATTTTGTACGCTCATAACATGAATCATATAAGAAGGATTCTCATAAAACGCAGCAGTTCTATTATTAAAAAAAATTAAATTTACTGAATTTTCTATTAAAGATGATTCGCAGGGGAGCTTCTGTTATTAATGTTGAACATTCCAAACTTTTTTTGAAGAAACGCAAATCATTTTTAACGAAATATGTGTTTTCAAATGTATTCACATAACATATAAAATAAATTTTGAAAGAACATATAAATAAGTAATAACGAATATGCTCAGTTTTTTGTTGCCTCCCATCGATAAGAAGTTCAAAAAATGAACAATACCTGCAGAGGTAAAAACATTTTGATGGCTGATAAAATATGCTAACACCTCCTCAAAAATATTTCTTTAGAGTCTCACTAGGAGATAGGAATTTAATGCTATATTAATAACTGCGTATACCGCAGTCGCCATATCGATGAAGAAGAGAAGTGCTACGATGATATTCCAACCACGCGAGTACATGAAGTTACTAACGGAGGATGAGCAGGTTGGTATTTTGATAATTAAACTCGTTATTTTAAAATGTTTCAAGAGAAAAAAATCTTGAGGGGAAAATTAAAGAAGCATTTGGAATAATGTATGTAGCTTCAAAAAGATCTGTTAAAATTATGCGAATCTTTCAAACATTCCAACGCACCCTGGGTGCTGATTAAATTTTTGATTTCACTCTAAAACACAATCTGGCTTCAACAGAGGTCAATCTTTTGAGATATTACTATCACAAATAAATGTTGACATCACCAAGGCAACGAAAGAAGAGGAATCTAAAGCTTTCCAATGGATTACAGCATATTATGAATGCAAGAAGTTGTATTGCAGTGATATGTCATATTATGAATGCAAGAAGTTGTATTGCTGTGATATGTCATATTATGAATGCAAGAAGTTGTATTGCTGTGATATGTCATATTATGAATGCAAGAAGTTGTATTGCTGTGATATGTCATATTATGAATGCAAGAAGTTGTATTGCTGTGATATGTCATATTATGAATGCAAGAAGTTGTATTGCTGTGATATGTCATATTATGAATGCAAGAAGTTGTATTGCTGTGATATGTCATATTATGAATGCAAGAAGTTGTATTGCTGTGATATGTCATATTATGAATGCAAGAAGTTGTATTGCAGTGATATGTCATATTATGAATGCAAGAAGTTGTATTGCTGTGATATGTCATATTATGAATGCAAGAAGTTGTATTGCAGTGATATGTCATATTATGAATGCAAGAAGTTGTATTGCAGTGATATGTCATATTATGAATGCAAGAAGTTGTATTGCTGTGATATGGTCATATTATGAATGCAAGAAGTTGTATTGCTGTGATATGTCATATTATGAATGCAAGAAGTTGTATTGCAGTGATATGTCATATTATGAATGCAAGAAGTTGTATTGCAGTGATATGTCATATTATGAATGCAAGAAGTTGTATTGCTGTGATATGTCATATTATGAATGCAAGAAGTTGTATTGCTGTGATATGTCATTTTATGAATGCAAGAAGTTGTATTGCAGTGATATGTCATATTATGAATGCAAGAAGTTGTATTGCAGTGATATGTCATATTATGAATGCAAGAAGTTGTATTGCTGTGATATGTCATATTATGAATGCAAGAAGTTGTATTGCTGTGATATGTCATATTATGAATGCAAGAAGTTGTATTGCTGTGATATGTCATATTATGAATGCAAGAAGTTGTATTGCTGTGATATGTCATATTATGAATGCAAGAAGTTGTATTGCAGTGATATGTCATATTATGAATGCAAGAAGTTGTATTGCTGTGATATGTCATATTATGAATGCAAGAAGTTGTATTGCTGTGATATGTCATATTATGAATGCAAGAAGTTGTATTGCAGTGATATGTCATATTATGAATGCAAGAAGTTGTATTGCTGTGATATGTCATATTATGAATGCAAGAAGTTGTATTGCAGTGATATGTCATATTATGAATGCATGAAGTTGTATTGTAGTGATATGTCATATTATGAATGCAAGAAGTTGTATTGCAGTGATATGTCATATTATGAATGCAAGAAGTTGTATTGCAGTGATATGTCATATTATGAATGCAAGAAGTTGTATTGCAGTGATATGTCATATTACGAATGCAAGAAGTTGTATTGCTGTGATATGTCATATTATGAATGCAAGAAGTTGTATTGCTGTGATATGTCATATTATGAATGCAAGAAGTTGTATTGCTGTGATATGTCATATTATGAATTCAAGAAGTTGTATTGCTGTGATATGTCATTTAACTGAACAGAGCAACCACAAATATCTACGTTTTCTCCCCCTCCCCACAAATTGTTATTTTATATACTTTTCTCTCCTGCCTATAATGTACTGTAGAGTACAAAGATTCACGACAACTTGTGTGATTGCAGTCACTGAGCTAGTTGCAAAAGCAAAGGATACATAATGAAATAATAAGGTAAAAACAGAGAAATGTTTTTTTTTAAAAATAGTTTCAGATAATCTTCTAGTAAATTTCAGCAAAATTTAATACAACAATGAAAATGTTGGAATTATTCGCAATATATGTATAATGGTTAGCAACAATTTCGGTATTTTTAAGCTGACTAAAAAGTTTTGTGACAACATCTATATTTTCTTTCTCCCCGTCCTACTTTCCATATCCAGCTCTACATTAAGAAAAGCACCGTTAAAAATTTCCATCAGAGCACTTGAGTTTCTTACAGCTAAAATTTTCTCTATCTAGGAAATTCAGGTGTAAATTTACTGATTCCTATTTTTTTTCTAACTTAGGAAAAGCTAACAGAAGAGCAAATCGGTGGTAAGCTTTACAATTTCACACACACATCACATAACATAACATAACATAGCTAGCTAGTTACTGTAAACAAAGTTTGCCATTTTAGAATTTCGAGATGCATTCACAGCATTCGATCGTGACAATAATGGCTTCATCACAACTAAAGAACTTGCACATGTGTTAAGATCACTTGGACTGAATCCAACAGAAAAAGAACTGTGTTGTTTAATCAATGAGGTTGATTTTGACGGTAAATATCTGTTGCTTTTTTGACAATTAAAATGACAGTTGGAATCAAGTAGGTATGTAAGTTGAACATCGTTGAGAATTCTATCCTAATGACTGGCGTTTTTTCTCACTCAAATTTGTTGCAAGAGTTTCGTATAACAGAGGAGAAATATCTAATTGCTGCCAAAGTGGAGGATTGTTTCTGAAAAATGATTTTGAATGTTGAATCGAAGTGAATTTTTTATTTTATCTAGACATTTTTTTGCAAAGTTAAAATTAATATCAGCAGAATAATTAATGCAACAACCAATTAAATTGCAGAATCTTCTTTGTTCTGTTATTCTATAAAAAGATTCTGTCCTGGATTCTTCCTGCAGGACGTTTGTTGCAGTTTAAGATCAGTTCACAACCAGATTTAAAGTGTCTTACAGGAGGGGATGTGCAACTAAGAAAAATTTTGGAAGCAAGAGAAAAAAGCAAGGAAATGGACAGAAGAGTAAATTCCCACCAAAAACAAAACTCTACAAATTAAAAACAAACTTTTTTAGGTAATGGAAAAATCGATTTCAGAGAATTTGTCAATCTGATGCTTTTGAATGGGGATCAAATTGCATGGAGTGACAAAGACTTAATTGAAGCATTTCGGACATTCGATACTGATAATAAAGGCTACATCCACTCTGGTGAACTGAAATATGTCTTATCACATATGGATGATGAAGTCATTTCTGATCAAGAACTAGAAGAAATGCTGGATTCTTCGAAATTGCAGACAAATAGGAAAATAACATTTAATGGTAATAATTTTTAATTGACTTTTAATTCTTTATTGTTGTTGCTGCTGGTTTAGATTCAGTAACAAAATATTGTTTTTTCTAGAATTCAAAAATCTTGCAAAACCAGATTTGAAAATCCATTCACAAGCTTTGGAGCAGCAACTGCAGAAACAACACAGAGCAATACATTTTTTTAACTAACAGAACAAAAAAATAAATATTATCGATTTATGTAAACATGTATTTTTAACGTGTTTTTTTATTTAAATTAAAAAGATGTATTATCAAGCGAAAGTAAAATAATCTTCATACAAAAGCCGTTTTTTTAAATATATTTCCTGTAAAGATATTAAAACAACAGCAACAGCTGTACTATTATTAACCAACTTATGATTGTAATGAGCTCTCCAGATTATTATTTCAGAAAGACGTATTACATTGACTATCATGTGGAAAGGTTTGTATTCTTTTAGTACATGTCATAAGTAGCAAATTTCACAGTAGCACTTTTATCTCGATTTTAAAGAAATGTGAGACATATTGTGGAGCAGAATGTTGTTGTTATAATAAAAGTGACACACCCTACCTTTGAACATGTGCACTTTAAAACAGCATTGTGTACAATGCTCAGTTTTTCCCTCATCTCAATACACTCAAGTTGATAGGTGAACTTATCTTTTTCTAATTCTTTAGCTTGACATCTTGATTCCTCTAAAGCAATAGAAAGTTTAAGTCTACATGATTTGTTATCTTGAAGCTTGCATCTCCAAGATCAAAGAAAACGAAGTCAATAAGTAAATAAAAATATAGAACAGCCAGGCACCGTAGGATTAGACACTGTAGGATGAACAAATTTTAACAATAAATAATTATTTCGTAAGTTTTTTTCTTAAATCTATTTTTAGGAGTTAAAAGGCTTTTCATCCCTTCTTATTGAAAATATTTTTCTCCTGAAATATAATTTTGATCTGTAATTATCTATTTAGAATACAATCAGAACACAAACGAAACAAAAAAAAGGTACCCAATGCTTTTGCAAGTTCACGATTTTTCGTCAAAAATGAATTGACATCTTTCACCATTATCAAGTGACTTTGATTGCCTAAAAGATGAGCAGAATATAGCAGTATAAATATTTCACCCACTACATGCAGAAAGAGATAATTAGTAATAAAAGGAAAAGTCTTATATGAGATTTTTATTTAAAACTGGGGGTATAATTTCTGCTTCCTTTAATTTCCTTAGTGCTGTTACTCAGAAAACTTATAAGAGAGGCAAAGATTCATTAAGCACCCAACACAAGAAAAGGATGCTTAGGACAGATACCAAATATTAGGTGGAAGTTGAAATTTAATAAAAAGTATGCAGAAAATGAAAATGCTCATAGTAGAATATTCAGAAGTATAACATAATAAATTTAGAAATATCTCTACCTTCATTCAAACTCAAATTTTTTCTACATATACTTTTGTTTAGAATACCAGATGCCTTTTGTGTCAGCCGACCCTATAGAAAGAACCCAACAATTCGTTATTGCATAAATATAACCATCAAAATTCATCTCTGGGCTTTGTCCCAGGAACTATGGAGTCTTAACACTTTCTTACTCAATTATCCTTCTCTATTCTTTCAAAATTTCGCAACCAACTCAATCTTCATTATTTGGATAACATCTCTAATGCTACAAATACATACTTAGCCTGTAACACCAGTTTAAAGGGCAGGAAGAGTTCAGATGAGCTAAGAAGCTTAGCTCATCTGAACTCTTCCTGCCCTTTAAACTGGTGTTACACATCCACCTAACCATTCTTATATCATTCCTTTGCTAAACTGTAAAGATCTTCCAGCTTCACTACCCACGTCTAATTACCTCAATCGACAAGACTCTGCCAGTCAATAAAGGAATTACTTTTTCCAAGCAGAACCTATCCTGGAAGTAACACTTCTTCCAGCATCCTCTTTACTACCCAACATACCTATCATCTACATCATTAAAGCTGAAAAAACTTTGTTGTCTATAATTTCACCTTTGTATCGCCTACATACATGCTTACATAACTAGATGTCAGCTCTTAACCTCCCTGCAATACAACTGCAATTCTTATGTACCCAATGCTTACAAGTCTGACCAAAAATTGACTTACTACCAACTACTTTCCTGCAAACTTCACAAGGCCACTCTCCAATTACAAAGTCACACTTGCTTCAATACTACTAATCATGACTTTAGACGTTGCTGGCATTCACTTTCAATGCTTTCTCTTCTAGTCCTTTCTTCCAATCCTCAAACTTTTCAACTAATTTTTTGCAAAAGTTTTTTCAGGTTGTTTGAATATCATTTTAGTGAAAATAAAAGATCAGTTTTAACTAACATTTTTTTACAATAACTAAATTCTTCAGTTAAATCTGATGTATTTATTTGTATACATACCCTGGGTTTACGGTACTGTATTTTTCTTCTTCGCTTAATCTCTTTATTCCCATTTTGGGAGAGTGATCCAACCAAAGAAACATCCATCTCTAATTAAAATAAACAAACCTAATTTATTGAGAATGTAAAATATACTTTCATTAACAAAACAAGTTTCATGATTTCTTTTTTTGGCTGAAACTAATTAATTACTGAAGGGAATTTTACATGGGAAGGTTTTAAAAACAATCATTTCTTAAGAAGAAAATAATTATCTAGGACTGCACAAGTTCTGATTTAATTTTTTTATAAATTACTTTTATTGCACTTTTAATAATAATAACAATTTGAAAAAAATTAAACAAAGATTATCAATATTTATATTTTTTTTCTTTATTTTTAAATATTTGTCATTATCATCAGAAATTAAAATCCTTGGTATCATTATTGTTACCAGTAATAAAATATCTTAAAAATAAAAACATGAAGTCAAAATTTGGGGCCAAGGACTTTAATGATTTCCACAAAGGGTAGGTGAGAGGAAAACTGTTTCCAACCTGAACACAATATAATACAATTTACTAATAATGAAGTCTAAGAGATTTTTTCTGATGCACAACAGGACATTTTCTTGAGAAACAGAATTATTAGGGTGTTACAGGGCATTGTGCAGGAAATTTGGTGTTGAGGCTAACACACAAGAGACATAACTAAGAAGACTTATACACAAATAGAGAGTACCACCTATACGCATAAACGCGCAGGAGACCTATTAAGACATAATTTGATGTTATAGCGAGCATAAAATGTTGTATATGTGTACAAAATTATAAATTGGCTAAGTATGTAGAGCAGATCACAACTTGTAATTGTGAGATCAAAAAACTACATTTGTACGCGTTAACTCTGACATAATAAACATTAATAAAAAAAAAGAAGACCTAAAAAAATTTGAATATAATTATCTCTCCCACATGGTTTTTTTTAAGAAAAACAATATATTCTACAGTGACACTAGGGTTATCTGCGATTGAGAGCACATTTCAAAGCATCTTTGTGGTGTATACAATACAGATGGAAGTAACTTTTTATGAAAGGAAAAAAAAAAGATTTAGGATCAAGGGATAAAAACAAATGAGACCATATAAATCCAAATAACTTAATTTATTTTTAAAAATCTAACAAAATAAAAAAAAGAGTTAGACATCTGGTTTAAATTAAAATAAGAAATAGAACAATGAAATGAAACAATTTCCTTGCAGAGTGCACAAACTGAAAAAGTAAAAATTATAAACATAATAAATGCAAACAATAGTATATATATAGAACAATAAAAAGGGCAAAAACAAACCCTAACCATAACAAAACAGGCCTAAAATCATGCTGACAAAAAAAGATTATGATTTTAATTTGAACATTACTCTCATTTCAGAACATTTTGTTTTTTAAATTCTAGTGAAATCTTAAACTATTAAATAAATAAATATATAAATAAATAAAATAAAATATAAAACTATCTCACACTTTCTATTTGATTACGTTCAAACATTATCAGACTCCATTTTTTTCCAACACCCTGATAAAGAAAAAATTGTCTTTCTCAACAATAGCAGAGTTAAAGGTGGGAGCAAATTTTTTATGCCTTAAACACAGTAAAGAAGTACTGAATTAAGGGATGGGTTAGTGTATAATTAAAGGAAGGGATAAAATGACGAATATGACTTATGCTGTATTTAAACAAGTACTTTTATTTTATTACCATTTTTTTTTTTTTTTTTAAAAAATATTTCCAACTCTGGCTAATTTTCCTTTATAACGAAATCTTGCTATGAAAATGGTAAATTACCATACCAACCTACCATGTCCATCAAAAGGTAGTTCTTCAATAATAATTCCTTTATAGTTGATGATTAACACAAAAAGAGCCTTAGCCACAGCAGTTGGGAGCATTGTAGGTTGCTTGTCATTGATGCCTTGTTAATGTTTATTTTGTTGCAACAGTCATTATAGAGATTGATGATAAAACAATTGATGAAAAATGATATTCCCAATTTTAACGTCTTCTTGGTACAATAGGGTGTTTTAGCAAGACGACGCCATTTTTTGTCGTTGTGGCTCACCGTTAGCGTCCTCTCTCAAACTGATTTAGCAAACAAACTTTACGCGGCAAAATTCAAAATGGGTACAACCAGAAGTTTGAAATCGGCAAGAGATGCTCTTGTTCTCTGTTATGCTGCAAATTTACTCGATGATATAGAATTTGCAGTTCTGTATGATATGAACGAATCAAGAGAAATCTTTCCGTACTGGAAATTTCAAGAATTTGATTTGGATACGTTAGACGAGGCAGAATGCCGAACAGAATTGCGATTCTCATCACAACATATATACGAACTTGCTAGATTACTAGGAATTCCAGCTAGAATAGTGACCCCACAGAGAATAACATGTAGTGGAATAGAAGCGCTATGCATCATGCTAAAACGATTAGCATACCCATGCAGATATATGGTACCTTTTTTTGGAAGAGATCAAACTGAATTATGCATAATATTCAATTATGTTCTCAACTTTCTGTATAATAATCATCATCATAGATTAGAATCATGGAACCAGTGGTTTTTACAACCAAGAATGTTACAGCTTTATGCCCAGACCATCCATGACAAAGGTGCTCCCTTGCATAACTGTTTTGGTTTTATAGATGGCACAGTTATACCTGTATGCCGACCTAAATTGAACCAAAGAGTTGTATACAATGGACATAAAAGGTTGCATGCGCTCAAATTTCAAAGTATAGCTCTTCCTAATGGTCTCATTGGAAACTTGGCTGGCCCGTTTGAGGGAAGGAGACACGATAGTACAATGCTATATGAATCAAGTCTTCTTCAAAACCTTCAGAGAGTAGCATTCCACAATGGACAACCGCTATGTGTTTATGGAGACCCAGCTTATCCCTTGAACGTTCATTTGCAAGCTCCTTTTCAAACAGCAAATATAACTCCAGATCAACAAATGTATAACAAAGCCATGAGCAGAGGGAGGATAAGTGTTGAATGGCTTTTCGGAGATGTACGAAATTATTTCTTTGTAGATTATAAAAAGGGCTTGAAGCTTGGACTCTCGCCAATTGGTAAATTTTACATTGTCAGTGCCCTTTTGCAGAATGCACATACATGCTTATATGGAAACATTGTGTCAGAATATTTTGATTTACGACCGCCAACCCTGCAGGAATACTTTCAATGAAAAATATTGTTCTTTCTTATAGCTTATATATATCATGAATAAAAAAATCTATAATATAAAACATGTATGTCATGTACAAAGATGTGTAAAATATGTATACTAGTAATAACAGAATATGATGCATGAAAAGAAAAAAATTCTGTATGCTGATATGTGTAAATAATAGGCTGTGTGTGTAAGACTATTTTAGGAATCATATAAACAAAATGAATCAACATAAAAATATCTATATACAGTAAAACAAGTCTCTTGAATCACATTACATATCCTTCCTCACCAATGCTTGAATCAAAACTAATGTTTGGTTTTGTTGTTGGGCCATCATGGTCTGAAACTGCTCAGACTGGCTCTGCGATTGCTTAGCGAATACTTCCAACACATCATTATTATGCCGCTGCTGATGCAACAACATTTGCTGGAATTCGTTTCTTGCATTAGTATTTGACTCGATTTCACGTGTTTTCAGTTCTCGATCACTTTCGATTTTTTCTTTTAAAAACGATAATGTATCAATATTAGATCTTCTGGTCTTCTTTTCCTTTGCAGGTTCATCTTCATTTTTTCGCTTTTTGGTCTCCTTAAAAGTTTCCATAGCAGTTGAACGCATGTCAAGAGCCTTCTGTTTCTCTTGGTTTTCTATTTCATTTTTTGCAGATTTTTCTTCCTCTTTTCTCATCTCAGAGTCTGCACTCATATCCATCAAGTCTTGTAACAGTATTTCGCTTTCAGTGGGTTCAGAACCACCAATACCAGTTGCTTTTTTTTCTGCATTATTTTGTGCAGAAAATTTCTTCATAAGATTTGTTATTCTATCTCTGACAGCACGTGCGGTGACCATAAAACCATCAATTGCATTAAGATTTGTGGCAACAGCCTGCCAACCATTCGATCTCTCTCTAGAACCAGAATTATGTGTGAATAAACCACTGGCCGCAACTTCTCTCATCATAAGTACATCTTTAGCTTCAGTCCACCGCATGAAATCTCTATATGTAAAAATACATGAGAAATGATTGAAGAAAGTGAAAGCAAAAAAGCTAAGCTACAAAAGCCTTCTTCTTTTGTGTAAACTCCAAAACATACAAGAAGCAATATTTTCATAGCTAGTCCTAGCTGGGTTATCTATATCTTGACAAAAGTCTATATTAACCCTCCTTCATAGAAAATGTCCTCAGGAAACTCAGGAATAAACATTATCAAGAACTTTCACTTTCCACAACGTTTTCCAGCAACAAATTTGACTTTCGTTTTCATACTTTGATGAAAAAAGATTGTAAACATTCTTAAAGTTTCTCAACAAACATACAGAAAACTTGTTTGTACATTCAGTACATATACTGACTTCATACTAATTGAAATAAAGTCAATATACAATTTTTTACTTACTTTTTCTTGCCTGATGAAGAATTTTCCGCAGCCATTTTATCCACGTTTCACCAGAACGCCAAAACAACACTTTTGACGTCGTGAACGCGACTCCACGATAGAGGACACACAGATTTTTGTAGATTCCAGTCCCTTTTTGCTCAGGTGATCTCCCCGATCGAAGTCCGCGTCCTCTTGCTAAAACAGCCTAATGATTCGTAAAGACGGCATTTTGATTCACAAATTACGAATAGCAACCTGCTAATTCGAACCCTGATATTTTGTTAGCAGACTATGTTTTCTTTAATACATTTGTATGTTTTGCTGTTTCAAGTTTACTTAACTTTTTTTGCAAATCAACTAACTCCAATTTTTTATATTACAGCGAGTGGACGATTATTAAAAATTGTATATAATGTGATAGTTAATCAGAAAGTTCAAACATCTACATTGTGCAGACTTTTTTTCTTTTAATTTATAACCATGTCAATCCTGTCAAACCATACATTTAGAAAGATGCTGAATTATTGTATCGTATATATACTGTATACTGTATATACATTATATTACTACTGCAGAAATGAAGAGAATATGAAAAACAATAACCTACCCTTTTCCTTCCCTTGTCACTCCACCATCTTTTGATTCCTTTTATTTTATGTGGCAAATTAAATATATGTATATATGATCCACCATATTTTAATTAGTTTGTTAATCTACACTAGAATTAAATTTTTAGAAATCAGTCAGTTTTCTATTACGGCAACTTTTACACTACCTCAATAAAATTTTCCCAAAAGAAATTTTTGGAAATTCAAAATATTTCGTACCTGTCCACCAATGTACTAAAACAGCCACATAGGCATGCACAGTATATGAACATGTGAGGTAAGACAGAAGGAAGTCACATGTGAGATTCCCATATTTCACTTGCATGGTGTTGGAGTGCTGTTCAAAATAAATTGTTATTTTAAAGAATTGCATTTTTTTTACAAAACATTGGAAACTTTGGAAAATGTTCTTCTATTTAACTGAAATTACATAATTCAGATGTTCACGTAATACGGACGGTATATATACACTAACTATATAAAAAAGCGTGTAAAAGGACATTTTAAATATTCATAAAATAGTTCTGTGGCAATGGCCCAGTTAGATAGCGCTTTAGATGTTATGTTGTGCTTTAGTGCTAGTTTGAATCTGGAGCTGTTTTTCTTAAATAAAACTTTGCGTATGAAAGCTTGTTGATGACATGTTGCAATTGACCATTTGGTTTAAGAATCAAAATACATCAGTGAATCATTAATCAGGAAGTCCACAGAAAAAGACCTCTCCCCAACAGGGTCTAGCAAATTATGTTCTTATGATTAAAGCTTACCTTCCACTTAGAAAATAGTAATCGAAAATCAAAGTATTGTACAAATTATGAAAATAAATTATTTTATATATATACTTGTTTTGATTTATTTGCAAAATATTAGCTAGGGAAGAAGCTTTGTCTCAGTCACTGTCTTATTTTTCGATTGTAAATAAATTTCTTTGCGTTAAGGCTTGTGCCGTCAACTCCAGGATGATATTGCACTGTAATCATTGCCCAGGGTTTTATATATACAAAGCGGTTTTACCATACCATGCGATTGTTTTTGTTTTGTTTTTTTAAATATTCGGAACAGGAACGGAGATGAGCTTGTAGCAGGTACTGAAGATGAGTAGTTGTAGTGTCAGAGAATGCTAATAGACAGACTGTATATACATGGGCACTATATAAGGAGTAAAGTGTATATAGCCTACAGTAACAAAGAAAGTCAAGATCTAACTTTGCTTTCCTCAATTTCAAGTCGGTCTTCTCGAACTTTCGAATCACTTACACAAGAATCGCCATAACGGTCTCTGATGATTTAAACCAATGAGCGTAATTTTGGAAAACGTAATCTTGCAAGAAATATGAATACAAGCGCAGCAACACGGAAAAGAAACATATTTTTTCTTTACAAGTAAATGAATGTCACTGACGGATTCAGAGATTTATTTTTTTTTTTTTATTAGGAGTTTACAATGAAAATATATAATATGAAAAATATATTGAACATTTACCTAATAAAAGGATAACTAGCACAAAGCACTTTATGTGCTTAAATAACGTATTTCAGCTGTAGGTTGACTTACGTCCAAAGTTGTGTAATTGAACTGCGATCCAGTTTTACCATTGTAATATTAATCGATGTAGTTGCATATGGATTTCATATGAAATCCAAGTTTTTAAAAAATTAATTGAAACTTGATGGATATTTTGAACATTGAAAAAAAATAAATACAACGTATTGACAATGTTTCGGGTGTTCATACACCCATTTTCAAGTCTTCTGTATATAGAACTCCGTTAACGCAAATATATATATACTAGTTGGTAGCCCCTGGAAAAATCCACGGTTTCGCCTGTTTCTTTTTATATCGCATGGCGTGCGTCTCGCTACTTGTGGTACCATTTTGCGTGACAGACAGACGCATACGGGTATTATAATATACTTACTTACTTTGAATACTTTGAAGTAGATTTTGTGAGATCTTCACGCATCCAACTCGGCGAGTCCAATGCTCATCATGTCAATGATGCTGTTCGTGTTGGCCTTTCGAAACTGAACATAATTTGGTATCAGTGGCTCATCAGGAACAGTAGCAAGAAAGTAATCCAACTTCGACTTGAAACAGTCTATGCTGCAATCAGATAGGTTGCGTATTGCTTTTGGTAGACCATTAAACAATCGTACTCCTTGAACAGCCAAGCTAGCACAACGAATCTTATAAAATGGCCCTTTCTTCACTACAGGAACAACACATTTTCGACCCAAACGATCATTCGTGTACCATGTGATGCCTCCTTTCACAGTTTCCTGACCAAAGTTTGGTACTATTTTTTCAATCACTTTCCAGATGTAAATTATGGCATACCGTTCTCTTCTTCTCTCCAGAGAATGCAGATTCAATCTTTTTAGCACGTCCCAGTACGAAAAACCTTGAGTTCCAAGGATTTTTCTAGTAAAGGTTCTTTGCACCATTTCTATGTCTTGTATTTGTCCTTTCATTAGTGGAGACCATAACTGGGAACAATAGTCAAGGTGGGGAATAACTAATGATTTCCAAAGAGTCAACATCACATTTTTTTCTCTGCTCTCGAATGTTCGTAATATCCATCCAGTTATCCTGTTTGCCTTTGATATAAGGTTTGAGATATGCTTATTAAATTTGCAATCATTCGACATTATAACTCCTAAGTCCTTCACAGTGATTTTTTTGTTAATCTTTTCTGACGTGTTACTTAGATATACAGAGAGTGGTTTCAAAGACTCAATCTTTCCATAACTTAGGTGCTCGAACTTACACCCATTGAGTTTCATATTATTTTCATTTGTCCACTTATAAATTATATTTAGATCACTTTGGAGTTTAAAGGTGTCCATGAGGCCATTAATCTCTTTCAGAATTCGTGTGTCGTCTGCAAAGCTGTATGCTAAAGAATATTTTAAGTTCTGATTGATATCACCAACCATGATTAGAAAAAGCAGTGGGCCAAGAACAGACCCCTGTGGAACCCCTGATCCAACGTTAGCGGGTATAGATTTTACACCATTGACATAAACATGTTGTATTCTGTCTTTAAGGAATGATTTAATCCATTTTATCAGTTTGTCATTTATACCAAGTTGCTTCAGTTTAGCAACTAAGATGGAGTGGTCCACTTTGTCAAATGCCTTGCTAAAATCTAAGTAAATTGTATCTACATTTGAACCGCCTTCAAGAAAGGATAGGATTGTATCATAATGGGTCAGTAGCTGTGATAAACAGGAACGACCTTCTCTAAAACCATGTTGTGAGTTGTTAAAAAGATTGTACTGTACAAGATGATCAACTATGTTCTTTTTTATAACTTTTTCAAATATTTTAACGACATGTGAAGTCAAGGCAACTATACAGATATATATTACAAAACGTTATAAAACGTGAATAATGGAAACCCCCGCCTGATTAAATAAATACAACGGCGCTGACCTGATGTTATTATTAAGTACGGGATTATCACGCAAGATGAAAAGGCTCTCTTTGATTTTGAGTGAGAAACGGTTATTCCCATTCACGAACATTCGCGCAAGAATGCTGAAATCGTCTAGAGACAAAACGTAGTTGCTGTATTGTTTTAGATGGTCTTTAATAGCAGATTGTTGCGTTGACAACGATTTCTTACCTGTTAATGGTGTAACACCCCAAGGTGTGCTCGCTTATTCTAACTTTGAGATGTCTTGATGTCTCACCTATAGGAGGCATTGCAGCCACTGCACTTAAAATTATGTGATTATATAAAAATAAGCTGTCAAATATATATTATACATTGAAAGAAAACAGTGTTTTGAGGAAGAGTAAGTACTTTTAAGAAAAAGAAAAAGCGGCGGGCGCGGGATAGTCCCGGATACGTTTGTTGTTGTTTTGACTTTAAACTATTCCCGCTCTCTCCCAACGTCTGACTTTTACGGTAATTCAAAGAAGAAAACCTCTAGCTTTGGTACCACTTTGTGTCTCAAATAGGTAGTCGGTCAACCGGCTAAAATATAGTTTGTGGGTGAAGTTAGTCAGACACTCGGGATCCCGATACCCCGTTGCGCTGGACCCGAAGCCCGAGCGCGACCAGTGCGAAAAGTTATTGGAATGAACTTCGAGCTACGAAATACAATGTCGAATAGGTTGGTTTCTATTTTACAGCATGCCAAAGTTATGAATTATTATAATAAGTATTTTATATGCGGAGCTTAAAAATATTGTTACTGGTACCATCACTGACCTTGTGTCATGTTGAAGAAGGCTCCGAAATCAAAGCGTTAGTTTTGTTCATTCATACTGTAAAAATACTTTAATGAAAGACAAAATTAGACATTTTGTACGGTTTCAGTTAAAAAATATTGGTATGTGTCTAAATGTATTACACATTACATTGGATTTATTATTTCTCGTATAAATTAAGGCAATCTCGTTCCCAGGGCTTCTTTTTTGCTATCTGATATGTGGCTGCGCTGCTTCTTTCGCGCCAGCACGCATATCAGAAATAGAAAAAGAGGACGAGATTGGAATAGAAGTAGCTTTTTTTATATGCTATATAGGAATATCAGGCTGGAATTTCAAGTTAAGGACAGCGTGGAAGTCATATTTTGGGAAAATCCGCCATTTTTAGCCGATTTCATGGCAACAAAGCGTAAATTTTTATTAAAAACATGATAGAAATATTTTCTTAACTGATATGCATTGGAAAAAAGTGTTTTTATTCAAATATTTATTGATCTAAATTTTGATCCAAAAACTCTCGCTAAGTGGAAAATTTTCACCTCTTATGTCAACGTCCCACTTACATTCTTTTAATCGGAACATTCACTAAGTCGGTCCCTTGTATCTCGAATGAAAGCTATTTCGAAGAGTAAGTTTAATGTGTTTAACAACATTATCTAAAGTGGCAAATGACTGGAATTTTTTTGCATAAAATATGCAATTTGTGTGCCAAAGCAATATTACGTCAAACAGAGGTTGACCTAAAAGGCGTGGAAAGTCAAAAGTGTAATAAAATCTTGGTCCCGGCGATGTATACAATGTTATATAGCTTTTTTCATGTTTCGGACCCGGGGGCATTCTCGTCCCCAGAGCCCTTTGCGATTAAAACCGAGATTTATCTCAAAGAGCTCTGGGGTCGAGAATGACCCGGGAGGTAGATTAGATATGTACATAAAGTTTTTAGACTAATTATCCTAAGATGAGTTTTTATTTAAAACATAAGCATAGGGATTTAATGTTCTTCAGATGTGGAAGAATGCGAGGCCGTTTCCACGTGGGTAGGAGTATTTCTCGCTGCTGCGCCCTAGGTTACTCAAATCCACTGAGTTGCATTCACCATTTCCATCAGCAAGTCCTAAGTACGGTGACCAAATTATTGTAGAGACTCAAATGATACAACATGTTTAATGTCCATTTGGCGTAAGATGGCCGCGAAAACTATTGAAAGAAGAGGTTATAAAGTTAGGATTAACCCACCACGGCAAAATTTTGACGTTCTAAAATTACGGACGCGGTTTATTTTTATACGGCTTAAGGAATAACCAAACTCGTCCCCAGCGCCTCTCGTCTCTTTTTTTTACTGAACGGCGCTGGGACGAGTTTGAGGAATAACATATAAATTTTGTCTTGTCCTAATTGTCCCTTGTTATCATCTTGTAACGGACCAAATTTAACCTTAGAGATAAGTTCTACTCATTACACAAAAACTTGTAATGTTTTCTTACTCCGCGACGAGTAGGTCTAGGGTCACACATTTTTATATTTGGTACTCGCGCACGACTATCCAACCCTCCGTCTAATTGTGACCTCCCAGTCGAAAGTAATACAGATAGAACATCCGCGGAGAAGAGATGTGTTACAATATTTGTTGTGCCGCCTGACCGACGGGAGCATCGCCATTTCCACGACGCTTTGAGCAGAGCAGGTTTTCAATTGTTGCTTGTATGATAAATATAAGAATGTCTTCACCGTTGACAAGACTAGCTAAAAAGAACTCACAGGTGAGGATTTTTGTTTGGACTATACTCTAAATACCACGTCGTCGTGCTAATAGACAACTATAGCTAGCTAGCTAGCTACAGAAAAAAGAACAGCCCATTTCATAGAAAATCTGTCAGAAACCTTTGCTAGGTAGTGTAGCATATATGTGGACCAACTACACATCCATTTACTTCAAAAGCCTGCAGTAAATGAAGTGTAATCCTTTTAAAATCGTTTGCGATATCACAAAATCCACTTGACCTACATCCCACACAAAAATAGACAGTGGAATTTTT
This sequence comes from Hydractinia echinata, assembly GCA_030067915.1. NCBI lineage: Eukaryota > Metazoa > Cnidaria > Hydrozoa > Anthoathecata > Hydractiniidae > Hydractinia > Hydractinia echinata. Next base: position 1,145,968 of record JASGCC010000088.1, read on the forward strand.
TGGCTATTTTACAAAGATGGCAAATAGCATTATATAACTGGCCAATTCGCTGCAGCCGGTAGCCGGTCTTTTTCAGGTGCATAGGTAAGTTACAGTGCGCTATTTGCACCTAACGCCTATATCTAAGGTTATTTATCTTGGTTCCTCAGTAAAAACACTATTCAGCGATTCGGTTCAGCTTTGTTGCCATAGTGATGATTGACATTTTGCTTAATTGACGAATCGCATTTGTGCTACAGCTGCCATTTTTAAAATTTTGTTTGGTGAAAACAAACCTAGTTCGTAGGGGAAGAATGCTAAAAAATGTGGAAATAATTAGCTAACGAAAGGTAACCACAATAAAAATCTGTGTGGAAATGATACTTAGCTATCTAGATTTTGCTCCAAAAAATTATCTTTGCTCAAACTTCCTAACATTGTTCTTAAAACTCCAATATGTGTTTAGCTCTGCACTCTCTTCACCTAAATTACGGAAACTTTTCACCTCCAAAAAAATTGTTATGACGTCAAACCGAATCGCCGAATTAATAGAGAATTTGGGAAATGGACCGGGATGCTTGTCAAAAAAATCGATGCAAGGCAGGACAGATAACGTGCTGCTAGTAATCATAACATGATAATCACACCAAAATCCTTGCACAAGGCAAAGAGGGTAATTACTACAGAGTATGCACGTTTTGATTGCCATTCACAATAGCACGTCCATTTGGTGGCATGACCCTAATCTCTTCATGCATGAATTTCACTTTCACTTCTAATTTATTTACTTTTCTTTTACTAATTTATTCGTTTATTTACTTATCTATTTACTTATTTATATATTTATTTATTCTCATGCATGAAGGATGTTTAATTTCTCTTTCCTCTTCATTCATGAAGGTACACTTTAACTTCACTATAAACAGATAATCAAATGGTGCATATTTGCACACAATAAACATGTGTTATTAAATAATCATGAGTAAAAGGTGGCATACAAAAGCTGGTCCGTGTTTTAGCTCACTGTGTGTTACCACATAATAATAATATCAGAATTCACAAATCAGTGTGCCTCACTGTAATGATAATAACTCATAATAAGATCAAGTAATAATAAAATACACAGGCCACACACGCATATGTCCAAATTTTTGCCTGACGTAGGAATTCCATTTGTATGCTCATGAGGGAAGAGAAATAAAAACCATACTGATTGGCCAAAACCTTGGCAACTCTTCTAGCCAAACTGTTTTGTAAGGAAACTGTACAGCTAGAGCAACGGTGCAGCCATATTTATATTTGCTTGGGTGATATCAATCGACAACTGGGTGATGTGAGCCAATCCAAGAGCTTGATCGTCTGCCTTCAGTGCTTGGCTAGTTCGTTATAGCTTGTTCGAGTTGTTGCAATAGTCGTATACAGTGACTGTCATCAAGTTTAGCGGCGCATAAAAAAGAAACATTGTTAGACCAAGAAAAGTAGATACAGTTTTACCTTTGATAAAGGGAGGGTGGGTGGTGTCTTAAAATCTTTAGAGTTCTTGTCTTTCATAGCCTGAACTGTTCTTTTTGGATCAAAAGATTGGACTGACACATGTGCCTGTATTTATTGACTTATTTCATTAGGCAAGGCAAGGAGATCTGATGATGACAAGGGTGCAAGCCAGGCAATACTCAAAGCAGGTATAAGCCAATATGGCCACTGAATCAAAGGTGCCTCGTTATCCAACGTTATCCAGATTAGTGTACTTGGCCAGAGCCAGATAGTGCATATCATTCTACAGGACAGCTAAGGGGTTTACCCAAGTCACCACAATTAACACGAGCTAAATATTTGTTTAGCCCCATTTAGATTCAGTGGCCCTCTCATGCTGAAATATTTTTGGATATTACTAGTCTTGTCTTTGCTCCAAGATTAACTTGGTGTGACTGGAAAGCAAATGGTTTTTAATGTTGGTTATGCCTCAATGTTTAAAGTGCACAAAATATTAAAACAAGAATGATAGATAAATAGTAGCTTTTTTTGTGGTAAAAATAGGTTAGTGGTGCAAATAGGTCAGTCGGTCAACAAATAATTTTTATATTTTTATTGACATATGACTAATTGATACTTGACTCTGTTATCGGCCAAAAATATTAAGAATTAGTTAAATTCTAAAAACAGTGAAAAACCATCCTTGAGCTTCGACCAATGGTATGCCAGTCCGGTAACTGATTATGGTTGTTCCGGATAATTGAAATTAGTTATTTTTACCTATTTGTATGGTAGTCAATCAAAGTACCTTGGAAAATAGGAACAGGGCTTTTGTAATCTATTTTAAAATAGTAACAGTAGTAGTCGTTGTTTGGCTGCCAGTGGTGAGTATTAAGTATACATCTTTCGTCCATATAACAGACCATTTCGTGAGAGGCGTGCGATTGCATGCGCATGCCCCCACACATGCGCAGATTTGTTTAGGTGTGCGATTAATCGCACATGCAAATTTTGTTTTCTTTATGTCTCCGATAGCTTTCTGAAATTAGCAAAATTACGAAAAGAGCGAAATATGAAGTCAGTCATTATTACAGATCGTCTGTAACAACGATGTATGGAAGATTCTTTCTCATGTTTTTATAATTTTATTATCCATTTTCATCTTACCAATCATAGTGTGCATAATAAAATGAGTGGCAGTAATGAAGAGGACAAAGTTTCATGTGTCTTATTAATTGTATTTTTAATTTTTTTTCCACATTTTTGTGGCCACGCAAGTAGCGAATATAAAAAAGAAAGAAAGAATGAATATCATTAAAACTAAATTGTTACATTTTTTACTGTTTTTTAACAGCATTTATCAATTTAGTTCTGGGCACTAGCTTGTAAAATACATGTCAATAACACCTAAAAATGATACCTGCCATACTGCTCTATTACCAGAAGCAAATCATTTCAATATGCTCAATGTGATTGCAAAGATATAAATACATTAGAATAACATTCAACACAAAAGAAAAATTGATCTCCAGAATCCTGTTTTAGAGAGAGTGAGGAAATCGTTATTGAGAGAAAAAATAGAGCACGTAAGTGAAGTAAGGTATAAGTATTGGGTTCTTTTAAAAAACTTTAAATTTGTGTTATTTGTGTCATTTGTTAAAGGAAAACGAAATAAAAAATAAGTAAAAAATCAAAAAAATCTTTGATAGTAACAAAATATTATTTTAGTAAGGAATTTCATTATCCATCCTTAGCATTGAAATGTTAAATATCGTTATTAGCCATGCTTCAACTTTCCGTAATTTAATTTACATTAAAGGGATCCCAAGGTACTTTTACAAGTTGGACTTACATGAAAGATTTTCATAAGTTATTCCCAATGACATATTCACTTTTTGTTAAAAGTTCATGTAACCCCAGATATCGTTTTTTAAATATTTGTTTTTCTTGCCGCCTTGATGGCTGCTTCGATCTTCTTGCTCGTTAACAATTTAAGACTAGCTCCAGTCCTTTTTAGTGGCACATGACCCTATTACGTAGTATTTCAGTAGCGCTCACAAATTAATGACTTTCACTCGCTATTATTAATGACTTTCATAGCCAAAAACAATTAATATACTGTGGCAACAAAGTTAAAAAAATCCAATGTACTTTCCACATCGATCTCTGTACGAATGATTTGTTTTTGTTTAAAAAAAATAATTCAACATGATATTCTAGCCGTCTAAGCAATAAAACAAAAAAAAAAAGATATTAGCAGCAGGTGTGTGCATGATTTCTTTTATTTCAAATTTAAAAGAATTTATTTCAACAAACAGGTTGTAAAAAATACTGATCTATAACCTGTCGACCTAGGCGGGGTATGATGCTCAAGTGAGTATTGCCAACCTTATTCTCAACAATCCTTGGGTAGAGGTTGCCTAAGTTACTCAGTAGATGGATATATATTTTTTATTAAAAAATATTAAAAAATCAATAGAAAAGAATACTACTTTAATTTATCCCACAATACAGAGAGAGGCAGAATTTACTGTCTAATTAAAGTTTGTTTTTATGATATTCTTCCAATATGTAGTGCAAACATCAACGTAGTCTAGTAAATTAAACTCATCATTTTTCCCTTTTGCGATAGCGCGCTAAAATAAGCAGGGTTACAAAAGCAGGACAGACATCGAAGAGCGAAAGCAGAAAAGAGAGACAGGTATCCTGTCTAACATCAACGCTGCTCTGTACCTCCATGATTAGACCTTTTAAAAGCATACATCATACATTAATGTCCTCATTTTTAGCGTCGACTAATAACTGCTGTGGCTATATTCGCACTTATTAGATTACTGTGGCAGCTTCTAAATTTTTAAACTTAACAAAACACAAAAAATGTTTTAGCTACCTCCTAAATAAAAAATCGGAGAAAAGCAAAGAAAAATAAGAAATAAAATAATAATAGTTATTTGCGTAAATATTAAAGTTCAACGCAGAAAAAACGGCATTTTATTAAATATATTTTAGCGTTTTCTGCAATGATTTAATCAAACTACATTGGTGACAAACTTTTTGTAATGATGCAGTTGAAGCGCAAAACTAACTGTTTTTTTGCTAAGAGTTTGTTGTTCGTGCATTGCCGTAGGAGGCAACTGAACTATGCTGTGGAAAAACAAATACTTTTTTCCGTTGTTATATCTTCGGCTATTTTTTACACGTCTGATCGCACAAGGCCTAGAGACTTTTTATGTGCGATTTTACCACGTCAAATAATTGCCGACGCAAAGGTACATGTTTTGAAAATATGTCAGTAATTACCTCGGCAAATGCGAGCGCCGTCTCAAATTACAAAGGTTGTAACCGCCCTTAATCCTATTCGTGCTGGAGGGGGAGGGGTGATGCAGCCCCTTCTCCCTTCCCCCTTCAACTTTTTCTATAACTTTTTTTGGGCTTATAGTCACACCTTGATATTTTGTTACTTATATTTGCCTTCCAAAATATATCCTTTTGAAATAAAAACCATACACAAATGTGTGACATGTCAAATAAAAGTCCTTTGAAATAAAAATCATGCACAACTTGTGTCTCAAATAAAAAGTCCATTGAAATAAAAATCATGCACATTTTATTTTTCGTTTGATTGCTCAGCTATGTGAGAACATATGCAGAATTATTTCTATTTTTTTTAAAAAATAATCCTTCCTAAAGAACTTTATGCAGAATTATTTTAATTTTTTTTAAAAAAAATAATTGTTCGTAGAGAGCTTTCGTTTCACTTTGCCGCGCGAAGGTATATATGTTCTCGCTATGCAGTCAGTAATAATTAAAGTGCTACTGAAATAATACGTAACAGGGTCACGTGCCACTAAAAACGACTGGAGCTAGAATGAAAATTTTTAATGAAGAAGAAGGTCGAAGATAACCAAGATGGCGGTCGAGCGACAAGAAAAATAAATATTTAAAAAGCTATATCTGGAGTTACATGAAGTTTTAACAAAAAGTAAATATATCATTTAGCATTTCTCAAGCAAATCTTTCAGATGAGTCCAACTTGTAAAAGTACCTTGTGATCCCTTTAAATATTGTTTGTTCCACAAGTAGTTACAAAGTTTAATTAATGACTTTACTCACAATTTTTCGTACCATGGATTCAAATTCCTGGTTGTAAACTTTGTTGGAACTTGCTCCCTGGGCGGTGTAAGGGGTAAAGGAATTTTGTTCGTACTTTTGCTTCTTGAAAATTTAATTTTTTAAGATCGCACGCCTACCTAAAATCTTACGAAATGGCCTGATATAAAAATGTATAGCTATACGTTTGTTTATTACTTGGTGGAAAATAACTCTGAAAGACTTTTTGTCAATTTTATTATTTTTTTATCAGTAGGTAGCCGTGTTTCCTCTCCTTCAAAATATTGTTTGCTAAATAATTGAATCAAAAGTAATGCATAGATAAGTTTCCAACATTTACAAAATTCCGTAATGTATGCGCATGCAAGGGGAAAAAAACAGGACCACATCAGGAGAATATTGACTAATTACCTATGTATTTGTATGAATATAAGGGTGAGTTTTTGAGTAAGAGTGTTACACTGTAACTTTAATTGTTCCTTGGTCATGGTGGTCTGTTGTTTAAATTTTGTGCCCCTGTACATGTGTGTAACATGTATATGCTCGTGTCCAATGTTCTCAATACAAAATCACAGCATTGCGACTTGTGGAAACCAATCTAATAAATAATAATAAACTTGGCTTATTCAAATCTTAGCCAAAAGTTTTTTTATTCATACACAGAACTGCACTTTTTCCCATTCAATTAGACTCACTAGATGAGATGATTTGACATTGAGTTGGCATTTACGACCATCAATGCTGACAGAAAATTTGGCCTGCTCTGTTTTTCATAAAAAGTACTTACCCAAATCATTGCGGCTTGATTTATGGATTTACCTCAATTGAGTCTCGCCAAGTCTGAGACAAGTGCCATACTGACATTTCACATGCTTCATTTCAACATGACCTTTTTATATGACAGGCTTTCTTAGTTTTGTGACTCCTCTTGACACTACAGAATGTGTAGAGAGAGAGAGAGAGTCTGAAGACCAGGTTCGCAGTTTCTTATTTTCATCAGTTGGACTAACAATTATTTTCTAATAAACTAACAACTAACAATATTTTCTATGTTACACTTGATATTTTCTAGAATATTTGTTTAAATTAATTGAAGGTTTGTGTTTGAGTGTTTGTTGAATGATGGGTTAAGGCTATACAAGTAGAAGTAAAGGATTTAGAATTGGCAAAGAAACACTGGATATGAAAACCTATTTTTCCTACTTATGTCAATTGATTTAAAATGCGAACTGTTTCCTTGCGAGAATTTTTTTCACAATCAAGTACCTTAATGCCAACATTGTCTTGCTCAAATAGTTCTATCATAACATACCACAACATTGTATTTGGGTGGGTGGGTGTGGGTGTTGGTTAGTCAATAATAAAATAATAATTAGAAAAGTATGGCAAAGTAGTCTCCTGTAAGTTTTTACCAATCAAGTCGCTCTAAACATGTTTGATCCGAATATTTATCTGAAAGGTGGTAGATGAGGACAATATGACTACTTCTGTTTTTTCTGATTACTATACTGTTTTATTTCACCCAGTGACTTGATTCTTGTGTAGTTTGTTGTTCAAAATGTCTATTGCAATGAAAATGCAAAGGTGTGGTGTCATGAGCAAACATTTCAAGATCTCCACAAGTAGTATATATAATAAGACATGTATGCATGTTAAAAAATCTAGACCCAAGCTCCCTGCTGTGGGACTCATTGCTTAACTTTTGCAAATGAAGATCTATTGCTGTAATGATTTCAATGTTAACGACAAAGCTTTACTAAAAGGAAGAAAGGTTATTCAAAACAATTGTTGTTTTTCAATGCATTGATACCTTAATTCAAAACCCTTTGGTTTTAAGAAGTGAGGTTAATAATTTTGTATAAAAATTTATCAGTATTTTTTTCTTTTTAGCTTCCACAACTTTTGAGGTTGTTATCAGTGAGATGCCAATCTACACAAGCACAAACTTCTGACCTAGTAAGGAATTTATCTGTTTGAAAATTTTAACAATTGAAACTTCTTCTGACTACCATTTTTGTTCACACAATCCAATATTTTTTTTGTAGAAAAGCAGACTCGAACAATTAATTCCGGAAAAGAGAAAGGAAGTTGCAGAATTTCGCAGAGAACATGGCGACACAAAAATTGGAGAAGTCACTGTTGGCATGGTAGGGTAGCCTGAATAGGGTTAAAATAAAGTCTGGCGTTTATTAAGGGGTTAAAGAAAAGTTTTATTAAGAATGCCAGGGAAAATATTTTTCACACAAGTTGTGTAAGGTTTGCAAGATAATGCAGATGATAATAATAATAAAAGAGTAATATTATATTTTATGTTTTATTAGTGTAGAACTTCTGATGAAGTAAACTATTTATGTTTAATAGGCATATGGTGGAATGCGAGGTATTAAAGGCTTGGTCACAGAAACTTCTGTTCTAGATGCTGAAGAGGTAAACTATTGGAATTCCAATAAGAAAGATTGGTTATTAAAAACTGTATTTTAAAAATCACAGCAACCATGCTAGTAAGAGTAATGTATGATTCACACCTGACTTGATTTATTTATCCCAGTAGATCTTTAACGCGATGGTGATAATTATTTTATTTTAGGGAATTCGTTTTAGAGGCTACACTATTCCTGATTGCCAAAAGGTAACAAAGTTATCCTTCTATGGGACAAAATAAAAGAGGAAATAAAAATGTCTAGTCATAAAAGTAAATTGAGCGTTAAGTTTATATATACAAAATAACCAACTGGGTGTTTACCTAAGTATAAAAAGAAAATGCAATGGTAACCCAATTTGACTTCAAAAGAACAACATAAGCATTGTCAAAAATATTTTATGAAATACAATGTAATGTATAGTGTTGTTAACCACCAGTCTTTCACTTTTGAATGTCAGAATGCAACAATCAAAGGACAAATTGACTAACCGATTTCTTATTACTATACTCAGATCGAAATTTATACACTACAAGTTGATAAACACTCAAGTCTGTCAATTTATTTTAAGATACTGCTAGACGTAAAACAAAGCAACTACTGTTTTTCAACCTCTTTCAAAAGTGTAATTCCATTTTTCAGTTTCAACCACGTCTTACTTTATTTATTATGATTGCTTGTAATGTTGTTATATTTTATAGCTGCTACCTCATGCCGAGGGTGGAGAAGAGCCTCTACCAGAAGCTATTTTCTGGTTGCTATGCACAGGCGAAATACCAACAAAAGCACAAGTATGTACTATTGATTTTGCCTTGCTTTTGCATAGAATATTTGTGTCGTATTCAACGTTGTGTCAGTTTTATTGCAAATCTGAATAGTTTTAAATTATTTTCAGTATTTATTGTGATTGCCTGGGATATCATTATTTCTTTTTAGCTGCTAGTCCTTGTGATAATTACTTGTAATAGTAGTTTCTCCTCAATACATTAGGTAGATATGGTATCAAAAGAGTGGGCTGCTCGTGCTGAACTCCCACAGCATGTTGTTATGATGTTGAATAACTTCCCTGAAGATCTTCACCCAATGACTCAGTTTTCTGCGGCGATTGCTGCTCTGAATAAAGATAGCAAGTTTGCAAAAGCCTACCATGATGGTGTTAAAAAAACTGATTACTGGATGGTGAGTTTTGTTTTCTCTTTACAAGATCACATAGCCAACCTAACAGAGGACGAGAAATTATCGATGGATTAAGAAATTGAATTTTTTATATAGAAATCTGGAAAATGTCAGAACTGAGTAAAAATCTGTGTTGATACTAGACTAACATAACATTGTTTATGTTTTATTTTTTGGTATTTGGAAAATAGGTGAATTCATAGAAAGCTGGGTTAGTATCTGTGTGAAAAACATTACGAAATGCCTTAGAAAGTAATTTTAAGAAATCAAGGATATACAATCTTGGTCATAATACTGAGAAGAAAGCAGTTTTCTTATTCATTTTTCAAGTATGGATAAAAGAACGGTCAATGCTCTGCAGCAGACTACTGCGAAATCGTTACTGTGGCACACACGTAGGCCACTATTTGAAAATGCGTAAATCTGATATAAACATAGCCTGCCTGTTACTTGTGATGAACTTATTTTTTAACATATTTTGACCAAGATTTTTGAAGATTAACTTTTTTAACTTGAATCCTAGCAAATCACTGCTCTAATTTTTAAAGTGCAACTTCTTTTCAACTTTTCACGTTTTATATGTTACTGTTCCAGAGTGCATATGAAGATTCAATGGATCTGATTGCAAAATTACCTGTAGTAGCTGCTTGTATCTATCGAAACATGTACCGAGATGGGAAGGTTTCCCCCATTAATCCTGACAAAGATCTTGGTGCTAACCTTGCTGAGATGTTGGGATACAATAACCACGAATTCATCGAGTTGATGCGCCTGTACCTAGTGATCCACAGTGACCACGAAGGTGGAAATGTCAGTGCTCACGCGACACACTTAGTTGGCAGCGCCCTTTCAGATCCCTACCTATCCTTCTCTGCAGGTATGTGTGGTTTGGCTGGACCACTCCATGGATTAGCAAATCAAGTAAGTACTACGTTTTACTTATCATCATGGCTCTCTATGAGGATGGTTTTTAGACAACGCGCTCGTATATAGGTCAATATGCCTATAACTTTCTCCCAAAAATCAACAAAGGAAGTGGTTTAGAGGATCTATGCAAATACCATTTTACCTGTCTCTTGAATTATCTTTTACACCCTCATCTTAAATTAAAAAAGTCGTGCCTAAATGCCCAGAGGACTTATACCCGGGTTTTAACTCATAGGCCTTGATACAGAGTGGAGTTTTATGTGAGATAATACGGTGCAAATGATTATGATACATAACGAAAACAGGCATGGTTCGAATGTGTTTTTGTTGTTATAGGAAGTGCTGATATGGTTGGACAAACTTGTTAAAGATGTTGGTTACGATGTGACCACAGATCAACTTCGAGAATACATTCGTGAAACACTCAAAACCTCAGTAAGTGACAGCTCGGATCAACCAATGTTAACTTGCATACATCTAGTTGTTATAAGTGTTTCCTACTTTAGGTTGTTCCAGGCTATGGCCACGCTGTTTTGCGAAAAACCGATCCTCGCTACACTTGTCAGCGAGAATTTGCTTTGAAGCATTTACCAGATGATCCGCTTTTTAAAATCGTTGGAAAAGTGTACGAAGTTGTGCCAGACGAATTGACAGCCCTGGGTAAAGTAGCCAACCCATGGCCGAATGTTGATGCTCATTCTGGAGTGTTGTTGCAGGTTTGTCGCTTTAATTATCCACCTTGCTAGTAATACCAGTTGCCTAGTTTTAGAGTACTGTCACTGTGTAAATTCGGCCTTAGCAGACTCGGAAATGAATTCAAATTGTTTAAAATGATTTAGTCAGGAATAAAGAAGTAAATTCTTTGAAAATTCAAATGAGTATCTGAACTCTGACATCACTGCAGCACTACAGGTGTAGAAGTCTGTAATTTTTTAATTCCACTGCTTTTCAATTTTTTAATTCCATTGCTTTTCAATTTTTTAGTACTATGGTATGACTGAAATGAATTACTACACTGTGTTATTCGGCGTGTCGCGCGCTCTTGGTGTGATGGCGTCGCTTGTGTGGGACCGTGCGTTTGGTTTGCCCATTGAAAGACCGAAGAGTATGAGTACAGAAGGATTGAAAAAGTTTGTCAAGAAATAATTTTTTTACAAAAAGTATATTGTTTATGAGATGTGAAATATTTTATCGCTCCTTTCAAAGATAGGTGAGAATTCTTACACAGCACAAATCTTTTAATATACTAAAATACTGTCTCGTTTCAAATCATGTTCGTCTCGTTTAAAATTCTGTTTTGTTTCTGTATATCTAAATTTCCACGTTGTAAAAGAATAAAAACATAATAGTGTCTGCGACACATCTTGTTATTATATTTCGCGCGTGTACTGTGGCCACGAAACAGTTGAACTGTTAATGGAACAAAGTAAATTAATGTGGTCACGTTACATGGTATCTGTCAGATCTATGAAACCTAAGAATAGATATACTTAATATATCTTCATATACGATCAATGCAAACTTAAAGCGCGGTGTTATATAGGCGAATATGACTACTCTTTATTCAATTCCACGGTAACTAAGAAAACCGAAAAGAGCAACCAGAGGAATCCAGCCTAATAACTTTGCACCAGATTCGAATTTAATTTAAAATGCCGGGCTCAAAAAATCTGTTTTGAAAAGTGTGTAATTGATAATTGCGTCGTTATATCTGCTTATGTTTCTACATAAGGACGTTCTGTTAGGTACGGAAGAAGAAATCCGCCTTTTTTTAAACGTTTTGACTTTTTTTGACACAGGTCAAAAGATCGTGTGTATTCCCACAATGATATCTATTCACCATGACAGTTGCTACGCAGTCAAAACAAAACTTGAAGCTCTATTTTGTACTTTCATTATGATCTCAAAATAACAAACGCACGAAATAAATGTTCGATATATATAAAAGTTGACGAAACACGAAATCAATAGAATTGAATCACATGCTATTAAACTTTAATAGCATGTATGCAAAACATGAAAGCATAAAATATTTAAAAAAAATTTCAAAGACAAAAATTATTCAATTGTGATTAATCCGTGCTTGGTTGAAGTTCGTATCATTGTTCAGGTAAATGAAATCATTTTTCATTTTACAAGTTTATGCTGTTACGTAAACGAAACGTAATTTTTAACTTTTGTTTTCACTGCGAACGTTTGTGCAGAGTATAGGAAACTTTGTCATTTTTTTCCGTAGGTTCATTCGCATTTGCTAAGTCTCATTGCATGACTTTTACAACTATATTTTATTACCGTCAGATACAACCTCGTCTCCAGGGAATTTTAAGGTTTGTACATTAAGGCGAAATGGGATCTGTTTCAAAAAACAAAAAAGTTCTGAGAACGAAGTTGCTTTAGGACGATTCACTTTTGATTTTTATTATCGAACTTTCTGTTTTTACAGCTTGAAGAAAACATGAGTCTGTTTTGCAAGACAGAAGAGCTTATTTGAAACTGTCATAACACTAGCATGTATGCATTTGTGCGACGCAGTCTGTGTGACAAACGTTGTTTTTTATAAAGCATAAAACGACGTGAATCTATCGATATGAAAATGTTTTTAAAAATTATTTTTTAGAATTAAATAAATATTTTCTTTTTTAAATTTAAAAAATTTAGAACTTCTAAAATTTTTCTTTCATTATTTCAAATTAAAATCTGAGGTTATGGTGTTTGAAACATTTGCACTGTTATACTAAGCAAAGTTTACACATAAAGAATTATAAAAACGATAACTTATCATAAATATTTAAAATCCTTTACAAACGGTTTCCCGATAAAAAAAAATCTAATAACGTTTCTACACAACAAGATTTTCGACCTACACAAAGGTTGTGGGCAAAAATATATATGCAAACTTGAGTATTATTTTTAGAGCTAATTGATGCAGGGGTGGTTACGCAGTTGACGTCAAATTGTTAACGTAACGGTAAAGTAAAACGGAAAGATACGTGGTTTTATGAAGCATCAAGTATGACGATTACAACACATGAGTTAAATAATCTTCCAGACTGTATCCTGCTCAATATATTCAAACAGTGCAGATCAACTGAAGTTATTTGGCGAGCAAGGATCGTGTGTAAAAGATGGTATAATTTACTCGCCGATGCCGAGTTATGGCGAGTGAGCGACTTATCAAGTTTTAAACTTGATAAACCAGATTTGATTGAAACGATTACATCTTACGTACCAATAAAAGATTTGCAATACCTACAAATCCAACACACTGTTATTCCAGACAATGGCCTTCAGATTATTTTGAAGCAAGCACTCAACTTGGAAGGATTAAGTTTGTATGGAAGCACGGTTACTTCAGAAAAACAGTTGCTCTTACATCAACACCATTTGTCTCGGCATGTTGGATTTGTTGACATCCGAAATTCGAAAGGAAATTCTGATTTCATGAAAAATATTATAGCTAAAACCGAAGAAAGGATCAAAGTGCTAGGTACGTTTACGTTTGAACAGTGCAACCTCGTCCCCAGTATCCCTTTTCCGTTTTACACAGAAATGACGATGAGATATTGGGGCCAAGATTGCCAATGGAAGTTTTTCTGACTGCAGAGAAAGCTTTTTGTGAGTTTTGTAACTAATTACGGTGATATTCAGACTTCATAAAATATTTTTTTGCTATAGTTTTGTGACATCAATAACATTAATTTCTTCTCCAGGTGTATCAAACAGTTTTGGGACTTCGACAGAAATATACGGAAAACCTTTTCTGCATTTTCTACCGAATTTAACCATCTTGGAATGTTCTGACTGTGTGTGGATGAATGACAATGTCATCAGAGAGATGTCAACATATTGTCGCTTGTTGGAAAGCTTAAATATAAACAAATGTTTAAATGTTATCGGTACAAATCTTCATTTATTAATTGCGCGCTGCACGAAGCTCAAAGCATTAATACTTCGCCGAACAAGTGTACGCAATGAAGAGATCATAAAACCAAATTGGGCACATTCAAACATTAACGAATTTGATCTGGCTAATTGTTATTATTTGGATGACGAGCCAGTACTTCATGTTGTTCAGGATTTAGCGATGAAACTGGAACATTTATGTTGTGCTGTGACGGATGAAATCGTGTTAAGTATCACGAATAAGAAATTAAAACTTAGATCGTTAGAACTTCGTAGAAGACACCCACTAAATGAGGAATATCTAGTTAAATTTATTTCGAAATGTGAATTTTTGGAATCGCTTGATGTAAGCTTAATGCCTATTGAGTTTGAATTTTTTCAACAGATGCTTCCGAAACTATCAAACTTGCGTTGGCTGCACTTTGCTGGACATTAAAATTTTAAAACGACCGAAGTGTTGGAGTTATTGTCAGAACATTGCTGGCACCTACAACAAGTCGGTTTTCATTACTATAACGCTAAACCCAATCAAACACAAATACACGACGCCGTTTTGAATTTCTTGCAATCATCTTTAAACCTGCAACGAGTATGCATTGGAGGTGTACATATGGAGCAATTAATAAAACGTGTACAAGCGACAATTATTGAAAAGCAACTTTATGAATTACTATCAATAGAGGTCTGTGATGCAAGCAAATTTATATTGCCACAATCACGAAATTCTGTAGATAATTATGCAGCCTCGTTTACACATTAGGTAGCAAAATAAATGTCAATATATGCTCGTCGTTTGGTTTTACTATAAAATATAAAAGTTAAAAGAATCTTGAAGCACCAGTAAATAGTTTACATTTGAAAGACGGAAGGAGCTTGCTGCAACGAAGTTAAGAAAGTCACGCAGCTTGTCAGACAAACTCAAGCGATGGCATCTATCATTATAACAGTGTGAAAGTTAACACATTTGCGGCGCGAAATATGAAAGCTAAATTCATTTTTAGAACTGTCTGGTAATTTATTACCCAGCACAGCCTCATTGGTACTGCTACCAACGAGGGGACTAGGTTTCTAGTTCAATTAAAGCTCCCATTCGAGATACGAAAGCCGTGCAAGCACAGCGATTGCTCAATTGGACAACCGTCTAAGACATCAATCCTATTCTCATGCTGATATTTTCGCGCAAAAGGTTTTGCGTGTAATTTCTGTACTAAATTTCACGCAATAACGATTTTTTTTGCGCCAATGCGAGAAAAAGAAAACTAACGGCCACTCGAAATTTGCAAGCATGACGCTTTCAAGTTCCGATCTTTCTCCCTTCACTAAAACAACGTCACGGTGTGCTCAATTTAGAAACTTTTGAACAAATTGATGACTTATTATGATACTGGCATAGCTTGCAAATGATTATTTCATATTTCAGATTGTCAACTTTTCCTACCGCGAAATTTTGTCCCAAAAAGGTATGTCTGGTAGCAAGAAATACAACATCAGAAAGTAACAGAATATTAAATTGGTTTTAAATAAAATTGAAATTCTATAGCTAGTAAAAAAACTACAAAATGTTTAAAAATATATTTACATTTGACTATCAGCTGATATAATGTGTTGCAGCTATCTGCTCTATTTTCATACATCAGTGTTATTACCTCCATGTTTAAACACAGCCTGTCTCGCTCTCCCAATCCACATATATCTATCGAGACTATAACCATGTTAACGTTTAAACCATTTAACGAAAAAGTCATTTAAACCCATCCGAAACGTGTGTCTATTTTCATAAGAACGACAACAAAAAATGGAAGATAATACTGGATATCTACTTTTAGCGAGATCTTGTTTTTCTACCCTTCTTTTTCTTAGAAATAACTGGCGATGGTGCTGCAAATAAAAGATAACATTTCATGTTAAACTTCATATCATGCAAAAACAAACAAACAAACAAACAAACAAACAAACAAACAAACAAACAAACAAACAAACAAACAAACAAACAAACAAACAAACAAACAAACACTTACGAACTGGTGGACCACTCATAGTATCTGAGCCTGTCGACATATTTGACTCTTGTTCCCAGGGTATCCTAAAACATAAGATTCAACACGTAAGAATAATCACGATTTGTAAACGGAAATCTAAATTTACATCATGTATATATGTTTGGGAAACACTTCTTTAGCAACAGGGGAATTTAAGACAACTGTTAAAAATCGCAAAAAAACAACAACAAATTGACCAAAAAAGTTATATTGTTGCGATCTGATAGCAAACTCAGAAAGCAATTTTTGCTGAAGAAATGGCTAAGTATTTAGTATAGCAGTATATATAAAATTTTTCGCGAAATGTGTTCCTAACGAAAGTTATTTTTACGTGAAATAATTTACGGGGAGTAAATTTCGCGAAATGGACGAAAAAACGGAAAACTGGCAGAAAAAATATCCCCGTAAAAATTAGTTTCCTTAAGGTATTTTAAATACTCTAAATACCACACTTGTAAAAAAAGTCGGTAAAAAAGTGACATTTGGCTCAGTGACTAATATTTTTGCATGTGGTGACAACATCAACTGTTTTGTATCCTTTTTGCATTTTTAGTGTAAAGAACTAAAAGACCTTAAATATTGACATTTTTAGTTGTATAAAAAAGAAATTTCTAAATTCCCTTGTTGTATTTTATAACTTACCAAAAAATCTCTTATATTAAGACCTGTATCCTGTATGTTCAAAATGGCTGCGCACAACTTTATTCCAGATCTTCCGCAGGGTAATCCATCCAGCTGGCGGTTGGAACCGTGGATTTTTCCACGAGTTATAAGCTAGTATGTTATGAAACAAACAAACAAGCAAACGAGTGGCGAGGTAATAATTCGACTTACGGTGTAAGTTCTCTTAAAAGAGATCCACCATCAATATCTTCATAACCGTCAACATCTAAACAATTTGAAACTTTCTTAAACACTTTTCTCGTATTATAAATAAGCATTTCAGGCTGTGACGATCTTTTGAAGCGTAAATCCACTGAAAGGGAAATCCTAACTTTTACTTTAAATATCTTTCAGCGAAATGTTCGAAAACATAAGCCATAATTTAAAACATTGACAAATAAAATAACAGCAAAAATAATGTTTCAGTGGATGTGCTTTTTACTGGAAACAAACGAACTTCCTCCATTTTCCTTCCTCGCTATGACGTCATCAGCGCTTGAAGCTGTAGACCCCCCGCCCCCGTGCTAAAAGCGGACACTAGCACAATGCGACGTCATCAGCGTTTGAAGCTGTAGATCCCCCGCCCCGTGCTAAAAGCGGACACTAGCACAATGCTATCTCTAGAGATGAGCAAATACCATGCGTGAAAGTTAAAACATCTTACCAACATGTATATCATCTTGGTCCAATGAAGATCTATATAAATCAAAAGATAAGTGTGAATATGAGGTATGAAAAGCGTGCTGAACTTCGTGTATGAAATTAAATTCCTTACCCTTCAGGTCGCATACTAGGCGGCCATGGAATGTCCTCAGTGTCACCTAGAAAACAATTTTAGCAGATTTCTCAAGAGTCAATATTTTGGGTCAAATTTTAGGTTATTTAGGAGATTTTAGGGGTGAGGTCACCCAGTATATCAACATCTTCAGCTTACGGGCAATGTGAGTAAAGAAAGTTTAGAAGGAATTTTAAACTTCTAGTGATGTTTGGAAAAAGACAATAAAGTATACCTAGTAGAAGAACCCTCACATTTCTTCTTTGTTCATCAGTGTGTTGTACGCAACGTCCTGTCCTAAATAACAACATTCTTAGTCACGAGAGGAAAGAAAGGAAACATCTCTTTAAATTAAACTAGCTTTACCAACCTAGTACACATTTTGCCAGTGTGTTCGGAGATTGCACCACATGTCTAAAAAAGATTAACATCATCATCAAGAAGAGAAACGAGGAAAGAAAATTGATTTGTTTTAATTTTAAAAAGCTTGCAGAATGTAATAATTTTAAACTTCCTCACTAGTAATCTTGATGAAATATTATTCGTCATAAATAAAATATTCTGGCTACACACTTTTTAACATTCCAGTCTCACTTAATTCAAGCTATACAATCTTGGAGGATGTAGCTACATAAGACCAATAAAATAACCCTGTAGCTCATCGATATAAAACTTTCGTGATAGCGATCCTAATGGTTGAGGAACGGAAGATCAATGACATATCATGTAAGTAAATAACATCTATCACGTGCTAAAAACAAATTCAAAAATTCGAATAAAAACATCCCTCACCTGTGTGAGAAGTGCGACTTTCTCCTCTAAAAAAAACAAAGAGTTTACAAAACCATAACAATGACTCGTCCATAAATTTTGTTACATAAATTTTCAATTTCAATTGATTCCACATTATACCTCGACTTAGCGCTTCTAATGCTTGGAGAGTTGGTCCAGCCTAAACAAATATCGAAAATTATAAAATTTCGCTCGCTTATACAACTTTTAAAAAGAAAAGGCTGAATTTCCACAAAAACATGAATTAAGAATAAGAACTATACTTTAATGCTAGTTCCAATATCTCCACTCGCCGTTGAACATGGCGTACCAGGACGTGAGCCGCCATTACTATTGTTGATAAGACTGGACAAACCGATACTGCTTTCAGCTAAATAAAAATGCAATAGAGGGTGTATATAGAACAATTTCTACAACGTTGCTTAACGTTCATACAAGTGGCCAATAAAACTGGATGTTAAAATGCCAATAAAATTAGGTGTCAAATCGAGTTGAGCAGGATATCTTAATGCCTTTTTTTCATTGTCCTATATTAAGTTATATGTATTTAAGAAAGCCGCGGAATTTTCTTTTGCAAAAAAAGCAAAGAATGAACTTAAATTTATGAAGGCATATAATAAATAAGTAAAAATTGCGCACCAACCTTTTCGAAGTTTCGATCGTTTCGGCGAGTTGGTAATCTGAAATAAGAAAAAGGTTTTCTTTATGAGCTCCACACGCAACAAGTGCGGCAAAAAATTATGTAATTCGAGATAAATAAATATACGCGGTCATTTTTTTTTTTCAACAAAAATTTATCGCTATCATAGAAGCCAACTACAAACTAATTATCAGCTACGAATATGATAGATTATCATGCACCTCAGGCGGAAGCGTCTGACAGAATATTTTTGGATATTCGTGCAGTCGTTAGCCGAGAGTCGAATATCTCAGCAGATATCCGATATCGAATATCTGCTCGAGATATTCGATAGTCTCTCCGGCACTTATATTTCTTTTCTATATATAGTTCCTTTAAAAAATTACATGCAAGTCAATCAGATGGAGAGTTAAAACTAATTCAAAATAAAAAAGTTATCAAACAAAGGATGTATTATATCGCACTCCATTTTTTATTGTTCTCGATATAGTACACAAAGGATAAGCAATCAGATGGAGAGCTGAAAATAACTAAAGCGCAAACGTTTTAAAACAACAAGAAACAAGAACAACGAAAAATACAAAAACAAAACAAAATAAAATATGGAGAGGTTCGCCACTTTAGATAATGATTCCTTTCCAATGGTGCATGATAAAACAGATATTCAGTGCGGTAGAATCGGATATCGTAATTACTAAGTCTCGCTTTGCTTATATTCGACTCCGCTGCGCGTCGTCGAATATCACAAGCTCGACTGAATAATTACGGATATCCGATTTTACTGAATATCTGCTTAATATCAGCCGTAACAGTTAAAAACGAGCTACCGTTAATTTTTAGTATGTTTGTTCAATAAAACAGACATATGTGGGAAAACTAACCTTCTCCTTGTCTTTTTTCGCTCTGCGACCTACAAAAATAATTGAAAAAGAATTCATGAATTTGTCAGATTAATAAAAACTCAATTTCTACGTGTTTTCGTGTGTTTCTCTGCCAACAAGTAAACCCGCAGCTTTATTTTTGATAAAAGATGTTAAAGTTTGTGCTAGTTGCAGCATTATGATATAGTTAGATTTATCATTTTACGAGCTCAAAAATTGGCTACCATTTTTAAGGGAATTCTCATTAACAGAAAGAAGGAAAGTAGTTTTCTTATTTTCTTTTTATTTCAACAAATCCGTGATTGCGGCGCAAAGGTTACTCTTACGATATCTCAGCTATGACAAGATGTTCGTAAAGTTGTACCAATATGTTGGTTATATTATTCGACTTTTTACCATAAGCGAATGACACATAGATTTGTGTAATATTATTTCAACTCACTTTTTCTTTCGTAATCATAACTCCAATCATAGTCAATATCATTATCAGCATCAAAATCTTCAATACGTCCACTAGTCTGCAGCCTAAACAGAACGTAATCCGTGGACACACTTTCTTAGATATTGTATCTATTTTTGTAAGTGCTTCTAGTGTTGATGATGTTAATGTGAAATGTTTTCTTCAAACATTTCACATTAACATCATGCAGTGGAAAAAATCAAATGTATATGAACAAAGGTTTCAAAAAGCTCTTGAAAAACACTAGTGTCAGCAATTTTTATTTCAAAATAAGCGTACATTCATAAACACG
This sequence comes from Hydractinia echinata, assembly GCA_030067915.1. Classification (NCBI taxonomy): domain Eukaryota; kingdom Metazoa; phylum Cnidaria; class Hydrozoa; order Anthoathecata; family Hydractiniidae; genus Hydractinia; species Hydractinia echinata. Next base: position 1,166,498 of record JASGCC010000088.1, read on the forward strand.
GGAAGATGATTCATACGCGAAGATGCCACTTCTGCTTAATTCAACGGAGATACATTTCGTTATCACCTTACAAGACTCATGCCATTCCATGGGAACTGCCTTGGTGCAAACTACCCTATAAGGGATTGCTCGAATGAAATATCACGAAAGTGCCTTCAAATAGTTAATAGTAAACGAAAAGATATGAGCAGGAAGCCACGTATCTAATTTTAGTTGTTTAGTTGACTCAGCTTATTGCAATCACAGAACATCATTCATACATTTCTTAAGTTCACCTTTTACTAGCGATGCGACTACTGTTTCTTCCCATTCCCATGCATTTCTCGAGATGAGGTGCAAAACGATTAGCAGCAAGAGTTCGCGAACAGTTTGGACAGACACATTCTTGCTGCTTCTTGACAGGTTGTTGACCGAAAACATCCAAACCAGCTTGATCTACAATTTCTACACAAATAACAAAATATACATTCGTAGAAAAGAAAATAATTCTAAAAAATTACGGTCCGTGAAGAATGCGTAAAAAATATAAAAAGTATATAAAAAATATTTCTTGTACAATAGAATCAGTGGAACCTTAAAAATCTTTAAAGTCTTTACCATTCGCCAAAACCTTTTTGAAAACATGACTTAAAAAATGATTTAAAATTAATACGTTTAAATTATGTAGAAAATTGAAAGTAACTGCAACATATAGAGGAAAGTACACTAACTTACCAAATTCTTTTTGAGAGCTAAAAAAAAAAAGTAAAAATATACCTTACATGCTTAATGATATAAACTAAATCATTTTACAGGTTGGTGCAGCCTTTTAAATGAATAAAGTTGTAAGACTAATAGGTTGCACAAATCATGCTGTCTAAGTCATGTAAAAACGAATAATAATTTCCAGCACTGCGTTTCATTAATATGTGAACAGTATTGCTACTCAATTAATTTTATAAGAATAAGTTCATTTAAATAACAAAAAATTATATTTAATGCAGAACACTTCACATATCAATGTTAAAGGGGAATTTAGCAAGCAAGTTTGGGTTTTCGTTCTAATTTATTATTAGAATGAAACAATAAAAAGAAATATTACTCATGATCTATATTCTCCAATTCCCAATAACCAAGTTTAATGGATCGATGAATATCAAAACATACACCAAGCGTGCATATATCGATTATCTCATACATATACTGAACAATCGGTTCCTAAACATGAAGATACAGAGAAACGTACATAAACAAGTCAAAGAAAAAGAAATATAAACAACACAATGAAATAAAATAAATAAAAACATAAACATATTTCTTACATTCGTATCATCAATGCAAATATCTTTCATTTCTTTAAAAGAAAATGGGTTCATGCCTTTTGAAGACAACCAACAGTACCGGAAGCTGTTACAAATTTCATTTCACCTGTATGTATTGCAAGAGATTAAAGTGGCAGACCTGAGTAGCAGAACTGTTCACAAAAAGAATGTTGACATACAAGAAGTTAAGGAATGCTTGAGGAGATTTTTTTATAACCATTACAAAAATAAACATATTGACATTAACAGCTTTCTAATTTTTATTGAAGGAATGTTTAGCTTTTTCATTTTATTTATAAGAAATCACATTTTTATTTTAAACACATAAGAGAGAAAATAATACGGAGGTGACAATAATATACAATTAGTTCTATTTATCTAAATAACTGAGGCACACCAGAAAGTTCAATATTATTTTTCAGTACATATACATACAGTTTTCCCTCAATGTCGTGAACATTTTGTTAACTTGAAACAATTTTATTGATTCTCTTGCTTTTCCTCTATGCAAGATGAACAACTATTTGTTATGTTAAACTCTTAATATTTCAAGTTTCAGTTAAACTCTTTATATCTCAAACGCATTTCCAATCCCTTATGACTTTTAGACATGGAGAGTTAACAGTATATTTTCATGCAGACTTTACATGGCATAATTACATTTCAATTTCGCATAAACAACATGACCCATGCCAGTAAGTAAAGTATCATTTAGTAATTCCAGAACCAGCAAAAGTCGTGAACAAAAAAACGTTCTTTCTTCTTCTCTTTGAAATCCACCAACCCATGTGCTTAGAAATTCAACCATAAAAGAAGGATACAAATGATGTTGACTTATTATTTCAACAGGGTTTGGAATCAGTTTGTTCATTGCAATTTGTTTTCTTTTAAACTCGTCTATTTGGGATGTTATGGCAGTCTGGAGTTTATTAAACTCACCTGCAAGCCACTTACTAATAACATGAAGAACACATTCTCGATAATACAATTCTCTTTCTGTAGCATTATGTTGGTTGATGTGATCACACGACTTTCGAAGATTGCAATATTCTGTCATCAAATGGAAAGGGAATATCCCAGTAGTTGTGCTTTCTATACGCAATACTTCCTCTTTAATTAAATCCAAGAAAGTTTCAAGCAGTACGTAAACTTTGTAAAACTTGATATTTTTCAACGCGAGGGGGAAGTATGATCTAATATATTTTGCTACAGAATCGATCAAACTAAGAGATGATGTTCCATGCATTGAGTTAGCAACAACATCTTGTGTAGACTTCATATTACTAGCACTCTCATTTCTATTGCTACGACATTTTTCTGAAGAAAAATCCGTGTGATCTGGAAGCTGTGGAGGAGATGTATGTTGATCAATTTTCACATACTCTGTTTGACATTGTTTCTCATTGGATACAATTTGGTCACTTTGTGTAGTTTGTGATATCGTTTTATTTTTGCAATCAACTGTCTGAGATGATCTATTCATACATACATTTAAATCATATTGAGATGCAACAGAAGAGTAATGTTTTGTGCACTGTGTGGCAACACTTTTGTTATTCCATGACATGCACATACGTTTCGAACATGCAGTTTCTTCACATATTTTACAATTATCAATTTCGTCAACAATAACAGTTATAAACATCTCTTTATCAATAAAATTGTGATCTGTTAAAATTAATTTCCCTGGCAAAAATCTTTCGCTAGTGATACTCCATATATGGAATAAATACCGTAAGACCAAAACTTGTTCTGTAAAGTCATAAAATTCAAAGACACTTCGAAACAAACCATGAATACTATAAAACCAAGCATCTTTTGTATGTCCTGCAACTCCAGCCAAACGATGGGGAAAGGATATTTTGCTACATTGTTTTGATTTCAACAATCTTGTATGAGTTCGCGCCATATTTTTTGGAAGTACAGATGTGTTGCTCAATACATCACAGCCAAGAAATAGCAGACAACATTCCTTATCGGTTTCCTTCATAACCTCTTTACTTTCCATCAAAGACAGTGGAATGTATATATAGCGTAATCTTCTTTTACCTATCTTTATTTGTTTTAGTTGTATTAATGTATCACTGCTTGAAGATCTCTTCATATTTTCCATTAGAAACAAAGTTAAAATAATTTATCAAATATTTTTATCTGTGTAAAAAAAAGTTGGAAAGTAATCCTAAGCAAGAATCGGTAAACATGTAAAAACATAAAAACTTGAGTTTTCACTTTTTGATTTAGAAATAATAACATAAAAATTAATCCTATAAATTCATAAAGTAAATTAATAATTTACAACACAAAATTTTGCATGTTTAATATAACATTTTTTAATCATCCAACTTTTCAAATTTAGAAAACCAATTTTTACGTGAAAAAGCTATCAATCCATTTTCTGAGTTAACTAAAACAGAAGATTTTCCATCTCCAAGTTTTCCTTCAAAATATTCACGTCCATTTGATACTTTTCTCTTCACACCATCAATCAAAAAATCTGCAGGAACATTGATAAATCCTGCTTCTGCATCAATACATGTTGACACATTATCACCAAAACCAACATGAATATCGGCCATTACAGATGAAATGTCTGCTTTATTTGTATTTTCAATAGACACATTGATGCTTCCAGATTTTGTGCTTATTTCTAAATCTCCCGACGATGAATCAACATTTATTAATCCAGAATCAGATGTTAACTTTGAAACTCCATGTAAACTTCTAATATTGATATTACCAGTGTTTGTCTCGCAACCAAAGCTTTGTGAATAAACAGCAGAAATATTGACATCTTGTTTACTTCTGAGAAAAACATCATTGCTTTGTATCTTTCTAATATTTATATCTCCATCAGCTGAAATCAAACCATTACCTTGAAATTCTTTACACTTGAAATGTCCAAATGCTTTGATAAAAGTATTTGTAGACTTTATTTTCCCAACAAAACAATTTCTGTAAGATAAAAGTTTGATATCGTCCCCTTCATTTTCACCTAAATCAATTTCTGAAGCCTCAGCATCTATTGAGTAATTGTGTGGAATTTTAATATTTATTTTTATCTCATGATTCTTTTCAATTATGATATGCTTGTTCTGAGAAGAAATTTTGATTACTGACATTGCATTTTCATACTCAACATTGCAATATTTAGATACATCAACACTATCATCCGGTGATTCAATATTAACATAAGCTTTATCGCCATTTGGTACGTTGTGTGGATCAATAGTTTCAATGGATGCAAAATCATGCGGACATTCTACAATTAAAGAGCCAAAACAACCTACATCATCCAAAGTGAAAGTTTTAGATGACATATTTCTACATGCTGCGAACAGTAAATTAGTCCTACACCTTTGTCCTAAACAATGAAGTCCACGTAACATTTCAGAAGATATAAAAGTCTAAAAAAATAAGAACCATTACATAATTGTTTAAGATAATTACACATAGTAACGTTTATGCAACAAAATTAAAAACATTTTTTAAACTACTGACTAAATATTGTAGGTTAAATCTAGTTTTTGTATGTATTTATTTCGTAGAAGGCTTTTTAAAAAATAATACCAAATGCAGTTATAATTTTAAACAAATAAAAAAGCCTTGTATCATAAATTTCCATAACTGCAAATAAAAACTAGCTTTACATTGATTGCTTACACATTCAAATTTTTAGATTTCAGAAAAAGAACAAAGAAATATAAAAAGTTATAATAATATGTGATCATCTGATACTATATGAAAAAAATAAACACTAGTAGGCAAAACAGAAAATATTAAAAATATATGTGTAAATTTAGACTACAACACAATTCAACCAATCATTGTTCTGGTTTGCAAACTTTAAACACAATTCAACCAATCATTGTTCTGGTTTGCAAACTTTAAACACAATTCAACCAATCATTGTTCTGGTTTGCAAACTTTAAACACAATTCAACCAATCATTGTTCTGGTTTGCAAACTTTAAACACAATTCAACCAATCATTGTTCTGGTTTGCAAACTTTAAACACAATTCAACCAATCATTGTTCTGGTTAACATAATAAATAAATTAGGTCCTCCCTAAATAATTATTTATTTATCATAACCCAAGGGAAAAAAGTTTTTTGGTCAACGTAAGAGCATGATATATAATCAACCGCAAACTTACCTAAAATAGAAAGTGTTGACTTAAAATTGTGAAAAAGCAACCATTCTTTACTCGAACGGTTGGGCATTGGTAGTTTTTGTTGGGGTCAGGTTATGGCAAACGATAAATTATTGAAGGATGGCCTTATTCGGACGGTATAAGTAAAGAAACATGAAATTGACACATAATTATAGTCTAGTCAGTTACAAATATTTATTTTGACAACATAGCCATATACAATGAAAATATGCCGTATTGAGATAACCTGCACAAATTTCCTTACTTTCTTACATGTAGTAAAACAAAAACAAAAATGTTTCAAAAGTGTTTAAAATTTAAGTTTCTTCTTGAATATGAATCTCCACAGATTTTCTCCTCATATTTAGACATGTATGATTACATGAAACAACCAAAAACATATTTCAGGAAAAAAGGAAAATCAGTAAATTTTCAGCCTTTTTATTTCTTTTATTTTAAGCCTCATATGGTTTTTTTACAAAGTGTAGTTTATTGTCTAATTCAAACCTTAAAAATATCATTGTAGAAACTACAAATGTTTTCTCAGCAAATCATTTTTTTATTTTAATACAGAAGGGTTCAGATTCTTCCCCAGTTGTTAGAAGAAAATTGCAAAAACTAATTCATTAGATTTTCAACTTGAAAATTTCAGCCTAAAGAGAACATGCGATAATATCGTTAAAGATCTCACATGCTGATGTTCGCAGTGGGGATCACTCATTTGAACAATATTTATAGTCTTGTGATTCCATGGCAAGAGCTTGAAATATAAAGATGGTGGCACACAAACATCCATACAAAGCTTTATTTTAGACCACACAAAAAAACAAGCATGCATTGTACATCAATTTACCATGCCTTCATATATTTTTAATACACAAACTTTGATAAATTAATTACCAGCTACCTTTAAGGAATTTTATTTCCGTTAGAACTAATTTTCGCAAACATTTTTAAAAATTTTCACGAATTTGGCAAGTTCTACTAATTCAAGGGTAATTTTATTCTTCTTTTTTATTCTTTTTTATTATTCACGGGAAGAATTATAGTTCACTCATGATAAAAGGTTTACACAGACAGTAATGTTTATCTTCCTTGTCAATAGTTTATGCCCACTGGTGCTTACCATCTGTTTTTTTCCAAGGAGTTAGAAAATTACATAGGGTTGTTGTTGATATGGTAAATGCACCTTCTCAACTAGTAAACAATTTTGTGAGTATTCCTGGATAAAACAGTTGTTTTAGCATAGCTGTTATAATCGCATATTACCTTTAAGCATAATTGACTGAACAAAACAAAACTCCAAAAAAAGAGAAATAATCTATTGATCTCTCTAATTTTTAATGCAGATTTTTTATGCTTTTACATTTTTTAAACTAAAATAATTTTAAGAAAACAAAACAAAAAACGAATGATTGGCAATCACTGCCAACCCCCCCCCCCCAAAACACACACAATAATAAAAATACAAGAACAAATAATACTCTTGATTCTAATACCATTAATAAAAAAGACGCGTTATGTGGAAAGAACTACTAGTCTCGTCTGTTTTAAATATTCTTCTCTTCCTTTGCCACTCATATTTTTATGTCCTGCAATATCATTATTATACATGTTTTTCCAGCAATTTTTATACATAGATATATTTTTTAAGGGTTTAAAACAGTGATTAGGAATTAAAATGTTTTATGACTCGATCGATAGGTGCTCGACATATTGGACATTTGTCTCCTCGTCTTTGTAGAGTGTAGGCACAAGATAAGCAACAACAAACGTGACCTGTGCTCCCGTGAACAATAGTTGCATTTTTAGGTTTCGAAAAACAAACAATACATTTTTGAGAATCGTCAAGGTTTTCAGCTGTCTCATTGTCATCTTGCTCCATCATCTCTAGAAAAAGGTGCAGTAAATTTTACCCTCCAACAAGTCACTGAGATATTTTATAAGTGATGTTAAGAAATTAAAAGTAAAATCTAAAACAGGAAAAAACAGTGGAAAATGTTTTTGTTTTTTGATAAGGTTTTTCTTTAAACGGCTCAGTTAGGTAACAAGAACATAAATATTGTAGCGTATAGCCTTGTATCAAAAGTAATAGAACAATAACGAATGCAAATATGAAAGTGATACAATATCAAGATACTAAAATACATGAAGAAAAACATACCCATTGGAGGCTGGTGTGCATGATTCTCAACATGAGCATTTTCAACATGCCTGTATGCTGAGACTGGAGCCCCAACAACATCATATCCAGCTAATAATATAATTACCTTTGCATTAGAAAAAAATCAAACTTAATAAAAAGATAAACTTTTTTTACTTACAACCACTTTCGCTGTCACCATGCACTCTGTTTTGGTGATCTAGTAAAAAAACGTTACATTATTTTAATTTGATTGGCATACAGGAAAAGTGGAACCCAGGACCCAGGGCAAATTTTTGAATTTAAAATATTATGAAGACCAGAATGTTGCAAACATAAACATGATAAAGAGAGAACACAAGTAAGGGACTTTGTATTGTTCATTTTTATTTTGTTTTGTTCATTTTTATTTGATGATTACAAAGCTTCAGTTACACAGTATTGGGGAAATTGTAAACTTTCATGCAAGTACTGCTAGGAAAACCCACAACTATTAGGCTATCAAATATAAACAGATGCATAAACAAAATCGTTCTCTCCTTTCTTGCATCACATAGTATGAACATATGGTTACAAATGCATAAAACATAACCACAGATTCATAACAAAGTGTATAAGATTATTTTTATCCAGCATTTCCAGGTCCCAAAACAGCTGTTAATTTTATCAGAACTGCAAGTTGAAGAGGGCGTCTTAAATAAAAGTCCTTTGAAATAAAAATCATGCACATGTATTTAGTTTTTCGTTTGATTGCTTAGCTATGTGAGAACATATACGCAGAATTATTTTTATTTTCCAGTAAACATTTCTAACAACAGATCAAGGAAACTCCCAATTGTGAGACAAAGAAGCTCGCTACTACAAATTAATCAGATTTTTCACTCCTTTTATAAACCTAAATTTGAGGAGTTCAGGTTTCTTACGGTTTTGTAGATTTGCATGTTTTAAAAGAATAGTTTCGAGGAGATTTTAATTTTAAATAAAAACAAGTAGATTTTCATGCGTATTTGTGGTAAAGGTAAACAAATCATAACAAAAACAGGAAGAAAAAAATCTTCATGCAACAACTTTTGAAAATTGTATGCAAAAAATGTTAAGTACATTAAGTACATACGATTTTTTTTGTATCGAAACGCACGTCATGGTTTAAATAAATACACCACAAAAGCTTATTTTAAGTTATTCTTCTTAATTAGGTGACCCAATTAAGAAGAATAATTGCAGTAAAAAATAGGCATAATTCTCCCAACCCAACTCTTCATATCTCACACAACAAAGGTTAATTGCTTTTAAGAAACAGCTTATTAAACAAACAGTCCTATATCAGCATATGTCAACAAAAAACAATGAAAAAAATATGTGACCGGATCCGGATAAGATATTTAAGGAGGACTTTTATTTTGAGGTTATTTAGATTTCAGAAGTTGTTATCACATTGTACACACAATTTTAATGTCCAGAATGTGTTTGTAAAGTATAAATCAAAGGGCGGAAAAAAGACTTTATGAGTTATAGCTAGTATTATATAAATATCATATGATATAAAAACACCCTAATGCAATCTTTACTACAGGTATATCTTTTTTTCCCAACGTGAAATGACATATATGTTGCATTTGTTGCTGATGAGTTAACTTGACTCTACAATTTTGGCATTCTTTAGAGCAGAAAGCAAGACACACTGCTAAATTACAAATTATTATGATTAGAAGCAGCAGAAAGTTACCCTGTTTGGTGTGACTCAAAATACAACACGACAATTCATTTTTTCTCAGACACTTAAATTGCAATTTTTGTTGTTGGTTAGGCAGATTCATCTTGAATGTGGTAACAGGACCAGATTCTTATTGTTGAACTTCTTGTTGGAAAACTGCAGTGTCTTTATTGGAATGCCGTACCTTCTGTTTTAATTCTCATTCTAAAAAGTGTTTCTGTTTTTTTTGGAATGTTTTTAGATCCAAGATTGGTTTTGTAGAATATTTGGTCCACTATTTGCTACTGTTTTTTATTGCATATTGCTTATTAGTTTTTATTATAAATATAAAAGTTTTCTATGGTAAATAAGAAATTATTGAACATTGTTTTTGCTTTAAATTTAGGAAATTTTGAGAACTAAACATTATGCTAAAATTAAAGACTACCATTGAGAACAAGACTTGTCAACGTGAGTTACAAAATTGCCACAGTGTTCTAATAAGTGTGGACAGAGCTGAGGCAAGTGAAGAATAGCATGCCAAAATTAATTCAGCCATGTGTGGAGGTGTGTATGTTGGCATGCCATTTCTGACCAGGCCTGCAGTAAATGAATTCTATAAATGTCCTCTTTAAGTTTTAGATAAAAGCATTTTATTCTACTTTTTGCAATGCATTATAAATGTTCAATATTCAGGGTTCCCACTCATTTTGCAAGTAACCTTTTTAGGATATTTAGGAGAATTTAGGAGATTTTAGCTGTTTTTTTTAGGATATTTTTTCAATAAGCGGGAAAAGTCATACAAAAATTTAAGAGATTTTAGAAGAATTTGAGTTAGTGACAAGGGTAACTTAGCAAATGTTACTAATTACGTGCTACCTGGGAAATGAAAAATAATTGAGTTTTTTCTAAGTTATATTTCTGCAAGAATAGGAAAAATACTATTGAAAATAAATGAAATGTTCCACAAAAAAATCCATTATACAAATAGAGTTTCATAAATAGTTGTTCTCTAAAAAAATTAGGAGATTTTTAGGAGTATTTGCAAAAAATCAGGAAATTTTAGGATATTTTAGGATTATTTAGGAGGATTTTATTTTTTTAGGATTTTTAGGAGGCGTGGGATTATTTTGACCTTTATTACAAAAACATGCTTCTATGCACAAATGCTCTATGTAAACACGTCCTAAAATCTCTTGGTGTTTTTTAAAAAAAGATACTGGTGAAAACCTACCTCTTACAAGAGCTCGATTCACGCAATTGTGACAAGCATCAAATTGACATGTGAAACAATGAAATGGTTTATCCATGTTAAATCCAGGTGTTTGTGGATTCGCATCAGTGCCACAAATATCACATTTCCAACCACCATTAAAAGCTGGATATGCAATGCGCGAGTCTGTTATTTTCAATGGGTGTGTATGATCTGATATTTTAACTTCTTGCAAGCAGCGATCGCAGCAGTCAAACTCACATTCAGGACAGTGCCATGAATATTGTCTAAACAGAAAATTATGCTAAATTAAGATAATAGGACATAATTCATTCATTGCACGGCTTAATTCTAATTTTGTGACCAAGGCTGATTTTTATTCAGCACAAAAATTTAGGCTTAAATTAATAAATATAAATCAGTTTGATTAGTTGGTTGAATGGTTTAAAACTTTCTGAAACTATACAAACTGATTGAAGTGTTTGAATCAATGGGTTGCGAATTGCGATTCGTATAAGTCACTTCTATTTTTTCACAGATCAAATTTGCATCACATCAATCGATTTAGGCATGAAATTGTTGGCATATAAACATTGTTAAAGATCATCAGAATTGTAAATATATACTAAAAAACAAGTACTACACAAGGGGCGGATTTACACATTGGCGAAATTGGCGCTCGCCTAAGGAGAAATTTGGATGCACAACGCGCTTTCTTGAATCTTTACAAATGGGTTCCGTTTTCTCTTTGCCATAAGTTTAGTTGTTATCTCTTCTCCTGAGTGCTTTGCCGAGTCTGAACAATTTTTCCGAGTGTTACAGCACCGCTTTAACATTTTGTCCTGTTTAATATACAATCATCATACACCTATAGGCTTTCATCCGGTTCCGTTCAATCTGGTAAACTTGGCGAGAAGCACTTAAAAGTAATGATTAGCCAACTTGGCCAGCTCCTCTTGGATAGTGTAGGAGTATAACCTTCAATAGGGTTAAAAGTTTTCCAACGTTTTTGATTAGCTGCATGCAGTTCATAAGTTATGTTATCAGACAGGTCTAAAAACACCCCCATAGTAAATTTTTAATTAATATCTTAACGTTTACCAGAGTCACTTTTTACTTTTACGAAATGGACCTGAGAAAGTGCATTTATGGCTAAATTGTTGCTTTTTTCATTTTTTAATAGGCTAACTGTTAAATGAGATATTAAAAGTCTTCAAACACAAAACAATAGCATTCAAGGTAGCAAAATTCAAGCACACTTACAAAATCCCAGTACGAAAACGGTTAAACTTGCTCTTTTTTTGCTCTGAGTGAAAAAATAAATTTGTATATATCAGTTGATGAAAAGGGTTAAAACTTGCTTTCTTTTGCTCTGAGTGATAAAATAAATGTCATTTTGATTTGTCATTTTTGTACCTCCTTCAAATTCACGCCCAATTCAAGTATTTAAAGCTTGTGCTGAAATGGTATTCTTGTTCTTTTTTTGAGAATTTTTTGTTTCCAGATCAGCTGTAATCATCGTAGCCACCATCAGTATTTTTACAGTAATAATTGCGAATTTAGTTTTAAATTTTCTTGATGTTTAAAGATTTCCCCATATTCTTTAGTTTCAAGGTCCACTTCAAATAGTGTACTGAAATTTATTTTATATAGCTATCTGTTTCAATTCTTTTCAATTTTTGTTATAATTGGTTAGCATTAGCGATTTGATCAATTTGTCCATGACTACTTCTAAGATTCCTAGTTGTTAATTTCATTTCTCAAAGTTTTAAAAAAACATAAGCAGAAAAACAGTTGTTTGCTTATTAATATTTAAAAAAAATAGTATTCTGTTTTTAATTCTGGATTTTAGAGGTTTTAATTTGACAAAAACATCTCTGTTTTACAGAATTTTGTTAACTGAATAACTTAAAAAACAGACCTATAAAGGTCCTCACTAAGAAATTTTCAGTGCAAAAATAGGTAAATTGGCCCCCTACACCCCCAGCTGTAGCAGTACGCGCATGTTTCGCTTTGCAAAAGATACACGTATATGTTTCGCTCTGCTCAACATTTCGCCTAAGGAGAAAAAAATCCTCTATCCGCCCCTGTACACCATCAATTGAATTACACAATATATTCACATACTTACGTTCCCATTTCAATCCCAGTCCTTTTACAGCTGTCACAAATCCACCACCCAGGAGAATTATCATAAACATTTTTGGCATCAGCTGGTACTAACGGATGAATATGGATGGAAAAATTTCTTCCATTAAAGCACTCATGACACAAATCAAACTCGTCTTGAAAACAATGATATGCTGTAGGGGCCGTAGGCGGGCCTTTAGTACGTTGACATGCATCACATTTCCATTCTCCATTATACTGTGGATAAATACCGGTCATTTTTGACAAGTACAAGGGATGGACATGTCTCGGGTGCTTTTTTGGTTGAAAGCAGTTTTGACAGATATCATATGAGCATATTGGACAATGATAGGGTGTATGTGTTCTATCATAAGTAATTTCACAGTTGTCACAATTCCATTGACCTTGGTATTGAGGGTATATTGTAAATGAATCAGTTAAATGAAGTCGATGTTCATGTTGAGGATGAGTGGTCATTCTATAAGAATCATGCGGTCTTTTACTAAAGTCCCTATGTAAAAAGTAAAATGTTAATTATTTATTCAAAAGAACTGCACCTTAAAAGATTAAAAAATGTTTAATTGTTCATCTATAGGTCTATTATATACTTTGAACTTGAGCCGATATTAAAGTGTCTTTTGCTTGTCTACCCTGGTCAACCACATACCATTAATTCAAACTGTTATATATGACTGAAAGTATTATATTGTATTACTATATACCATATCGTATGACAACTTTATACACAATTTTATTAGACAATTTTAACATTGTGTACTTAGTGTTTCATCACTCAATTTGGTGTCCTTCATTGTGTCATTGAGCAAAGCACAAAACAATGAGCAAGAGAGATCACATGCTTTTCACAAATTGTTAGGACATATTGTCACCAACCCTGTCTGCTCTAAAACAAGTGGGTTGATCCAGCTTTAGGAAATTGCTCCTATTTTGGTCCAAGGTGACTTTAATTAAAAGTGCAAAGCTATAGCCTTCACTTAAAGCTTACCTCATGTGTAAAAAAGATAATCTTAATCAACTTGTGTAATATTAATGTGTAATATTACAAGTGCTAGATGTTGATAGTTACTATAATTATCGTGGCAGGAGACTAATACTGTAGCAGAAGCTAATAAGAATGTAGAGGTCACCCAAAGGTAAAAAAAAAAAAGGGAGGGGGAGGGAGTGAAGTGCATTGTCTATGAAAAGTTACGATGGCCTCTATGGCTCACTTCTCTTCCTAATAAAAACACTTCTCTTCATTCCTCTTAAATCTTCTCTTCCGTTCGAAACACTTTTCTTCCAAAGTGAGAAACACTTCTCTTCCATGAACTTAAAAAATTCCCAGACCCAATTCTGGTCCGGAATATTGATTGAGCTGGATTTTGATAACTCACGGTTTTGAATAAATGACCGACCACCCTCATCCCCAGGGTTTTTTGCGTTTTTAATATATATATAAGGGAGACGGCGAAAATCCCTTGAGACAAGGGTTAATAAATGACATTGTGGTATCTGTTTAAGGCATCCGTACCAAAATTTTAACCAGGCTGGTCATTATTCTTATTTCTTTATTGTTTATTAACAAAATACGTATTGTTTTAATCTAAAATCTCAGCCTGATATTCATTATAAAGAAAAAGCATGTAGTTTTCTTGGTGGGCACTACCATGATTTTGAGGACTCTGGGCAGCCATTTATTTTGCCATTTATTGCGTCTTGATAAATAAAATTACCTACTCTGCTACTGATCTGAATTGATTTGTGATATTATTTTAATCATACACATGCACCGGGACCTGCTACAATATAAAGCTGTTGGTAAATTGTGCACATGTTAGCAAAGTTTATATCTTGCGAAAAGTAAAAAAAATATATAATATATACAGACCATGGATGTAAAATTGCGGACCAGATTTTTAAATTTAGTTGTGAAGAGAAAATTTCCGACCACATGCAGGGAAGTGTTAAGTGCAGAAGAAAAGTGTCAAAATACAGAAGAGAAGTGTGAACATGCAGAAGAGAACTGTTTGGATCATAGACGAGAAGTGCTTGGAAGAAAAGTAAGCAATAGGGGCCATCGTAAAAAGTAGATACTGGTGTCAATTATTAAATAAACAGAAAAAAGACGGGAGGGAATCAAGTAGAAAGTATCAGGCAAAGTTGCGAGTTTTGAGCAAAACAAATACTTTTTTCTTAATCAGCACACTAATTTGAGTTGCTTTAGAAAGTTGATTTTTTGTATTGTCATCAGTCCAGTGCATTGATATTGTGTTTATAGCAGAACTCCAGCATAGCTACAGTACAATCCGAATGTAAGCTTCCGCGTACGCGCTATACAACACCTTTTCCTGCAAGTCGGAAGCCCTTTAATCTTTTTTTTATCGTAATTACTTTAATGATCTTAGCGAGAGCTATGTTGCGAGTGATTTAACAAAAGCTTCGCGATAAAACAATACTGTAATTATTTTCTCATAACTGCGAGTTTTATTGTTAAAACTTATTGAAAATAAAATCCCCTTAGGTATTAGCGCAAGTAATGAAATTTAATGATTTGCTAACTACGCGAAAGATTAAAATATTAAGATAAAAATATTGTTTTTAAAAATGTTTTTGTGCATGTTTTTTTTATATCTTTCAAACTTGGTCTGTTTTAAAAAAATATATTTCTTAACATTTTATTCTTTGCTATTTTTAACTTATACATGTTTAAAATTACGCTAGCTAAACTGTAATACAGCAAGACTTTTAGTCAATACCATTTAGGATAAATAATAAAAACAAGGTAGAATAAGCTTGTCGTAACACCCTCCTCTGTTATGAATTTTAAATAAATGATTTTAACGCTGCTAAAGACTTTAAATATTGTCAACTAAACCATTGTCCGTAAAATAATTTGCACTTAAATTTAAATTTCCCTATAAAAATGCGCAAAAAACATTAAAATTGTTTATTTATTATTTTATAAGTAGGAGAAGAATAACTTGCTGTATAAATTTTGAAACAGCTCATGTATAACTTGCTGTATAACTTTCAAAAAATACAAGTATATTCTGTACAACTTTCAAATTAGCACAAAAATAATTCTTGCTGTATAACTTTCAAAACAACACAAGAAAAATTCTTGGGTAACTTTTAAAAACAATTTTTTGAGCATGCAAGTATTTTTATCTTTTTACCTTGAGAACTAAGTTATATACATTTTTTTAGTGAGACAAATTATTATTATTTTTCCTTTGCAACTAAATAATATAAACTGCGTGCGTTATACATAGAAAAAAAGTTGTTATTTTTTGTTGTTGTTGTTCCGACCATACATTCTCGATAAAATTATTTTTATTTCGCCGACCGAACGACCGACCGAATATCAACTTCGCCTGTATAACAACTAATTAAGTTGGAGTCGCCTTATAAAAAAAAACTGAAAAATTATTTTATAAAAATTTTTATTGTTGTTTTAATGTTTTTCGTGCAGTCTTATAAAAAATCCCACATGTGCAAATTTTTTTAAGGAAGATAGTATAGGCAAAAATTATGTTATATCATAATGGAACGGAGGAGGGTGTTACGACAAACATATTCTTTGACGTATTTTTTATATTATTTTTCCTATAAAGAGAACTATTTAAGCGATAGTCAGCAGTATTACATTTTAGCTAGCAAACGTATTTCACTATTATATAATATATAATTTATTATAATAATCATAACGAAGGAGGGAGTTACGACAATAACGCATATCTTGTTTTTTTCTCAAGTCTTTTCAGATCAGCGTCACAATTACAGATGCAAGTTAAGTTAAAGAATTTAAAGCAATGTATGTAATGAACGATGTATTGAAATCGTGTTCTGAAAATATAAGATATTTTAAATCTTCCTTCAAGATAAAAATTAAGATAGTACAGTAAAGTTTATTTTTATATTTTTAATTGCTTTTGTTTACAAATTCTATAGACTTCGTGCCGAAAGTATTCTCAACATCGTCACACGCATGTTATTGTTATTTATACAATAAGTTTCCCTGATCTTTTCAATTTTTTGCGGTGTAATTATTTTCTCTAAAAGACAATAGCCTATTATGAAAGTAATTATTTATGCGAGTTGCACATACGCGGAAGGTTACATTCGGACTGTACTGTACAATCCTGGACATAATATATATATTGGAAACAAGGGCAGAATTCCGAAGATCGCAACCAGAAGCAATTAAGAACAGTGTTTCTATCTAAGTAACATGCACTGCAAGCTTGACAAAGTTCACTTGTCAAAATGTTTATAGCAGAGTTATATAGATCTTAGATTAACTTGTTAAATACAAAATCTTAAAGTGTGCTTATTCGTGCTGACATCAGCATGCCTGAATTCCACCATATTTCTGGAATTTCAGTGTTGCAGTGCAAGTTATTTTATCGAAGTGCTGCTGCACCGGTACCGGAATCGTACATTGAAAAAATACTGAACCAGTACCGGATTTCTCCGGCTCACAGCCAGTGAGCCGGCACAGGATTTTCCAGCAAACTTCCTAGTTTTTTGTGTAAAATTTTATTTTGACAACAAAGACGATAAAATAAGTATATATTTTACTAGAAATGATAATTTCTCGTACCCTAATAATTCAACTTGAAGAGAGGTTCTTGCGAAATACATGTTTAATCCCATGACCGTTTCAAACGTTTCAATAGAATGATTCATTTCAAAGAAGCAAAAGCCTGGTTTCTATTTCGTGGATACAAACCCTTACATATTAAATAAGTAAGAGCCCAGATAACAAATCGTTGAAGTTTCCTTGAAGAATCCAACTGTACTGCTTTCATACGCGGGAAAAGATATTCTTTTTCACTGAAGAATTTCACAAAAAAGATTGACGAAAATAATAAAATCCAAGATTCAGTGCTATGAATTAAAATATGCTTGTGTTCATGGTGGAAGAAAATTCAAAGGAAGAGGCTCTGGGCAACGAGCTGTTCAGTACGTATTTTGTTTACATTAATTAGCGATCTTGTTCCCAGACCTTTTTTATTACTGTGTTTTACAAACTGATTTTTTTATATTTATTTTAGTACTATAAAGCAAGACTGCAAGTTTGGTCTGGACAATTTTTAGAAGTCAAAGAATTACAGCAAAATGTCTTAAAAGCACTAAGAGACCCAATGGAATTTGAAGATACACACACAAATACACACAAAGTCGTGAATATTTAATGGAGCATGCTGGATATCAGTTTTTTTCATCCAAAGATACCCAAACTGCTCTTAACATATTAAGAGATGAAAAAGGTATAGACATAATGGCGCGTTTCTAGTTGCGTGATTGCCACGAACAGAGGTTCTTACAATTTTACAATTTTAGAGTTCTAAACTCCAGTCAAATTTGAAGAAGCAAAAATCCCGTTATGTTTATACCTTTTAACCAATTGTTGTTTCAGAAGTTATTTGTTTATTATATTTATTTTTTACTCGATTGATTGCTAAAGCAACAAACTTTGTAGATTGTTTTTTTTACAAAAAAAGGAACGGTAGTTGTCGCTGTATAAAACACATTATTTTCCCTCACTTTATTTTGATAATTCTCGTCGGAAAAGGCAACAAAGAAAGCTAGGAATGAAGTTAGGATCCTGTGCCGGTGTACTAGATTTACAAATATGGGGTGTCTGGTAGTAAAGTTTCATTACCGGTGCAGTAGTTCTTAAATCTACGAATCCGGTACCGGTTCAGTAGTTTTTCAATGTACCATTCCGGTGCAGCAGACACTTCGTTGTTTTATAGACCTTTTTTGAATGTTTACATTTTCATATAAAATCGTAATGATACCTATGTGCGAAGAAACAGACTAAAAAGGACCTCACTTCACCTAGCGCCCACATCTTTTTGCCTGCCACGCAATTGTTAAAGCCGAAAGGGCTTACCGCGGAAAATGTAAACATTCAAAAAGGTCTATAAGTACAGACATTGCAGAAAATGCTGCTAGGGCATTTTTTTTAAAGATGCTTATTTGGCCTACTCTGCCAAAGTACGACTTCCGCAGCCTGCCGGCTGCAAAGCACTGCCCAGTGATGCAGTTTACACATAACATAGCTAAAAGGGAATGAAGAAGTTACTTGAAAAATTGATTCTAAAAGCACAAAGAGTTGATAAAATAAAAACAATTCGCTATATCCCCACAATCCTGCGTCTTTAACGTGGTTACGATTGGCTTAGAGCGTTTCATGTAACTCTTCAACCTAAAGAATAAATTCAACCTAGCCAGGTGTATAGTACATGCATTCACCGCACCATGTTGGGCTTTTTTTGTCGCGAGCGAGCGTGAGCAAAATAGGTTCAGCTGTTACTTTATGTTCGCAATCACACTTTCTTGGCGAGAATTAAAATACATTCTATCAAGGATTGGGCATATGTTGTATCACAAAAGCATCAGTATCAAAGAATGCTTAAAAAGATATATCCTGGGGACAGGAATGTCTCCTTGGATCATTTCAATGAGGGAAGAAAGGGCTCATGGACTATATGTGAAGTTTCTGCAGGTAAGAAAAAATTAGGCCTTGCTTAACCACGTGGTTTTTTAATAGTATTATATTGATCATATCTCAATTATCAAGGCAAATATTCATGATACGGCACTTTTTCTTTCCGGGTCGTCCATTTCTTTCAGGCATTGATCGAGTTTGTTCAATCAATTTCGAAGTTATTCGAGTAACTCCCATTCGTATTTTATAGTTTTAGTTTTGGTTTAGTATGGCAAGAATTCATTCGTTAAGCCCGTCGGGGCAGAGGTATGTGAAGAATAAAGACTTTTTAACAATGTTTAGTACTGAAGATGAATCAAATTTATTTACTAATATTTCAATTCAAAGTTATACTGGTCTTTTGGACCAAGAATCCAAGTATTGTCTTTGACCAGGGTAAGTTATTTATTTTACAAATTATATTTGAATCTGTTGTGTTCACAAAAGTACAAAACTCGAAAGGATAGATGTCCTTTTAAAATTAGCATTGATGTTTGTTAGAGGCCTAAAAATCAGTAGAAATTAAAATTTCTGTTTGCCACCCTTCCAAACTATATATTTGTTAACTTTACGTTTTATTTTAATGACAAAGTGCTTTAACCCTTTTTCTTTATATACAGCCAATTTACTGATGTGATTATCTACAGCCCTTTACCTAAGATCTGCGTTTCAAAATCTGAACTCAAAAAATTGCAGACACATGTATGGCAATTTTTACACATTTCCATTACCATTATATACATTTTACAAAAATTCTGTGTTATTTGCTCCCAGGCCTTTCAGGCCTTTCTGATGCCAAAATCATAAATTGTGTGAATGTTGGTTGAGAAAAGGTTTATTTTTAAAATATTTGATAACATTTTCATTTGCCAAAATTACTATCTGTGAAACGTTTTGCAAGTAATCATCTGCAAAAATTAATACCTACGAAACATACAGGAGGTTTAAAAAATTGCAAAACTGTAAGGAATAATTGTCACAAATCAGCATTTTGAAAAGTTTCTGGTGGAGAAATTTTTGTGAATCAACAATTTAAAAAAAAACATGTCTCACAAAATCTGTAAATAACTTTCTTACATTAGTTTCTCCAACTAAAGTAGAATATAAAGCTACATAATTTTAACAAAGTATTACTATTTAAATTTTAAAATAACACCTTCATGTTTAGGTGCTTCAAACGTCTGGGGACGTGAAAGATTGTTATCAGGAAGTTTAACATCAGAAGAAGAAATATTAATTGACCCATTCAAAATATCAAAATTCACATCTAGTAGCCATAGCGATTGGGAAACCATTAATGACCAAGATTGGGAAACACCTTCTGTGACTTCAACTTCCGCATTAAGTTCTAGGCTTATTAAAGACTGCCACTTCCCAATGTCAACCCCAGACAGACCAAGAAAACCTTCAATTTCTGATATTATTGATGTTTTAAATTTAAAAGAAAAGGAGAGCAACAAGAATGAAGAATATGATTCCGGATATCCAGAATCGTCTTCCAGTGCAAGTAGCCTTATAAATGGTACAAATTCATCATTTTCGGATGAACAATCTCCATTGCAGTTAGATGGTATATCCCATATACATAACAATGAGCAATATTTTTTTTCAAACTCAGCCAACCAAGATATTTTAAAAAGTCATTTTGATGATGACATTCATAGTGCAGCTAAATTAGAAGAAATGTTAAAATGCCACAAACCAGAAAGCATTGCATTTATGGATAAACAAAAGAATCATACTGTGAAAAGTGAGGTTGTATCAAACCTTTTAAATTCTGCAGATGATGCTGTCATTATGATCATGGATAAAAGCAAACATATTCGTTACTTAAGCACTTCTCGACAAAAACTGGAAAATTACTTGGCTGCAGAATCAAGAAATGATTCATCGAGTAATAAAACTGGTACTGGTGTACCGAAACCTAAAATAAGTAAATTTAATGAGAAAAAACAACGTGGAAGAAAACGCATTTATGCACCAGACAAGGATGAGGACATTCGAGACGATATGAAGCGAGAGAGAAATAACGAAGCCTGTCGAAAATTTCGAAAATCTCGCAATCACAAGCAAAAGGAACTATTTCAAGAGGAGTCTCTACTGCTTCAAACAAACTTAAATCTGAAAGAACAAATTGCAGCTTTGAACAGACAAGTGGAGTATATGAAAAACAAACTTGGTATAGGAAATACTGAATCCTGCTCCACAGGCATCCCCCAACCAAAAAGTAGTCCTTAAAAAATGTAAATATTCTATGTAATGTTCTTACTGTTTCAAGTGATGGTGTGTGTGGAAGTCATTTTTTCATATTTTTGTGTTGTATGTCGAAGTATATCAAATATAAAGCAATGTATTTTAAACTCATCTGATATTCCCCAGCTTTCACTTTTTTAACGATGTGTCAATAAACACGATGACATTAAAGGCCAGCGGGAAAAACCCTGTGACACACCATCAGAAACTTTCATCGACTTTTACGAGGATAATCTTCCGATAAAATTCTATTTTTTGAGAGCACTAAACTTCAAGAATAATAGATATAAATTTAAATAGAAAGAAATTAGAGATTCGCAAGAAGTTTGATTGTCAAGAAAGTGTCTCTCTAAAAATGTCTCTTTAAATAACATAACTGGAAATTGTTAGCCAATTTTTATTTTGGAGTTTATTGTATTTACATGCGCACACATTCTTGTAGGTAATAAAGCAGGATCCTACGGAAGCCCATCAGGGACATGTTCCTAAGATAATTTCTACGGTCTCAAGATAATTCTATGATCTTAGGAGAATTTCTACGATCTTAAGATAATTTTACGATCTGCAGATAATTTTTGGATCTGATCGAAAAATTATCTGCAGATCGTAGGATTTGTTGCCTGATATCAAAGCCGCTAGCTACCGGCCCCGATGTCAAAAAGCCAAGAGCCCCTTGGAAGGAGGTTGTGCGTGGACTCATTAACAGTAGATACTCCTCCAAAACAAGTTTTAACGCGCTATTTTCTGCTTGCCGTACGGTCCCCCCTGAACCTCGACCACATGGCATGAAAAGTTCTTTTGATATCAAGGATTAAAGAATTGTTTCTTCTGTCTTTCTTTTTATATTACTTTCTTTTTACTTCGTGTCACGTACGCGGTTTCCACAGCCCATTGTACAACTTTGACCAGCAGGTGTTTTAGCTTGCGCGCCTGTCAAGTTCTACTCACTTTCTAAATCAATAACTCTTGCCGAGTCGAACTGTAAACAACAAAAACTCTGTCTATGTGGGCATTGCTGTACGTTATTTTCTACACCTTTGGAGACGTATCCACGAGGGAAGTAGCAAAACAAGTTGTTGCTTATATTCAGTAGCTGTTACAAGCTCGTCTTCAGTATCTGTTTACAAATATTAAGAAACAAAACAAAACAACCACTTTGTATATATAAAATCCTGAGCCGCGACTAAGTCAGCGAAATTATCATCCGGGAGTTGACGTCACAAGCCCAAAATTTACATTTGGGAAACAAGATGGCGACTGAGACGAAGCTTCTCCCCTAGCTAATATTTTGCAACTTTAACGTTAGATATCTTGCAAACAAATCAAAAAAAGTATAAAATAATTTTATATTATTATATTATTCGTAATAAGTACAGTACTTTAAGAAGTTGATTTTCGATTACTTTTTTCTAAGTGAGAGGTAAGCTTTAAGTGTTTGTAGCGTGTGGAAAGTCGGGGGAGCTATGTCTGGCAAAAATATATGCAAATAACAGGAAGAGTCAAGTTAGACACGTGGAAAGTCAGGGGTGATTTTATTGGAATGCGATGATACGAGTTCAGTGTTTCTACATATTCATTATTTCAAGCCTCTGAGGAGAAGAATGTTTCACACTCTTAAAGTAGCTGTTTTTAATTTTTTTGCTCATGCAGGGGAAAAAATATTTTAACTTTATTGATCAGATGGTGTCTCTTTATGTCTGAAAGTGAGAAAATATCTTTGGAAAAGTATTAAAAGTTTTATGTTACATCTCACATTTAAATAGATCAGTGATGTGATAAATAATGCAGATTTTTATTGTAAAAATCTGAAGAAAAAGCTGACGCGTCAATAAATTCGGAAGAAAAATAGAAGTACTCAAATCATAAATGTTCTAAAAAAATAAATACAGGGGTTCAGACATACTTCGAAAATCTGAAATTTGGTGCTTTAATGAAAACGCACATTAACGTTCATTAACGTTTTGTTCTAGTGAACCTTATACCATAATGATTCATTTAGTACTGAGCATACGAATTATTTAAACTGCATGTTTTGCGGCATTTTCTGTCAGAATTATAATTATATATTGAAAAATAAAATTCGCCATTGTCAGCGCGCAACATTTTTTTTAGTCAATCAGTGGATTGATTCGAATTATTGTAAAGATTATCAACTTTCGCCAGTTTTTCGAACATACGAGTTTCTTCAGTTCGCGAAAATTAGAATTAGAAAAAAGTTATTTTTTATAAGAAACACTAAATTTGTTTTCAGCCTAGGGTGTTCTTATTTTTTTACATGCTCAGTCTGAATTTGTTCTTATATTTTAGTTTTTACTTTTACAGTACATATTTCCTCAGTTAGCAGAAAATGTTTCAACATGACATCGTTCTTACTTTCTGTTCATGACACAGGTGAAAAAAACACCACGAGACAAGTGTCCATGTTTATTGTGACAAGAATCTAGCGTTGAAAACCATGCCGAATTGACATAAATTTGTCGCGCCTGCCGAGAAGCTTCACAGGATCATAACAAGTGATTCTATGAAAATTCCTTAAAAGATTCCTTAAAAACATTGATCTGTGTGTTTCAGTAGCTGTCGATTATGGTACCTTTAATATATTTATGACACCTTTTTTATGTACATAGTGTTTTTTAAACCTAGCCAACTTTTCTCATTTGTACCTCGTATTTTTAATACTCTTTTTTTTTACATGTCCACACATCAACTCTTCGTTTTCCAGACATTTCCCGGATTTCCTAAAATTTAATCACAAGATTATTGGCAGGAAAGACTGTAAAAAATTAATGCCAATTTTTTTTAAGAACAGATGAATATGAAAATACTTGATTGACAATCCCAGGTTTTAGTGAGTACACACTCTGACTTATGTACGGAGGTTGGAAAATGTAGGAGACACTCCACGACCGATATGTATTTATAAAGAAAGGTTTTGACATGCTAAAATGGGAAGAGAGTTCACGGCTAAATAAAACGAAAACAAGCAAGGTATACATTTTGGCGCAATGTTTTCCTCTATGATTTTCTTTATGTTTTTAGATTTTTTACAAATGTGCGGTATCATGTTGGTTAACTTTGGTAAAGTACTTGCTTATAATGGTCGCTGAATATGTAAAAAAATGATAAAAATCTTCGCACTACGCCGATAGCAACAAAAAGTGACATCAGAATAAAATATTATATTCGTACAACTTTTAGAACCTTTTATGTGAAACTTTATATATATAAATTACAATATTTTATCTGAACAATCTTTAACGGTTTATTTCAACAACAAAACCCATCGCATCACACCACGGGTTTTTTGTCTTCAAAATAAGGATGTTTTCTCAATTTAGTAAAAACGACTCGCTAATTTGAACAAAATGACGGACGGACTATGTGGAGTGTTATTACATACAGTTCAGGTGGGTCGCATCAAATCAACGATTTAGTTTGACGCCTTGGAAGAAGTGTCAGACAAAGAAGCAGGCAAAATCTTAGTCGACGGTCCAGTCAACGGCTCCATTGCAGACGCATGCGTGTTGTAACTATCACAAGAATCTGCGATAGAATCTTCCAATTCTAGGTTCACTATGGTTGTGGTACTATAATCATCATAAGAATCTCCGGCAGAACCTCCCAATTCCGGGTTTACCACGGTTGTGGTACTGTCAAATTGCTTTTTACTCTCAACAATTTTAAGTATAAGTTCCAACATAGCCACCTCGAACTCTTCCTCCTCTAACATGTGTTCAACATATGCATCGATACGGTCTATAGCTTTCTCCAGTGCATCCAATGGATTAGGTGTTTCCAATTGATTAGGCTGTTTGCGCTTCTTTTTTTCTATAAGATACTCTGTTGATTCATGATGCTCATTGCCCGGGTTTAACCGGGCTTTTTCCGAATTCTTTTTCCGTGTTAAGGATGCAGGCAGATAACCTTTAACTCTTTGCGTTAAAAAATCGATTAATTCGTACTTATTCTTTCGACCACGTGTTTTTTGTTGCACACTAGCAAAAGCTTCGATTATGATGGAGATAAACATATTAAGGAGGATATATGTCATGAAGAAAATAAACACGACAAAGAAAATACGTCCGAATAATTCGTCTGCCGTAACGATTGCATAATAATCAAACTTCCCCAACATCAGATTAAATAATGATTCAATCGTCACGATAAAATTTGAGTAACCTTCTAACGACCTCATTAAAAGTAGATGCGACCAATGTGTAAACGCGAGAAAAGCGAGTATAAAAGATACGGTGAAATATTTTAAATCTTTTGAAGCATAAAGAACAGTTCTAAACATAAGAAGCATCTTCTGATTAAAACGTAAGATTTTCAAGAACTTCACCACCACCAGAACAGCAACAAACGCTAAAACATATCCATAAGCTTGATCACTCAACGCTGCGTTCTCAAAATTTACAAACTTATTCGGGTCCTGAAAATATTGATTCTTAACAACAGTTACGAGACCAAAACGAACCATAAGCAAAGCAAATGATGTCCATATCAAAGTGAACCCGATTATTTCGATCCAGTTTCTCCAATCTTTTAAATATTTCCATTTCAATATCAATATTTTTTTCAACTCTCGATACATGTAAAATAAGGTGAATCCGAGAAACGCTATTTCACATGCTCCTAAGAAGATTGCGAATCCTGACGAGTAACGATCTAGCCTGGTTGTCAACACACGTTTAAACACCAATGTACCTCCGGTTGCCGGTATTTCCATCAACATAAGTACCATGACGTAGAAATTCGCGTGAGTGTTATAGGCAGTAAATTCAGTAAAAACGGCACGAGATTTGTCATCAAGCCAAGCGTTGTCTGATAAATAAGTCAATAAATTACCAATTTCTCCTTTGGTTTTTCCAAGTTCTGCAAGATATCCTCCACCAGAGTAGGTTGCTAGTCGTGCAGCCGTTGTGTAGCTTCCAGTGTCGTCGCTACTGGAGTACTTCCAATACTTGGGATACAAGGCGGATTCTCCTACGCCGCATAACTTCCAATTGTCGCAATATTGCGGTGTTGTATCTTCATGCTCGTCGGAATACGAAAATCCACATGTAGATATGTTAAAACCAAAATCAGAAGATATGTCACAGGACTCTAAAACAGATGATCAGGTTACTATAATTTGAAAGAGATGATGCGGAAACAATATTTGTGGATATAAATAATAAAAAAAATGCTGAAAAACGGAGCAATCAAACAAACAATGGATGCATCTAACCTTCTTTCACACGTACTTGTCTCATTCTTACGGTACCGAGAATATACGACGCAGTATCCGATAAAAATCCGTTATGTTGGACTTTCTGACCATTGTACCATTCATCGTCAATTAAACCAGAACTCAAAGCATTGTTGGTCCAACTCCAAAAATCCGGAATGGAAGTAATCTACATATAAAAAAAGAAAAAAACACATATTCTATCAGGAAAAACTGAAATGGCCCCTATGGGATTTCGTTTAGAGACAATTATAGTTTGTGTGTTTGAGTTGTCCCTTGTGGTGCGCTAATGTCATTGTGTGTGTTAGTCGTGCGTATCGTAGCTGTGCAGTAATTGTTATGTTTTTGTGTCACTTTTGTGTATAAAAAGAGTTGTATTTCTGTGTAAAACAGTTGCTTAGCGTTGTGAACAGCGAGAACAGTTTACTACGGATTTTGAGGATTTGTACTTTATTATTGGAAAGAAACTGTTGAATCTTACAAAATTCTGTCTTTTTATGTGAACCGAACAACAACGCGCAGTAACATAGTAGTAAACTGTTCTCGCTGTTCTTGTTGTTGCCGTTCTTCAGTAGGAATGGAATTGATAACCTCTCTGCTATTTGATATGAACTTTGTGAGGCGCAAGCCACCTTTGCTGCAAATTTGTATCGTTGATTTGATGATTTTGATGGCTTCTTCGATACTTTTCACGGATTTCAAAAGATCGTCGACATAAAAATCCTTCATAATAACTTTCACAGCCTCCTCATCAAATTCACTTTCGTTGTCTGTTCCACTTCTTTTCAGGGCATAGTTGGAACAACTTGGGGAGGAATTTCCACCGAATATATGGACAGTCATGCGATGATCTACCAAATCTTTAGAGGTATCCCCGAGGTAGCTGTTCTCACTGTTTAGAGGTATCCCCGAAGCACAGGTCCGACAAGACTCCATCCCAACCTTGTTTTTAATTCCATCCGATGGAAATGGACCATATGGGTTAAAAACAAGGTTGGGATGGAGTCTTGTCGGACCTGTGCTTCGTCGCAAAGGGGAGAATCAGAAAATTCGATGCAACAGAATTGCTGTGAAAGATTCCTCCACTGACAAAGTTGCTGCACTTCACCTAATTCAACAAGATGAATTACGGGATGTAACAATTGAGGGGATGCTGAAAAGAATGTACGATGCTGATTTTTCAGAAATGAACGCATTCAAGAATATTAAAAGTGATTACGTATCCATTGACGACCAAAAATTTTTATCACTAATGGAAAAGGAAGTAAAATTTGTAAATGGAAAATATCAACTCCCGCTGCCTTTAATAAACCAACTTCCATTTCCAAATAATAAATGTCAGGCCTTGGCAAGGCTGAAATGGATCAAGAAGAAGCTTGAAAGTAATTCGATCTTCAAAGAGGATTACCTCACGTTCATGAACAACCTGACGACCCAAGGTTTCGCGGAGATGGTTCCAGAGCAGGAAGTTGAAGGGGAACCTGGTCATGTGTGGTATATTCCCCACCATGGAGTTTATCATCCGCGTAAGCCTGGGAAGATCAGAGTAGTATTTGATTGTACTGCTACATACAAAGGCGTCTCCCTGAACGGACGACTCATGCAAGGCCCAGATATGACAAATCTGCTAGTTGGAATTCTGTGTAGATTCCGGTTGGAACCAGTAGCGTTTATGGCGGATATCGAGTCCCTGTTCTATCAGGTTAAGGTGCCGCCGAATCAACGGGATTATTTGCGATACCTCTGGTGGCCTGATGGGGATACCTCTAAAGATTTGGTAGATCATCGCATGACTGTCCATATATTCGGTGGAAATTCCTCCCCAAGTTGTTCCAACTATGCCCTGAAAAGAAGTGGAACAGACAACGAAAGTGAATTTGATGAGGAGGCTGTGAAAGTTATTATGAAGGATTTTTATGTCGACGATCTTTTGAAATCCGTGAAAAGTATCGAAGAAGCCATCAAAATCATCAAATCAACGATACAAATTTGCAGCAAAGGTGGCTTCCGCCTCACAAAGTTCATATCAAATAGCAGAGAGGTTATCAATTCCATTCCTACTGAAGAACGCGCAAAGAACATAAAGTCCCTGGACTTGAAAAACGAATCGCTGCCGATCGAAAGGGCCCTCGGTGTTCATTGGTCGATAGAGGACGACAAACTAGGTTTTCGCATAACCATGCAAGACAAACCTCTGTCGAAGAGAGGGGTGTTGGCTACCATAAGCTCAATTTATGACCCGCTTGGATTAGCAGCGCCGTTCTTGTTGAAGGGTAGAAAAATTATGCAAAATCTTTGCAAAGAAAAAACATCATGGGACGAAGAGATCTCTGAACCTCTTCGAAGCGCTTGGGAAAGATGGCGATTAGATATCGTCCTTCTTGAAAAACTGGAAGTTAACCGATGCGTCAAGCCACTTCATTTCAAAGAGATCGAGTCAACGTCCCTCCATCATTTTTCAGACGCATCCAATGAAGGTTACGGAACTGCTACGTATCTTCGCATCAGAGATGTAGAAGGAAACGTCAACTGCTGCTTACTCCTTGGAAAATCGAGAGTAGCTCCAATAAAGATGGTTTCAATACCAAGGTTGGAGTTGACAGCAGCAACTGTGGCCGTAAGGGTCGGAGTAATGTTGAAGCAATAAATGCCTGTCGTAGACTACGAATGTTATTGGACAGACAGCAACGTAGTACTGGGTTATATTAATAACGAATCAAGACGTTTTCATATTTTTGTGGCAAATAGAATTCAACAAATTCAAGAAAAGACTTCGTTGGATCAATGGAATCACGTTCCTTCCCATGAAAACCCAGCCGATGATGCCTCGAGAGGCATAAGTTTGAAACATGTAGAGAAGAGTAGTAGATGGTTCACGGGACCTCAGTTTCTCTGGGAAGAAAGGGAAGCATGGCCAGCTGCCTACGATCCAGCGAAAAACAGTGTCACTAATGATCCCGAATTTAAACGTAGCGTTTCAGTATTTGTTTCAGCAACTGATTCTGGAATCTTATGTACATTCGAGAGAAGAATTTCCAGGCTACAGAAATGCATACGGGTCATGGCCTTGGTCGGTCGATTTATCGACATTCTGAAGATGAAAATAAAAGCCCCAAGTCATGGGATGACAAGAAGAAGCCAAAAGGCGAGTCCCCCAGTGCTGTGCGTTGAAGATCTTCAACGAGCCGAAAAATGTTTAATAAAATTAGTACAACAACAACACTTTGCCTCTGAAATTAAAGCTCTTGCTTCAAAGGAATGGAGACAAGATCGACGAAACGACAAAATTAAGAAGTCTGCTTTGAAAGAATGCAGCAAATTATACAAATTGAGTCCTTTCATTGACGATGATGGAATTCTCAGAGTTGGTGGAAGATTGTGCAACATGGATGAAGCGTATCAATTCAAATATCCTGCTATTCTTCCCAAAGAAAGTTGGTTTTCCGAACTTGTGCTCCGATGGTGCCACGAAAACACTCACCATTCGGGGAGAGGAATAACATTGCAAGAAATTCGGCAACGTGGATATTGGATCATACACATCAACTCAGCAGTACGACAGTTGATTCATCATTGTGTACGATGTAGAATATTGAGGGGAAGAGCTGGCCAGCAAGTCATGGCAGATTTACCCAAAGATCGAGTAGACGCATGCCCACCTTTCACATACTGCGCAGTGGATCTCTTTGGGCCATTGGTCATAAAACCATATCGAAAGTTTGTAAAAAGATATGGCTGCCTCTTTACCTGTTTGGCGAGCAGAGCCGTCCATATTGAAGTTGTCAACACCTTGGAAACTGACTCCTTCATTCTAGCTTTGCGACGGTTTGTTGCTAGAAGAGGAAACATTCGAACGATGAGAAGCGACAACGGCACTAACTTTGTCGGCACCAAGACCGAGTTCATAAAGGCATTAAAACAAATGGACAATGCGAAAGTTAAACAATTCCTTCAAAGTGTTGGTTGTGATTGGATTCTCTGGAAGAGGAATACACCTGCTGCTTCGCACATGGGTGGAGTATGGGAGCGCCAGATTCGATCTGTGCGCGCAATATTAAAAGATCTTTTCAATCATAATGGCTCGCGTTTGAGTGAAGAATCGCTGCACACTATTTTAACAGAAGCAGAAAGTATCGTTAACTCTAGACCTTTATGCGTCGAAACAATCAGCGATGCAAACAGTGCAACACCAATTTCACCACTTGCTCTTCTAACGATGAAATCAAAGGTAGTTTTACCGCCTCCTGGTAATTTTGAAGAAGCGTCGTTATATTGCAGGAAACAGTGGAAAAGAGCTCAGTATGTGTTGGATATGTTCTGGAGACGATGGAAATGCGAATATCTGTGTTCACTACAAACACGAACAAAGTGGAATAAAAACCAACGAAATTTTGCTGCCGGTGATATAGTGATGGTGCAAAATGAGGATTGTGAAAGAGGACGGTGGCCACTGGCAAGAGTGGTGGCTGTAAAAACGGGTGCAGATGGAAAGGTTCGGAGTTGTAGCGTGAAGCTTGGTAGCCGTGCTGGTACAATATTGGATCGACCAATCACGAAATTGATACAATTGTTAGAATATCGAATCCCCGACGAGGAGCCACAATTTTCAAGATGAACTTGAGGGGAGCCAGATGAAATGGCCCCTATGGGATTTCGTTTAGAGACAATTATAGTTTGTGTGTTTGAGTTGTCCCTTGTGGTGCGCTAATGTCATTGTGTGTGTTAGTCGTGCGTATCGTAGCTGTGCAGTAATTGTTATGTTTTTGTGTCACTTTTGTGTATAAAAAGAGTTGTATTTCTGTGTAAAACAGTTGCTTAGCGTTGTGAACAGCGAGAACAGTTTACTACGGATTTTGAGGATTTGTACTTTATTATTGGAAAGAAACTGTTGAATCTTACAAAATTCTGTCTTTTTATGTGAACCGAACAACAACGCGCAGTAACAAAAACTTCATCCGGGAAAACTGATGAAACATTTGTCAAGAGATTTTAAATAATTTTCTCCGGTTAATACTTTTCTATATACTGAGGTATATGGCGAATACTATTACGAAAGACCAAAGTGGAATTCGAACTATTGCAAAGTGGAATTCGAACTATCGCACTTTTAACTTTCCGGTTTCAAGCTTTTCTTGGGCTTAGACCATTCAGCCATCCGTCTTTGGGGACGCCAGGATAAAAATACAATGCTTGTGGTTTCTGAATGTTATCGAAAAAAAAGATACGAAAATTTATTAATTCCAATTCCCGCTGTTGCTTTAGCGGGTTGGATCGGAACGGTTTGGAAATGAAATTTTTAAAGAATTTCATTGATATTGTTTTTAGATTCTGTTTTACGGAAAGCATTAATTTTCGAGTTACGTATTTAGAAAATACGCAAAAAGGTTTCCGTTCTAATCCGTAAGTGAAAATTTACAATGACTGTGGTTTTTGTGGTTTCGAATAGTATCGCAAAAATATTTCGCCAGGAGAAAATATACTTTAAGAAATATTACCACTTATCTGTTCAGTCATCCTAAGCTACAGCTGTCACCGACGGGCAATGATTGATGCAAACGGCTCAATAATTGTGGTTTCCGATTATTATCGCAAAAATTTTTTGCCAAGAGAATTTTAAAACTACACGCAGAAATTTTTGAAACGACGTGAACAAATTCGACAAGTTGTTGTAAAACTCGTCACATACATAGTAAAAACAACACAAGTCAGACAGGATTATATCCTGTTTGACCTTATGACGAAATATAACGATGGCAGCATACCTCGTCAAATTTGTTCCTGATGAAAATGTTTTCAATGTTATTGGTCATCGCGTACGCGTCTGGATCTCGGTGACCGTACGTTATTAACAAGCACAGCGATAAATAAATGACGTAAAATGTAATCTCCAGCACAATGTCCACCATCTTGGATTCGTATAACCTTTTCTTTCTGGTCTTTTTTATATACGACACACTTGGAGGAACAGGGCGGTGTATGTGATGCACGAAGAGTGCCGTCTCATCATCGTCAGTATTGCACTCGAAATTTCTGTAATTCTCGATTTCTGTTTGAATGTATTCATCTTTAAGTTTACGGAGAACGATAGTCACTACAGCCGCCAGTATTACCACCTGAAAAACAAAAAGTTTAGTGCTCATCTAATACATCTAATATTTTTTTGTAACTCCTGATGTCTCAAGCAGAGCACTTGACTAACACGTAACACATTTCATGAACTATAAAATTGTATAATTTTCTACATCATGCAAATTAAAATAAAAATCCTACCAAACAAAACTTTGACACAGAAAATATACAATGTATTATTTTCGTAAATAGAATATCCAACCGTTCTTAACCAGACACTTCGAAAATTATTAAAACTTGTGTAATTTTATCATTGACAATTTTCTCAAAAAAAAAACTATCGATGTAGACAAGTTTGAAGTTGATGAGTTTGAAGTGGACGAATCAACTCCACCCTTAGTCAATGAAGATAATACCTTTGTGAACAGGTAATTGTATATTACACATTATGCAACGCGTGACGTCAGCCTAGCCACGTCCCCTCAAAAAAGCTGATAATTGAATAAGAGTACAAGAGGGTTAATTAAGATAAGTACGGTGTTGTCATTACTATTTCTAGGTTAACTTACGAAAATTTGTTTTTTTGTGAATTTTTGTGTGTGGAAAGGGTGGAATTTTTTGCACCGTTAATTAAGAAGAAATAAAGGCTGACGTATACGATAAGAAAATCAACATAAATTAAAAACTTGCTCAAAAACAGATCTTACTTTAATCGGTTGATTGAAAATAATATCTGAAAAAACTGACACAAAGAAGGAGAACAGCCATTCCTCCTGACCACGTCGTCCAAAACTTAAGCCGTACAACAACGTGAAGAAGCCAGAAATAAATGACGTCAGCACACATAGGAACCAGGCTAAGTACTTTACCCATCCAGGCCAATACTGAACTTGATCGGGCAGCTGTAGAGACATTGCAGAAAGATTGACACTGGATATGGTTACAGCATCTTGCTTCGATGGTGTGGAGAGCGATGGGGTTATAGTCGAGCTAGACGCACAAGCTGAAATAAAAAAAAATATACCTTTAAAATATATATATATACCTTCCCTCAAAAATTAAAACCTTATTATAGGTTTCGTTTGCTCATTCGAACACGCAAAGGAACCGAAAATTTGTTTAGAACCTGATTATAAGAGGCGAGTTGGCTCGGTGTTGAGCTGGTTGGCGGGTCAACCCGTTTAAAAAAAATTACATATTATATGGGAAAAGTCAACCCGGGTCAAGACCTACACTGCTGCCGGGTTGAAAAAAAAATGCGCGTAATTTTTTAAAAATGGCGGATGCAAGATGTAAACAAACAAGTAAAATTAAATCAAAATTATCATTAAGTATTTTGGTCGCCAATAGTTTGTTATTCCAAAATCCAAGGTGCTCTGTATTTGTCAGTGCTTCGAAGAAATTGCCTAATACAGAACATATTGACATTATTTTTAACAAAACGAAGGAAACTCTTAAAACGTTTAAAACACCAACAGGGGAATCCACGTAAGCTGCTCCACAAGTTCCGAAGTCCATTTGAACTTCTTGTCTGCTGCTTCGCTCGCCATTATTGTTTTTCTTCTGTTTTGGATCGCAATGCGCATGCCCTTTTTTTTTCAACCCGGCCATGGCTCGGCAAAGTGGTATTATATGAACCGAGTCAACCCACCTAACCAACCCGTCCCGGGTTGAAAAAACGAGCCAGCCCGCCTAGACGGGTTGACTCACCTCATATAATGTCAAATATTTTTTAGTAGTGATCTGCCATTATGCCGAGCTGTTTAATTTTATCATGCTGAGCATGTGACGAGCCAACACCGAGCCAACTCGCCTCATATAATCAGGCTCTTAGATTAGTGAATCCTTAAACTAACCACCAAAACTTCAGTGTCTGATAACAAAAGAAGACCAAGAACTCTATTCCATATAAGGAACGGAGTTGCCGATCTAGCAGTCTACTATACTGGTGATTGTCTTCTGTTGTTAACTTCACTATAACACGATAGAACGAAGAAATAAAATAGCAACACAACTTACGAACTTGCCATACTACTTCTTCAGGACTTTCTTTGATCTGAAATAAACTTGAACCTTGGAAGGTTTGCGTACTGTCCTTCGTTGTGTTACGCAGAAAAGATGTTGAGACAAAACTAGATTTATTTCGTTTTTTTTGCGATGGAATATCCATGCCAATGGAGTGTCTTAAAGTGACGTCATAAAGTTCATCTTCTTTTCTAGGCGGAACAACTTGATGCAATTTTTCGACCTTTTTCTTCTCTTTGTGTTTCTTGTCGAGAGATGACGGCTTCGCTTGACGAAATAAATAGACAATCAAAACGTTCATTGGCAAAACGATCAAACTAGACTGCACGCCGATCACGATCTGACTCCAAGATATCTTAAAACCGCTCACATCAATTTCGTCTCCTATTACCAAAAATAACGAGAATTTATTATTTTTATTATTTTGACTTTTGATGACAGAACAGGTACATCTACGGTCGAAAATCGGGCGAAAAACGGCCCCACAGTTAGACGGTCATATCTCTGAAGAGTAAGTTTTCATGAAAAGTGTTGCGCATGTTTTAAAAAGAGGATGTATTGGGCTACCCTACCAAACACGAACCATCTAGGTCTTTCTCAGCTACAAATAGCAACACAAATTCTGGAAAGCAAATTATTTTTAGATAAAATAGCGTCCTTTCAAAGAACGGGTGCGCATTGTGAGGGTTAACAGCGCAAATGAAAAAATGAAAATGCTTATTAACCATC
Source organism: Hydractinia echinata (assembly GCA_030067915.1). Taxonomy (NCBI): domain Eukaryota; kingdom Metazoa; phylum Cnidaria; class Hydrozoa; order Anthoathecata; family Hydractiniidae; genus Hydractinia; species Hydractinia echinata. The sequence goes on from JASGCC010000088.1 coordinate 1,201,934, forward strand.
TGAACGTGATTGTTGGTTGAAATTTAGTCATCTGTCTCGTTTTAGGACTTTTCAAGTTTTTATTTAGTCCCCGTAGACGACGGGTTAAAGAGGACTTTTTTAATCTAAAAACAGGAAGGTGGAAATGGTGTTCAAAGAAGGGTATGAAAGGCACCATATTGCATAAATATTACTATATGAGATATTATATATGTTTGAGACTGTGAAGTTTTTTTCACTGTTGCGTAAAAAGACGTACCCACAGGTCGATCGTCTGTTACTCTGTAAAACATGGCGTTTGAAAGCATCGTGGATAACAACAAACATAAACAACAAGAAACGCGTTGCATTCTGGTAAAGTTACTTCTCGGAGGTCTGGATACTATACTAAACCAAAGATGGCCATCCGTAAGATCGCGCGCTGTTTTAGCAAGAAAGATATTCTCGAAGCTACGTAATTCTTGTTCAAAAGCAACCGGGAGTACGCGAGATATCGCACCATCTGATTGGTCGACTGCCAGCCAATCATTGCAGAAACAAACGTATTGTTTGTTATTGTCGAGATTGGTGATCACAAGTCGACTGAGAAACCAACCGGGACTAACACCGCCATCATCGTGCCATATTGTGACATAGAGCAGATCTCCAATGTCCTAAAAACACACCAGCAGTCATTATCTTTCAATTTTTACTAGTGAAGTTATCAATGAAATATCAAATTTAAAAAAGTTTTTGCTTGTGAAAAAGTCACAAAGGGAATGCGGAGTCAATAAAACTAAGGAATGCTGTTTTCTTGTAATAAGAATGATATGAAAATCAAAAACATTTCGTTTTCACTTACCACATCAGTTTTCAAAATAAAGGTTTCAACACTTCCACGTTCGAAGAGTACTCTCTCATCGCTTTTAAGCACAATCGGTTGGGAATCAACAGTTTTTCCTGACATAATAAGTATTGGAATAGCGCTAGTTCCAGAGCCACCACGATGTCCAGTATAGACAGACACGTGATATACTGTTCCAGTCAGAGAGGATTGGGATTTAAGAAAGGTTGGTGTACCCTGTAACACGAAAGAAGTTATGAGTTTACCAATTAAAAAAGAAAGTAAGCTGTGCATTTTTTCGTGTAAAAAAATTCTAAATAAAGCTATCTTTAACATTTTTCGGATTTTATGATTTCCCAGAGTTCCCACTCGTTTTCAAAATAAAATTGACATTTAAAGGTTTTCTTCACAGTTTTGTAGGAGCTTTTGATGTCCATACTGAGGAAAAGATATTTGTTTGCAGGTAGTAATGAAAACGTGAGATTGTTACGTCAAAAGACAAACATTTATACACATTGTTAATATTTTTATGTTTTGGCGACATGGTTTTGACGCTAAAAATGAGGGAAAATGAGATTTCCATTCGTATATTCAGAGGTACCAATATAAAGGTTAATTTGTTAGAAGTTAAACAACAAAAAGAAAAATATCACGTTTATACACATAGGTTGATATTTTTTTTACAATCAATAAAATTAAAATTAGATATCATGTGTATTTTTTAATTGTTTTGTGTTTTCAAGGAAAATTGAGAAGATTTTTTAACTTGTAAGCGACTTGGGGAGTTTTAAATTGTCGTGCTAACTCTGCTTCCTCAATCCAATCAGAAGTTCTAAAACACGAAGGTTTCTTTACTGACTGCTCAACAAAAGCAGTGTCAACAGAAGTGCTTATTATAATCAAATCGTCATTCAATTTTTTCAGTTTACCTTCAACGTGTCGAGGCTATCCTTTCTTCTCGCCCATATTAATGCGATCACATAAACACAACATAGCGTACAGAATGTAGCCAGTAAAGCAGGGAAGTCTCCGATATTACGCAGTTTCATTATTTCAGCTTTAATGTCAAGTTGATTTGGTGGGATGTATAAATTACTACCAAACCAAGTTAGATGATTACACAAACAGTGCGTTTGCTCTTTGTTAGTATGCGGGCCAACCTAACCGTTAGTTAAAAAAATTACTACTTGAAAGGGTAAAAAAATCAAAGATTTCAAAAGTTGTGACAACAACAAAAAAATTACCCTGCAGCCACGACTCTCCCACACTTCGGTGAGTTCATTTAAAAATAAACAACCAGTTGTAAACAGTTCCATCTCCACGATAGCATACGAAGGTTGTGAATTATCTCCATCATAATAAGGCGCACTTACACCGAGGTAATATGACGATATATTCGCCCATGTTGTAAACACTGCATTCATTTCACTTGTCGCGTTAAACATGAACTTTGCATCGTACCTGTTAATTGTAGGTCTTACTCCACGTCTTATAAATAATTCGACGTGAGGATTTTCTGTTACATTTATGTTACAAACCAATGCCACGCCTACTTCGGTTACCGTAACCTTGTACACAGCAAGTTGATTGGTATTACTTGTGGTGTTTACAGAAATCTATAAGAAAATGCGCGTCACTCGTTGGAAAACAACAACAAAAAATTTCTACCAATCAGTTTATATTCACGACAGAGGAGTGGTTTGGAAGAATTTCTAGTTCTATGCAGATGTCACATTCGGAGAAATGGTGTACTACACGTTACGTTATTTTTGCAAAAATACACAGGTTGGATATTTAATGGTTAAAAATGGCAAACATATCGAGACTACTACGAATTTACCTGGTCTGTACAAAAGTGGAGTATCTAGCTACCTTTGAAATGACAGCATGTTGTGGAATAAACATTTCAATTTCTTTGTCTTCTGGCAAATCCTCAACAGGAACACCAGTGTTGTTTTCAGTGCTAAAAGAAAAACTTGTGATTGGAGCACTAACATCAAATGAAGATGAATGCCATGAGAAGGGATTCTGAATGAGTGTCGACATCTAAAAGTTTGAAAAAACAAGCTCATTTTATCTTATATATGTAGATATACTCATGTGCGTCAGACATAAAAGAGGAGTGGAAATGACACATATTCCCAGTCCACCACGTCACTGATAAAGGAACCGTACAAACCTTCGAATCTAAAATAACACTTCCGTTACCATCAGCAAATAAACGAGTTGGTAATTTAAAACTGCCACCGTGCAAAGTTTCGATGTAGTCACCACCAAATTCACCTGCTGTTTTTCTCGATAACTCCAATGCTATTGTGTCACCTGCAATTCTTGTTGGTTTTTCGCCAGCCACTTTTCCATTAAACAGTAGAGGAAGAATTTTGTCCACAACGTTTAGTGCGTTCTTAGCTAACCTCTCTTTCTGAAATACAAATCAATCAGAACGGAGATGAATCAATCGGTTTTGTATCAAAATTATTTTTCTTTTGTTTCGTTGTGCCATCACTCCTGGTCAACAAAGAAAATAACTTAGGCTGCATGTGTTTTCATACCTTTTGAGATTCCACACTTTTCACTTCCACACTGCCCGTCTTGTTCACCGTCTTATTCTTTAGATCATATTTCACAATTGCTTGTAAAAGGTTACCAGTCGCCTTTACCAACCCGCTTGTTATGTCAGCAATTTCTTCTGGACTTTCATTCGTTTTCAATTCCTCATCTTCTTCCAAAAAAATTGTTATGTTTGTGAATGATTTTAATGCCAGCTCCTTTACATTAAACAAACAAAAAACAGATAATCAATATTCAATGGTGAATATTTTGCAGTGAATGCGGATTAGACAGGTTATGATGCTGTTAGAACATTAGAAGTATGGCCCTTCTAAAGAATAATTTTATCTTTGCGCAACCTCGTTCTTAGTCCTTCAACGAAACACAAACCAAAGTAAGACTTCTTGTTGTTGTTATTGTCATGGTCTATCACTTACTCAGAAGAAGTTCAATATGAGTGATGTCAGAACATACACGTTCGTACAGTGTGCTCAAAATAACATAACAAAAGTAATCAATTACTTCAACTTATGGTTATTCTACCTGTGTTTCAGGACTAACTTCCTCAGGAGTTTGCAATAATGGTCCAATCGCATCAGCTGTCTGTTTCGCATTCTCCACACTATGAACTGGAACCTCTGACAGAACTTCCAACATTGCTGTTCTAATCTAAAATATCATTTTCAGTGACGTCATTTCATGAGGTCATTTTTTAATGACATTTAACTAATGTTTATATTACATTTGACATTCTTAAGAAAAACTATCGTGATTGAAATATACAGCGTCGTCACGCGAACTCTAAAACGAGGCCGATTTAGTTTCTTAGTTGGTGTGAAGTGAATAATAAAACTTAATGGACAGAAAATGCGAACAAAAACTAAAGCTGGTTCTGATATTAAAAAACAAAAAACATATACATTACCTCTGTTCGTTTTTTAACACTATCTTCCTCTTCAGCAACGTTCGTTATATTTTGCTTTGGTTTCAAAACCTGTACTAAGTTTATTGTCTCGGTAACAGTATTGATAAGCTGCATCAGACCTTGTGTGTCACCCTCATCACTCAACCTGTCAAGCACGTTGTCGTCACCTGTCGTCATATTCAATAATTCTTCCTGCACAACGTCTATGGTGGCTTTTTGAACAAATGGAAATACCTAAAAGAAAAATAGAATTTGAATGAAATAGTTGTCAAGTTATTACAGGCAGGCAGCCCTTATGAGAAACAAGTGTAACCCGTCCTTCTTTTCTTTTCTCCATTCCACGTGTCTTCAATGAAATGAAACAAAACGTAATTTTTTATTAACTAAACTGTCAAATAGAGAAGGTGAAAAATACTTGCTTATATGGATTTATGACGTCAACTTGAGGTATCAGAAAAACTCAAAATTTTACCTTTACAGACAGTTCATATGCTGCAGTTCCTCCAAAAGAATCAATAATTTCAATTTTAAGAGTAACAACATAATCGTTTACTTCCAGACCATTTGGTAACATCATTGTTGATTTTTGTTGTGGACTATATGAAAGCAACTTTTGCGAGTTTTTATCGAACATTAACACTCTGTAGTTTAGTGTGCCAACTAGAACAACCCAATCACGACAGGTGATGCTGAATGTTGTTTTGAGGGATGTTCCACTTAGAGGAGATACAGAGCATGTTCCTCCGTAAGGTGGGATGTTTGTTTTTATGTAGTATTCTGAAAATGATGATATGCCTGCAAATATAACAACGAAATTCAGTTCTCAAACTATATAAGCTGTAAATAAAACAATCCTGTCAAGACTAATTTTTCAAATTTGAAATCGGAAGTAGTAAAAAGAATGAACTACCTGAACTCTTTGTTACTTTCAGCCCAATTTTATAATTTAAACCTCCGGAAAGTGCTCCAGGTCTTACAACTAAATTCGATGACGATGGCTGAGTCAGCAAATCATTTGAAAAATCAACACTTCCATGTATTGACACATCTGTCCACAAGAAATCGATTGCACTTTGCGAATCGCAATTATGGCATTGACCAATCAATGACAAGCGTTGTGAAGGATTAGCAAACTCTCTGCAATTAAATTTGCACCTGTGAAAATGATTCAAAACCACTATTAAAAACTAATAAAAAAAAACACAATTTCTGCTACTGTACACAAGCATGGTCTAAGTTCCAATCTTTTTACCAGTATTCATATTTTGGTGCTGAAATTAGCACACAGTACATGCAAAAAATTGACGAAGCGTACCTTATAGTTATAATTGGGATTTCTTTATCGATTAGGACAATTTTTTGGTACGCTTCTGTCTTTCTTCCTTTCAATTTATTCTCAACAACCACTCGAAACTCATAAGCAACACCTTCTAACAAAGATTTTCCCTTAATTAGCCATTTTGTACCAAAAAACTCAATTAGGCCTTCACCATTTCCAAAACAATCAGTTTTATTATCTTTTTTGCAGTACCATTCAAAGTCTAAATTAGGCTGGTTAATTTCGTTGGGGTCCAACGAGTCGCTTGCATCTAACATAAAATCTTTTTGCCAGTTTAACTGTCGTAAAAAACCTCCTTTGATGGTTGCCTTCAAATTATCCTCAATGATAATAACACTGATTTCATCACTATGGTCAAGATTGACTTCATCCAGTAAAACATCCACTTTGAAAATGTAAACACCAGCAACTAGGGTACGCTTTATAATTTCTAAACTTGAGTGATGAATGTCTGTTTTCGTGAAGCTGTAAAAAACATTAAAAAGGTGACTTTACAGTTAAAATATAAAACAGACCCGTGGAAAAATATAGTCTGTAAAATTCGCATCTCTGTTTTATGTGATAAGAATGTTATATTTCTTGACTCCTAGCATAGATACCAGATTTCTCTGAAACTCCTATATTAAATTTCCAGACGTATTTTAGCCAATTAAAAGTTCAAATATAACCCATCAATAATACAACAATTATGGCCGTTCATAAAATAATAACCAACAAAAAAACATATACAATGCTGCAACTTTTATTTTTTTAAAAAAAGCTGACATACTAGAAATAATGAAAGTCATTCCAGAAAATTAAGATTTTATACCTTAAAATTTCCAGGATCTGAAAATTAGCGACTTTCTCTGACTTTCCCTGACCCCACAATTTTGACATTCCTGACTTCCTGACTTCCCTAACTCCATATAATTCCTGAGAGAAAGGGCTATCACCTTGTTAGAGGTTCTCCCACCCCTAGCTAAAAGTGTCCAGCAGCAATGCTATTTACAATGAAGCTATTTACATCAAACCTTATATGACAGAAATTCCTGAATTTTACCTAGACTGGTCATGTTTGTTTTTGACAATTTTTGTTTTGTTTTTGACAATTTAAAAACTTTGTATGGTTTCCTAATTCTTTATGATTTTCAAATACACATTTTTAAATTAACTCTAAAAAGTATCATACAAAAAGGATTCCATTTTTGTACTAGGCGGCTTATGAGAAATACTTTTGAGCATTTAAATATATTTTTAAACAACTAAAGTACCTTATAGATTGCTTCCCGGTTGAACTTATTCCATTGTCCATTTCCCATTGAGTACTTTTAAAAACTTTCCAGTGATAAAATACTTTATGGTATCTACTGCAGTTTACATAAACTGTGGATAAAACAGAGATATGTTGTTGATAATGAAAAGTCAGTGTCTTGTTCAAAGGAATTAAAATTTGAACAAATGGCCTTTTACAGTATATTTCCGAGATTAACACATTTTTTGAAGATTCTGATCTTGAGATTTCATTTTCAGCAAAAACAGTGGCTGTGTACCAACCTTCATTGAGATATAAGTGTGATGTATTGTACATGTAAACTGTTTTGCTGGTGAAAACATAATCAAACCTTTGTAAAAAAAGTTCGTTGTCTTTTGATATAGTAACAAACGTTGGGTTTACTGATAAGGTAGTTCCATCACCAAAATCCCAATTCAAAGAAGATATGACAGAGGGGTCTGATTTTGTTATCACAGCAAATTCCCTGTGTTGATATGTTCCCAAAGTAGCTGGTATTACGATAAGATCAGGGATTCCGCTCTGTAAAGTAAACTGTGCAGAAGAAAGGATAAAATAATAATTTGGCACAGTAGCATTAATTGCAAGATTATAGATACCAGGTTTATTGACAAGCTGAGTGATGAAGAATGAAGGTGTGACTGTGGAACTTTCAAATTCTTCGCTAGTGTTAAAATTTGTAACAATCCAATTAAAAATAAAACAGGAATCAGTCAAGTTTGAAATTGATACAAGCAAAGGAAAATCGTCTCGGAAGATAGCATCTATTTGGTTGCCGTATTCACTAGAAATGCTTAATCTCATGTCTGCTGGGCTTATAATTGTCAGATTACTTTTTAAAACAAGCGAATTTACTCGATTTCTTATCATCACTGTGATAGCAAAGCAACCTGGATAATTATAGTTATGAGATTTCAGTCTAATAGTTTGATTACTATCTGTAGAATTATACTCAAGCGGCAAGAAATCTGTGTGTTGATGGTCGCCATAATAGATTTGGTATTCCATACCTGAATTTGATGCCAACTCATCCACAAAATGCAATGAAAACTCACCCAAGTTATTGGGCCAAAGTAACATCTTTGGATGATCAATGGAAACATTACTAATGGGTTTGATAAGATCCACTAATCCATTGCAATACATCGATGAGACAGGGTTAGATCCATGTACAGTATAATTGAATATACCTGCATCAATATAATGATGATCGTATGTATAAACAATATTAGATGTAGTTGACAGTAATGAGCTTCCATCTCCAAAATTAAAATTTAAATATACTGGTGTTTCTGAAATAACACTAACTTGAAATGCTAACTTCATTCCAAAGCGCGCAATTGTTGGTATTTGACACTTGAAGCTTTCCATGGGTTTTGCGACACAAACACTGACAGCAGCAGTAGCTGTGCTGACACGATTTTGAAGTTTGATAGAGAATACTACGCTACCTGTAGATGTCAACAGATTTTTGTTGATCATAAAAACTATATATTTTTCCTGCTCAATCTGAAAATTTGGCTGCACGTTTGTGTAGTTTATTGCCAGGAATATTTCTAAACCAAACATCATCTCAATAAGGGAAACCTCCACGGATATGTTCACATTATCACCATATTTTACACATTTCAATGGCCTGTTTACATTACTAATGTTAATTTTATGTTGCACATAAGCCTCAGTTTGTAAGTTAAGTATTTCTGTAGGGCTTGTGCAATTTAATGCAATGTTATATTTTCCAATTGAACTGTACTTGTGCTCAATTACATCTAAAGACAATAAATCTAATATTTTCATTTTGTTGTTTTCTCCAAACCGCATTGTACAAGTATCAAACTGGATGTTATTTTTCTTGACGACATGAATTTTTGTTGAACTACCAATGATAGCAGATATAGCAATAACCTCAATATAATCATTGACTTTAGAAGTAGAGATAAATTCTACAACTAACATATCTTGAGGTGAAATATTGACATGACTGATCTCATTCTCCACTTTTCCAGAAATATGATAAAAACCACCATATTCAAATGCATGTCTGACTGTAGCATTGCCACAGCTTGTTCCAATTTGGCACGGTTTTAACTGAAGTGGATATTTGGCAACATATAAATTATTGTGTGTGGTAATTTCCAAAGTCCCAGTTACATTAGTCCCATAGTAGTGATAAACAGTAAAGAAAACATCTTTCATAGCATATGTGGTGGATGAAGGATTTAAAATCATGCTAATGCTATTAATGGCATCTTGGACAGCAACAGGACAATGATGCAAGTGCAATGTATCAGCTGGATTAGTTGATGAAATGGTTATAAAGTAAACACCATCTGTATAAAATCGCATTTTGTGAGATATTTTGTATGGAGCATTTACATTGACACCCAACGTTTGGTTGGCCTGCTGACTTTGCAAAAGTGTAACAGTTACATTTTGACCTGATGTGAAACCATAAGTTATTGTAAATAAATCCCCTGTTTTAATAGCGCTACTGGGACATGATAAATAAATTCCTGACATTGGAATTATAACAGTGATTGTCCCACTTATGCTAAGCATGCTAATTGGATTAATCATTGTTACATTTACAACATGAGTACGTTGTTCTTTAAATGTCCAGTAAAGATGTGGCACATAACTGCTTACAGTTGCATTACCCATGCGCCAAATAAAATGAATATTGCTCCCTTCAGTTACATTCACTTGCAGCAATGTTGTCTTATTAGTTTCAGCATATAGATCTATTGATAAATTTGCTTGTATATATTCATCAGTTTGTACGTAAAACTTTCTGGAAATATAACTGACTTTATTAGAAACATTTACACAGCATATGTATGTCTTAATATCCCAGAATATTGTTTTAGACAACACAACGTCAGCAGTAGTATTAAATGTGTATGGTGAACCGTTTATTTTTGTAAGTGGTAAGTTATCAACAGTCACTTTAAATTCTACGTCAGTCCCATTTAGAGCGGTAACCTGAAAATGTAGATTTATTCTTGATACTACATTTATTGTTGCATTAGCTGTGATATCTTCACCATTACCAGGCAATAATAAAAAAAGCAAATCTCTTATAGGATCCTGCACAATTACTTCTGTTTTCAATTGACATGGCACTATAGTTGATAAATCACATAATCCATCGTCCCCATTCATTTTTAATCTTACATATACTTTGTATGTACCAGGATTCTGAAACGATTTACTCAAATTCGTATTTGTTGTTTCAATTGTTTCATTATTGTAGAGAAAAATAAATTCAAAGCTTTTTGTCTTAAGCAAAGCACCAGAGGTGATGACATAAAATGTGACACTCTCTCCTGCAGCAACATATAAATGGGAATGTGCCACACTAAAAAAATAGAGGTAATCACTGATAAGTTCAATGAAAAAACTTTTGCTTCCATTAAAGCGGTCATTAGAAACAAAAACACTTATTTCATGTGTTCCTGTTTTGTTGCTGTATACCAATACTTCAGAATCCATCTCAGCTATTATGGTCAAATTAACAGAAGACCAAACAAAAGACAACTCGTTTCCAGTCAAATAAGATGCCTTCAATGTAAAATTGACTGACGCAAAAGGTCTACTTTTAGGTTTTAATCCAACTGCTAAACCTGTAATTGGTTCCAACACAGTGATATTTACTGATCTTTCAACAATGCCGAACTCTGTAAGAATTTTACATTTTACGTGATAAATCCCAGCAGTTGGATATGTGCTCGAAACTTCAATTTGATTTGTTGAAAGTGCAGCACCATAACCAAAAAACCAGCTGTATGTCATGTTGACAACAGGGATTTTGCTTGTAACAATGAAAGTGACATTTACATTTATGCATGTAATGTTAGGACCAATAATTTCAAAAAGACTGTGAACATATATGCTGCCAGTTGTTACTGCAAATGCACTTTTGTATTGAGCAGTCAATGAAATATTATAAAGCCCATGATTTAAATAAACATGTTCTTGCCTCCATTCCCTAATACTAGTAGTAAAATTATTTAGCTCCCCATTTCCGTAGTTCCAGGTTATATCTAATGGGTATGGATATGGAGTAACAGAGCCTGAAAGAAACACACTTTTTAGTTGATAAAAGGGCTCATGTGAGACCCAATAAGTGAATTCAAGTCCAGTGATTGCAGGTAATGTGTTAATCAGTTTCGTCACAGCATCTTGCTTCAAGTTGTTTACTGACACTTCAACGTCAAAGACAAAATTACCACTTTGCATCATTTTAACAACAATACACTCAACTATTTCTAAGGCTGCTTCAGTGACACTAGTTCTGCGGGAATATTTCGTAAAAGGTGTTTCTGTATCATGTAATATTTGAATGACGGATGTGCTTAAAGTTGACCATGTCACGTCTACATATGCGCCATGTTCAATTGTAACACATATACTGTGAGGTTTAGTTGCTACTGCTTCTATGTTGTTATTGTCAGGTTTCAATATAGGAACATGGGAGGTAACAGCAACTTGATATTTGTTTGACTGTATACTGGATCCATACAAGTCAGTAGCTTGAAAAACAATATCATGAAATCCAGTGAACTTAAACCAATACTCAATATAGACATAAGAAAAAGCAGTTGAAATAACGTGCACTTGAAATGTAACATTGTGTATTATTAAATCTGGCAAAATAAAGTTGGAGCTTTGTGATATTTCGTAATATTCCAGATAAAAAGACGAGTTCAAATTTAAAGCTTGTAGCAGGTCCATGTCTTCTAAGTAAAACCCAATTATGTCACCAGCTTGAACGTTTGGACTATTACCAGAAAATTCGAAGAGCATGTACCCAGGATAAATTGGGACCATTGTTGTATATACCAGCTGATAATTTGAATGGACAAGGCGATAAATCTATATACAAAAAAAGTAAATTAAAAGATGGGAAAGTCAACTCTGAAAAACAAAACAATACACACCTTTTTATTTATTACATAGATGGATCCAATGAAGAAATGTTGAATTTATTTGAATAATTCAATTTGGAAATATAAGAAAGTAATGTTTAAAAAGGGATGTTAACCCCAAAATTATACTTTGATATTTGATTGAACAAAAAGCAAAAACTACCAAAACATTTTTATTTTTGTTTCTCACTTCTAACAGGAAAGGACTTGCACTTTCTGTTCAGAAAATTTACCCAAAATCTTAACCACTTTGAAAGTAAAAAAAATATATATTAAAGGCAGATTTTTTAGTGTGTATTTCATCTTTTTTTCCCTAAAATTTTTTTTTTTTAACTTTGATTGGAACTTGAACACCTTTATTTTGTTTTGCTTCACCATGTACCAGAAACACTAAGGAACACCCCCATTTTCAAATATTTCTTAGCTTGTTGCTATCATCTTTTTTTTAAAAAAACACAAAAAAAAACAAATTTAAAAATATAAGATTCGAACTTCAAATTTTTTATTGATTTTTATTTACAAATGTTCAGTGGTAAAAGCCTTTTCTTTTTGTTAGCTATAAAGCAATGGTTGTCAGAATCATGTCAATTGGTTGCACTCAATCTCTGAATAGGAATAGAAATTTAAGCCAGGTTCACATATAGGATATTCAAATGAGAAAAATTACACACATGCTGAAAATTGCATGTGTAAATAAAGTTTTAAAAATTTATGTGTTCAATTTCTAAAAAAAAAGTTCAAGGGGTTTACAAGGCTTAAAATTTAACTATGGGTTAACTTTCCCTTTGTAGTCCCAGCACAGCATGTATTTAAGGTGAAGCATACTGAAAAGCATATTAACAATACTTTATTTTTTTCAATTTTACTGAACATGTATATTGTTCCAACTACAGAGTGTGCTGACAATTTAAATACAGAGTTAAGCTGTGAAAAAAAACAATGTGTTACAGGTAGCAGAAACTGAGTCACATATTTTTTTCCTTTCAACAAAATGAATAAGTTTTTAAATATCTTCTATTTTAAACCACAGTGTCAAATCATATAACTTAGAGAATGACAAAAAGTAAAACACAACAAAACCTGAAAAGATGTAAATCCTTGTTTTCTCCCGTACAATTCTATTGCACTAACACTTCCATCATAAACAAACTTTGCGTTAGGCAGCAAGAAAGTTCCAATCCTGATTATGTCTTTTAATGAAGGTAGTAGTTCTGTTCGTATTAGACTACTGTCACATGAAAATATGCATGGTGATGGATTGGTAACAAACATACTGGCAGCTGTAAAGAGTAAAAGTTTGTTATATTATTAGACATTAATTATTTCAAAATTGCACAAAGATGTGATAGACTAATATTATTCACTTAGATTTTTTTATTCAAATAATAAATAAGAAAAAGGCTAGTATAAATAACATCTCAGAATATATGAAACTGAGAATATTGATGCCTGCTAAAAATTGCTGATTTGATATTTAATAGCATTTGCATCGAGTGTTAAGGTAATTAGAAAGACTGTCAACAGACTTAAAGTACTGGGTACTACAATAAAAATCAAGGCTAGAAAACTTTAGTCACTTACATGTTATGTTGTATGTTTCAATACCATTTTCCTGAAAATCCCATGCAACTTTTATATCACTTCCACTTTTAATTAAGCCAGTACAGTTAAATTTAGTTTCACTTCTACTCATAGTGACATGACTTGAACTGCAAGATTCTAGAATTACACTTGATAAAGGTAACTTCACAGTTACTTTCACACTAACTAAAAAACTTGGAAATTTTGAACTTAAAACTTCAACAGTGACATTGTAAACTCCTGGTAAGGAATAGATATGATTACAAGTTGGTGTAGAGAGCTCAATTTGATATCCATCGCCAAAATCACACTGGAAAGAGTTCTCAATTGCTTCAGTGTAAGCAATGTTAATTGTAAATTTTGTGAACACATCTATTACTTGTCCGGGAATGAAGAATAAGAAATTGATAAATTGTTTTAGTTCAATCCATGTGGTGATGTCAAAGACCAGTGTATCTTTAGGATTTGGACAAACTAATGCAGTCGAGTGGGCATCTTTTATGGCAATATTTTTATCACACGCAAAATCATTGCAAGTTTTGTTTCCCCACACCAGAACATGTTGATATTTCCAGTTGAAATTTTCTTTGCAAAAACAAACATCATCAAAACTAATGCAGGCTTCTTTGCATTGGATGATGGTAGTACCATTGATATATTCCACATCATGTTCGCCATCTTTGTAACAGAGAAGATAAGACGATGTTCCTAAAGAAGCAAAAGAAAAATGTTTTTGCATATGTCACCAATAAAATAAGATGACGATTCTAAAAACGTTTACAAAAAATTTCTGGTTTTCATGAAGCATGATGATTATTCCAGGCTTTCCAGGTACTGTGACGTGAAATCAAAACAAAAGACTTGCAAAGAAAACAAAATACATCAGTGAAACAAAAACAACACAGAATTAAGTGCAAAAAAAATCTTAAAAAAAGGGTAAAATTATTTTGACAAATAGTGAAAAATAATTAAAAACAAATAAACCAACAAAATATAAATGTTTAGTTATATTTTAACCAATCAGATCATAGTATATATACAATAAATACAGCATTAACACTAAAGAATATAATTTTAAGGTTATTTCTTGCACAAATATCAGAATTATACTAATGACATCCGAGTTCAACAGAAATCGACTTTCTGTGTTGTTCCCACAGTTCCATTGTTTTGTCAATAACATTTTGTCCAGCATCAGCATTGAGACAGCTTATGAGTTTGAGAGCTTCTTCAGAAGATTTAACTTCTTTTAATTTTATTGAAAACGTCAACAGCATAGCAACAAAAACAAACACCAAAATATTACATGACCCTGCAACAAGTTTATCAATTACCTTTTCTAAATAAACTAAGGATTCTGAGAACACTGGTGCAAAATATGTCTGAAACCATTTGTCATAAGGTAGCATTTTAAATAATTGTATTTCACAGAGATGCTCAAATAAACGTTTGTCTTCAAGTTGTAGGTAATATTTGACATACTTCGGAAGTCTGACAAATAAACTAATAAACTGTTCTTGCTCTTTAAACATATATTTGGATATCCAATACGCATCACATTCGTTATGAATAATTTCACATACAATCTTACTTATAGATTCCAAAACAAACACTTTATGTCCATCTTTTTTTCGAATGTTTTTATGTAGAACACTTAACATGCCATTCTCTAACAAATACATTAATACAATAGTCTTGTGTGGTTGATTTTCCTCATGAAGATCAGGATCTATAGATATCATATTCATTGTTGCAAGTGCCTGCTTTAAATCATTGTATTGTCCCTGTCGCTCTCTAACAACAAATTCCATGGACTCTTTGTGAATTGGAGTAATGTTCAACAAAACTTTCCATACCACAGGTCTTAATACAGCTGGCAGAATAAACTGCTGAGAAAAAATCTTCAGCTTTTCCTGGTCCAAAGGATCTTCATTTAACAGAATTTCTAGGGCTTTTTTTGGTCAACATTACGCAAACCAAGTTGTTCATAATATAACATGCGGAAATTTCTGCAGTCTGTCGTTTCTTTACTCATCCTTTCTCTTTGGAAAGTAAAAATACATTAATAATACATTGATGGTGTTGAAACTAAACAAATAGATAACACAATTTAGATTGCAAAATTTTAACTATATATATATATATATATAAATAGATCTAATAAAATGGCCAGATCGAATGATAAAGAGAGACATTTTGTGATAAAATTATCACAAAGCTAACTTATATTCCCTTGGATAAAGGAGTTGGTATATATGTTAGATCAAGATTGATACTTAGAACCACATATTAGAGGATATTCCTAATTTACCTCAATTTGAAAAGGTCCTTCCAACCAGAAAGAATGGGAAAAATCTGATTTTCAAGGAGGAAGAGAAAGTTTGTACGTTATTAGAAACAGTAAAGCACGTATCAATTAATTACTTCCACAACTAAACACATCAGACGAATATAAAATTCGGACCTTAGTAATAATGTTTAATTTTTTTTCTCTTTTTTCAGATGCCTGAAGATGATCAAATTTTAGATCGAAATATATTGTCAAAAAAATAAAAATGCTCATTGTTGGTTTATAATTTTGTTGATATTGATTAATGCCACAATGTTTATATATACCAAAAAAAGTTGTTGACTTTTGTTCTACAAAATATCAAAAATTAATTTCTTGGTTAATTTCCCTTTGATATTTAAAAGAATTCAATCCTTGCCAATTTTTTTAATCATCCCTAAGTATATAACATGTTTCTCATTGAAGTAGTGAAAGGTGTTTCATAGAACATTTTTATAATCCTCTCCCAACCTTTTAAATTTAAGGTTGCATTTGACAAACATAAATTTACATAATGACTCCCTAGGACGCGGGTTCGCAATATATAACACTGTTCAAAATGACATTTAGCAAACCCTTTCGTTTAATCAACATGTAGATTGGAATTTCAGTGTATGGCTACCTAGGTATATAGCTAACTTCTCTTCCCTCTTGCTTTTTACAGTAATTTACACCCCTTTAGTGAATTAGGTCCCTAGAGCAGTTTGAGTCTCTGGTGACTATAACGAGGTAGCGTGATGGTAACTATCCCTGACATCCATAAACATCCATATCTACACTAAAATTTACATCTTTATCTAGAAATCCACCCTCAATCAGGATAAAAAAACAAGCCATCAAGATCCCCTATCATAAACTTATCATTTTGGCCGCCATTTTTGATCTCCTGTGCACCTTAAGCGGGCCCCCGGACAAATTTCTCTACATAAAGGCCGGTTTCCATACAGCTGCATTTTGCGCCCAGTCGTAAAATGCGCCGCGACTTTTATCACATATACCGAACCATTTCCATTTAGCGATTTTTGCTCACGTGTTTTTTGCAAAACATGGCTGATGTAAACAGACGATATTTGTTGCTGCAAAATTTGAGAGTAGTCCTAGCAATATTTTTATGGCGTAGAAATAAACAACGTTGTAAAATACGTAAGAAAAACATGTGGATGAGACGACTGTCCATAGAAAGAAGAATCAAAGGACTATACAACGTTTTGCTTAAGAATTTAATGTTGTCAGATCAGAGTAGTCTTTTTAAGTTTGTTTACAACGTGTTTCTTTGTGCCTCCACAGACTCATTAATGTTATTTTGTTTTTCATCTACTTCACTTGATTGATATATATTCTGATTCTCTACATTCATTTGGCGTTGACAAAAATTTAACACAGAAACGAGATGTTGCTAGCCATTTTGAAATGATCTAATTAAAAATTCTTTCGTAATTCATGTAGATTTCTACCTTTTGATTGGCTGTTAAGCTGAAGCGCAAAATGTAGCTCGCAAAAAGTAGAGCCTGTTCAACTTTTTTTAAATCGCCCCAGCGCATGCAAAAGCGCGAGGTCAGCGGCATTATTCTGATAATGCGCATGCGTAGATCAAAAGTCACGGCGCTTTTTACGACTGGGCGCAAAATGCAGTTGTATGGAAACCGGCCTTAAGGCATAAACAATGTCGATGGTCCACTATCTAAACCTTGCACAGTTAACTTCCGGTAACTCGACCCTCCAAGGGAACGAGGAAAATGTCTAAAATAGTCTAAAATGAGATTATAGTTCGAGTTAAGCGATTTTTTCAAGAGGTGAGACAACAGTTACCGAGAAATGGTGCAATTTTGACGATGAACATGATATTGTGGCGCCGTAGATTAGTGGTTATAGCTCTCGTACTCTGTGCGGGAGACCGGGGTTCGATTCCTCTTGACGGCGATTCAACATGGGCGAGTGAATGTTACCATAGCCCCGGGTTAACCCAAGCCATGTGAGGGAAGTTGGGAAGATGGCACACTGTGTGGGCCGTTGGATGTTGCCGGGAGTTGTCTAGTAGAGCGCGGGCCCTAATTGGGTCTGCGTAGCTCAAAATGAGCATTAAATACTCTAGGACTCTCCATCTAAGCCATGGCCCCTCCTGGAAATAATAGACAGGGTATATCCCTCGATATTTGTGAGGCTAGCCATGTAAAATATGCACATCTATCTATCTATCTATGAAAAGGGCGCGCAAGTCCCTTGTAAATTGAATTTTCCTTGAGAGGCAACATTATCTATCTATATTACATCAGGAGTTAATAAAAACTAAAAAATAATTAAAATCTGAAATTTATCTAGTCTTTGATTTCCTTTTCTCGAGTAAAAAGTTTGAGTTATCCGAATAAATTAGCCTCAGATAAAAAATGGGTCGAGTAGTTAACGAATGTTCGAGTTATCCGAAGTTCGAGTGAACCGGAGTTTTTTATAAGGAAGTATTAACGAAAGTTCAAGGGGCCCAAGAAATTGGTTCGAGATAATGAAAGTTCGAGTTATCCGGTGTTCGAGTTACCGGGAGTTAACTGTATGTGACTGTGCAGACTCGCAACCCAGCACATGTAGAACTCAGATAAATCACGTGTTCAAAATTTACAGAAGGATTCCCCTTGTTGAAATAAAGTTTTGTTGTGAATTTCCAGGGTAATCCTAACGAAATTTATTAACTTTTCCCGATTTTAAGGATTTCGTAGAAATTTAAGAGGTAGTTTCATGTAACGGCCATTACCTAAGCTCTGAGTGGCATGGGACCTAAATATTTGACACGCAGTTGGCTAATAGATAAATATAAAAACCCAGTAGGTCTCATAACTATGCAGCATAGCAAAAAAGAGTTATTTAAAAAACCGGCAGGGGGGGGGGGGGGAGTTCGGAATCCCCGTGCAACATATTAAAAAACTTTTCATAATGGCGGGAATTGACGGAGCTTAAACTTTTATGAAATTGTCAACAAAGTGTTTTTTTTATTTTACTTATTTATGTAGAAGATAAATGCATTGAATAGCTTGAATGGTGATAAAAAAATAACTGGAAACAGGTAAAAATAAAAGCAGGAAACGCTCAAAAATAAAATGTTAAAAACAACCTAGCGAAGCAACCTATTTTGTGGAAAATTCGAACGTTGCCAACCTCGTTCCCAGCGCCTGTTGTCTCTTTTTTATCTCGGGACGGCGAGTATCGCCGTCCGATGTTAAAAAAGATACAAGATACCCTGGGGACGAGGTTGGAACGTTGACTTTTGATGAATTCGAGCTCAGGGGTCTCAAGACCCTGGGGACGAGTTTGAAGATTTCGAACAATGCTTTCGAATGCAAGAACCGTTACATTTAAAGAATAATTTTCGTGCCAATGAAAAATTAGTTATCGCATATACCTCGATCAATATGTTGTATATTTTTTGTTGTTCTTTAACTTTTGCAGATATTTTACTCGTCTCATCGTCAAGGTGCTATCAAGTTAAAAATTTCGGAGAGAGATGGACAATTAAAATCAATGTTAAAATGAAGCTCCATTAAGCACGGAGTCAAAAAAAATTACCGGAAATTTTATGTTCAATTAGATAGACTAGTTAATTAAACTTTCTACAAGAATATCAAAACTGAGGCCAACTTAGCCCTTCTGGTGGATGACAAACACGCTGGATCTCTTGGTATTTAAAACTCATGCTCAAAATAAAATTTGTGATTACATATCATATGTTTAGGTAGAGTAGTTAAAAATGGCAGGAAAACTGTAGTAGTATGGCAGGAAGACTGTAGTAGTATGGCAGGAAGACTGTAGTAGTATGGCAGCAAGACTGTAGTAGTATTGCAGGAAGACTGTAGTAGTATGGCAGGAAGACTGTAGTAGTATGGCAGCAAGACTGTAGTAGTATGGCAGGAAGACTGTAGTAGTATGGCAGGAAGACTGTAGTAGTATGGCAGCAAGACTGTAGTAGTATGGCAGGAAGACTGTAGTGGTATGGCAGCAAGACTGTAGTAGTATGGCAGGAAGACTGTAGTAGTATGGCAGGAAGACTGTAGTGGTATGGCAGGAAGACTGTAGTGGTATGGCAGGAAGACTGTAGTGGTATGGCAGGAAGACTGTAGTAGTATGGCAGGAAGACTGTAGTAGTATGGCAGGAAGACTGTAGTAGTATGGCAGCAAGACTGTAGTAGTATGGCAGGAAGACTGTAGTAGTATGGCAGGAAGACTGTAGTAGTATGGCAAGAAGACTGTAGTGGTATGGCAGCAAGACTGTAGTAGTATGGCAGGAAGACTGTAGTAGTATGGCAGGAAGACTGTAGTAGTATGGCAGGAAGACTGTAGTGGTATGGCAGGAAGACTGTAGTGGTATGGCAGGAAGACTGTAGTGGTATGGCAGCAAGACTGTAGTAGTATGGCAGGAAGACTGTAGTAGTATGGCAGGAAGACTGTAGTAGTATGGCAGGAAGACTGTAGTAGTATGGCAGGAAGACTGTAGTGGTATGGCAGGAAGACTGTAGTGGTATGGCAGGAAGACTGTAGTAGTAGTCTTATCACCAAGTCCCTACTTAAGACAATATTTTACATTAAATTGTTAGTTAAAATACAAAGCAAATTTTTAAAACCTCAAATATTGAGGCTGTTACTTTTTTCAGAATGAAAGATGGTATAAAGGAAGTTAAATACTCGCAAATTGTTTTTTACTTTTAGAGAGAAAAAAATTATTATTCCTTTTCTTTTTATTTCGTATTTGGAGAAAATATAACGTTCCATAGGATTATCCTTGGAACTTGAAACTTGCAACACAACTTTATTTCATCTGTTTATTTTTGACACGTGATAAATCCGATTTCCCGCCTTTCGGATTTTACCCGAAAACCGGGAAAATCTGATTTTCGGACAATTTTTGGCGTTTTTTTTATGCGAGTTATGTAAAAACCGAAAAATATGTTAAATAAACTTATTTGGCTGTCAGAAACTGGCTGTCAAGTAATTGAATTTTAAGCAGATAGTGGTATTTCAGACAAATTTCAAGCTTCCGATGACGTCACAAAAGAAGTGCTGACATAAGTAATTTCGCTGTCATTTTGTTCCTTTCATGGCGTACTATAAGTGTATCAAGTTTGACACAAATTGGACAAGCCTATCAAAAGTTATGGAACCAGGATTATTTTTTAAAGATTTAATCCTCACAAGGTTGCAAAAACCATGTTGATTTGAATTTCATTGTTTGAATTTTTCAAAACAAAACATTTGAATATCTAAAATCTTTTTAAACCTTTTTTGAAAGTTTATTCTTCGTCAGAAGAAGAGTCTATCACACATATTCGACACCGTTTAGGCTCTACAAAATAGAAGTAATGGTTAACCACACTTTATCAAACATAACACTCCATATATGAAAGGATCATTGCTGACATCTTTATATTAAATTGATTCTCCTTTGTCCACCTTTCCTCCAAGGTCCACGTGATAGCAGCCAGTGACCTATGATGTATGTGAGAAGTTAAGTGGGTGTTTCTGAGCAAATTAAATATTCTATTTTGACGTCAAAGCAATACGTATTAACAGAAAGATACTTATTACTTTGAAGGAAAATAACTTAACGATAGGTAAACAAAGTTATCTTCCTCCATATGAATTCATGCAAATCAAGGTCAAGTCAGCCGTTTCGACACTGACGCATTTATGACGTTATAAAAGAATCTGTCCATCAAACTCGCAAGAGACCCGAGAATTTGTTTGATGTAGAGAAGGTTTGAGGTAGAGAAAAGATAACATAAAATTGTTATGTCTCTTTTGGGGGCATCAAAAAGGACTGGTAACCAACAAATTAGCGTGTGTGAGAAGACAAAGCTTATTATATTCGAATCGTAATTCTGCATCTGAATCCAATCAAATTACTATTAAAAATAAGGATCGAGATAAGAGGTAAAGTTCTCGACAGAGAGAGAAAAAGCGGCCAGGAAAAGAAGAAAGAAAAATACAAAGTAAGAGCACAATGATAAACTCGACCAGTGAAGTCTTAGATATAAAATTTAGAAGTTTGACTCCCGTATAAATATGATCACATAATGGAACACAATTCTTTCTGAGGAGTTAGTAGACACATAAGCACAGAATATGAACAAGGTTTCTACCCATATTACTGAAGCAAGGTACCCAGAAATGTCTAACTCATTCACCTCAAAGAATGTCTGCAAACTAGACATTTCTTTTAACCAAATTTATTTAAATTAAGATGATCTTAATCTCCAAAAATTTCGGACGTTTTTATTTTCGGACAAATGCTTGTTCGAATATTAAATTGTCCGTATTTTTTGGATCCGATTTTTTAATTGTCCGAACTTTTTTTCAACTTGACGTAGTTCTACATAAATTTCGCTATCAAATATATAATACAGTATTACAACTTTTTACTCGTTATCTTCGTCGTCGTTATCTTCGTCGTCGTCACAAAAAACAATATCTGTATCTTCATCTGATTCGTACTTTATTGACGTCAAAAGTTTCAATATTC
Source organism: Hydractinia echinata (assembly GCA_030067915.1). Classification (NCBI taxonomy): domain Eukaryota; kingdom Metazoa; phylum Cnidaria; class Hydrozoa; order Anthoathecata; family Hydractiniidae; genus Hydractinia; species Hydractinia echinata. The sequence continues at coordinate 1,224,160 of JASGCC010000088.1, forward strand.
AGTGTTTCGTAGTTTTGATAGATTAAATTCTTCAACTTCTCCAAATATCTTCCTTTTGCCATCTTGAATTTTGAAAGCTAGTAGGAATGTTCTGCCCAATCTTGGAACGCGCCCCGTCTTAAGACTGGCCAGGCCAATCTTCTGACAGTGACAAATGGGTGGCCAGTCTAACTCCTTTTTCATCCACATTTGTGCTCCAAATCACACACTACATCAAAGAGGAAGTAAAAGTGTACCATTAATTGCAAAAGGTAAGAAAAAACAAGTAACAGGAACATTTACTTGCGCCAAGGATGATACGTTTTTACCTATGTAGCTTATATATGCGGACAAAACAAATCGATGTCACCCACGTGGAATTGATTTACCCGATGGTTTTATTGTTACACATAGAGAAAATACTAACTCGGTCTAAACAGACTAAATTATTTCTTTTTTCTCCGCTTAGGATTCATATAACTTTAGTATTGTGTCTTTATTTTCTTGATTTGATGAGATATAGAAAGAGAAAAATTAAACACTTATCACCCTATTTTGATTATGAATTTACGAATCCCTCTAAGATCTCTCAAATCTCTCGATAACTGCGACAAATTGAGGTATTTGATGATTAATCCTACTTATGAGGAGATTCGCTTAAGTTGGACGCCCGCTAAGTAGTACATTTTTCCTCCGTCCTCTGATTGTCCCACTTAACGAGAGTATATGGTATATAAACCACTTTCGAGAAAAAAACATTCTTTCAATTAATTATTATTATTATGAGCACAGAACCAACCCCCTGTGTATTTGTTTGTTTTACTATTCTTCTTTTACCTGTATGGAACCACATAACAAAAAGGACAAATTTGCTGTTTCTGTTCATGGAATGGAAATGAAATGAAAGGAAAAAATATAAGATTCGCAAAAACAATTTTCTATTTTCTAGAAGCCAGTGAATATCATGGATGTGCGGTTCGCGTGACGGGAAAAGCAGTAAACCAAGGAGACGAGAAATGCATGAAAGGCCCATGTATGTTAATGTTTAAAGGACAGAAAGAGTATATTAATATGTTAACAAAGGACTTATGAAATGTATTTAAAAGTACCTGATATTGTTTTAAAAGAAAAGTTTTTTCTTTTTTTCCAACGATCAAGCCAACCGTCTGACGCACTAAAGTCTGCCAATTTCATGTCCTTTGCTAAAAACAAAGCTTTGATTTTCAAAACAGATGCTCATACAGGAACGTTATGAGGAGGCCTTGTATTTACGAGCATATGTAGCAAACTTCGTCGAGTTGTTCGTACGTAGATATTCTGAATCTATACCTTTTTTTCGTTGATCAATTTGAATCAACAGACTCGTAGATTTGTTTCTTCATTTTCAGCCAATTTAAAATGGTCTATTTTGGTATTTTATGATCCCAAGCGACAAGTGATAGACTTTTGCCACTGTCAATTTGCTTAAGAATGCGGTATTTTTCTGCAATTGGTGTAGAGGTCAGCTTCCTTTTTTGTCCCAGCTGCGACATGACTGCACTCTTAAGAAAAGAACTCGAGAAAGTTTGTTTTGTTTACAAAATTTTTCTTTCGAATCATTGCAATGTCTTCAGTCTGGGAAAAATATAAAGTCATTCCAATGAATGTCCCACTTAAGCGAAGTTTGTGCTCCAAGGGAAAGAGAAAAAATGTACTACTTAGCGGGCGTCCTACTTGTCCGGGGTCCTACTTAACGAGAGTATATTTTATTATCATAAATTTATAATTTTCGGCTTAAAAAATTGTGGAGCTTCTCGCGATCTATTCCGTTATTGAAGGATATTCGTACATAATAATTCCAATAAAGAAATCTCCGGCATACCCCCTAAATAAATTTGTAAACACGACGAACAGGAAGGTAAAATGAATGAAAGCGGTGAATTAAGTAGTGAGGGGTAAGATAATTTCAAAATATGTATTCTAACCGGAGGGACGTCAAGTTAGGAGCTCCGGTAATGATTTCTGGTTTTATGTGCTTAGTTAAAGAAATTTACGCAGAAATTCCATTCCTCACTCGATTTGTAATTTTCTCACCATTTTCATGTCGGTAGCACCCTAATTTTCTGCAAAAAATTTTTTTCCGCACCCACCTCATAACCATGCGAGTATGGTTGCTCACATGTAGCGATATTCAACGACTCATATATATGCACTGTAAGGATCTGATATATTCACCATATATATAACTTAAGTTATATATATGATGTGTTACCCGTTATGTATATGTAGGTATATTTCGCATAAAAAGGTATAGTTACAAAAGTTTCCATAGACTTTTATACCATACGTAACATTATAATACATATATACATATATAATATACGTAACATATACATACAATACTACGGATTAAATGCAACTTTCCTTACTAAGCCAGGTGACTCGCAGAAGACAAAAGTAGTCTTATCATCGAAAACCTGTTATTTCTACGCAAAGCGTAGTTACACGGTGCCTGTTTGTGGGAAGGTAGCTATTTACTGTTTAACGTTACAAACAAGTTTATTAACAACAAATATATCCGAATCAATATAATTATATATAAATACAAAAAGTATAATGAAATTAAAAAAATTAAAATGAATTTAAAATTAAAGAAGAAGAATTCAAATTAGAAGAAAGACGTTTCGCTTTCCAATTCAAATAAAAGTAGATTTTTCAATTTACATCGAAATATGTTCTCCGAAGTAGATACAAAAATTGACTTCTTAATTTTGTTACAGCTATTCCAAATGTGTGGTCCGCGGTACGAAATGGAAAATTGACTGTTTTTAGTTTTCCTAAATGGTGGATAGTATTGACCTGCAGATCTTGTTGTGTATTTGTTTTGAGAAATGTGAAAGGTTTTATAAAATACTTCAGGTGTGTTGTTATTTCTTGCTTTGTACATGAAACAAAGCGTTTGAAAGATATTTATTTGAAATACATTCAAGGCTTTCATTGACTGAAGTAATGGCCTGGAATGAGTGAGTCTATTTTTATAAGTAATTATTCTTGCAGCATGTTTTTGATGAAGGTAAAGTGACTGTATTTTAGTTTTATTAGTGCTACCCCAAACTATGTTAGCGTAATTAATATGACTATGTATAAAAGAGTAATACAATTGTATTAGAGATTGTCTGTTTAGAAAGTTACGTGATTTGTAAACAATAGATTTTGAAACTTTTAAATTTACCATAGACATGTTGGTGCCACTTTAGATTTTCATCAAGTATCACACCTAAGAATTTAGTGGATATCTCCCGTGAAATTTGATTTCTTCTATTTCTAGCTTAGGTAGGGCAATAGGCAAGTCCTTTCTTCTTTGTGCTGTGTGAAATAATGTATACTTTGTTTTTTTTATATTTAGTGATAATTTATTAGCAGAGAACCAGGTCGATAATTTGTTTAACTCGATATTTACAGTTTTATAAAGAATATTAATACAATTAGGGGAGTAAAACAAATTAGTGTCATCTGCAAACATAATAGAATTTAGGATTTCAGAACAATTGCTTCGATCATTAACATATATTAAAAATAAGAGTGGCCCAAGAATTGAACCTTGTGGAACACCACATTTAATTGTTAGCTTATTAGTTTTTTTGTCACTGCCAATATCTATGTATTGAGTTCGTTCACTCAGATAACTTTTAAACCATTTTAATGTTACCCCACTTATCCCATACGCATTTAGTTTACCTAATAATATGTTGTGATCAACGGTATCAAAAGCCTTAGATAGGTCAATAAAAATACACAAAGTAAATTTTCCATCACTAAAAGATTGATGAATGTCCTACACAAGTTGCATTATCGCTTGTTCTGTGGAGTGTCTGTTTCTAAATCCATATTGATTCTTACAAAAGATACAATTCTCGGTGAAGAAGCGAAAAACTCTATTGTGCATAATTTTTTCAAGAATCTTTGAGAATACGGGTAGAATGGAAATAGGCCTGTAATTTGACATCGTTTCTGAATTACCTGATTTAAATATTGGAATCACTTTTGCTTGTTTTAGTTGGTCAGGAAATATCCCTTGTGATATTGATTTTTTAAAAACATTGTAAAGCACATTTTCAATAGCTGAAAATGAATCTATGACAACATTGCTATCAATGTCGTCATGTCCAGGAGATTTGTTTCTTTTTAAGCTTTTGAACGCATATTGTAACTCTTCTGTTGACAAAATCGAGTTTCCCATTTGGAAAATACAGTTTGCTAAATACTTTTTATAATCTACTTTTGTCTTAATTTTTGATGAAAGTTGTGGTCCTACATTCACAAAAAAATCATTAAAAATCATTATATGTTTTATATGTCTCAATATCTTTACTTGACCTCGATTTGAGCTGCTTTATATAGAGTTTTTGTTTTAGTTTTGAAGATTTTATTAGACCTTTAGACATCCAAGGAGAAAGGATGTTTTTATTTTTTAATGATCAATAATGTAACTGATCATATATATGATACGATTGTACATATATACGATCTCTTTGACAATATAATATGTCCGAGCTATTTTATATATTAAGTGTCGAGCTTCATTTCGTTTAGTCGGGTCTTTCCGGTTTGCAATTTTACACCGCGGGATACAACAGTGTGCGTGCTCCAAAGTGAATGAAAGCACATAACACAAAGAAAGATGTGTTGTGCTTTTGTGTACACTTCTTTTTTTTTTTACTATATACTCTTTATACTCACACTTTTGTTCTGACATTTATAATCAACATTTACAGAGAGATATTTATAGTTATCTTTAAAAACATTAATTCGGGCATACGATACTGAAATAGTAAATAATAGCTAGCTAGCTAGTTAGCTAGAGCTACATACTGGGATCACAAGAAAATTATTTACCTACATAGAAAACAAAAATAAATTAAAAATTCGTAGTTTTACCTTCAACTGTATTGTAGATGTTCAACGCAAAATATAAAACGCTTGTTAAGATTAATAGCATTTTTATCTCCTTGTCTATCGAATTTCTTCTTTTTTGTGCGCCATTTTTATCTGTCACAACAAAAATTTCGGAAGTGGCTTCCTCAACCGTTCGAATTAATGATTTGGAACACAATGAAATCGAACGATTCTTTCCTCCTCATATGGCAAAAGAAACTAATAAACGCGCCGGGGCTTGGCTATAAATGTTGGATCGTTGGTAGATTTTTATTGAAAAATGGACGTGTTAATGAGTAGCTAGAACATTTTATGTCAACAACTTACATTAAATTGCTTTGATAATTTATTAAAAAAAATATTCTAGTTCTAAACAAAATGAGAAATAAAAAACCCAGCAATGCACCCACGCTCAGGACTATGATGATATAACATGTATTTAAAAAAAAAAACAGTTTATAAGAGACTAGAGGCTGGAGCTTCCAAAAATAAGCAAACTTTCAGTACTGGATTTTTCCATTTCCATGAAACATCTTTCCATGAACTTTTTGTACATACGCTTGTGTGATTAAATAACGTACAGAAACAAGTCGATATCAATTTTAATCGATACGTTATATAAGAAAGACATCACGTTTTCAAACTGTATAATAAGAAAGACATCACGTTTTCAAACTGTATAATCGCATGTTATGTTTTTTCCAATCTTTGTTTCTATCTAGTAGACAGTAAATACATGCCGGAATATCTTTTAGTTATCTAAATGCAAATAAGAAACTTTTACTACTAAAATTGCCAAAAAATTAGGAAACTGCCAGCTCGGTCAAAATATGTTGAGATAAGACAGCTAATTTCGAATTTGCCACCACAGGTAATTGCGTAGGCTATTTCTACACCGTCAGATAAGTATACTAGGTAGCGCTAGAGCACTCTTGGACGACCGCCCCTTGATGTAAAATGTTTAATCATACGGTCATATCTTGCGCTATCTCGAACATCCAAATTCAATTGAAAAATAGAAAGTGTAGATAGCTAAACAGAAAGTAAAAAAGTCAGGCGGCTAAGAGAACTGGCATAAAAGACAACCAAAGATTATCGCTTTAAGAAAATGTACGCCCAGAATTTAAAGAATTTAGAAGATTAAAACAAAATTGGAGGATAAAGTACTCCAAAATACCTCTTTCCCACGGCATTTTGTCTTTTTAGTGCCCAAAGGACCCTGGGGACACGAGGATGCCAAAATAGTATTACACGCAGTGAACTTAAAAATATTATTGTAAGAACAACGATAATTTCGTTACTACGGTGGTACTTGAACCACCGTAGTAATTTGCCCATGCGTGCGACGGTTTTTCGAAAACAATAGAAAACATGGAAGATTAGATGCGTGCGAGATTTGAACCGTATGCAAATTCTCGCACGTGGCCGGCTGAAAATGACACAGTGTTATATACTTATCTGGTGATGCAAGAAGAGTTTTTACTTACGAAAAGCTTCATATTTTGTACATTTTAGATGTTCTTATTGTTAATAAAGTTTAACCATGGCGAAAACAACAATTTCTATATTAGATTCACGCATTTTAAACTTGTCAATGTTCAGAGTTGATTTTAGCTAATTTCGTTAAATCCAAACGTTTAAAATGCGCCAATTGTTGCTGACGTCAGCATGGCCATTTTCTACGAATTTCGGGGCCTTAGTTTGCTCCAACGTGAATTATTTCGGTGTGCGGGCTAGCTAGAAAATGCGACTAGCAAATTCTAACACTGTCTACCTGGCCTTCGTGTGTGCAATAGTTGTAGATCATTGACCGTTTGACGCTTTTGTCTAGTGTCTAATGAGGAAAAAACTGCCTTTGACTCAATATCTTTGTCCAAAATTGTGGAGCCTTTCACTTTTCTTTAAAAATAACACGTGTAGAAAAATGATTTGGTCACGTTTAAGACAGGCGCAAACCAGCTTAACATTTTTATGAAACTGTAGATGAATGTTGGGTGAAAATTTGCATGTTGGGTGTGAAATATAGATTGGGTACGAAGTTTATTGTATAACGTGACTTTGGCACATTTAAATTTTGAACACATACAAATAATTGCTAGTTGTAAAAATAACTCAAACAAATAGGGTACTCTCTATTCTGGGTCACCGACCCTGATCCAATTTTTTGAGTAAAAACTGGATGCGTTAAAAAAGAAGTACAAAATAAGAGATGTGTTGAAAAACTTAATTACTAGATTGTTTACCGAAACAGAAATGTTATGGAGAAAAGAAGATTTAAAAAAGAAGAAAAAGAAAGCTTGAATGCATGAAGAAAAATTTAAAAAAATTGCAGCTGTTAACACATTCGAAGAAGAGATTATAACGAGAAAAATATCGAACGTAAGTGCGTACGAATTTTGAAATTAGGTGCAGGCGATTCTCAACTTGGTTAATAACAAACTTTTAAAGTTAGAAATTGCGAAATTTGATGATTAATCATTAAAAGACCTGTAAATAAACTGCATTTAATAGAATCACAAAGAAAGTAGAGAAAGATGTTGAAAGGGATAATGGAAAAACACCTAAACGTGAAGCAAGAGTGTTGGAGAAGCTACAAAAAAACATTTTTGTGTGATTAAACTTTTTGTAATTTTATTCTAGAGCAGAAATTTAGGCTCTATATTTTCACGTTTTGCGCATTCAAACGACTTCTCCAACACATTTATTCGTGTTCCAAGATGGCGACTGTCAAGGAAGCATTAGCATTAGTTATAGTGTTGAACGAATAAGACGGAAAACACACAAGACTGAAAAGTTGATCAACACAAGGCATTCATGTCAAGAGTTTTGACTTGGTTAAAGAGGAAACTAACCTCTTCCAAGTGTAGCCTTTCATTTTTAAGATCTGTATTTAACGCGTTTCAGCTCCATTCTCTGCACAGCAATATTGAATTAAATTAAGGCACTCGTGCAAAGCGAACTTTACGGTAAATCCGAATCAATTTTGCAGACTTAAGATTAAAAAACTTAGTTGTAAAGGTACTAGGAAAATAATGGCATCTCTCAAGTTGCTTAGGGGTCTGGAAAATCCCAAACAAAAAACTTTAAATGCGTTTTTCTCAATTCCCTGTCCGTATATGCGGCAACAAAGACATCTGAAAAACAAAGCGGTCATGCTTTCCTTACTTTTGTCACGTTGTAGGCGTTGTATGGCTTATAATGTTCTGAAGCAAAGAAAGCGATAGTGTGGAAAGGGAAGACTCCAGTTGTTGGGTCCGTACGAAATAAAAGAACACATCGTGGAAGATAGGTGCGCTCGTAAAGAAATGATCGAGACGAATTTGAAGAATTGAAAATTGTTTTGAATTTGTCTAAAACTTTCCAGTTTTAATCTGTAATCGAGAGAAGTTGATTTTGGACGAACGATTCGATTAGTTTGCGCCCACCTTTCACAATTAATTCAGGGTGTACAGTAGAAATGTAACAGACAGATTGTAACAAAGACACGAAATATTATTGCATGTTTTCGTTCTATAGTTACTGAAAGCATGCTGAAAGGAAAATTCGATTTCTTTTTTGCATTGTCCATCATGGAATTTAACAAGTATTCGTACAGAGGTGTCATTTAATTCACTGTGGTTTGGTTAAAATACATTAAATTAAGCAACATTGAAACTTAGCCAAAACCGTGTGTTGCTTAAAAAAGGCCTATATTTAGCTGGTAGTGTGTCGTGAAAAAAGTCTACATCATCTGTGTTGGATACAGGTAACATATTGTAGCATTTTAACGCAGCTGATGTAGGAGAAAACTGTTCTTGGTCTACTTGATAATTTTCTCTGCTAATGCATCCTGAAAGATATAGATTTTTATAGCAGCAAAGAAAGTTAGGCGTTGCTTAACACAGAGGCCAACTTCGGTGACACAGTGAAAAAAAACGAGTGTCGAGGAAGATCAACCTTGTCCCCAGGACTAATTGCTTCTCGAGTTTGGAGGAACATGAGTATACTATATAGAAAGTTTGAAGTCGACTAATTTTTTTTTGTGGCGCCGTAGCTTAGTGGTTATAACTCTCGCACTACCGGTGATACCGGTGTTCGATTCCCCATGGCGGCGGATAAATGTGAGGGAAATTGGGGAGATGGCACAATGTGTGGGCCCGTTGGATGTTGCAGGGAGTTGTCTGGTAGAGCACGGACCCTAATTGGGTCTCCGTTGCTCAAAATGAGTATTAAATACTCTAGGACTCCCCATCTAAGCCATGGCCCCTCCTGGAAATAATAGACAGGGTATATCCCTCGATATTTGTGAGGCTAGCCATGTAAAATATTCACATCTATATATCTTTATTATGTATGCACAACATCCACAAATCCTAACATTTAGTTGATTAGATTATTACGAGATATGACCAACCTTGATAATAAAACTACCTGAAAGTAGTGGGGTAACGAACTCTGGGAGTGGGAGACAAAATTACAACATCCTGCACCATCTTGCTTTCCAGTCTCCCAACCACACATGCCTCATCTTGTGGATGAGGTCCTGGTAACGAGGATGACGAGAGTCAGGCAGGCATGATCTATTCTCTCGGTTACCGGAAATTCTCGTACTAAGATGGCGGCCAAGCAGCTAAAAAATATTTTGATTGTTTTCAAAGTTTCACTTTATTTGCGAGCTTGCATTTATTCTTTTATAATTCAAACCAAGTGTATAGTATCAGACTATAACATAACTTTTTAAAACCTAGCTAGCTATCTAATTAGCAATATATATCTTGCTTCCTTCTTTTGCTTTTTAATGGGAAATTTTAGATGTTCTTTCTGTTTTGAAAATGCATTAGCTAGATACCTCTCAAATGGTGCTGGCTTTGAGGCTTAATTTTTTTACTTCATATTTTTCTTCCCCCAATACTCCATGAAGTTTTAGAGCTCATTCCCCAGCCCAGTTCATGGAAATTTTACATTTGCAGGACCATTCTCCTGGTCGGCAAATGTCATCACGTGATACTTTTAAACCAATTACAGGTCGGTATTTTCCAGGGTAGCCATTATGATTTAAGGAAAAACACACCTCTTCATAAATAGGGGTTGAATTTTTCATAGAATCCTTGTTTTCTAACTTCAAACCTGACATATTGTGTACTCGGCGCTGTAGCTTAGTGGTTATAACTCTTTTACTTTGTGCGAGAGTCCGGGGTTCGATTCCCCTTGACGACGATTCAATATGGGCGAGTGAATGTTACCATAGCCCCGGGTTAACCCAAGCCATGTGAGGGAAATTGAGGAGATGGCACAATGTGTGGGCCGTTGGATGTTTATGGCGCCGTAGATTAGTGGTTATAGCTCTCGTACTCTGTGCGGGAGACCGGGGTTCGATTCCTCTTGACGGCGATTCAACACGGGCGAGTGAATGTTACCATAGCCCTGGGTTAACCCAAGCCATGTGAGGGAAATTGGGAAGATGGCACACTGTGTGGGCTGTTGGATGTTGCCGGGAGTTGTCTAGTAGAGCGCGGGCCCTAATTGGGTCTGCGTAGCTCAAAATGAGCATTAAATACTCTAGGACTCTCCATCTAAGCCATGGCCCCTCCTGGAAATAATAGACAGGGTATATCCCTCGATATTTGTGAGGCTAGCCATGTAAAATATGCACATCTATCTATCTATCTATGTTGCAGGGAGTTGTCTGGTAGAGCCTGGACCCTAATTGGGTCAACGTGCGCAGCTCAAAATGAGCATTAAATAATAATAATAATAATAATAATAATAATAATAATAATAATAATAATAATAAATATTTAAAGTGGCTAGCCCAGAAAATCACAAAAACCTATAGTTAGTGGATTGTTTCCACTGGGGGCCACTAGAACAAAAAAGAAACAAAAAATGATAAACCTTAGACTGCCTCAGCTCAATCAAACATAGTAACATTTATAATCTGTGAAAATTGAAAAGAAAAAGAATAAAAAACAAAAATTAAAAAGTTAAAAAGTGATCTCCATTAGAATTTGCCAAATACATTAGAGATGGAAGTCTTAAACGAAAGCAGACTTCCATCACAGGTCACTTGGTCTGGAAGATTATTCCACACTTTTGCAGCTCTAAATGGGAAGGCTTTTTTGCCAAATTCCGTGTTGACCAAGGGAAGTGTGAACCTGTTTTTTGAAGCTCCTCTTGTTTGATGATTGTGACAGTTTTTTGTCAAAAGTAATTTTGAGCGCATGTAATCAGGAGCAATGTGATTCATGGCTTTGAAAACTAATATGGCATCGTTTTTGATGAGTAAATTATTCATTGAATATTCCCTCTCTTTCCCAAGAAGGGTACGGACACATTTTAATCGTTTTTCTAGTTTTCCCAATCTACCTTGGGTGGCACAAGCCCATGCCGAGGAGCAGTAGTTGAAATATGGCATGACAAGTGCATTAATTAAAAGGTTTTTTGTGTGAGGTGTTAAACAGGATGCAATGGTTCTAATTTTAGAATATTTAATTAGTATTTTTCTATTTATGTCATTAATGTGCTTTTCCCATTGCATTTTTTGATCAAATGTTACCCCAAGATATTTAACTTTTTCGCTCCCTCACATGGCTTGGGTTAACCCGGGGCTATGGTAATATTCAATTGCCCATATCGAATCGCTGCCAAGGGGAATCGAACCCCGGTCTCCCGCACAAAGTACGAGAGTGATAACCACTAAACTACGGCGCCTTAATATGATATATGATACATCATATATATTATTTTTTCATGATTACTATTACAAAAATATGCACATATATCTATCTATATCTATCTTCTTCTCAGAATTATGAAGATTGTTTTAATAACATTGGTTTGCATTTTGGTATTTTATTTGAAAATCTTGTCAGCAAATAATGACACCAACATTTTTGGAGAACCCTTAGAAGAATGTTGCAAAGATCCAATCACAGGCTACTTTCGTGATGGATATTGCTCTACTGGTTTGACAGACCAGGGTGTTCATGTAGTTTGCGCTACAATGACCGACCAATTTTTGGGTCATTCCAGAAGAATTGGCAATGACCTTTCTCAGCCTGCTCCACATTACAATTTTCCAGGACTTGTTCCAGGCGACTGTTGGTGTTTATGTGCAAGCCGTTGGAAAGAGGCCATGGAGCAGGGTGTCGCACCACCTTTAAATTTGTATGCAACTCATAGAAGGATGTTAGACTTTGTGCCATTAAACATTTTGATACAATATAATAATCGAAATGATTGCGCTTCTGGTAACAGCTATTTCGTTGACAGATGAATGAATAAAAAACAACCATCCAATGAATAAAAACAGTGATGTATAAAACAAATTTCAAATAGATTTGAATTCTATTTTATATATATGTATATTACACTCAGTCTTCTGATTCAATAAGAAAATCCTTGTGGACTAACAGAAGACAAGTTATAGATGCATCTTTTGTGTTTTTGTACTCATTTCTTGATTTGTTAAACTAGTGTTAAATAACTGAAACATTGTACATATATTTTGATAAATAACAAAATATATGTATATACAAATTTTGTTTCTTTTGTAAAATGTTAACTCTCTATCTTGAATGCTATATGTGACTGCTTGACCAAAATTTTCAAGAGTAAAAATGGAGAAGGAATAGTATATATATATAATTTTGATTTTAAGGGTTTAAAAAAGTCCATAAATTTTAAAAAACATTCATATAATTATAAAAAAATGCATCAGCAGAAATTTGCCTGTTTGTTAAAATATTAAAAGTAAAAATATTTATTATATATCTATTTATAAATTTTCGTATGCTCATAACATACATTATATGTCTATTTCTATTGCGATAGCATCATTGTGGATCGTGCGTGTTACTCATGATACATAATCCATGATGTTAGGTGTCACGAAGCCAGTACTGTATTATGCAGTCTATTGGTACATTAAATCATTTTTATTTTTTCATTTTAGTATAAAATAATAACAAAGAAGCGGCTTGAGAATGGATGGATTTATGTTAAAGGTTGTTGCCATTTTTAAAAAAAATTATTTGTAAAAATGCATATAGAAACTGTGGAATACACTTTTTGTTTGCTCTGCCTTTTAAATCAACATTTTTTTTGGTTGGCCACAAAAATGTATTCCCCAAAAAATGATTGAAAGTATATTTATCATTACGTTTTCAGAAAACATCAACTAGATGTATGTTAGGAAAGGGTTGATTTTTAGTAACTCTTCACTTTCTCCCAAAATTTTGTCAAAATCTACAAATACGAAATAATTTTTTCTCCTAAATTGTAATAACAACACCTAAAATGATAAAAAACTGTGGCGGTCCTGCTATGCTAGATTTGCCCTTTTTCTTTATACAAATCTTCTTTTTACTATATAGCACCGGTTGATTCAAGATTCAAAGTTACACGGATTCACTCATAATGCGAATTTACAGAGAAGAGTTTCAAAAAAATTTGGATGGTCAAAATCACTTACAAATGTGGTGCTTGATGCTTATAATGAATTCTTAGAATTAAAGATAGTATTTCGAGATTGGAATGATATGCAGCTAGTACCATCTTGGTGTATTGGGCAAGTTTGGAAGGTCCATGTGCTTGACACAAAAGTATATTCTGATGCATGTGTCAATTTATGTGGGCATCTTATCCAGTACGATATAGACAGCGGTATCGACAAGGAACTTAAAAAACAAAGAATTGAACTAACTAGAGCTGTTTACAAAGAAAGATTTAACAGAACTGTATGTGGTAGTGTTTGGTTCTTTGAGCATGTATCAACATGGTGGATGGAGTATACAGATTTAAAACAGGATGCAAATCTTGAAAGTGACTGCACAAAAAGCACAGAAAAAACTCTTTCTAAATGCTTAGCTAATGCATCTAAGATGAACAATAAACGATGTTATGGCACAGATTTAAGTAGCAATGACGTTGCTAAAAATTGTCCCAAGGTCAGTAGCTTAAAAGAAGATTATAAAGTTGAAAGAAACAATGTGAAATCACGCATAAAAAGCAAGTCAAAGCACATAAATTTATGTAAAATTTCTACGATAATAACACGGTCTGCTGCAAAAAAACAGAAATTGACCAATTGAAATGTTTTGAAATAAGACCATATTTTATACTGAAACTCCTCAAATTTTTGATATTTTGTAGAGCACAAAAAATATACTTCTCAGATTAAGTTAAAGTTTCTATAGCGTATTTAAAATCTCTTCCCAATCATCTATCTTCTCCTTCTACTCTGTTTTCCCCACATTTTATCAACTTGTTTTAACAAATCAAAAGTCATAATTGCAAGATTCTTTTATTTCTTTCATTTGCTCCCAATTTTTAGTTTAGTTTTAAATTTTACTTGAGTTTTACTTTAATTTTGCACATATATTTAGAAGGGAAACAGTAAGTATATATATGCTTAAAAATTGTTAATTTTTTCTGATTGTCTTGGGAAAATACTTATTTTCTGTTAGAGTTCATGTTATATTGGGAAAATACTTATTTTCTGTTAGAGTTCATGTTATATGCTTATGTTATGAAATAACCTGCTTTTGTACAAGGCTACCCTACAATAGTTTTTCTACCACCGCTATTTTTTAAGGGATCTATTGTTTATATAATTGATGCTAATATAAAGTTTAGGAAATTATTTTTTTTTAAATTGAAACCTTCACACATTCTTGAGTACCTTATTGTTTTGTTGACTGCTAATATGAAATAGTTCAATTTTTGTTTTTGAGTTCTGAAGATTTCCGTACTTCTCCATTCCTTGGAGGGATTTTTACGAAGTGAATTGTGAATTGCTCTTTTGGGTATTAAAAACAAAACAGTTGTTTTGAATTCTTTCCAGTAATGAGTTTTTCTGAGAATAAACGCTAAAGATGGCATTATGATTAGTTGGAAGTTTACAGCAAAATATTTTGCCGCTAAAAAGTAGGAACTCTTTCTACTTTTCAATGAAGCAAATTTTTCAAAGCAAAATCAAAACAAACAAAACTGCGCGTGCTCAGATACATTTTGCTGGTGAATTAGGCATCCAATTTGCTTCGTGAAACCTTGATATTACTTAACTATTACTAACTTATCACAACAATAAAAATAGGGTACTCCTGACCCTTCACTTAAAAAGCACTTTTTGGTGGAACTGTGTTTTCGTGAAGACAATGATATGGAAAATTATATCATGTTTCATGAAACATAGCATGTATTTTTTTGCTAAAACACCACCGTTAAATTCATTCTGGATAATTTATAAAAATGTTTTAGGATGGGATTAACTGTGATCACCATATTACATTGTTCAGGTTGAAGTTTTTTATTTTGCTGTTGTTATTTTATTTTGTTAGTTTGATCTGTAATACAAGTTAACATTTTGTTTGAAATATTTCAAAAGTGGTAAGGTCCAGTCCAAATTTTTTTAACGTTTTTTACCCTCCTTGTTTCTGCTCTCCAATTTTGTGTTTATAACAATGTTTTTTATTTACTTTTGATAGATAAAATATGTTACCGCCATTAGATCAAGCAGAGATTGGTTTATTTTCCTTCTTCGCTTCTGCACATCCGACAGATACTTGTGGTACCAATGGATTACCCATCACACCAAACTCCATCAAGATGTGTGGAAGGTTCCAGGAACTGAAGGTGTTGTCTCACCCTTCTCTCTGTCAGTATATTGACATCATTCGAGGGAAACATGAGAGGTTAGTTATTGTCAGTGAACATTACCCCAAAAATGTGAACACTTTACTAGAAAGTGGACAATTAGCTAATGTGTTTGACGTGCAAAGAATTGCACACAGTATCATGATTGGCTTAGATTTTCTACATTGCCATGGTTACATTCATCGTTCTTTGGCTCCCAGCAACATTTTAATTGATAAAGAAAATCACGTAAAATTGTCTAAATACGGTCTGTATCACGTGACCAACTATAGCGCTGACGTCATGTTTCCCATTGGTGATGTTTGTTATATGGCACCTGAGGTGATATTAACAGGACTAGGATACAATCCTGATTTTGCGCATTCTGGACCTTCTGTAGATGTGTGGTCACTGGGTATGATTTTGTTGGATTGTTACTTGGAAGGGAAGTTATGGGGAAAAATTCGAAAATCCGTTGAGAAAATATCTATGGTTTTGCTGAACTTAATTTCCTTTCGAGATAACACGCATGCGCTTGAAGAGATTATTAAAGTGAGTGGTTGTACAACCAAGTACAAAGAGATGGACAAAACATTCCACTCTTTTCTCAGAACGTGTTTAATCGCCAATCCAATGAAACGCCCATCCGTACACGATCTGTTTGCGCATGATTTTATAAAATCTATCCATGACCACCGCTCTCACAATCGTTCTAAATGTCATCAATTTCCTGCTGTTTTTCGGTCCGCTCATTTAGTGTTACCGGATTATAACAAATTGTTACTCGAATCAAACACAGCTGAAGATGAAGACCATATAGCCGGCAGACCGATTTGCGAGGTGTATCATCTGTGGGGCTTAGCTGGAGGTGATGTGTTCAACGAATTAAAAAAACACAATCAACTAAACTCTAAGCCGCCTGCTTTAACCTTACCGTTAACTATATTAAACAACAGAGGAGAACTTGGTAGCGTTGACGACGACTCCTTCGTGTTTAATCAACACACCGTGGCGATATCACTCGGCCAATTACGCAAACGTTTAGAACATATCGATGCGACTGCGTACTACCCGCTAGTTGTTGAAGACGATCTGTGTCCAGTGGATACGTCGGAGACGGCCAAACTTCCTCTGGTGATCCGAGAGAAAGACGTAGAGTATCAATTCCATCGCATTATCTTGTTTGAACGTCTTTTAGAAGGTTACCCGTATACACGAGATCGTATCGTGAAAGAAGCGCGAATTGACATTCCACCTTACGTTCGTGGCAAGGTATGGACTGCCCTTTTAAATATTACCGGGGACATATTCGACGAATACGATAAAATCGATAAAGAATCGTTGACGATGACCGATCGACAAATTGAGGTTGATATACCACGATGTCACCAATACAACTATTTGCTGTCGTCGCCTACCGGTCACCAGAAGTTGAAGCGTGTTTTAAAGGCGTGGGTGTTATCACATCCTAACCTCGTGTATTGGCAAGGACTCGATTCACTTTGTGCTCCTTTCCTGTTTCTTCATTTTAATAACGAAGCGTTAGCCTATTCCTGCTTGTCAGCTTTTATACCAAAATATTTATACAACTTTTTTCTGAAGGACAACTCTCAAATCATACACGAATATTTAGCTGTATTTAAGCAGCTTATTGCTTTCCACGAACCGGACTTGTACAACCATTTGGAGGAGATTGAGTTCCAGCCAGAGTTGTACGCCATTCCATGGTTTTTGACTATGTTCTCCCACGTGTTTCCGTTGCATAAAATCTTCCACTTGTGGGATACGTTATTACTGGGAAATTCTATGCTTCCCCTCTGCATAGGAGTGTCAATCTTGCAGCAATTTAAGGAACAGTTATTATCCTTTGGCTTTAACGATTGCATTCTGCTTTTTTCGGATATGCCTGGTATAGACATTGAACGTTGTGTAAAAGATGCTATCAAAGTTTTTAACCACACGCCTCCCAGTGCCACGTTAAGAAAACAGGATAATCCTGAAAATCGCATAAAAGCACCCGCGGAGGAGCAGTTCATGAATCTGCCAGAGAAAGAATTTTTAACGTTAAATCAATTAAGATCAGAGACGTGTGTTCGAATTTCACCACGTGATCTTGTTCGTATTTCTCAATTAATTCGACAGACTGATTCGTATCCCATGCTATCACGTGATTCAAATTCCAAACTCGATCAAAAAGATTCGAAAAAGAAACAAAAGAATAATCGTTCGAAAGCCATCGATAGCAGTTTAAATAAACTATTAGTGATCGATACAAGAAATTCTGATGACTATGCTGCTGGACATTTAGCATACAGTGTCAATGTGCCGTTTAAACATGCTGTGAGTGAGACTCGCGAATGGATCTCCTCCCCAGTGACTGCTGTTATCGAGGCGCACAAAGGTCGCATGGTGATGGTTATGGGAGCTAAAGGTCCGGAACCGATGCAGTTTGCGCAACTTTTAGTTTCTCTGGGTTATCGGCGAGTTTGTGTGATGGATGGCTCGATAAATATTTTGAAAGGTCTTGGTTACTTGAATGCAACCCAAAACTGAAGTAGTTTTAAATTAGCTAATTGAAGGACCAAACAATGTTGACCAATTTTTATCAGCCATTCTTTTCGTTTGCTTGTAAAAATTTTATCACATAGCCGACGAATAATTTAGCCCAATATAATTTTTTTGAGGATTTTGGTGCAATTATAGGCAAAGAGAAGAGTGGAAAAATTGTCAGTTTTATAAATATATATATTTTGTTATTCGAAAGAGGCGTAATTTTGGCGCAGAAACTGACCAACCAGGGCGTTGTTTTGATAGATGTTTAGATTTAGGTAGATATTTATGTTAATGCTGATTTCTTATTTTAATTTTTTACTTATTTTTTTATCTCGTGATTTGTACTAACAACGTGCTACAAGGTTCCATGTTTGTGAATAATCAAGTCTTTTCTGTGGGTTAAACGAGGCCAAACGACATCTTGTCTTGTTTACTCGTAAGAAGTGTTAGTATAATGTGTTACAAGAAATTTGACAGGGTGTTTTACTACAAACAACAAGTCATTTTCTATTTATAGAAAGACTGATTTTCTATGATAAAGAAAAAATCTTTTTCAAACTGTTCAATGCAGATGAATTTTCTGTTCTTTTAAACTTAGAAATTGTCAGAAATTGCGGAACTTATTGTCTGGATTGCTCAAATAAGTGCTGAACTAAAGTTTCAAAGAATTAATTCTGAAAAATACGTATCTTAATTTTGCATTTTGAATATTTTTAAGAAAAATGATAACAAGACCGCTAGACATATCACAACAATATCAAAATTTAACATCAATGTTAACACTGTTCGTTTTACTTATCGCTTGAACGCGTAATATTGTGATTCAATGGTTCTTTAAAAAGTTTTGTAGAATTTATTTTCGCAATTGAGAAACTTTGCGTACTTTTGCCATGTTTTCCATCTGCAAATTTGAGGGTTTATAAATAATTTTGAGGGTTTATAAATAATTTTGAGGGTTTATAAATAATTTTGAGGGTTTATAAATAATTTTGAGGGTTTATAAAAGCAAAAAATCTGAACTTAACTTAAAGATACTTTAATAAGATTTTAGTCCCGGGTTCACTTTTGGTTTGCATGGAACAGAAAATTCCATCAACCAATCACATTTGAGGAATCTCAATTTTTCGTTTCAATTCATTTTTGAGGGAAATCCTGCCTTACACGTTGTTATACAAGAAAGTCGTACCCGGTTTTTTTATAAAACAGTCTAACTCCTGCGAAACTACTTAGAAGGTTTTAGTACTGTGACCATTTGAGACCTTCCTATAAAAAACTTTTATATTTTTATTGATTATGTTTTGACAATTTCCTTTTTTAAATTTTCTTCTGTCATCTCAAACACTCCTTAAAAGTTGCGGTGACATGTTTATATTTTGGGGTGTAATTTAAATAAGGTGTTTGTTCAAAGTGCTGTGTTTGTGTACATGAACCCACTTGTCGGTGACTAAGCTCTCTCAGTGTCGCGCAAATTCAGTGAAATTGTATATCACGAAAAGACACAAGACTCTAGAAATAAGTTTAAAACAATCGATCTGTTTAAAATTTTAACTACAACTTGTAATATTATTTTCTGTAAATTTTTACTTCGGTAAAAAGGAATATATTTTACATCATATTTTTGTTTCCTTCCTTTTTGTTCATCTAAAGTAAAGTGAGCTGTCATTTTTTATTAAAATTGCGATATCAATTGTTTTAGCAACACTTCGCCCGTTTTTTTCATTTTTAAGAACTTTTACAAACATTTTTTCCTTAAACATCAAATTAAGCGCTCTTTACGGCGCTTTGTCGCAATAAATAAATTTTAGGGATAAACGGGCATTCTTGGTAAATAGTTCTTTGATACAGAGATACGCACAAAGTTGTGAGATATTCTTTCGCGTTTTTTTTCGAGTTGCTATTCACGTGTCATTGCTGTACTTATGTTTTTATTGTTGTCTGGGTTTGTGTAAGCGTTGACAACAGTTTCATGATGACTGATTCATCCAGCCCTGCTTTGTAAAAAAAATTTGCTTCGCAATCGGAAGTGAAAAGTAACAAAACATTCACAGTTCACCATTTGAATATCTTAACCTAAACAAAAGATCTATTGTCAAAATCTGTTTGTTTACTTCAGAGTAAATCCCGTTCTTCTTCGCAGATACTTTATTATTGTGCATGTCTACTCATGCACAAGGAATAAAAGCTCTAAACCGGAGTTTTTTCAAATAATAAGATCTTGTGAACCACGGTTAGTTGTGAAGTGACGCTAAAAGTGGCATGCTGCTTGAGTTGACTTATGAACTAAGTGCAAACAAAACTAACCAATTAGAATTGAGGTAGGAACAATAGATCGCAACACGATTGCGAATAAATGTTGGATGGAAAATCAATAACATAAACGTCAGTATCACAAGGAGTGGCTAAACCAGTTTATAGAACGGCGAACTGTGGAACAATTAGGCGCACTCGCTGGATCTGGTTAGTTGCTTGCTTAGAACTGCAGGCATTTGGCCAGCCAGCTAAATAATGGCCTCTTCCACTGGCGAGCGTTTGTTGCTGATATGTTTACTAGGAGCTTGTTTTACTTTGGTTATTGGTCAAAGTCCAGAAGGTAATACTTTTATGTTGTGAGTTGAGTGAGTTAAAATTTGACTGTTGTGAAATTCATCGATATTTAGGATGGTGTGTTTTGTTGAGTTGTACAATAACTTATCATGTTTTGTAGTTTTATGAAAAAATCTGGATACACATGTAAGCCCGTAGCCAGAGACTGTGACTAGCCGGAAGAAATAAGGAAAAAAAGAATTGAAATAGAAAAAACAATAAAAATTCTAATGGCATTTTATGTAGCTATAAAATTAGACGCTACCGATGAATCTGAGGTGTGAAATAACCAATAATTTTTAGCTGTCTCGTAACCGACTTAACATGCTTGAAATTTTCTGATCATTTTCAACAAAAATGACCAACATATTTGAATTTAGCATCGTAATTTATGGAAACATGCAAATTTTCAAGTTTATACACTAAGTACAACTGCTTCTATTAGTAGCCAAACATTTGATGTTTTATGAGGAAATAACTTTACAAATCAACTGCAGTGAGAATGTTTCACTGCGATTGAATATTACAGTCAAATTTTTATAAAGATTATAAAACTTCAAAATACAATAAATCCTGTTCTAATAATCGTTTCGTATTCCAAATTTCCTGTCTTATATAATTTTTAGTGATAAATCCAAAATTGCCACTCATTTTCCTCAAAAGTTTCTATTTTATTTTTCAAAATTTGATGATTTTAATCCGGATCCAAGAATATTGGTCCCTCCACTTTCAAAACCAATTCACCATTCCTGTAAGAAAACTCTAAGAATATAAAAACGTGAAATGAAATTTGAATAATGAAACAATATTTCAACAACTGGCAACCAGAAACTGACTGAACAATTGAAAAATTGGGCCCATGATGATCTTTTAATTAAAGGACCAAGTCGTTTCCTTCTTAAAAATGCTACGAAATTCTCTCGTTGTGGTTTTTAAAAGTGTGTATTTCACCGAACGGATATAAAAAACTTATTTAGAGATACTTACGAAACAATAAAGCTCATTATGTGAAACACAGTACGATTGTTTATTTAAGCTTACATAAATAAATATTGAATGTTAAAAGATGTAAATGAAAACCGCTTATAAAGACACTGTCAGCCGGAAACACAATTGATTTCGCATGTATGTAACATAGATAATTTTTCTTCTCTTTGGTAAAACCAACTTTGTTAGCAATCTTCTGTAAAATTGTATAACGGATCCACTTAAAAAGAGAAATTTAAAAAAACATAATGCATTTTTTAAACAAAAATTAAAGACTATAAATAAACGATTAAAAGAAATGACTTCAATCAGTTCTTCCATAATTTTCTAATTAAACTTTCTAACTTGAGATATTTCGCTATTATCCCTCTCACTAATAACGTCTAGCTATTCAAGTTTGAAGAATTTGAGCAATCATGAAAACCCAACAATTTTTTACAATAGATTTTAAATTTCTCTCTTATTTTTTGCTTCCTTTGAATCTTTAGCGGCTTTAACATCTGTACATTTTACAAATAGAAATGAGATTATGATGGACAACAATAAGCGAAATTTGATTACACATATTTTAAGAAAATTTGACTGTGTCTCTGTAGACAAAGATCTGTTGTTACGTAGAGCTCACAAACTTACAATCTCACTTTTAAAAAACATAAGGGTTTAACCTATAACAGAAAATAAACATTAAAGAGAACGGCAATTCTGTAAAAGTCTTTTTGTATTATAGAAAATTCTAAACCAGGTGTATGTCCCGATAATGCTGGAAGAGACAAGACAGAATGTCCTCCTCCAGAAAACTCCGGAGCGACTTGTTTATTTGATACCGATTGTGCAGGAACAAAAAAATGTTGTTCAGATGGGTGTAACCTGATCTGTACCGACGCGACTTTACCACCCACACCAAATATCGTTACTGGTCCTCCAGGAGACCCAGGAGAGAAAGGAGAACCAGTATGTGAATTAACCCTTTAAATTACTTTTAATCTTATGATGTAATTTTTTGAAACGATATATGTTCTTTAGGGACCCAATGGTAACAAAGGCGAAGGCGGAAGTGACGGAAGCGAAGGAACAAAGGTAAAAAAAATGTTGGACCTTAGCTAAGTCCTTGTTCGGTACGTCAATGATATATTGTAAGAAAAAGAACAGTTCTTCATTTTTGTGGAATTTTTTATATATTTAGGGAGAAAAAGGGCCAAATGGAAAAGAAGGTCGAAAAGGTAGACGTGGAAGACCAGGACCGCCAGGACCTCCAGCCCCCAAAGGAGATGGTGGCGAGACACCTGTAGGACCGGTATGTATTTTTACGTGGACACATCTTTGTAACTCCTCACATGAATAATCAGTTGAAGAGGATTTAAATTTGACTTGTGGTTTAGATTGGAGATGAAAAGGGTCCCGGACCACACGCACGCGGAAATACTGCTGGAAGTAGCACTGTTGAAGGTGGTGTCCGGCCAGAAGAAGGTCCACCAGGTCCACCGGGTCCAAAAGGAAGAGAAGGACCTAGAGGACCCTATGGAGAACGGGGAGAGCCTGGACAATCTGGGACAAAAGGAAAAACCGGGCAAAAAGTAAGGCTTTAAGTTAAAGCAAATAGCAGAATAAATTAGCCTTATAGAAGGTGCGAACAAAATCAGAAATCTATTTTATTAACTCCAATCGTAGGGTTCCTTTCTTCTCTAATTTCAAAATTTTTCTAAAATTTTCTTGTGCAACATTTTTTAGGGTGATATTGGACCGCCAGGATCAGGTGGAGAACTCGGAAGAGATGGGCTAAATGTGAGTAGCTAACTATTCAAATATTTCATTTCTCACTGAAAATAATTTATGTATAGTGTATGTTGAATTGGCACGCGTTGAATGTTTTCTATAGTTTAACTTTATATTATCTTTAGGGAGAGAGAGGTGACCCAGGACCAATTGGAGAAGTCGGACAAAGAGGACCTCACGTACGTATTTTTTTTTTAATTTCTTTTTCGTAAATATGTAGCGTCGTAGCTGTGCAATAGTTTAATACGAGCTAACTTTATATGCTTTTAGGGAAACCCAGGTGCACCAGGTAATAATGGCGCTCCAGGATACAAAGGAGTAAAGGGCGATCGCGGTGAAACTGGTGTAAAAGGAGCTCCTGGTGAACTGGGAGACAAAGGAGAGGCTGGAGAGAATGGACTGAGTGGAGAAGTTGGACCAAGAGGTCCCAGGGGCTTGCAAGGACCAGTTGGTCCAACAGGACCAACTGGCGTTTCTGGACCAAAAGGACCAATAGGGTCAAGAGGACCACCAGGACCACCGGTAAAAAAACTTATTGCATTATTATATGTTTTTGTTTTTAAGATATACAATATAAAACTGTTGAATAAATTTAACATTTCAGGGTCTTGCTGGACTACCTGGAACATCAGGAGATAAGGGTCAAGATGGTGCAAAAGGAGAAACAGGAGCTGTGGGCCCAAGGGGTGAGCGTGGGGAGCAAGGTGAGAGAGGTGGTACAGGCCAATCAGGAATTAAGGGGGAAACCGGCCAATTAGGTCCACGTGGTAAGGATGGCAAGCCCGGTCCAAAAGGAAGCATGGGATCTGCTGGACCACAAGGTTCAAGAGGATCTCCCGGACAAAGGGGTCTTCAAGGTCTTCGTGGACCTGATGGAAGCATTGGTCCTACTGGAGGTCGTGGTGAACCTGGAGATCAGGGAAATGTAGGGCCCGGTGGACAAAAAGGTCAAGGAGGTGATCCAGGACCACCTGGTAAACCCGGTACTGCTGGTGGACCAGGAAGAAGAGGAAAATCAGGGAGAGATGGTCCACCAGGACCTTCTGGCCCAGTTGGAGATCGCGGTGCACCTGGAATCCCAGGGAGCCCTGGTACACCTGGAAACACTGGAGCTAAAGGACAGCAAGGTGATCGTGGAGCGATTGGCAAAGCCGGTGAAAAAGGAACTGCAGGCGGACCAGGTGAACCAGGTGAAGTTGGCAATCAAGGAGATCAGGGACCTGCTGGACCCGCTGGTAAAACTGGAAGGCCTGGAAAGGAAGGTGTAAGGGTAAGTGTTAACAGGAATACTCGTGCCTTGCTTTATTACTATGATTATTTTGCCTAAACATTAATTTGCTGTAAACAAGATAACTTTCTTTACTTATTACATGTCAATAAACAAAATTGATTATTTTACTTTCTTGGATATGGTATAATTGATACAGAAGATTCAAAATTCATGTCTAATATCATATTTTTTTCATTTAGAAACATTTTCTTAATTTTTAGTCCAAAATTATTTTCTGGTTATTGAATATTTTCAAAAATTATTCTTCAGAAAATTCGTGTCATATTTCCGCTTGTATTCTTCTCGTATCTCAGAGCTTCAAATCCTTCTAATGATGAAAATATTCTAGGGTACTCCTGGTAAAGATGGTCGACCTGGAACGTCTGGCCAGCAAGGTGCTCGTGGTAAGGATGGAGCGCTTGGTTTACAAGGACCAAAAGGATCTAAAGGTCCGTCAGGAGGGAATGGAGAATCTGGAGTTCCAGGAAAGAAAGGCAATGTTGTAAGTATTCTCACATTCTATACATACTTGAGTATCTTTATTAATAAAACATTTTTTATATTTGCTGTTATTCTTTACAAGGGTGACGTGGGTCAAAAAGGAGCACAAGGTCAACAGGGTGCCTCTGGTTCTGATGGCGCTTCGGGAGAAAGAGGGCCTCCAGGACCCCCAGGTGATGATGGTAAAGTTGGACCAGCTGGTCCTGTAGGAGACGCTGGCTCACCTGGTCGCGATGGAGAGCCTGGTTTAAACGGTCAACGTGGTGAAGATGGCAAACCAGGAGACCAAGGGTTGAGAGGGACTCCTGGGGCAAATGGTCAAACAGGATTACGGGTAAGACTACGTCGGTTTTTTTTATAATTGTTGCTACAATATCAATAATATAATGTCTTTGATCGTGTTTAATTTTAGAACAACGCATTGTTATACTTTTTACAGATAATATGTGATAATTTAGGGATCACAAGGTCTAGCAGGTGAGCGTGGAGAACGAGGGCCAGATGGAATTCCCGGTACAAAAGGGCCTACTGGCCCTGGTGGACAAAGAGGTTCCACAGGACCTACCGGAGCAACTGGAAATGCTGGTGCCAAGGGCCCAGATGGATCAAAAGGAACTCAAGTAAGCACATATTCCCGTAGTTAAGGTTATTTAAATTTCAGTATGGACTTTAAAAACTTTTCTCCATTTTTAATTAGGGGACGCGTGGATCCAAGGGACAACCTGGAGACAATGGGAAAGACGGGCCAAGAGGACCAGATGGCTTACCTGGCTTATCAGGTCCACCTGGTGAGACAGGACCAAAAGGGGAAGGAGGACGCCCAGGTGCTAATGGTTTACCAGGAAAAAGAGGAAAAACTGGTCTTCAGGGAAACCGTGGTCCAAATGGCTCTCCAGGAGAAGGTGGACCAATTGGACTTCAGGGCGGAGCTGGTTCTAAAGGTGAACGTGGATCAAGAGGAGATAAGGGAGAAGCTGGTCCTGATGGACCTCCTGGTGAACAAGGCATCGGTGGACTAATTGGAGAATTAGGAGAAGAAGGACCAACAGGCAGTCCCGGTCGCACTGGCGATGCAGTAAGTTGTTAGACAATGTTTTAAATTTAAAAGTAACGTTACTATTTAATGCTGTTTGATATTATTATTATTATTATTATTATTATTATTATTATTATTTTTATTATAGTTATTACTATTGGTTTTTGTATTTTTTACATTGATTATTTAAACGAAAAACCAATGCATAATATTTATATATCTATTTAGGGTAGACAAGGTCCAGCTGGTATTACGGGTTTGCCTGGAAAACGTGGGCCACGGGTAAGTTTGTGGTAATATGTATTTCCCAATAAGTTCTTAGTAATTCAACATTTACATATGTATAAACTGTCTTTGTTTATAGGGAAATAGAGGCAGAGCTGGACCAGCAGGCACCGCCGGACGTGACGGACCAAAAGGATCTGCCGGGGAGGTAGGAGGTAGCGGCAGGCCTGGCGACAATGGTGCACCAGGGGCGCCAGGAAAGGATGGTAGAAATGGCGATTCTGGTGAAGATGGTGTACCTGGTGTTCAAGGTGCAATGGGACCACAAGGAAGACAAGGTACTCGTGGACCACCTGGTCGAGTTGGTATGCCTGGATTTCCGGGTGCACAAGGTAAAGTCGGACTAAGGGGAGAGCTAGGGTTGGCTGGTGCAGCTGGTAAAGCAGGACGTAAAGGGCCAGCAGGTCCACAAGGAGTATCAGGAATGACTGGTGTCCCAGGAAAATCGGGAGAAGATGTAAGTTGTAGTTTTATTGTTTCGAAATGCACTTATTAAAGGTTATGTCACATTGTAATACTTTGAATACTTAGGGATTACCGGGAAAAGATGGAGTACCTGGAGCACAGGGTCCAAAAGGACCCAAAGGAAAAAAAGGTGTAGACGGTTTCCAAGGGTCACCTGGAACCACTGGTATGCCTGGTATTGCTGGACCTGGGGGACCAAAAGGAAAGACTGGTGCAAATGGAGTAGCAGTATGTTTTTAACTTCATCTTGTTAATTTGTTTATTTCAGTTGTTTAAGCGTTGGTTAATTATTAATATATATATATATTTTTTGTAGGGAACTGACGGCCAGAAAGGAGCAAATGGACTTCAAGGACCCAAAGGTCAATTAGGGGATAGGGGAATGAAAGGATATAAAGGAGAACCAGGAAAGAGCGGAGAAAAGGGAGACAAAGGTTGGAGAGGCATGTCTGGTCCATCTGGATTACCTGGTGCAGTTGGAATGCAAGGCGATGTTGGGTTTGATGGAAAGAAGGGGCGACTTGGAGCAATTGTAAGTACAAAAATATAGCATTAAGTCTTTCAGTGGATGACTGATTTACAACCTAGTAAAACGCTGCTACCTTCATTTATTTAAATAAGGGTAACCATGGACCACGAGGAAGAGCTGGACGCGAAGGCCCACCAGGAGGTATTGGCAATGCTGGATTATCTGGTGCAAAAGGGTCTAATGGAGGTAGAGGAAGAAGTGCAGACGACGGTGTTCCAGGGCCTCAAGGTCCCCCCGGACCCCCCGGACCTCCTGGACCACCTGGTGGTTTTGGCGTCGGTGGCATTAATATTTTACCGCCGTATGGTGGAAATACAGAAAAAGGTCCAGCCTATCAAGGATACAGGTGACAGGATTTTATTACCAAATATGGACAGTATATTAAATTTTGTGTCAACGTCATCCAAATGCACGAAGCACTTTGGTTATAAATCAATTTTACTGTATTCGGATTAACTTTTAATCTTTATTCTTTTTTCTTACAGATATTACAGAAGTAGTGATGGAAAAGACTTAAAAACTGTCACAAAAGAAAACGAAGGAACAGTATTCGGGTATTTGACGAAACTAGAAGAACTCTTACAAGGAATGGATAGACCAGATGGAAGTGAACAGTTCCCTGCAAAGACTTGTGGCGATCTGAAGATGTGCCATCCTGAAATTGAAAGTGGTAAGCTGGTGTGATTACGATATGGTGACGTGGACTTCCTTGATCCTTGTTACTGGAGCCCCAGGGTGCATGAAATCTTCAGTTGCTTTCTTTTCTATTTATCTATTTATTCTTCTCACCAGGTAAATATTTCATTGATCCAAATCAAGGATGTCAGAGCGATTCTTTCCAAGTCAATTGTGACTTTACATCTACTCGCGAAACCTGTATCTATCCGACTACCAGTATGTTCGAGAAGAAGAAATGGGTATCACAAGGAAAAGATTCGTGGAATTGGTTCTTACGTGACCTTGCAATGAATGAAGAGGTATAACCAGATTCTTGTTAAACTACTGGCAAAAATATTTAGCTAAAGTTTTGTAGAACCCTTTAAAATCCAGCCAAAGTTAAAAAACTTAAAACCGTTCTTTTTTTCAGTTCACATATCCAGCCAACACAGTTCAACTTCGATACATGCGATTAAATAGTAACTCGGTGCGCCAAAATATTACCTATCATTGTCGCAACTCACATGCCCACAAAGATTCATTCGGAAACGAAACACCATACATAAAGGTGCTTTCCAATGACGAACTGGAGATCCACACTGCTGGCCATATAAAGAACCGTCTGAAGGTATTATCAGATGAATGCAACAAAAAAGATGGGAAATGGCATAAGACAGTGTTCGAATACACGAGCAAAATCACAGAAAGATTGCCGATATCAGATATCGCCGTATTCGATGTCGCTGATCCTAACGAAGAATTTGGATTGGAATTAGGACCAATTTGTTTTTCTTAAACTGAAGAACGTTTTTTATTTATATTTTAACATAAAGCAATTTGTTGAAAGACAACAGTTTTGTGTGTAGAGATTTGAATGAATGTTTAGCAAACTTGACAACATGTTCTTCCCATGATTCGTCTGTCTTGTCTTCTGATATCGATTCGAAACTTTTGGAGGAGAGCATTTTTATAAACATTAGTTTTTTTGTACAGTTTTTAACAGTCTTTTTTTTATTGTAGTTCAAAGTTATATATTTGTATTTTTAAAAAAATATGCGCGCGCGATGGGGACAAAAACCGACTAAAAGGGGGGTAATATGAAATGAAATAAATTATTCATATAACAAACCGTTTTTTTTCTCGTATGCAACACATCTCTCCAGAGCTTCAGTCTTTTAAAAAATTACGCCCTTCTAACGGTCCGGGGGGGGGGGCGGATTCCGCCCCCTGACGGTTTTGTTTTAATAACTTCTTAACGCTATGCTGCATGGCTATAATACTTACTGAGATTCAATATTTATCTATTAGACACCTGCATGCCAAATTTTTAGGTCCCATGCCTTTCAGAGGGTTTGATATTGGCTATTACTCGAAACTACCCATAAAAATCTCTATGAAACCCTTATAATAGGGACAATATAATAACTCTTGTTAGGATTATCCTTAGAACTTGAAACTTGCAACACAACTTTTGTTTCATCAAGAAGAATTATTTTCCATATTTTGGACACGTGATTATTCCGATTTCCCGATTTTTTCGGATTTTACCCGAAAATCTGAAAAACACCGGATTTTCGGGCAATTTTTGACAACTATTTATGCGATCTATGTAAAAACCGGAAAATATGTTAAATAACTTTTATGTAGCTTTCAGAAACTTCAAACAGAATGTAAAAATTCGCTCTAGAACTAAAGTAATTGAATTTTAAGCAGATGGTGGCATTTTGAAAAAATTTCAAGCTGTTGATGACGTCACGCAAGCAAAATTTTATTGGCGCCATTTTGTCCTTTTTGTGACGTACTATAAGTGTGCCAAGTTTGATTCAATTTGAACAACCCTATGAAAAGTTATTGAGGGGGGGCGGACACCCTTGTGAAGAAACCTTCCTTTGATAAACTCTTGCAATACATTATGTCATATCTCAGCAGATGATCCATTCCGTGTTAACAAAAACGACAACTTAGATGAGACACAAAAGACAACCTCATCAATGATTGAGACATCAATAAATTTCCTTCATGTTTCATGAAACCTACGTGTTTGCAACCTCATTACCAGGATTTTTTACGCTTTTCAGATAGTGGAAAAGCTTACCTCTTTTTTCATGTATTAGGTGTCAACCCATCAACGTTATTATAGGGTGACCACCCCGCCCCACCCTCCATAACTTGTTATAGGCTTTCCTGAATGAAATCAAACTGGCGGTTATAACATGCATAAAAGGAAAAAAATTGAAAAATGATATTTTTGCATCCAGTTTTACTTCAACAAGCGGAGAATTAACTTTCTAGTTTCTGAGTTGCTTGAACATTGATTTTTATTTACAAATTTTCAAGCAACATGAAATAACTTTTTTTAAACGACAAAGAGTAAGTACTTAAGAAAAATCAACTAATTTCTCAGTTGTCCCAACCTAGACTCAAGTTACTTTTCTCCTTCTGATTTTAGGGCAGCCCGATATCATCAGAAAGAGAAAATAGATCTGGGGACTAGGTCAGTGTACAACCCAATAAAGCATCACGTTGCACCTTTCCAGTATTAAAATGGGTAATGTTCCTCCAAACAATAATCAATTTATTTCTACCTCCATGATTATGACCTACATAGTTTATTATTTTTGTGTTGTATGCACTATCTATGCTATCGATACGAAGACTTAATCTAATTAAATCTACGTTAAATTAAACATAATTTTTGATTAGCCGAATTTAATCTACTAGACTTGGTTGCACATCGCGCTCACTGCCAATACCAAGAAGCTCTACTTCAATTTGACAATTGGTTTCATTACCAAAGCAAAGTGACTTCCAAACCTGCGCGAAATTTACGTTTAACGAAAAAACAGTTTCAACATATTTATAGGTAGATACCACGTCGAATTTTAAGTTTCTTTCTTCAAGACAAACAAACTAAAAAATTCAAGACTGTCTACTTGTGTAACAAAATACAAGTTACAACACCTCGCCCCTTCTTCTACGCCATCTACGCCTTCTTCTACGCCATTTTTTCATGTTTAGGTAGGGGGAATACACTCATTTATCTTATTTAAAGACATAACAAAAAAGTTGATAATTATCCTGTTTTAAAGAAAAGTATTCTAGTCGTTATCCTGTGCAAAATTTCGCGGTGGATTGACCGTCGTACAAGTTTTCTGCAGCGCTATTTCGTGAATCCTTGACCGCCTGTTAACATTGTACTGTGATTATCCCTGGGTTTTAAATTGGCTCACATGAGAGACAGCGAATATAATATAGATCTGCGCAGGAAATGTAATCCTGAGAAAAACACAAATAAACTTGTTGAAGACAATACTTTGGATCGAACAACTTGTAACGCGCAAATGCACAAATCCAACGCTGTCAATTTGACTTCCGTAGCACCTCTGCACCTGGCCTCTATTCCTAATTCTGACGAATTCACTTTTTGTAGTGTCCAATTTGTTAGTACTTGTGGCTTGGATTAATTTGATATTCTTGCGCTTATTTTCTAATTCGCTTTGCTCAACCGAAAATAACCTTATTTATTTTCTAAACTCCATGCGGGACAAGAATAACGCGGTATTTAGTAATGTAGTAGTTATATCACTGGGAATAGAAAAGCAACATCTTTGCAGATCGACTTGTATACCTAACCATTGGATGTTATGCGAAGGAGTCCACACAGACTTTCTGTTGTTTATTACGAAGCCACAGTTAATTAATGTTGTACGAACAAACGTGGAATGACGTGTTGCATTTAATAAAGAATCTGATACGCCCAATCCATCATCGAGATAAACTGCTATTTGTATGCTATTGAACCTCCAGAACTTTACTAGACACCTCATGACTTTCGTAAAAATAAATGGAGCAGATGTGAGTCCAAACGGGAGAACTAGAAATACAAAGTAGCGGAGTTTTTCTTCGTAGAACCAAGAAAAACCAAGATATTTTTGAAAGTCAGAGTGAATATCGATATGGTGATAACCCTGAGTGATATCGAATTTAAAAAGAAAGTTGTTGGGTTTTAGGTAATCTTTCATAACTTTCCAATCGTCAAATTTTATTTTATCTTTATAAACGTGCTTGTTTACATGTCTGAGATCCAAAATTAGGCGTTTTTTGTCATTATTTACGGATACTGAAATTGGATTTACAATGTATGAAATATCGTCGTTTGGCAACTTTTTATTCTTCCTGTATTCAGGACGTCGCGTAGAATTTAACGACATGTTTTGCTACCATTTTAGAAAAAAATCGAAAAACAGGGGGTTTTCTTACAGTAGGACGACTTTGCATGCAAAAATATATTGTGCACGACACAAAAAAACTGATTTTTATTTTTTTTGAGGTGCATTTTCTTAAAAATACTTCACATTTTTTCACTGACAGTCAATGATTCCATAAATATAGCACGTAAGCTCTGTAGAAAACCTAGCTAAACATATTGGAAACTAAAAAAAAAATCCCCTGGCAAATGCGCTATCAAAACATGGTTAAAACGGGCTAAAATACCCTATTTTTGACAAATTGACCTCCCAAAAAAATATTTAACAACCAAAAATGCGTTTGACAGTCGTTGAATATTAAAATACTATCTTTTGCGAAGTGGAAACACAAAAAATTAAATTAGAAAAAATAGAAAAACCTTACCCCTGGCAAATGCACTTCCAAGTTGATACACTTCGCAACTTTTTTTAATAATCAATGTAAATGGAGAATTTCCAAGATAAAAACGCTGTATTTTCGCGTCGTTATCGCAAGACCTATCTTCTTTCTACTAAGTTGAAATTCGAATGCTTATATTTTTAGTTTCGTGCGTGAGATCAGCCAGATTGCATTCTCGTGGGAGATATAAGCATCGAAAAATCTTGTTTCATACTACGATTATCTACGAATTGTACATTAATCTACATTTAACTATGGGTATCGAGGGGTCATGGTTACTTTTAAATTCGAACTTATCACTGTTGGTTTGCAAGAAATTTGTATTATACTTATCTTTAAATTTTGTAGGATTCTGGTCTGGTGATGGTGCTTGTTGCTGTTCTTTGGATTTCTGGTTCAAGTATTTCTCCAATGGCCAAATCTTTCACATGCGAAGCAGGCTCCTCGGGGTCTTTGGTGTTGTTGGAATTGCTGTTCTCCGCGCCATCCACCTGGTTGGTATCCACGTGGTTGGTAGCTTTGGAACCTTTCTGGAGGCTTGGAGTATCTAGCTGAAAAGGAAAAACGATTCTGGGAATTTGAATTTAAAATATATTTTTTATTTTTACTATTTTCGGTGTTCTTTAGTGCCCTGGTTGCTGCCTTAATTCTTTTTTCGTCCTCACTATCGGAGGCAAGATCGTCCGACACGTATTCATCTACAGTTTTCCACCCTGTTGGAGACCTATCAGCAATTTTTATCAACTTATTTCTTTTTTCTATAGAGTTAGTAATCTTTTTTAGGGATTTGTAAATTTTTGTATCTCTTTTGGCAAATTTCATAACGTCACTTATCTGGTTTTTAATGTCCGAATTGAATTCGTATTGCACTCTGTTGCCCTTGTGTTTGAAGCTTGCTGAAGGTTCTTTTTTAAGCTTTTTTAACCAGATCTTTTGTGTCTTCCATATACTTTCGTTCCAATTGCTGAAATTTGGAAGTGAAGAAATTCTTCAAATCGTTCAAAGCTGATGAACTATCCTCTCTTTGACGCTTCGGAGGATTCGCGTCGCCAGGACTTGGTGATCTTGAGCGTGATTTTGACATTCTTTCTCTTCAACTTGTTACAGCTCTGATGGTTAATCGACTTGTGAGAAGGGTGGGAGTTGTTGCACGTGTTATAACGTTAAGACTGGAACTAGTGTGCCGTGTGTAACGCCACACGAATATTTCGTAACGAAAATAAATACGATTAAAATGTTATGCCAAGAGCATCGTCAGTGCCGTGTATCGATTGAAAGACGTTTAATACAGATAGAGTAGTCGGAAAGCTTAAACAACGGTGAAAATGGTTGCTATGGGCGTTGCTATGCACTTAAACACGCGTTTCATCAATCTACTTTCGCCAAAAATAAATACTCACTGCCATTGTATTCTCAGATAAAATGTGTGCCCAGTACAGGCTAAAAAATTATTTTTGGAAATTTGGAATTTTTTGCTGAGGGGGTTTCCCCACCTACCAAAGATACGCGACCGCAAGACCCAACGTATTAGGGACCTTAAGCAGGACGGAGGTTTGAGCCGCAGCGGTGTTATTTACTTCGCCGCCTTAGAAATACCGCCGCCTTAGAAAATAATTTAAGCGCGCCAAAATTCCATAATGGCAGCTTACTTTGTAAACAAACAACTATTAGCATATATCTGTGGATCAAAAGGAAAAGAAAAATGAATCTTAGGCAAGTAAGGGAGGCTCTTTTATTTGCTCATGCAGAAAATCACTTGAATGCTGAAGATTTTGTACTTCTCTACAATGTCAACAAATCTAAGAATCCAGATTTTCCCTATTGGAGATATAACCATTTCGATTTGGAAAGTTTAACTTGTAGTTGAATGGCTCATATATCAGTATCTCTCTGCATAGTAGTTCTTCGTGCATTTGGTTCCAATTCATAGCAGGCCTGGAGAAAACATAGTAAAAGTCATTCTAGATAAAATTTGGAAATTTGAAAAAATATGTTTTCAAACAATCTCAAGAGAAAGAATGCAAATGTAAACAAACACACACTCAAGAGTGAATTTTTCATGAGCTTACCTTCTCTTGGAAGAAGTTTCTTTAGGTTTACAAGATGATTCCATGTTTTTTTTCCCCCAATTTAACGCCTTCTCCAGTACGTGATTTTTGTGTTTTGACGTTCCAGAAATCAAGACGGTGGTTTTCATGCAGGGAATCTTCCATTTTGCGCATGCGTATTGAGAGATTTTAGACGCCAATGCCGTGGCGGAAGATCGCCGCCGTCTTGCTCGCTATTTTGTTGTTGAGAGAGAAAGAGTTAACAGATTTGATACCTTATATTCTGACTACTTAAAGTTCTAGCCGAGAATCAATGTAAAATGGCGGTGAAAGAATATATTTTCGGTAACCGGTAACTTGGTAGTAACAACGGGTAAACAATTTCTTAACTCTGGTCAGGTAGGTACGAACTGTTTGTGTGTTGTTTATGCTTTGCTCTATAAACTCTATCCTAGCTAGCTATATACATATCTAGAGCTAGTTATTATAACTCTTCTAGCTAGCTAGCACGTATAAACTGAGACGTACCAACTAGCTAAAACAGCATAGCTAGCTAGATTTATTTTTGAGAGAGATCGTTTTTTAGACAAACGATGAAACGGATGTTGTTTGAAAAATGGCCCAAGCTTGCCCTCATGCGTTTTTGGAAAGTCAGCACTCTCTTCTTAATTAGAAATAATTGACGTCTTGGTTCTATTCTGAAATCTGGACCCCAGTCTTTATAACTTCTATTCCACATACTTTTGAAATATATAGCTAGACCTTTTTGAATGTTTACATTTTCCGTGGTAAGCTCCTTCGGCTTTAAAAATTGCGTTGCAGGCAAAAAAAAGCTAGGTGAAGTGAGGTCCTTTTTAGTCTGTTTCTTCGCACAAAGGTATCATTACGACTGATTCTGATTGACATATATTTATATAAATATATGTCAATCAGAATTTATCGATCTACACTCGATAATAGTTTAAAGCCTCAAAAATGTTTGCGTAGAAAGAAATGGGCTGAAAAGACCTTTTTTTGGCACATCTTTCTGCCTGCCACGCAGTTGTTAGAGCCAGAAGGGCTTACTGTGGAAAATGTAAACATTCTAAAAGGTCTAGCGTATATACCGTCCTAATTACGTGATTATCTTAAACAAACAGCTCTAGCGACGATCTGGTAACTCTGCTCGCCACATAACTTCATGGTTTTGACTATAAGCCATTCCGTAAAACAACTTTGCAAAAATGCAGGCGGGTTTTTGCGTAGGGCCGAGCGAAAAAGAAACCATGAAAACGTTCTATTTACGTGATTTGCGTCTTAATTCCGTGATGTGTTTTTTCCAATGTGAGATCCACTGGAATTATTTCTAAAGTCTATTTTATGATTAAAATGGTTGAAATACTTGGTGACTTGTCTCAGATGGAGCTAGTAGCTGCTTGAAACATCATCACGTACCTTTTTCTGATGCTCAAATAACAGACGTGACATTAGGAAAACTTAGTGGTGCGAATTACCAAAGGGAATCTGTGACGGAGAGTACAGGTGGTAATAAGTGGCGCCGTAGATTAGTGGTTATAGCTCTTGTACTCTGTGCGGGAGACCGGGGTTCGATTCCTCTTGACGGCGATTCAACATGGACGAGTGAATGTTACCATAGCCCCGGGTTAACCCAAGCCATGTGAGGGAAATTGGGGAGATGGCTCACCGTGTGGGCCGTTGGATGTTGCCGGGAGTTGTCTAGTAGAGCGCGGGCCCTAATTGGGTCCGCGTAGCTCAAAAATGAGCATTAAATACTCTAGGACTCTCCATCTAAGCCATGGCCCCTCCTGGAAATAATAGACAGGGTATATCCCTCGATATTTGTGAGGCTAGCCATGTAAAATATGCACATCATCATAAAAACATTTTCTTAAAAATATTCTCCAGCCTGTCTAGTTTCACAATATAGGTTTGTTTGGTATTTAATGAATGATTTCAAAGATAACGATAGATTAAAATGTCATACCCCCACCGCGCAAAAATTCTCCAATGTGTGATCTACCCCAGCAATGTTTGGGCTGTCTGTTCCGTAAAGTGCACAAGTTTCGGTGCCGGTGAACATGGTAATATGGTACATCATGGACGTAAGACCCATGATATCATGCCATAGCCAGCCATTGTTGTCAGTAAAAAGAGAAAGTTACGTAGAAAGGTGAAATCACAGAATTAAGACGTTCACGGAATTTGGTTGGTACACGCTATAGCTAACCATGTTTCGGCAATTATTTGCCTCTATAAGATCACAAATAAGAAGTCCGTAGGACTTGTGTGGGATCGTACACGCGAAAATGAGGCTAAAAATAGAACAACAACAAAAAAGAAATTGTTTTTCTAGAGCATATTGCAGTTGCCTCCTACAACAACAATGCACGAACATTAAAAGCTCTTAGCGAAAAATCAATTAACTTATTTTTTGCACATCAACTAACTTAATAAAAACAGTTTGTAACTTGTGGTTAAATTAAATCATTGCAGAAAAGGCAGTGTGCTGTTTATTTATGCATGTAAACTAATGTTTTTTTATTGTGTATTATTTTATAGTTTTTATGTATAATTATGAATATCATACTTTTCTCCAGTTAAAAAATAATTATTTGTAAGCGAAGCTTGTAAGAACAAAAAGGAAACATACGCTAAATTAAAAGATTATATATATTATATACATAGAGAACAAGCTGTTATATAAAGTGAGAATGCTATAAATGTGTTGCTATAAAATGTGTTGAAGCATAAATCATTTAACGAAAGTAGTGAGTTTACTAACATGTTTTGTTAAGTCAAAAACTACATCGGCAAAATTTTGCCGATGTGAGTTACGAAACTGCTGCAGTGTTAGTTGACGCTTAAAATACTGAATTGCAAGGACTGACCCGAATATCTCAACAAACAAATTTCTCAAACATTTTTTGTATGTTGATGGGTTGCTGAAGCTATCTAAAAACAATTATCTTTTCCATTGTTGTTTTGCCTAAGTGGATGTTTTAGTTTCATCATAATATATATTTGTTTTGTATTCAATGAATAATTATAAATATACAAATTTTCTTATTGGTGAGCTACCCAATATTACACAGGTTTCAGTATCGGTGACAATGATAATGTGGTTAGATCCTCTGGGCTGATGATAAATTGCTATTGGAGATGTTTGTTTTCAATAGTACATTAGGATGTTATGAAGTTGAAAAAGTTAATTCCTGGATTCATTCATTTAAAATCTTATGACGTAAAAAAATTTTTATATTACAAGTTTTTGAGATAAAAATTAAAAAAGTAAATTAAGAAGTAGGATGAAACAAGAAGAACGTATCATTTCTCATAAAATATTATGTTTCGCACTTTTTGCACAGCGAATGCGAGTTTTTCCAACACATTATTATTATTTTTTAAATCCTTACAGAGGATAACATTTTAACCGGTTGAAGTAAAAAATGTTTTATGCTTTTTTTTGCAAGTAAACGACTTGGATTTTTTTTTAATAAATTCCCTACATTTGGTGAAACACAATAAACGCTGTTGTGTTGCTGATACCTGTGTAATATAGTCAGTGCACCGGTGCAAATTATTAGGCTGATACCTGTGTAATATAGTCAGTGCACTGGTGCAAATTATTAGGCTGATACCTGTGTAATATAGTCAGTGCACCAGTGCGAATTATTATATAGTCAGTGCACCAGTGCAAATTATTATATAGTCAGTGCACCAGTGCAAATTATTAGGCTGTGTAATATAGTCAGTGCACCAGTGCAAATTATTAGGCTGTGTAATATAGTCAGTGCATCAGTGTGTAATATAGTCAGTGCACCAGTGCAAATTATTAGGCTGTGTAATATAGTCAGTGCACCAGTGCAAATTATTATATAGTCAGTGCACCAGTGCAAATTATTATATAGTCAGTGCACCAGTGCAAATTATTAGGCTGTGTAATATAGTCAGTGCACCAGTGCAAATTATTAGGCCTTTGTAATATAGTCAGTGCATCAGTGTGTAATATAGTCAGTGCACCAGTGCAAATTATTAGGCTGTGTAATATAGTCAGTGCACCAGTGCAAATTATTATATAGTCAGTGCACCAGTGCAAATTATTATATAGTCAGTGCACCAGTGCAAATTATTAGGCTGTGTAATATAGTCAGTGCACCAGTGCAAATTATTAGGCTGTGTAATATAGTCAGTGCACCAGTGCAAATTATTATATAGTCAGTGCACCAGTGCAAATTATTATATAGTCAGTGCACCAGTGCAAATTATTAGGCTGTGTAATATAGTCAGTGCACCAGTGCAAATTATTAGGCCTTTGTAATATAGTCAGTGCATCAGTGTGTAATATAGTCAGTGCACCAGTGCAAATTATTAGGCTGTGTAATATAGTCAGTGCACCAGTGCAAATTATTATATAGTCAGTGCACCAGTGCAAATTATTATATAGTCAGTGCACCAGTGCAAATTATTACCTGTGCAATATAGCCAGTGCATCAGTGCAAATTATTAGGCCTTTGTAATATAGTCAGTGCATCAGTGTGTAATATAGTCAGTGCACCAGTGTGTAATATAGTCAGTGCACCAGTGCAAATTATTAGGCCTTTAACATTTTTTTGAGCAATTACACAACTATTTGTGACTATTCCTGGACTTAATTCACAACCATTAGTGAACATTTAAGGCAGTTTTTTATTCTTTCATTTTAAGTGTTGCACAATCTTTTGGCACTGTTGGTACTTGTTTCTCATCTGTAAATTGAATTAATTTTCTTTAGTTAACTTGTTGTTAAAAATCTCATAAATACACTCCCTATGTTATGATTGTCATAATGTATTGACCATATTGATTGCAATTGTTCTATTAAGTATTGGACCCAGGTGCAATACTGTAAAAACATCAGGTGTTGTTTCTACAAAAAATATCTGCATTGTAGTACTTATTTGTCCCGCCCTCTTTGTTTCCCTTAGCAGGTTGAGACAGGGTCAAAATAAGAGGAGTAAATTATATAAAGTAATAACTCGAATTGGTTTTTCAAAACGTTTTAGTATTATAAATTAACAAAATAAAATTAGTTATTTATTTCCGAACAAAGAAACTTGTTGTTGTAGAATTTTTGAAGTTTCAATTTATGGGCAAATTCCAATTTATTGTACAATCTTCTATGGGCTTGGTAATCGTTGACATCCACTTTTTGCTTCAAACAGTACGACACTGCTGATAGTTTTGACACTATTAATGGGCCTGCAGTAACTTGATGAATCAGGATGATGTCTTAGTCAATTTCATCAATTGGGTTTTTCTCCAAGATTGAAAATTTAAAACTCAGGGCATGATCAGTTTCCTGCACATCATGATGCCACTGACGAATAACTCTCCTGACAAACATTGATCTTTTCCTACGCAGATTGATTACACAACGACATAGTAAGCATTCTCCAGGTCTTCTACATTAGATGAGCCTTGCAGTAACCTTCAGCTTTAATTCAAGATATTAAACGTGTAATCAAAATCCTTAGATGCTTCGATTTTGTGTTATTGCTACATGGGTCTTTCTTCTCCCTCACTTTCTTCATCCTCGCTTTCTTTCTCACTTTCTTATCCTCTTTGCTTTTAACTTCTTGTTTCTCATTTTTGCTATATTTATGCAGCAAGTTGTAGCTTTTTTGTTGAACTTACAGTACCGCCTGCATGTAACTTTACATGTACGCGATAGTTATCACCTTCGCATGAGCTTTCGGTAGCGTCAGAACTTTTGTTGTTATTGTTAAGCTATTGTTAAATGCATGAGCTATTTTTGCATGTTGAAAACAATAGAGTTCATGTCTTGTTCGCGAAATTTAATTAGCTCATGTGAACTGCTTGTGTCCCATTGTTGTATTTAATTGCTGTAGTCGTCAAGAGATCAACGAAAGAAAATAAAATTTAACAAAGATTTATTTATCTATTGTTTATACTCACGAACGGCCATGTTAAACCATTCATTTATAAATGTTATGTTTTCTCTGATGCTCGTGTTTTACGAAAGCGTCCGTGCAATTTTATTTCTTTTCACACAAAGCTAAATGTTATATTTCGCACATAAAATATACGTAACTCTTAAAAAATCGCGCAAACAATTTTCTTATAAAAGTTAGCGTGTCGCCAAAAATTACAATTGGCCTCCGGGAAATGGAAACAAACGAAATAAAAACATTGTTTTAATGTTCAGATGCTCGACCTAAGAACAAAAAGCGGCGTTAGAAATGGTTTTTTAGATCACGTATTAAAAATTTAAGAACGAAAAGCAGCGTTGGAAAAGCTTTGTTAGATCGCATTTAAAAAATTTAAGAACGAAGAACGGCGATAGAAAAGCTTTTTTTGATCGCATTTTAAAAGTTTAAGAACGAAAGCGGCGATAGAAACGCTTTTTTAGATCGCATTTTAAAAATTTAAGAACGAAGAACGGCGATAGAAAGGTTTCATTAGATCGCATTTTAAAAGTTTAAGAACAAAAAGCGGCGATAGAAATGTTTTTTTTAGATCGCATTTTAAAAGTTTAAGAACGAAAAACGGCGATAGAAAACCTTTTTTAGATCGCATTTTAAAAGTTTAAGAACGAAAAGCGGCGATATAAAACCTTTTTTAGATCGCATTTTAAAAGTTTAAGAACGAAAAGCGGCGATAGAAACGCTTTTTTCGATCGCATTTTAAAAGTTTAAGAACGAAAAGCGGCGATAGAAAAGCTTTTTTATATCGCATTTTAAAAGTTTAAAAACGAAAAGCGGTGATAGAAAAGCTTTTTTGGTCGCATTTTAAAAGTTTAAGAATGAAGAACGGCGATAGAAAACCTTTTTTAGATCGCATTTTAAAATTTTAAGAACGAAAAGCGGCGATAGAAATGCTTTTTTAGATCGCGTTTTAAAAGTTTAAACTGAAAAGCAGCGATAGAAAAGCTTTTTTAGATCGCATTTTAAAAGTTTAAGAACGAAGAACGGCGATAGAGATGCTTTTTTTAGATCGCATCGCAAAAACAAAATGTTCTCACAATGAGTGTTTAGATCTGTAAGAACGTCAAAAGTTAGATTTTTAGATTTTTCTTTCTTCGGTATTGAAATTTAATTTGTTTTCGAAATCTTATCGCGAACGTAGGGTTTTTCCGTTTGCGTTGTTAAACGTTGCTTTTTATAAGAAGAACTTTTAAAAGTTTTGCATGTTAAAAAATATGCTTCAATGATAAAGAAATATTACTAAAAGTTTTAAAAAGTAGCTGCATTAGTTTTTTTAAATAGTGAGTGTTATATTCGTTCTTTTTTCTAAAATATTATATTTCAATAGCCTTCGCGATCTTTAACACATTTAAACAATAACATGCATGTTACATGTGACAACAAAAGGATTCATCAAATCTTATTGTTATGACTCGCGCACGATGATAACAATAGAAAGCACCTAAGTTTGTGTGTAAATAAAAGATATGTGAACGTTCTTTATGTAGACATCAGATCGTTACATGAGGTCGTAAAACTCGCGTACATGTAAAGTTACATGCAGGCGGTACTGTATCTTTATTTTGTTTGCATCGCTGAATGGCCCAATACTTTCCATCACCTGTTTGGAGTTAACTGCTAGGTGCTTCTTTGACTAGACTACTACTATCAATTTCTTTGCCAGTTTTTGATTTATATATATACAGTAGCTTCGAATTCTACTAGAGTGGGTCTTAGTTCTAAATTGTGGCATGGTATAAGCTGTTTAATAGCTTCAGGAATGTCCTTTCCATTGCTGCACTTTGCCCAGCCAAGAGCTAGTTTTGCTGAAGCAACCCATTCATTGCAGCGCTGAACAATTAGGACATTAAATTGGGACGTGTTGTACTTTTTTCGGTTTAGTGGCCAAATGCCAGTTGATTCAAATCCCATACATTATTCTGATAATTCCCTCGTGACAAACCTTTGCTAATAAATTTACAAATTCTGTCTTATCAACATTTTTAGCAAGATCAATTGATTAATCTTCTCGTTAAGCAAC
This sequence comes from Hydractinia echinata, assembly GCA_030067915.1. Classification (NCBI taxonomy): domain Eukaryota; kingdom Metazoa; phylum Cnidaria; class Hydrozoa; order Anthoathecata; family Hydractiniidae; genus Hydractinia; species Hydractinia echinata. Next base: position 1,267,005 of record JASGCC010000088.1, read on the forward strand.
CATTTGAGTGCCCAGAAGCAACATTTGTGTAAAGGCTGGAGAATGTATATGTGACTTGTAAAGGAAACTTGAGCAAATTAATATTATCACTGAGGACTTATTGAACTACTGCTATAGAAATATGGCTCATATGTCTATCATAAAGCAACAGCATTGGTCTTTCAGCATTTTGTTTGTTAAAATGTTTTAAATCAGTATTCAAACGTGACTGGATCAATCCAACCCTTAGGTGTAACTGCATTAAATGTGTTTTTTAACACTGGGTGCTTCGCCAAGTTGATTTGAAGTTTTTCTCTTGAAATCTAATGGATCTAAGACTGCCCCAATCATGTTGAAAACAGCCAGGGTGAGGATATTTTTCAGTCGTGCACTTAAGGAAGGTTTAAACAATTGCTGATTTGTTTGGCCAATGACCTTCATTGCAGTTTCAGATGTTTTCTGGTTTGATATTGGGATTAGCTTTTAAAATTCGCCTATCCTAAGGATAAGGATTGACGGTATTCGACTTTCGTGATATAGAGATCATGTATGCTTTTTAACGACAACCTTGTTTGTTTCATGAAAAGATTCATCCATGTTCTACTGGGTCTATTTCGAGCAAAAGCTGTTTTGATGTTGTTCATACTTTTTCACCAATTCCTAAAACAATGTAAGGCCACTTGCAGTTGATTCTTCGTTCATGGTAATTTGTTGCGATGAAACTAAAATGTACGATGCGCTCATTATTCATTGTTTTCGAAAATTGGAGCAATTATTTTTTTTGTACTAAAATAGTTACCTGGTTAAACAAAACAAAAGTTTAATTTTTTATATGATTTATAACTAAAATTAAAATATAGCTGTAATACAAGTGAAAAACAGGACAGATTTTTATTGTTGTAACACTCTCAATTGTTCATGTCTCAAAATACGCTCGCTAAAATGTAATACTGCAAGACATTTGCTAAAATAGTCGATACCATTTAGGAATAATAATAAAAACAAGGTAGAATACGCTTGTCGTTATGAATATAAAATATATAATCTTAATACTGCAGAAAAACTTTAAATATTGTCCACGAAATAATAGTCTGTAAAAAGATTTTGCACTTAAATTTAGATTTTCTTATAAGACTGCGCAAAAAACATTAAAAGAACACTAAAATTTTTTATAAAAATAATTTTCCTGTTTTTTTATGCTGTATAAATTTCGAAATAGCACAAGTATAACTTGTTGTATAACTTTCAAAACAACACAAATATAAACTTTTTAAAACAGCAGAAGAATAATTTTTGCTGTATAACTTTCAAAACAGCACAGGAATAATTCTTGCTGTATAACTTTCAAAACAGCACAAGAAGAATTCTTGCTGCATAACTCTTAAAAAGGTTTTTGAGCACTCAAGTATTTTAACTTTTCACCTTGACAGCTAGTTATTTTAATAATTCAAAACAAGAAAACAAATTTATCCAAACATTTTTTTACCGTGACAATTTTTTTCCTTCGCAACAAAAAAATATTAACTGCCTGTGTGACGCAAAAATACAAGGAAAAATATGCTTGTCGTAACACCCTTCTCCGTTGTAGACAGAGTAATTGAAGAATTAAAAATCTCATGCCTTGACACCATAGGAACAAGGTTAGGCTGAAAACAACGAAGCTACAATGCTTTCTTAGCAATTATATACGTGAGTGTGTAAATAGTTTTGTAATCAACGTAATAAATGCTGTTCTTCTGAAAGTTCTGCCATTTTTATTTTTGTTATATTTTTGAATCAAAATGCGCCATTATTTTTTGCTGATTATACAAATGCGGTGATTTACCATGAACGAAGAATAAACTGCAACTGGCCTAACAGTAAAAATGTTAAGTCAACTGACAAAATTAAAGCCATCAAAGTTAAGCATAATAAGCCCTTACTCTAATTTCAATCAAAGCATTTTATTCAAAGCGAGGACTCTATAATGTTGCACCAAATTTTTTTTGTAGATGGATTTAAATAAATAGTAATGAGGTTACTCTAAAAGGTTACCATATGACAAGACACTAAGCATTGAAGGTTCAATAAGGTCGTAAAAAGCAAAAAGATTGCCGTAGATTGTTTAAAAATCATTAAAACAAGATCGTAGAAAGTGATAACATTGCTGTAGATCGTTTAAAAACAATAAAAAAGAGATCGTAAAAAGCGAAAACATCCCTGCAGATATTTTAAATACCATTAAAACAGTATCACAGGAAGTGAACACATTGTCGTAGATTGTTTGAAAACCATCAAAACGGAATCGAAGAAAGCGATAACATCACTGTAGATTGTTTAAAAACAATCCGGATGGGATCTTAGAAAGCGATAACATCACATATATATATTTATTACGTTTTTAATAGTTTTTAATTGCTTTAGGAAAACAATTTATTTCAAAATTCGTTTCGCACTTTGTGTTAAATTTTGTTTCTAGAGTCGTTTTAAAATAATTTCGACATCATTTCCCATTCATTTCCTGTTTGCTTTCCGTTTGCTTTCACTTTCTATCATTTTTGAGCTTAAAAAGTAAACTAAATTAGAATTGTTTCTAGATTGCTTCACATTCGTTTTTTGAAACGATCTGTAAACTTATGTATCAAGTTAATTGAAGACCACGAGCAAACTAAAATTATAAAGCCAAAATAGATTTTCCATAACAATATCTGGTGATACTTATCGGGAAAAACTTCAATTGTTATTATTTGCTCTTTGTGCTCACATTAACATATGCAAAGAAAATAATAAAAATAAAGCATTCAGGTTTTTCAAAATGAGTTTTGAAACTTGCAAAATCAAATTTGCGAATTTTAAATTGTGGGTTGTGAAAAATAGAAACATACCTTTAAAACTTTTCCAGTGATATTTTTTTACAAACGCAACTGCAACATTTTGTTATTTTTAAGGGGCGAAAAGTTGTTTTTCTTTTCTTTAAACCATTTGAAGTTTAAACGATGTGACGCAGATAACAAATTACCTTGAAAAATTTAATATCTGTTTCTCGATCTATTTTGCTATATGTTTTCATTTATTGGATTTAAGTCGTTAAGATCCCGATATAACATTCACGATGCTCAAAGATTTATCTATCATGACAGCATCGTGTATCATGCGCGTCAGGCATGTGTCAGGTGTCCTTATTCCAGTATAATGGCCTATGAGACTTTGCTTTTCCTCATGATAAAAATGAGTTTTTACTGAAATATGGCTGTAAATACACCAAAACAAAGAAAAGCAATAACTTCCATTATTTTCTTTAATGGAGTGTATTTTTGAAAAAATTGAGCAAAGGGATAGAGATTTAAATAAGAGCAATTTGACTTGTGATTTTAGTGAAAAAAAAGTTTTCAGAGGGAAAAGTTGATGATGTAGTTTTTAGCTCAGATTTTTTTTCTCCTTTTTGGAAATTCATGTCATCATAATCATCATTCTCGGCTTAACGTCCGTTTTCCATGCTAGCATGGGTTGGACGGGGTATATTAATGACCCTCTTCCAATCTGATCTAGACTGTGTTAGATCTAAACTCAACTTCTTCTGTATCAAGTCTGTCCTTATAACCTCCTGCCAAGTCTTTCTCGGTCTGCCTCTGGGCTTTGCCCCAGGAACTATCAAGTCTCTACACTTTCTTACCCAATTATCCTCCTCCATTCTTTCCAAGTGCCCCAGCCAATTCAATCTTCTTATCTGGATAACATCTAATTCTACGGATACTTAGCCTGCTTCTTAGCTCATCTGAACTCTTTCTGTCTCTCAGACTGGCGTTACACATCCACCTAACCATTCTCATATCATTCCTTTCTAAACGGTCAAGATCTTCCTGCTTCACTGCCCATGTCTCACTACCGTACAACATAACACTTCTTACACAGGCCTCATACAACCTACCTTTTACCTCAATTGACAAGACTCTGCTAGTCAACAAAGGCAGTAACTCTCTGAACTTTTTCCAAGCAGAACCTATCCTGCAAGTAACACTTCTTCCAACACCCCCTTTACTGCCCAACATATCACCTAAGTAACAGAAGTTCTCAACTATCTCTAACGAGCCACTGTTGTACATCACTAAAGCTGGAAATACTTCATTCTCTATAATCTCACCTTTGCAACGCTTGCATACAAACTGAATGTCAGCTCTTAACCTTCCACCAATACTACTGCACTTCTTATGTACCCAATGCTTGCAAGTCTGACAAAAAATTGTAAGAGTTACTACCAACCCCTTTCCTGCAAACTCCACAAGGCCACTTTCCAACTACAAGGTCACACTTGGCTGCAATGCTACTAATCATGACTTTAGACTTTGCTGTGTTCACCCTTAGCCCTTTCTCTTCTAGTCCTTTCTTCCACTTCTCAAACTTTTCAACTAATTCTTCCATCGACTCTGCTATGAGAACCAAATTATCTGCATACAATAACTCCCATGGACAACCTGTTCTGAACTCCATCGACAGCGCTTCTAAGACTAGAACAAACAACAAAGGACTAAGTACAGAACCCTGATGTACACCAACATTTACACTAAATTCATCACTAAGTGAATCTTTAATCCTGACACGACTTCTAGCATTGCTGTACATAGACTGTACCATCGTAACTAGCCACTCATCCACACCTAATTTTCTCATAGCCCACCAAATAACTTTACGTGGCACTCTATCAAAATCTTTCTCTAAATCTACAAAGGCAAAATAGAGATTCTTTCTCTTTCCTAAATACTTTTCCTGAAGCTGTCTGAGTAAAAATATTGCATCTGTAGTGCCACGCCCTGGAACAAAACCAAATTGCATCTTATCTATATCAATTCTTTCTCTAAGTAACTTATCAATCACTCTTTCAATAACTTTCATTACTTGATCAACCAACTTCAAACCTCTATAGTTACCTCTTTCTAATGCATCACCCTTGCCCTTGAAACAATTCACTATTACACTCGACTGCCACTCACTCGGAATAGCACCATCATTTATAATCTGATTAGCAAGACTTGTAATAAGTTTCAACTCCAATATATCCAGATGCTTTTACCATCTCTGCAACAATACCTGATACTCCTGCAGCCTTGCCAATCTTCAATTTCCTAATAGCCTCCACTACCCATTCTGTCCTTGATCTGCATGGCTGACCCTTCTACAACATCATCATCAGACAAATTATCCTCATCCCAATCAAACTCAGTGTTAAGCAACCTCTGATAATAATTCTTCCAAGCTACCCTTTTCCTCCTCCACTGTGCTAGCCAAAACACCTTCATCATTACGTATACACTTCTCACCTACAACATCTTGATTAGTCTTCTTCATTTGCTTTGCTATCTTGAATACCTCATTGCGCTGGTCTTCCCTTCTTAACACATCTGCAAATCTGTTTCTCTCTGCTTCTGATTTTGCCTCATACACTGCTGTACGAGCACGACGCTTAGCTTCTAAGTAAATATTTTTTACTACCACCCTGACTTCCACTCTTTCCAAAGTTTCCTCTTTTCCTTTATACACTGGTCAACCTCATTATTCCACCACCGGGTCTGTCTATGTCTAGCTGGTCCTTTCGTCCACCCACAGGTATCATCAGAAGCTTCTAGAAGACAATTCTTCAAAGTAGTCCAAGTACTTTCAACATTGTCACTATCACATTGACCAATATGGGCTAACTGCTGAACCTTTGCACTAAATTGTCTTGCTACAATCTCTTCCTTCAGCTTCCAGACTTTACGACGGGGCCTGTACTTTCCCTTGGCTTCTTTAACACTCTCAAGATAATATCACAAACCAGCAAACCTATGCTGGGAAACACACTCTTCCCCCCGATATAACTTTCACGTCCTTCACCCACTTTCTTGTCTGACTTTCTAACCAGGAAGTAATCTATCTGTGTCTTACAACCTCCTGACTCATATGTTATCAGCCTACTCTGTCTCTTACTGAATGATGTGTTGCAAACCACCATGTCCGTTGCCATTCCAAACTCAAGCAATCTCTCCCCTTCCTTATTTCTGCTCCCAAATCCATAGCCTCCATAACCTTCAGATGACTTCCCAACATGACCATTAAAGTCGCCGCCCACCATGACAAGTTCAGTGTCTCCAAACTTTGATGTGACTGCTATCAACTCATCATAAAACTTATCTTTATCTTCCTCACTGAGTCCACACTGTGGAGCATAAACTGACAGAAAAGTTTCAATCCTATTACCTATCAAAAACTTTATCACTATAATACGACTATTAACACGTCATAACATTTTTCTACCCACTTCTCTGCAACAAATATGCCAACTCCTCATATCCATCACTATTACCAATCCAAAAAGCTTTATACCTTGCCCTCCTTCCTCCACAAATCTCACTGGAAGCTCCTCTCCACCTGACTTCCTGAACACAACACATATCAACAGATCTACTCGTTCTAACATTTCAACTACTTCACCTGCTCTACCTCTCAGAGTACCAACATTTACACTAGCCATCCTTAACCTAGTGTTATCTACCTTGTGATGTGATAGCTGGGTGACGGTCTGACGATGCTCACACCTGACATCTGTCCTACCGTGCGCGACACCTTCACTCCTTAGAGTTCCAGTCCCGTTTACGCAGTTTGTCTGAATCAACTGTTCTTACGGCCATCTAATAAAGAGTTTTGGCATTGTTTTACAGCTGGATGCCCTTCCTAGCGCCAACCGTTTCACAGACCGTACTGGGTGTTTTTAAAGTGACACCATCACTATGTGGCCATTTCATGGGACTTCCACAATCGCCCCTTTAAACTAAGGTATGGTGGAGGACGTTCAACTCCTCTCTTGTCCTCTTAAAGAGACCCTTCACCAAAGAATTTATTTACCTTTTGGAAAGATATCTGAAGGATAAATTAAATCTTCTGTGTGTGTCAAAAAGGGTTACCGTATCCTTAATTTAATATTGCAAATTCATCTCTGTCACATACGAGACAAATTTTTCAAGGTCTTTCAACTTCTAAAGACCCCCAACAGGCAAAAACTGCCAAATTTGTAGACATATTTGAGTTTTGAGTAGCTCCTACATATATATAACCTTTGCATAGATATGAAATTTAGTATGCCTTTGATTTTTGCACTAGTTTGATGCAATTGACCCACTAATTCGCATTTAGTCACAGGTATTTGTTTTGTTAACTAATAATCTCTATAATAATTCGAAGATGATATTTTTTACCACCCAAATGCGCAAGTTTTTTGAGTTTTTTTGCTTTGTTTACAATTTGCAACCATCATATAAACCATGTGATAGAAAAATAAGCAACATGATTTGCTCAAATACGTACTTTCAAACGGGATGGCATTAGAATAGAAAGTCCTTGGCGTAAAAACAAACAAACAAAGAAATTGTTTTTTAAAGTTCTCGACAAAGACGAACTAAAGAAGCAGATAAAAAATGTCTTTTTTTCGAACATTAAACAAATGTAACGATCCCTTAGTAATGAAAAAAGTGCAGATAGTAAACAGCAAGGTAAGTTAAAAGCGGAAAAGTAGAGTGGATTAGAGAGCACATCAAGAAGGTTAAAAGTAAAAGTAGAAAAGTGAAGTTAGAAGCTATTGGAAGTAGAAGAGAAGAGTTTGAAGAAGTGGGTTAGAATTCAGAAAAAGTAAGTACTTTGATATTTTTTAGAACGTTCAGTGTTTATGTGGCACAATTCAAATTGTCAAGCAGACTCTCATTTCCATAAAAAGCCACTTCTCAAATTCTTAAAGTTTTAAAAGCTAACATATTTGTTTACATTTTTTGCATAATTAATTGTGCGTAAACTAATGTTTTTCCTAAAATTCAAAGTGCTACACTAAGCTGTTAGCTGCTAAAAAAGTTTGCTGGCCAAATGGAAAACTCTGGTTTGTTGAACTCATCTTATAATTGTTACATTTATATTCTGTTGTATCAGATAAGTTATAATCCTAATTTATGTAGCCATAGCTACTACCTCTTTAAATGTGTTTTACTAGCTATATGCCTAAGCTAGCTCAGTCTCCCCAGTTTAACTATATTTCACTGGTTGTCTTAAGCTAACCTATGAGTTATGTTGTTATTCCTCTTATTTAGCTATTTATAGCTACCTTAGTACTCTTACTTAGGGATCTGCTTTAAGTATAATAATTATAGAAGATATAGCTAACAAGCCAAAAAATCTTCCAAAGACTTCTGAACTTTTTAGGACTTTTTAGTGCGCAGATATTTTTATGCTCATAGAGTATATTTTTTCTCACATTTCGTGTAAACTGTCATGGAATATCATGTGTGTGTGTGTGTGTGTTATGTGTGTTATTGTTTTGTTTTGTTGCATGTAAAATACCAATGTGACTGGTTTTTTGTAAATTCTTATTTTATCCACAAGGGTTGTTGACATTTTTGGGGAAAATTTAAGTTTTTTACCTTTTGGGTTAAAGTTTCACAGGAGAGAGTGGTATTTATATTGTTCGTGTTGCAAACTGCTGTTTTTTAAAATTTGATGTAAACTGTTGTGGAAATAGACCACATGCAATATATATACTGAAAAAACTATACTTCACTGTAAGCTGTTGTGTAAGCTGTTGTGTAAGCTGATGTTTTTTTATATTTTGTGTATATAATGTGTGGTTGGGGAAGAACTGTATGTGATGTCAGTTTTGCTGAAAAAAAATTCCACCATTTCACATTTATGTTTTTGTTGAGTATTTTACAATATTTTATTCTGAAATGTGAAAGGAGAACAACTTGCAAGGAGTAAATTCAATATCAACAAAAATCAGTACTTTCGACATTATTTTCAACACCAATGTCAGTTTGGAACTCATTAAATTTGGAACTCATTAAATTTATATCTAGAAAAATAAGTCATTTTTGTACTTTATTGTCACAATTTTTTATGAGAAAAAAATGATACGGTTTGACAAAGTGTTACCGGAATTAATATTTGGGGTTGATCAAAAATTACTGAATGTTATATGACTGAAACTTTTTTTTTTTACATTTCCATATGGGAATATATGTATACTGTATATATACTAAAAGAAAAAAAATATATAAAATAAGATTTACCCCTTTCAAGTTGTATTTTTTCTATTTTGTATAAAACCTAATGGCTGTGGACTGTATGCATATACTGAAAATGACTGACTTTTGTGTAAGATTTTATGGGAAAAGACAGTATAACACATGCAGAATGAACGGATTTTTGTTAATTTGGATTTGCTCCTCAGAAGCTATCCTGTTTTACATTTTGTGTAAATTTTGTGAGAAAGAACTGTAAAATAAGGAACTTTGTTGATTTGAAATTTACCTCCCTTGCTCACCGCTTTTTTGACACTTTTATTTAAAATGTTTGGCAAAGGGCAGTATGGATAACAAGAAATAATTATTTTGTGTTGTTAATTGGTTGATTTTTTACATTTTGTGTAACTTTTCTAAGAGAGGATGGTATGCAACTGGAATGACTGATTTTTCTAGATTTAAATTTGATGTTATTTAAACTATGGCTTTTTGATATTTTGTATAAACTTTTAGGAAAAAGACAATATTTAAAATGCGTAAGAACTTTTTTTTGTTGATTTGTGCTAACTTTTGCAAGCCTGCTTTTTTGACATTACAGATAAAAAATATTAAAGGTTTCAACTTAAACACTTTGATTACGTTGAAAACGTAAGAGCACATATTTGAGATGTGTTATTTCTGATGTTGTTGTTATTGGTGTTGTGACTGTTGATATTGTAACCGTCGGTGTTGTTACTGTTGGTTTTGTGATTGTCGTTGTTGTAAATTTCTATCAACTAGATTTTACACCTTGCAAGATGTTTTTCTTTATATTTTTGTGTAAGTTTTTGTGTGGGGGATTTGATGCAATTTGACATTTGACATTTTGTGTAAGATTTTAAGAACATTTTTGCTAAATTAGGGAATTACACCTTGCAAACGTACTTTTTTCACATTTTCAGTTTAATTTTTTGGTAAAAGGCAGTGTGCAATATACTAAAATATTTGCTGACGTAATTAAAATTTATATGACAGATCTTTCTCATTGTCCTTCCTTCTGCTAAGTGGGTTTTTCCATGAGCCTTATCGACTAGTAATTATAATAAAACTAGTGATATCTATTAAGAAGCTGATTGTGCAAACCATTTATTTCAGAGACTAACAGTTTGTATATAATGTTACACATCGTCGTCATAGGCTGACAGTAAGTGCTAAATCTCTACTTCACAGTGCTGTGACATTAAATATTTTTGTTTTTTAGGTATATATCAGTTATATAATAATCATTGATGTATACAGACATTTCTAAATTAATATGGATGAAAAAATAGTGAAAAAAACACAAGATACTTTGGGTAAAGCTATAAAGAAACCACCACTTACAGAAAAACTGCTGAATAAACCACCATTTCGATTCCTGCATGATGTCATAACTGAAGTGATAAGAATAATCAGACCTTGCATGGGCTTTATAGCGAGGATGAAATGAACTCCGCAAATGTCCACGGTATGCTGATTTTAATTTTACTTAATCAACACATAGTGCGGTATAAATAACTAAATAAATATTTGAATAAATACTTTTGTTTTAATTTTTTTCTGTTTTTTCCTCTTCCTTGTCTTTCTATAATATTTTTTTAAATGTTCTTGCATTTGCACAGTCATGCCAGTTGTTATGCTGTTCTGACCCAACTATGAACACCGGCCCAACTGGCCCGTCTTTAGACGGGACGGCCTGTCAAAAGAACGGGTCGGTGCGTTCGCAGTTGGGATGGCCCATCTTTGGACAAATGTATGCAAATTCGTCTCAAGTTGATTACAGGTTTAACTATTGACAAAGGAATCTCCCGTTTTTAAATGGGACAAACTCAACTGTACACAAAGGACTCTTGCAATTTAAAAAAATGTGTCATAAGATGGGACAGGCCCAACTGTTGACAAAGGACACTTGTGCTTTCAAAAGTTGTACCAAAAAAAGGGACAAGCTTAACTACTGACACTTTTTAGAGACAACCACAACATAAGTCAGTCTGAAGACTCCCGGACTAAAGTTAAACCTTGTAACATTGGCAACACACTGTTTTCAAATTTAAAAAAAAATGAAGACAGACCTGGCTTAACTGTGGAGAAATGCAGTGTCTATAGGAGAGGACTAAAAGAAACAAATAATGTATGGAGGAGAATAAATCATGATTCTCTAAATATAATCTATTACAAATATAGCTAAAGTAATGAGCAATACAAATACGATGTCATAAAATTCTGCTTTTCTTAAAAAATTGAACAAACAGAGACATAAATTGGACAAAAAAAATTGATAAATGGGGTTAGTAGCACAGTCAGTAGAGCGTTCGACTCATGTCCAAGTGGTTGTGGGTTTGATCCCCACATAAGGCTGTCGTCCAGTTGGGCAAGAATTTCAAAAAATGTTTCTGTAGCTCAAATGGGAGCTTTAAAGACTCCAGAACCGCCTTTGTGGACCACTCCTGAAAATAATTGAAAGGGTGTATTGCTCAGAACTGGTGAGACTGATCACATAAAATATAAACTAACACATATTATTACTTTAAATCATAGTCATAAGTCTCTTTTTCCTAAATATATATCAAAATATTTCAATTGTGGCTTGCCAAAGCGATTCTGCTCTCAAATTACGTAATAGGTCAAGTTGCAATAATTCCATCAAAGATTATCTTGAAAAGTAAACATAAATAGCTTGAAAAATAGCTAGCTAGCTAGCTGTATATATAACATTACATTACACTGAGCGAAATGTTATATCTTGATATCTGAGTCATAATTATTTAGCTAGTCATTATCACACAACAATCTAGTTAAAAACCTCTCCAATCATGCAACAAGAAAGTCTCTAACTATACTTTTAAAAAATGCATTCGCTGATCTGGTCTTGCACCAAGAGTGCCAAGTAGTGTTTTTTTGCTACCCACAACAATCTTGAAATGCATAACTCGATTTAAATCCAGCTAGCCATATACAACAATACGCCAGAAGAAGTTGCAGCAGTCCAGTTTTTTTCACTTTATTGGAGTTAGTTTACGTTAATACAAGGTCTTGATGTATGCAAACATCTTTTAACGCCATGTCCCAAGTTGGTCCTGGCCCCGTCAATTGACAGGCAGCATTTCAAAAAGATGGGCCACTGTGTCAAAGATGGGCCACCGTGTCAAAAGATGGGCCACCATCTCTAAAGATGGTCCGTCCCGTCTTTAGACGGGCCGTGTCTAAGTTGGTCAGAATAATGCTATCAGCTGAGTAACAGCAGCCTAACAAAGTGAAAAAAAGCGGGCTTACAACAACATATAAGTCAAGGTATTGTTGTGTAAGCCAGAAATTTTCACAGATAAGATCATAAATGCATCCAGAGATATAACTATAGATATAACTGAGATTACTACATTAAACTAGATTGAATAAAAAAAACAAGCATCGGATAAAAAACAAATGGATATTCCTGGTTTAATATTATAAAATTAACTTAACTCTCTGACTCCACAAGACAAGTTTACTGTAATCACAAACAATGTAATGTCTTCTTTCATTGGGTAAAATGTATTATCAGCTCTGTTAGCCTAATTTTTTCACCTGAATCCTTAATTTTTATTCTAAGGCAGAGGGCTCAGAACCCCTGTATTTTTAAATCAAACCCCTATTATTAGGAACCCCACCCTGATTATTTTAAGAGTAATCCCACTATTATTTCGAGGTCAGACTATGATTTTCATCCTGTAACGGGATATGTAACGCAAACACCCTATTAATTTAAACTCATATTCAAGACATCAGAAAGCACTCTTTTGTTGTTTTTGTTTAAAAATATATTGGAACCTACCAAATTGCAATGTTAAATAGTTACAACAAATTAATAGTGAGAAAAATTTCTAGCAAATTTAATTGCGCTCTTACTAATTCCATTTGTCTTTTATAGCCACCAAATGTGACTAAAAATACCTGGTATTTTTAGAAAATTCAGCAAGATCTCTGATGCATTGATAAGTCTCTCTAATTTTCTAACATTGCCAATTTTGAAAATTGCCACAAGCTAAGTAACTGAGTTTATTGAATCTTTTTACAATTTCAAATGATTTTTCCGGATAGGTTTTGACAGGCAGAAACATGAATTTAGATGCATTAATGAATAAAAAGGATGTAACGTTTAAATAAAAGAAATAGAAAGTGGCTGCAAACTAAAACATTACAAAAAATGAGCAATAATGTTTTGAGGTTAAATTAAATGATCTGTCTTACTTGAGGTTGGTAACCTAAGAAGCAATAATTTACTCTGGAATATAGAGCACCCCACCCTTTTTATAACAACCCCCTATTTTGCTCAACCGCATCCTTTTTTACTTGGAAATTTTCAACCCAGCTATTTTTCAAAATTTCAGAAAGTCGAACTTTGGTGGCTTCCAACTATATAAGGATACAAATGAATAAAATAAATACAGTTTCACTAGAAACATTGCTTGACTTTCACTAATATACAACCAAACTAATTGATACCCCTGAGAAAACGTTTAATTGGTGTGCAGTGAACATACACTGTATAAAGTTCTTTTATATTCCGAACGTTGATGCTGATGCCAATTGTCCAACTTTCAAATTGCAAGTACGATTACTGGCTAGAAATCACCATAGTTTTTTTCCTCAGTTAGTGAATAAGATGGAAATGAGAAGAATGTCAGTTGATGAGTTGTTCACTAATATAAGTGTGTCAATAATAAAAACTTTAAATAGCATACTTTGTACAATTCTGGAATTTACATTACCTGTGTTTTTGACAATAACTGGTTTATTGGGAACATAGTAGAAACATTATTAAAAAACAAGGAAATCCTTGTTAAGTTCATTAAACGAAATGTAAGATAAAACTTTCACTTGGCCAGATAAAAATGACATCTGTTTGGTACCTGTGACGCACATATTG